>CM062806.1:229610449-230810449 GCA_031772625.1 Pinus tabuliformis
AATATTGCAATATCGCATCGCAGAAGTCAAGGGAGAATGAGCGGTGCAAGGAAAGGAGAGAATGACTATTGTGACGAAAAGGTCTGGCGAAAAGAACACGGTCATGTGATCGCGGTTACAAGACGGCTCAAACTTAGTGCTCGGGGGCCGAAAGAACATGGACTTACATAGAGTTTTAGAGGTAAAATGGAGGTAGCAGGGTTTATGAGAGTGCGAACGGAGTGAAGGAGTAGGAAAAGAATAACTGATGCACATCCTTTTTGAGCATAAACAACCCGATCAGGCCTGTATTTGATCCTCAAATGTTGGATTATATAGTAGAGCCAACACTGGCTCCTTCTGGGGATGAGATCCTCCCTGTGAGGTCTCAAGAACCTACAGATCAATGCCTTTCTGATGAAAACAAATTAGCAAAATTCCTAGTGTTCCATTGGGCATGGAGTCTGACTGAACCTACACTAAAACTGATAAAATAAAATATTTACAACTTTAAGGCCAAAAGACCTTAAATCACATAAATTTTCAGAAAACGCCCATTAACTGGGCCATCAAAAACTGCTTCTCCTTCCATGCTTTTCAGCATGAAGGTATTGTTCCCTTGAATATGAGAAATGATAAAAGGCCTTGTCCAAAAAGCATCAAACTTCCCATGGTTTCCTTTCTTTTCTTTCAGTGCATCCCACTTCAGAGCCAAGTCTCCAACCTGAAAATTATCTTATTTTGTCTTTCTGTCAAAAGCTTCCTTGATCTTTTTCTGGTGTGCTGCAGACTTTTCAACCAGCTGTTCTCTGATTTGGTGTACCTATGCTAAATCAGTGATCCTTTTTGCCATGTCTTCTTCCTCATTCTGTTCTTGTTGCAGGAACTTTTCCACAGGGAGAGTCAACTGAATTGGGAACACGGCCTCAGTGCCATATACCAGCCTGAATGGAGAATTCCCTGTGGATTTCTTAATGGTCACTCTGTTGGCCCATAGTGCATATTTGAGCTTAGAATCCAAATCTTTTTGTTGTCTTCCAGCAGCTTTTTAAAATTATCCTAATCAGGCTTTGTTTGAAGATTCTGCTAAACCATTGCCTTGAGGATAATATGAGGTGGAATGAACCAGTTTAAGCCCATTGAATCACACATTCCACCAATTCTTTTGCCCTGAAGGCTGCTGCGTTGTCTTGACTAATTTACGTGGACAACTAATCTGGTAAAGATATGCTCTGTCAAAAACATCATGACCACATATGATCAGCCTTTCTGTCGGGATTGCATCAATCCACTTAGTGAAATATCAGTGGCTACTAGTATCCCATCTGTGCTGGCCACTGGAAGTGGATTGATTTCTCTAATGAAATCCAAGCCCCCCTGCTGAAAAAGGTCCTTTGCATGTATTGGTTTTAAGGGTAGGACTTTCAACTTTGTTTCCCTTCAAATCTTTGGCACCTGTCACAAGATTTTAACAAATGAAAAGACATTAAGAAAATAAGGTGGGCCAATAGTACCCAGCTCTGAGGATTTTTTGGGGCTGACATTTTCCAATAATGGTGTCCTCCACACATGCTGGAATGAAACTACTGCATAACTGTTGGAAATAATACTGAGAGGGGGGGTGAATCAGTATTATCTAGCAATTTACCAAATCTTCCTTATTTGATCTTTTGAAATATTCTTGCATATTAGTACCATAAAACTATGAGCATGAATAAAGAAAAAATAGACAGTCACACCAAAGAACACAAGATGTAAGGTGGAAACCCAATGCGGGAGAAAAACCACCTGCTGCAATATGTCTCTATCTTCTTTCAAGAAATTCTTTTTACAATGATTTTGTACTGGTGCAGTCCTTTACCAGCACGCAGGCTGCAACCTGCAAAGAGCTACAACTCTTTCTCGTTTTCCAGTTTTTCCTGGAAGGGAGCTACAACCCCCTACTTCTTTTCATGAAGAATCAAATGATCAACAAGTATACAACAGATACAGTCTACTACAGATATCAGATCAGTAATTACATAAACAACCCAGAACACCTTATGAACAGAAATATACAGTCAACAGATCATCTTAAGACAGGGACGCATATTTTCTTTCTGTGGCCTCCGACTGGACGCAGTATACCTTATGCTGTTCTACGTGTAGACGCACTGTTCCTCTTTGCTTTTCTGCGACCGACGCACCCAGAAACACTATCGCGCCGCGTCTTTCGCTTCAGAGACGCACCCAATACTACAGTCGCGCCGCGTCCTTTGCCTCAGAGACGCACCTGAGTCTTTACTGTACTGCGTCCCGGCGCACTTTCCCTTCACTGAATCTGCGTCCCTTCAGATATAGAAGATAAGAGGACTTCAGAACCAACCCAAACACTCAGATCCACAGATCTGATCATGCGCCATATAGATCGTAGTCCATTAGAAGATTTACCCTTAAAGATATGGACTAGATCTCACCAAGAGATATTCAACCAAGATGATGCCTAATCCAAATGAACTCCTTTGCTTTATATAGGCAAGCTTCTCCCCAAAGCGTGGAACAAAACCACGAGCCGACACCATAGAAACACAAAACCGTCGGCTAGATACCACACAAGAAACCCCCACGTGCTTTTCTCTCTGCCTTGAAATGTGTGCACTGGGCGGACGCACCTCCTGAACGGCTGGCCTGCGTCCCTGGACGTGGGTTTTGTAGGGTATACCTGCGGGGACGCACATGCTGAACATATTTCCTGCGTCCTTCTTGATTTACCACTTGAATGAGTTTGCCATCAAGGACAACACTTGAATCATAATGCCAACAAACTCCCCCTTTGGACTTGATGGCAACCACATAATCTTCAGCTTCATCATTCCACATTCTTCAACTTCATCATTCTCCCCCTTTGACATCAAGGGCAAAGGTATGCTCCCCCTATGCTCATGCTTCTCCAGATCTGTAACCAGAAATCCATCATGAAGGAGACAGAGACATATTGCAGCTATTTCCAAGATCTCCTTCTCCATAATGCCAACAATGCATTATGTGCTCCCCCTGAGCCTATACCATCAATAGGAAGATGATCAACAGTGAGATGATGCATCAACAACCCCCAGCTTTTGCCTGAGGTATTCAAAAGTGTCCCTGGGCAATGGTTTGGTGAAAATATCAGCAACTTGTTCCTTAGAAGGAACATACTCCAACTTGACCTTCTGTTCAAGTACTTGTTCCCGGAGAAAATGGTACTTGATTGGTATGTGCTTGGTTTTTGAATGCATAACCGGATTCTTTGAGATGCTGATTGCACTTGTGTTGTCACATAAGATAGGAATAGGAGGTGTACAAGTGATTTGATAATCCTGCAAAGTCTGCATCATCCAAAGAGTTGGGTGCAACAAGATGCAGCAGCAACATATTCCGCTTCAGCTGTAGACAAGGCAATTGAACTCTGTTTCTTGCTGAACCAAGATACCAGTCTGGGACCCATAAAGAATGCACCACCACTTGTGCTTTTCCTGTCATCCACGCTTCCGGCCCAATCTGCATCTGTATAAGCATGAAGAGTGAGATCTGTATCTCTAGGATACCATAGCCATAATTTTGAGTCCCTTGAAGATATTTGAAGATTCTCTTTACTGCTTGAAGATGAGTCTCCTTTGGATTTGCCTGAAACCTTCCAACTATTCCAACTGCATGCATGATGTCTGGTCGGGTACCTGTCAAATATAGTAGACTTCCAATCATAGATCTGTAGGTTGGTTGATGAACTGCTGCAGATTCGTCATTTGCACTGAGACTACATCCTGTGACCATGGGTGTACATACTGGTTTTGCATCTTCCATGCCATATTTCTTCAAAATCTGCTTGAGATACTTGGTTTGAGATAAAAGGATTCCTCCTTTCTTTGTTGGATTTGCAAACCAAGGAAGTATGTCAGTTCTCCTAGCAAGGACATCTCAAATTCTTTCTGCATGACTGAGGCAAAGCTTTGACTCATAGCTTCTTCATTACTGCCAAAAATAATGTCATCTACATACACAACAAGTATTAGTAATTTGTCATTTTCAACTTTTATATAAAGATTGCTATCTGCTGAACCTTTTGAAAAACCTTGTTGATGAAGATATTTGTCCAACCGGTAGTACCAAGCCCTTGGAGCTTGTTTGAGACCATAGAGAGCCTTTTTTAATCGGCATACAAGATTTGGATCGTTTCCAAGAATGAAACCATCTGGCTGTTCAATGTACACTTCTTCATCCAAGTCTCCATTCAGAAAGGCTGATTTCACATCCATTTGAAATACTTTGAAGTTCTGACAACTTGAGAGAGCAAGAAACATTCGGATGGCCTCAAGTCTTGCAACAGGAGCAAAAGTTTCTTCAAAGTCTATTCCTTCTTGCTGTGCATACCCTTTACAAACAAGTCTGGCTTTGTTTCTAATTACTTCTCCATTTTCATTCAATTTATTTTTGAAACCCATTTTGTTCCGATAACATTCTTATCCTTTGGTCTAGGAACCAGCTCCCAAGTGTTGTTCTTTTCGATTTGCTCAAGTTCTTCATCCATTGCTTTCACCCAACATTCATCTTTGCATGCCTCTTTCACATTTTGTGGTTCAGTAGAGGAGAGTAATGCCAAATACTTGAAGCTTCTGCAACTGTTCTTCTAGTTTGTATACCTGCTTCCTTTTGTCCCATGATCTGAGATTCTGGATGGTTCTTTTGAACATATCTGGATGGAGTCTTTTCTTCTATTCTTGTTCTTTCTTCTGCTTCTTCGTGAGGTCCTTCTTGAGATTGCTCTTGCGGTTCTTCTTCTTCATCATTCTGTCTTTGAGGGTAGCTTTCATCTTCTTCAATGTCTTCACGATGTATTTGCCTAGGAATGTATCCCTTCTCATCAACCACTACATCAATGCTGTCAACAATTCTGCCAAGTCTTTTATTGTAGCATTTGTATGCTTTGCTATGTGGAGAGTAGCCAAGAAGAATTCCTTCATCTGCTCTAGGATCAAGTTTGCCAAGCTGCTCCTCAGTATTCTTGATATAGCATTTGCTCCCAAAGATTTTGAAGTGCTTTACCGAAGGAGTTTTACCACTCCAGAGCTCATGAGGAGTTTGAGTGCTGTTCACTCGGACATTTGTCTTGTTGAGAATAATAACTGCCGCATGTGCAGCTTCACCCCAGAAGGTTGCAGGAGTTCCTGATTCATCAAGCATAGCACGAGCCATTTGCTGGATTGTTCTGTTCATTCTTTCCACTACTCCATTTTGCTGAGGAGTTCTAGCTGTAGAAAATTCTCTCCTTATCCCATGTTCATCACAGAAATCGAAAAATTCATTTGAAGTAAATTCTCCACCTCTGTCGGATCTGAGGCACTTAATCTTGTGACCTGATTCATTTTCAACCAAAGCTTTGAAGGATTTGAATTTTTCGAAAGCTTCATCTTTGTGCTTCATAAGTCCTAACCAAACAAACCTGGAGAAATCGTCAATAAATAATATCAAGTATTCCTCTCCTCTAGGTGTTCTTTTTCTGAATGGTCCACATACATCTGTATGTACTAGCTCAAGAGGCATGCTGGCTGATCCTTCTTTCTCTGGAAAGTTAGTTCTGGTCTGTTTTCCAAACTGACATGATCTGCATATGGTGTTGTCAGGAATTTTGATATCTGGAAGATCGCGAACTGCCTGATATTTGCAAGCTTTCCTTATTTGTGAGAAGCTTAGATGTCCCAACCTTCGATGCCATAACCAGTGCTCTTCATCCTTGCTTAGATAGCATTGTTGTTGTTCTTCATCAAAAATGTATAGATTATTTGAAGTTCTTTTCCTTTGAGAACTGTTTTACCTGTATCAAGATCACGAACAAGACATCCATTTGATCTGAATATAACCTCGGTTCTTTGATCACACATCTGGCTTACACTTAGAAGATTATGCTTTAGTCCATCAACAAACAAAACATTTCCAGCCTTAACATCTTCTTTTAAAGGAGCAATACCTTTTCCTTTTATAGTTGCAGGAGTATCATTTCCAAAAGAGACTTTCTTTCCCTTTTCTAAATTAGAATAAGATTCAAGTTTTTCTTTATCACCTGTCATATGCTTTGAACATCCACTGTCAATGTACCATAGATTTTCTTGTCCTTCTGCATAGAATGCTATCCCACATCTTTCTGTTTGAGGTTCCTTTATTTTCCATGTTTTGGTGCCTGAGGTTGTTCCCTTTTTTGTTCTTGTACCTTTCTTTCCGGAAACCTGCTTCTGCATTCAACATCTTCATGTCCAAAATTATTGCAAATAGAGCATTCAACTTCATTTTCAAGAGCTGAAAAATTGTTATAGGTCCTTTTTGTAATCCCTGTCATACTTCTTTGTTTTTGAGCTTCCCTAGTCATGATTGTTTTATACGCAACACATTGAGCTGCTTTGTGACCAAAGTTATGGCAAGAAAAGCATTGTCCATTGAAGAAGTTTCTGCGATTATTGAATCTACCAGCCAACTGATTGTAATTTCTATTTTCATCTATTCTTGAACCAAATTGAGAAGATTTTACCTGTGGCTGGTTGTGGCTTTTGTTCACCCTTAAGCTGGATTGCCCCTGATAGTTTGACGTTTGTCCCTGCTTTACCTGATGATCTTCCTTGTGTTCTTGCTCATTTCTTCTTGCTGCATCAAGATAACTTTTTGAAGTGGATGCTTGAGAAGTTTCTCCATTATAGCCCAGACCTGTCTTATTTAGTGGAGACCGCTGCACACTGATAATCTCATTCAACGTTTCAGATCCTTTGACAAACTTGAGATTAATAGTTTTTGTTTTCTCAATTTCTTTTCTAAGACCAACAATTTCACCTTCTAATTTTTCAAGATGTTTTTCCTTTTCATCAATCTGAAATTGTAGAGTATCAATAATCATGTTCTTTTTTCTATACATCTCTTGAGTCTAGTAATTTCATCATAAAGGTTATCCACATCTACAGCATCCTCATAATCATCATCTTCAAATGCCATTAACAATCTATATTTGTTACCTTGTTCATCTTCATCACTGTTTGATAAGCCATCGCTATCTTCATGGGTAGTAGCTTTTCTTATTTGTACCCTGTTTCTTGTTCCATCTAACTGGTTCCTTTCCTTTATCCTTATAAGAGCATTTTGCAGCATAATGACCTACTCTTCCACAAGCAAAACATTTGAAAGGTAGCTTACCTCTGAACCTTCCAGAACCCCTTTGAAGATTTCTGACAAAATTTGATTCTTCTTCCTCTTCTTCTGGAACATGACTTGCTTCATAGTGATCTTCTTTGCCTGATGCTTTAAAAGCAGCTTCCCTTCTGTCTGATGGACCTCCCTTTCTCATTTCATAAGCAGTTAGAATTCCATGCAGCTGAGACATAGTGAGAACACGGAGATTTTCCTTTTCTTCTACTGCAGATACTTTAGATTCAAACTTGGGGGATAAAGATCTTAGAATCTTTTGAACTACTATAGTCTCTTTTATTTCTTCACCCAAATTTTTCATACAATTAACAATCTCATCTACCCGAAGAAAATAATTAGCCACACTTTCATCATTATACATCTTGAGAGTCTCATATTGAATCCTGAGAGTTTGAAGTTTAGCTTCTTTTACCTGTTCATCTCCTTCATAGCTAGTGATCATTTTGTCCCATATCTCTTTTGCTGATTTGAAGTGCATGACCTTCATGAACTCTGTTTGAGATATACTTCCTAATAGAGTACTGACTGCTTTTGCATTTGTTTCATACTGCTTTTTCTCAGCTGGATCTGTAGGAGTAACTGAAGGAAAGGCATAGCCTGATTCTACAATGTTCCAAACTTCTGTACCAAGAGATTGAAGATATGCAGTAACTCTTACCTTCCAATAATTGAAGTTTGTCCCATCGAAGACGGGTGGCCTGATTGATGCTTCTCTCTCGTAGTTGCTCATGATGAATGATCTACCTTCAAGCGATCAAGCTTTTCTGAAGGACCTGCTCTGATACCAATTGTTGGAAATAATACTGAGAGGGGGGTGAATCAGTATTATCTAGCAATTTACCAAATCTTCCTTATTTGATCTTTTGAAATATTCTTGCATATCAGTACCATAAAACAATGAGCATGAATAAAGAAAAAAGACAGTCACACCAAAGAACACAAGATGTAAGGTGGAAACCCAATGCGGGAGAAAAACCACCTGCTGCAATATGTCTCTATCTTCTTTCAAGAAATTCTTTTTACAATGATTTTGTACTGGTGCAGTCCTTTACCAGCACGCAGGCTGCAACCTGCAAAGAGCTACAACTCTTTCTCGTTTTCTAGTTTTTCCTGGAAGGGAGCTACAACCCCCTACTTCTTTTCATGAAGAATCAAATGATCAACAAGTATACAACAGATACAGTCTACTACAGATATCAGATCAGTAATTACATAAACAACCCAGAACACCTTATGAACAGAAATATACAGTCAACAGATCATCTTAAGACAGGGACGCATATTTTCTTTCTGTGGCCTGCGACTGGACACAGTATACCTTATGCTGTTCTGCGTGCAGACGCACTGTTCCTCTTGCTTTTCTGCGACCGACGCCCCCAGAAACACTATCGCGCCGCGTCTTTCGCTTCAGAGACGCACCCAATACTACAGTCGCGCCGCGTCCTTTGCCTCAGAGACGCACCTGAGTCTTTACTGTACTGCGTCCCGGCGCACTTTCCCCTTCACTGAATCTGCGTCCCTTCAGATATAGAAGATAAGAGGACTTCAGAACCAACCCAAACACTCAGATCCACAGATCTGATCATGCGCCATATAGATCGTAGTCCATTAGAAGATTTACCCTTAAAGATATGGACTAGATCTCACCAAGAATATTCAACCAAGATGATGCCTAATCCAAATGAACTCCTTTGCTTTATATAGGCAAGCTTCTCCCCAAAGCGTGGAACAAAACCATGAGCCGACACCATAGAAACACAAAACCGTCGGCTAGATACCACACAAGAAACCCCCACGTGCTTTTCTCTCTGCCTTGAAATGTGTGCACTGGGCGGACGCACCTCCTGAACGGCTGGCCCGTCCCTGGACGCGGGTTCTGTAGGTATACCTGCGGGGACGCACATGCTGAACATATTTCCTGCGTCCTTCTTGATTTACCACCTGAATGAGTTTGCCATCAAGGACAACACCTGAATCATAATGCCAACAATAACTTCCATTGATTGTTCTTTGTCCAGACACCTCAAAAGCATTCTAGATGGGTCCCTCCAATAGAGCAGATTTTCATGGATGCAATATTTTGCTGCCCTGAGTTTAACAGTTCTGACTTGACTTTGAGTAAGGCCTGGAGGGATTTCTAGCTTCAGCAAGAATTTAACTATTACAGAATACCAATCACAAGAAGCTAGATTTTCTGCCACCGACTGATTTCTCTTTGGTTCAACTGCTTCCTCTTCTTCTGTTTGACCCTTTCTGCATCAGTGCTTATGAGATTTATGTCCAATGTTCTGCAATTTTCTTCAGCTAACAATCTGGCAAGACCCTAACCTATGACAAGCTTGGTGGGCTTTAGTTCTATATTAAATTCAATTAACTTTGCAATCCATTTAGCCCTTCTTCCGTCAGCATCAGGTTGCGTTAAGACATCTTTTATTGCAGCAGAGGGTACATATGAAATTATGTTGGAATGCAGAATATAAACTCTGAAAGCTTTCAAAGACTTGATAAGAGCATACACTTGTTTTTAAATAACATCATACCTCAGCTCAACATCCCTTAAGGTTTTTCTGAAGAATGCCACTGGATGCTCTGAGCCTTCTTCATCTGCTTGCAATAAAACTGCTGCAAGGGTGTCATTGGAGGCAAAAGAAAATATATGGAACTCCTTGCTGTAATCTGGACTGATTAAAGTGGGAGCCTCCATAATAGATTTTTTAATGGAATCAAAGGATTTTCTTGCTACATCAGTCCATTTGATCTCTGACCCCTTCTTCAACATGGAGGTAATATGCTTCACATGTTCTGCAAAATTTGGGATAAACCTCCTCACAAAATTAATCTTGCCCAGAAAGGACTGGATGTCCTTCTTTGATCTTGGGACAGACAATGTCTGTATTTCTCTTACTCTTTCTGGGTCAATTTTTACACTTGCATCTGAAACAATGTGTCCCAATAACTTGCCTTCTTCTAAAGCAAACTGCGATTTTTTAGGATTGATTGAAATCCCAAACCTTCCGCACTTCGGGAACACTTTCCTCAAATGTTGCAAATGGTCTTGATGGCTGCTGGAGTATACTGTTATGTCATAAAGGTAGATAAGGACAAATTTATCCTTTTCTCCCACAAATGTTATATCCATAGCTCTCTGAAAGGTGGCTTCAACATTCATCAACCCAAAAGGCATCTTGGAATACATAAAAGTGCCCCAAGGAGTGGTGAATGCAGTCTTCTCTTGATCATCTGGATGCACAGCAACCTGATTAAATCCTGAAAATCCATCCAGGAAAGACATCACTTTGGCTCCTGAGACCTTCTGCAGAAAATGCTCCATCTTGGGTAGAGGATAATTGTCTTTCTTAGAGCATTTGTTTAAGTTTCTGAAATCAATGTAGAGTCTGATTTCTCCACTTTTCTTCCTCACCACAACCAAATTGGCTACCAATTTTGAATATCTGAGAGGGACTATGATTTTGGCAGCCAGCAGTTTTTTGATTTCCTTTTCAATAAGAGGAAGGAGCAAAGGATTTATTGGTCTCAACTTCTGCTTGAAAGGAATGGTATCTTTCTCTAAAGGGATTTTATGCTGGATGATCTTCTTATCATATGTTTTCAGGTCACTATATTCCCAGGCAAAGACATCGACAAATTGCTTCATTAGACTGCAGTATTTAGAACTTTGGTCAGCAGATAGATGAGTGGACAGATTTACGTATCTAGGCTGATCGGGACTCCCTATATCATGCTTACATACTGCAGACTGATATTCATTTTGGATAGCTTTATAAGGCACATCGTTCTGGTCAAACAGTCTTTCTAGAGGAATTAAACCCTTAGGTATATGATTGCTGGGAAGTTGGACAATACTATCTTTGCCAATTTTGTTTCTAAGCTGGGACTGGGGGTCTTCTTCTAAAGCTTCATTATCTTGGTCAATTTGTATTTCAGAAAATTCATCAATGACTTGCAGGAATCTATTCACTTCATGATCATCCTCGAAAACTTTCCAATGGTGGACATTATCAGGCAAGAATGGTCTATATTTCATTTGGACTTCATATTCTAGTCTGGGAGGTATGGGAGGGATAAACATGCTAGCAGACACAGCAAGGGAATCAGCAAGCTGATTTTTGGCTCTAGGGACATATGAGATACAAAAATTATCAAAAGAATCTTTGAGTCTCAATACCTCATCTCTGTATGCTTTCAGCCTTGGGTGCTTTGCTTGAAACGTTTTGTTCACCTGTTGAATGATCAGATCAGCATCTACAAACACTTTTATACTTTTGATTCCTCTGTCTTTAGCTGCGTTAAGGCCCAATATTAGAGCCTCATATTCTGCTATGTTATTAGTGACTTGAAAAGCCAGCTTAAAAGACAGCTATGTGCTTTCTTGTTTTGGAGATATTAGCACCACGCCTGCTCCTGCAGTCTCCCTGGAACATGCTCCATCAAAGAACATCTCCCAAACCTGACTTCCTTGCTCCTCCTCGGCCTGAACAATTGGTTTCTTGAGCTGCGACGAGGCCCTCTGAGATTCTTCAATTTGGAGGATACATTCTCCAAAATCAGTGTCCACAACATAAATAGGATGATTAGAAGGATTCTTTTCATCACTGATGATATATGCTCGCTGTGCTTCTCTATACAATCTCCTGCTTTCTCCTCCAAAAACTAGGACAGTGGCATAAGATAGGTCATTCTGTAATGTCCCACCTAGTCTTTTAATCCATCCTCTTGACAACAACATGCCAAATTTGGGAGGGACATCTACTACCACAATATCCATCATCATACTCTTCATGGGAAGTTGAGTTAGGGTAATGGCTAAATCTTTAATCAACCCCAGACATTTCTCCTTTCTTGAATCAAATGAGAATAAATCATGATATGGTCTGGTGATGTCAAGGCCTAACTCTTCCATGACAGCTTTAGGCATCAGATTGTGGCTGGCCCCTGTATCTAGCACGCAGTTGTGGAGGATTTTGTCATGAATGGTCAAGGAGACATAAAACGATGGAGAATTATCATTAACAGGTTCAGTCATTGGACTTAGCACAACTGCAGGCCTATCATCTTGCAAATTGATAGAGTCAATGGGGGTTTGTGTGGATCTCAGCTTAAGAGCTTCAAGGATAGGTTTTCTAAACACTTCACTCTTTACCAACTCTACCAGAGGCACAGATATTTTCAACTTCTGAACTTCTGATTCAAAGCTGAAAGAGGGAGGTAACTTGTCGGAACTTCTTACCTCTTGAACTGGAGCTTTGAGGATGACTGGATCAGCTGCCGGTCTTCTCTGTCTGATATTCTATGACTCTGTTTGGACAACAGCTCTTTGGGCAGGATTCTCCTTGGCATTATTTGCATTTGACCTCAGATTATATCTTTGCTGCTCCTCAGTTTGTAGAACAACCTCTCTGTCCCACTTTAGACTGTCTTGTTCCTGCAGCAAAGATTCTTCATACGCAGCCAAGGTCAAAAATGCAGCACTGCCTTTATCTTCCATACAATGAATTTCATCCTCATCTTCAATCTGCTCCTCCTCCATGACCATATTTTGAAAAGGAGCTTTAACCTTTTGATCTTCGCTAGCTTCTTTACCCTTCTGAATGATTTGGATTTGCTCATTTGCTCTTCTGAATGGATTTGGATTTCTCTTAGCAAATGTATTTGGGAGCCTTGCCTTCCCAGAGTTCTGCTCAACCTTCAGCTTAGATATCTCAGCAGCCAATGACTCTATCATTCTAGTCATCTTATCTAATTTGGGCTCTGAATATGAAGCAGAGGAAGAAGAAGCCTCACCTCTCTGCCTCCTTCTATCAGCATGACTTCTGAGTTTTTCTGCTGCTATAACATTAGATTCTACTTCTAGTGCTGCATCTTGCATTTCAGCTAAGGTAGCATATCTTCTTTCTCTCAACAGCAAACCGAAATTAGAGTCAAAGGCACTCGCATAGGCAAGTTTGGTAGAGGTGGGGGTAGGCTTTACCTCAGCTGGTATCTTACTATACATACGATTGAATCTTTTATTAAAATCAGGCAAGGATTCCCCATTTTCCCTCTTCAGGTTTCCAAACTCAGTATGGTAATACAACAAGTCTTTTTTATCTCCCCAGTGCTTCAAAAATGATTCATCTAAGGCCTCAATATCAGCAATAGATCTAGGGGGCAATTCTTTGAACCACTTTCTAGCCTCTCCATTAAGGCTCTATACAAAAACTCTCATCCACATGTCATTTTCGCTTATATCTAAGTTATCAGCATAACTATAGAAAGACTCAAGGTGTTCTTCAGTTGTTACTCCCTCTGTACCAGTAAAATTAGGCATGTATTTCTGATACTCTCCTGCAGGCATGGCATTCAAAGGAATAGGCAAGACCAGGGTCCATACCTAGCAGCAATGATTCTTTCCATCTTCGTAGGTGCTTGCTGGCCTGCCATGACTAGAGTATGTGGAAGGATACTGGCAGATTGAGTAGTATAGGACAATGCAATGGATGACAGAGACAACGGGATGTTATGGACTGTATGGGATGCTTTATTTGGACTTAAATCCAAATGGGAACTAAATGAACCAGGAGCTGTATGAATCTCTGAAGGAATTTTCTCACTAGCAATACTAGGCTCTATATCTTCAAATTGTATATTCTCAACTATAACCTTCTCTTGCAGAGATACATAAGATTTCTTGGGCTTACCTGATCCTGATGCTCCTTTCTGCAAAGTTTTCTTCGGCTTAACAATCTTCTCAGGGTCAGGCACTGGAACAGCTGGTGATTTCTGAGGATTTCTTCGAGTATGCCTCACAAACTGAGCCAGGACTATGATGTGGAGTTGCCAAAGGTTGGCCTTCCTCCAGTGGAGTCACCATATAGATGATTACAACCAGAAATGTGCCCAAACTTTGTCTATCATCAAAATCTGGAACTGTGTCGTCTCCCAGGGGAGCTGAGCTTCAACCTCTTGTCCCCGGCAACGGCGCCAATTAATGTTATCACCCCAAGAAATTCTCCTAGGTTGTATCTTGGAGATGCTTGGGAATATTACAAACTCAACTTAATGTTGGAAATGGATGAATGGAACGAATGATGCTTGTTCAAGCCAGATAACCACTTCTACTATGCTTAACTCCAGACATGGGTGAACACCCCCAGACTACAAGGCTTTAGACCACCAATTACTCACAGTTTAATGAATTAGGTGAACATGGAGAATACTGACCACACCAGCAGATGCACAAGACCATGTGATGGCCGGCTGCAACCAGTAAAGAGGTCTGCAAATCTATCTCCTAATGCATAGACAGGATAACAGTTCTCTGGCATTAAGTAAACAGAAACCTACATAACACATTCAATGATACATACAAGATTCTAACACAGAGGTGGGATGAAAGCCCCTCAAATGCTAAATATCAAGAGCACATGAACAAATGCATAACAGGCACAACCTAGAATATAATAGAAGTGGAAAGTGAGCAATTAACAGCAAAAGAAGCTTGTATTAGCTGAAAATGAAGACCAGACGCTGCAAGTATCAAAGTAGTTACAGTCTTCAGAAGTTGAACCTTACATCAAAACAACAACCATCAACCTTGATTACATCTCTTTTTTGGGTATATATGGAGTTTCTTTACAAAAATGCTCTGCTATTCTATGCGTGGAGGGGTCATAATGGACCACCAACCGCTTTAACTGTCTAATATGGGTCTCTGCTGCAATCTAACTGTGTCTGCGAATGAATTTGATCTTCTCGGATGCTCTGTTGTCCTTCTCAAGCAGGTGGAGTGTTATATGGAAGGAGTTCCATAACTGATAAATGTGTTTATCTGCTCGAGGCTGGTCCTTTCCCTTCTCGTCCATTCTGTCTCTTGAAAGCGGTTGTTGGAGAGGAAATGCATCAGGTACAGGCGAACAGGTTACCTTCATCCTTCGGGAGCATGTAATGATCGGGGCCAATAGGACTGCATGGCGGGCGAATGAGCAAGACAGGGAATAAACATCAACCATTGGATCGCGCAGATGGACAACGGAATACACCATTGGGAGCATAAAAGGCAGAAAGACTGAGTATAGGCAAATACACTATCGGAGGCGGAAAGCGGACTTGAAACCTTATACACGGGAGTAGTGAGTCATATCGGGTTCGGCACCTGATATCGCATCGCTATAAAGGAATGGTCTGCGTTAACGTCGAACCCTGAACCCCTGCGACTTGCGATCGTCGATAGCGATTATCGCATCGGCACTTCGGAAGCGGGTGCAAACAAACATGGGCCGTTGGATCTTTTCGGGACTGATCAGACGGCGGAGGAGTGATCGGATCGGCTTTTTCCTTTTGATAGCTTTGGGCCCTTACGTTGGGCGATTTGCGATAGCGATTAGATCGCATCACAATATTGCATCGGCGAAAGTCAAGGGGCGAAACCTTATACACACATGGATGCGATTGCGATCAGCGATTAGACCCGGACCCGATAAAGGGATTAAATGCTTTTAAGAATATCGCATCGGCGGAAGTCAAGGGGTTTGGGCCTTTACACACACATGGATGCGATTGCGATCAGCAATTAGACCCGGACCCGATAAAGGAATTAACGGATCACGGTCATGTGATCACGGTTACATGATGGCTCAAACTTAGTGCTCGGGGGCCGAAAGAACATGGACTTACACAGAGTTTTAGAGGTAAAATGGAGGTAGCAGGGTTTATGAGAGTGCGAACGGAGTGAAGGAGTAGGAAAAGAACGACTGATGCACATCCTTTTTGAGCATAACAACTCGATCAGGCCTGTATTTGATCCTCAAATGTTGGATTATATAGCAGAGCTAACACTCCCATGGATATCTTGATATTATGGCACTTTCCAGAACAATTTATGGTTCCTCCACTTGCAACCATCACTTGACACTCTAGTGCTAGATATAGGAAGCAATTCAATTCCTTTACTATCTTACAATGAATAAAATTATGGGTACTTCCTAAATCAGTCAACACTATTACCTTTTTCTTCTTGCTATGTCCTTCTATCTTGATAGTTTGAGGAGTGGTAATTCCAGCCAATGCATTACAAGATATGGTTGGATTCATTTCTTCTTTATCTAGGGTTTGTTCTTGGAGTATATCCTCTTCTTTTGACATTTCTTGTTCCTTTTATTCCTCCTCTTCACAATCTATGTAGAATAATTTCTTCTCAACACACTTATGACCTTTAATGTATTTGCTATCACAACTGTAACAAAGCCCTTTTGCTCTTTTTTCTTCCAATTGTTGTGGTGTCAACCTTGTAGGTTGTGGAAGGCTAGGGGCAACAACACTTCCATCTTTATATTTGTGTGTAGTAGGCTTCCTCATTGCCATAATTTTGCTTTCCGTTTTTCTTGCTAACCTGAATGCCTTCTCTAATGAATTAGGTTCCCAAATGTGAACCTCATGTTGGATACTACCCTTTAAAGTCCCTATGAACACATCAATCCTATGCTCCTCTGGAATATCTTTTACCCTTATGTTTAATTTTTGGAAGTCCTTAATGTGCTCCATCATTGAACCCTTTTTTTGAGATTTATCAATTGGCTAAAAAAGGTGTTGCTTTTATATCCTCATAATGTGCTATCATTTCTTCCATAAAAATTTCCCAAGTGACAATTTGGTTATAAGAGAAAAGCCATCGATACCATACAAACTGATTTGGTTCCAAAAATAAAGTTGCAATACGTACCTTTTGTGTGTTTTGCACATTATGGAGAGAGAAAAATTGCTCCATCTGTAGTATCCATGTTCCAAGATCCTTGCCATCAAACTTCCTCATATCGATTTTTGGAACATGCTGGGTATTCAATCCAACATTAGAGTCTATGAAATAATGATTAACATTTCGTTTGTTCTCATCATGAGTTTCCTTTACTACCCTTTCACCATTAGTGACCATTTCTTGTAGCAACTTATTCAAATTTATCTTCAATTCTTCCATCTTATTGTCCATGCCATTCATCTTAGCGTCCATGCCATTCATCTTAGCTTCTACACCTTTATTTAAACCATCCATCTTAGCTTCCATGCTATCCATCTTAACTTGCATGTCATTCATATTAGCTTCCACGTCATTCATCTTGGCTTCATTTACCTTTAGTGAGAGTGAAATTTGTTGTACTTGGTCTTGTAATTTTGATATATCATGTTGCATTTCTTCCTCTTCTTCACGAGTCAAGCTAGAGATTTCAGATTTCTTACTAGGTGTTTCCATTTTCTTTCTTCGGGGCATTAATTAATGCTAATAATTATTTACTATTCCCTTTGAATTCCTTCAAACTAACTTTTCAAACCAATCTTATGCAAAATTCAAAACAACTACACACCTTTTTTTTTCACTTTGTAAGAGCTTGATATTGAATCTATTGTATCTCTATAACTGTGGATCTTGAATATCTAAAATTGCATCTTGTGGTAGCCCTTTGAGTCCTCTTTCTAACCCCGCAAGTCTGATAAATATTGGATTCTCCAAGGAAGAGTTATGCCAAATCTCCCATGGTGACCGATTATAGAATAGTTCACTAGAGCAAACTTGTACGATGTGCCACATGTCACAGTTTCGACCTTAGTACATGAAACTGATACACAGAAAACTACAGGCCGTTCTCTTTCTGAAGCATCTTATGAAATTTCAATCTGATGCTCAAAACAAAATTTATGACTATTTTCCCCAGGTCACATGTTTGGAATGTAATTCGGGAGTCTGCAAAAATGCCAACTTCCTCAGATCATATCTCCGCAAATATAGTGAGACAAGCTCTGAAATTCAGTTAGGAATTTCAGAATGATTTCAGCCCAAATGGGTTTTTTTTTTAGCTTTTGAAACGTCGCAGAAAAAAGTTATAGTGAAAATGCCATGATGAACTGTTTGGAGTGGCGAAACCTTAGAATCCAAAGCTCTGATACCAAATGTTAGGAAACCAGCTCACAAAAAGATAGAAAAGATAGATCAACGCCTTAGAATTCAGCCTCTTTGAGGGGGAAAACTCATTTACATTACACAAATGAACAATTCTTGGATGATACAAATCAGTAAACCTCCCTTCTATATATAGGAGTCTAATGGGTCACAATGTAATCAAGCTGACATAACAATAATAACATAAGGGCACAAAAATAACAATAGTGGGTTTCTATGGGGCATAGTAATAACAATATGGGGACAATAGGGGCACAATAATAACAATAAGGGATATAATGACAATAGTAATGGGGGAATCACTAGTATTATAGGGGCCTAACAACATTGTTCATGTGTCCTAGGTGATATATGTTGTTGTGTCTTCAATTATTCTAAGTTGAGATCACATTCGAAGTATTATCATTGTTCACATTAGTCTAAATTTTCTTACACTTAGCCATTTCTGAGAAGGCTTCCCGACTAAGCAACTTGTATTCACCCGGCCTCCCTAAATAGTGTACTGTATAGTTCTAGTCCTCTAGCCGAGACCTTTCCCATTGACATTGTGTAATGCATAGTTCCTACCTCCCAAGACTATTGTACTACACATTTTTTTGCTCAAGCTCTGATCTTGACCTCCATAATTGTGCAATCATTCCTCCCAGCCCTGCCTTCACTGTGCACTGTGAAACCACAAGCCTCAATATCATCCCCTAAGCCTCTAAACTGCACAATTGTGTAGTATACCTTCCTTACTTGTCTCCCAAAATTGCAGAGTGTGTCATCTCAATTCTCATCCCCTCATCCTCTCCCATTGTCTCTCATAATTACATAGTTTTTTCCCTCAGTCCTACATGAACTGCGCAGTCTCAAGCTCAAGCCGCACCCTTGTTTGTTGGAATTATGCACTACATATTCACTAAGCCCTCCCTCCCAACCTATCACCTGGTTCTGGCTTAGCTAATGGATCAAAATGAACTATCTTAAACTAGGGGGCTTTCAGACTTATGTCATCTTGTCATCAGTGAATTACAGATGCAAGTACTCTATTAGACCATGGAAAGATGATGAATAAGGAGATGAAGGATGGAACCATGCTAAAGTACACACTTGTAGCTGAACATATAAGTCGATTAATTAAGAAAATAAAAAGGGACATCACTTTGCGATCGTAACTTAATACTTAAGATTATTGAAGATTCCATATTACCAAGTCATATCGAGGTGAAAAAGAAGATCATCTTCAAGGAGACACTCAACACTCATCACTCAGTAACAGTAGTGGCTTGACATTTCCACATCATGCGGTCCATGCCAACAGTATCATGTCATGTCATGTCATGAGTAGTCACATGCCACACCTTGTGGCCAATGATGTAACATATGTTTCAGAAATGTATTGTAAAGTGAAAGTCCAAAGGACATGTGTAGAATACAAAAAGTCATGTAAGTTAAAGAGTCATAGGAATTCAAACAATTATGAGGGTAGTCCAAAGATCATAGGGAATGGGAAGCATCACCCCTTGGTTATATATACTCCCTCATTGTATGAGCAAAGAATTTTTCACCTTGGCTCCTCTCGTAAAGCATTAGAGAGATAAGCTGGTTCTTTGGGGAGCAAGGAATGGCTCCAATGCTCCACTACTAGAGGTAGTGATGTACATTGTAAACATTTGTCTTGGAACTTTTACTTAATAATAGAAGCCTTCAATGCCAACACTTTCTTAATGCATGGATTATGAATGTTTGTAAGACTATTTTTTTGATGTTTGTATTCCATGCTTGCTTTCACATGTGCTAAGATAGTTGAACTATTTCGGTTGTTTTAGTACTTATCTTATTGAATAATGTGTTGCAATTGTTGTTATTTTTGTCCCATCCTTGTGGACTATTTCAAAAGACATTAGAAAAACCTTTCTTCATTTGTTGGTTGTAATTATTGTCACATACTCTGTGGACTATTGTGCTAGATGTTAGACAGATCCTTCTATTTCATGTGTGTCTTTTCTTGGGTGGTACTACTACCTCTCTCTTAGAGGCTCACTTTTCTCCCCTCTCTGTAGTAGAATAAACTTAACACATTTACAACTGAACACTCACCAGGAACACCATCTTGCTTTTCATAGGCACCATTGCATCACTCTCTCTTGCTAACAGTTAGTGCCAAGGCTAATATTTAAGGATTCGACAACCGAGCCTTTACACTTGATGGAATTCCTACACAAAACTGTGTGAGGTATAATTGGGACTTCATATCGGGGATATCCCCTAAATGTTGGCGGATCTAGCACCATCAATATTTATGGTGCTAGAAGGAGGGAAACCAAAATTTTATGGTTTATAACCCCACCAACCCCAATATTACTTCCTTTGGTGAAGGGAGTAACATTCCGAGCAACTACCCTGCGTACATTCCTAAAGTTGGTAATTATTCTCAGCCTGAGACTGCATAGCCTTATGAACTCTCATACGAAAAACTCATGCCCATCTACCCCATCACCTGAACATTTTTGAGAGATATTGGATTGATACCTCAAATAGAAACTCTTATGTATTTTCCGAATAATAACCACACCACCCCCACTAGGATAATGGTTTCAATAGTTGAAGAGTTTGTTCTTTCCACCCTTGAATAGTTAGTAGTCTCTAAAGAAAATAAAGAAAAACCATAACAACCCCCAACCTTCAACGGTGGTGATGGTTATAACAAAGTGCTCTCATATGATACTTTTCGTGGGTTTGGAAGAGAATTAGAAGAAGAAGAATAAGACCAATCAAAGTTTGAAGAACAAGGGGAATACAATGAAGAAGACATGGCAGACCAGGATTTGGATTGGATGTCTCAGGGCCCACTTGTTCTACCAGGTGTGTTACACAAGATATCGAGGCATCCGTAAAATTTCCTAACGAAGTACAACCTTGACGAAATAGTAAAGGTGGAGGATCATTTAGACAACTTCTACCTATATCTGCAAAAACTTGAGGTACACTATGATGATGTTTCATGTAGACTATTTCAGTGTAGCTTAGATGGTAGATTAGTTGTGTGGTATCATAGTCTTCCTCTGAATTCCATCCAGAACTAGAGGGGGTTTAAGAAACTTTTCCTTGAGAAATTTTTTGATGACAAGACCCCCACCATGTCTTTGAAAGAGCTGGGCACTCTTAAGATGGAGTAAAAAGAAAAAGTCAAAGATTCTAATAAGATGTTTAACCATATTTTGAATAAGTTCCCAACAAATTCTAAACCTCATGACTGCATCACCATTGATTAATACACTTCTTCCTTGCCAACCAGCATTATGCAGTTTGTAAAGAGAACTATGAAACAAAATTTGACAGAAAATTATGAAGAGGAAATCACGGTTGAAAAGGACTTGCACGTAATTGGGGTCATTGTAGATGATGAACCAGCCAAAGACTTCAAAGACATGGGTAAAAGGTCTCAGGCTTCCCTGAGTAAGGCTAGATAGAAACAAACTATTGATCTTGAGAGCTTGACTCGTACTGTCAAGAGTTTGTCAAATGAGTTGGCAGAGCTAAAACAAAGGTCAGGCGAGACCACCGTGAGAAGCAAGCCTCCTAAGTTCAACCTGTTAAGAAGGACTACAAATTCCAACAGTGGCAACAACCAACTGTTTAAGTCTGCACAGGGCTCGAATGTCGTATTGAATATTGAAAGCATGGGATATACCAATACTATTTGTATCATCAATAATATCATTCCGAGAAAACATGCCCATAATGGAATCACATCATGAGCGTTCTTGCTATGCATATTTTTGATGCGATAATGGTTGATGAGAAGACTGATCCTGCAAAAGAAAAGAAAGAAAGTGATCCAACCGAAGGGACTTCAAGTGTGGGGCACACAGTAAACATGTTCAATTTCATACTCACAACCTAAAAGAGTATGGCTGAAAAACAACCTCTGAGTGATGGTCTAGACCAGAAGAAAACCAGCTGGTACAATATGAGAAGCCAAGGGCTAGTCATTGGACCAGAGCTGATAAAGAAGAAACTCAAAGAAAATTTGTTAAGAAAGATCAATCCACCCGTCAACTCATCACAAAACACTCAGAGCAAGTCTGGGAACGCAACTACAATGAAAAGTGCTTCCGTAAGTAGTAAGAGTAAGACCAACATTTAGGAAGTGAAAAACCAAGTCACACCCCCAGACACATCGAAAATTTGTCCCACTTTGGATTACTACATAGTTTAAGACATGAAAAAGTTTCATGTGAACATCTCAATGTTCGAACTAACAAAGATCACCAGCGAACGAGACATCCTCTTACGTGCACTTGGGCAATCCACCACAGGGAATGATGCTTCTTCAGACAAGGGATCTGGTACGTCCTTTTGTTCCCTCGAATTTGTATTTAATGCTTTGAAAATGGATGCAAATACACTCTTCCCTCCTTTTCTGTTAACTTTTGAAATATTCAATTCCAATGTACACAATTGCTTGGTTTATTCTGGTGCATTGGTAAACGTAATGCCATTATCCGTCGCCAACGCAAAAATGGGAAAAAACAGATGCACAAATCATTTAGCTGGATAAGACTATTGTCCACATAGTTGGTGAAATTTGAGATGTGCTTATCCATTTATGATCCAATGAGCGAGTCCACCATTGTATCAATATAGTGATTGTGGACATTTTGGAAGCATATGGAGTATTGTTGAGCAAAGATTGGTCCACCAATATATAAGATTATTTTTCTATGGACTAGTCACATTTATGGCTTCCGTACAAGGGAAGAAACAGTCATATTTGAGTGAATTTAGAGAGATAAGGAAAAAATATTGTTACTCCCTTGAATGGACATAATGAACCAATAGCTTTCACGGAAATTATTTTCGACAATTGCTTCGTGGAAACTCAACTGGGTTGTTATCTTGTGCAGCCATCCCCAGTCCCACCAGATACACAGTTGGAGCTCCTTCCTAGTCCAACTGGTGAAAATGACATTTGTACTGTTAGTAGTGGTAGTAATAATAATACTAGTGAAGGTCCCAGTCCTTGTACATATGATATGTGGACTTTTGTTAGGTCCCTATAATACTAGTGTATTCCCTTATTATTATTATCATTGTAGCTCCTTATTGTTATTGTTATTCCCATGTTGTCCCCATATTTTTATTATTGTGCCCCATAGAAGCCCACTATTTTTATTGTTGTGCTCTTACATTATTATTGTTATGTCGGCTCTGATTATATCGTGACCCCTTAGACTCCTATATATCGAAAGGAGGCCTTGTCATTTGTATCATCCAAGAATTGTTCATTTTTATAATTTAAAGGAGGTTCCCCCCTCAAAGAGGCTACTTTTGAATTCATTGATCTATCTCATTCTGCTATTTTGTGAGCTGGTTGCATAACAATTGGTATCAGAGGTTTGGATTCTAGGGTTTTGCTGCTTCAAACAGGTCGTTGTGGAATTTACACTAGAACGTTTTTGCTACGAAGATTCAAAAGCTGAAATTAAAACCCATTTGAGCCGAAATAGCGATGAACCTAGGGACCAAATTTCAGATCTTGTATCGCTGTAGTTGTGGAGATATGAACTGAAGAAGTTAGGGTTTTTGCAGGCTCCCGAATTTGATTGCAAATAGGTCACCTTGGGAAAATCGCTATAACTTTGTCTCTGAGCATCATATTGAGATTTCGTATATACTTATAAAAAGAGTACAGAATTTAGTTTTCTTTGTATTAGTTTCAGGTCTGAAGGTTGAAACAGTAACACATGGCACTTCGTACAAGTTCGTTATATTGAACTAGTCTATAATCAGGTCATCATGGAAGATTTAACATAATGCATTCTTGGAGAATCCAATATGGATCAGACTTGTGGGGTTGGAAAGAGGACTTATATGTCTATCGCAGAATGAAATTTCACACCTCGGACATCCAAAATTACAGATATACAATAGATTATATATCTAGCTCCTACAAAGAGGAAAACGGCGTGTAGTCTTTTTAAAATTTTTGCATAAGTTTGGTTTGAAAATTTTGTTTGAAGTGATTCAAAGAGCTGAGTGAATCATATTTATCATTAGTTGATGCCAAGAAAAAATAAAATGGAAACACCTAGTAAGCAACCTGAAATCTCTCGCATGACTCATGAAGAAAAGGAAGAAATGCAACATGATATATCAAAATTACAAGACCAAGTGCAACAAATTTCACTCTCACAAAAAGTAACGGAAGCTAAGATGGATGGTTTAAAGAAAGGCATGGAAGCTAAGATGAATGGCGTGGAAGCTTAGATGGATGGCATGGAATCTAAGATGGATGGTTTAGAAGTAAACAATGAATATTTGAAGAAAGGCATGGAAGGTTTGAAAGGAGGTTTGGCAAAGTTGCTACAAGAAATGCTTCCTAATAGCGAAAATATAGTAGAGGAAACTCATGATGAGAACAAAAGAAATGTTATTCATGATTGCATACACTCTAACGTTGGATTGAAGACCCACCATGTTCCAAAGACTGATATGAGGAAGATTGAATGTAAGAATCCCGTAACATGGATACTATAGATGGAGCAATATTTCGATCTCCATAATGTGAAAAACACACAAAAGGTACACATTGTGACTTTATATTTGGAACCCAATCAGGATTTATGGTATCGATGGCTTTTCTCTCTTAAAAAAATTGTCACTTGGGAAATTTTTATGGAAGAAATGATAGCACATCATGAGGATACAAAAAGAAACACCTTTTTTAGCCAATTGATAAATCTCAAACAAAAGGGTTCATTGGTGGAGCACATTGAGGACTTCCAAAAATTGAATATAACGGTAAAAGATATTCCAGAGGAGCAAAGGACTGATGTGTTCATAGGGACTTTAAAGGATAACATCCAACATGAGGTTCACCTTTGGGAACCTGATTCATTGGAGAAGGCATTTAGGTTGGCAAGAAAAATTGAAAGCAAAATTATGGCAACAAGGAAGCCTACCAATCACAACTATAAAGATGGAAGTGTTGTTACCCCTATCTTTCCATAATCTAAAAGGTTGAAACCACAACAATTGGAAGAAAAAAGAGAAAAAGGGATTTGTTACAATTGTGATAGAAAATACACTAAAGGTCATAAGTGTGTTGAGAATAAATTATTTTACATAGATTGTGAAGAGGAAGAAGAAAAGGAACAAGAAACATCAAAAGAAGAGGATACACACCAGGAACAAACCCTAGAAAAAGAAGAAATGATTCTGACCATATCTTGTAATGCATTGGATGGAATTACCACTTCTCAAACTATCAATATAGAAGGCCATATCAAGAAGAAAAATGTAATAGTGTTGATTGATTCGGGCAGTACCCATAATTTTATTCATTGTAAGATAGCGAAGGAATTGAATTTCTTCCTATATCTAGCACCAGAGTGTCGAGTGATGGTTGCAAATGGAGGAACCATGCTCTGGAAAGTGCCATAATATCAAGCTATCCATGGGAGAATATGTGTTGAATAGTCCAATTCTTTCCATTCCAATGGGTGGTGTTGATGATGTACTAGGAGTCCAATGGCTGCAATCTTTGGGTACGATAGATTTTAATTTTCAAGAACTTTTCTTGAAAAAAAATTCAGAAGCAAAGGAAGTTGAATTAAGGGGTATCACAGGGAAACCAGGAAATATAATCATTTCTAATGGCATGACAAAGATTCTAAAGAAATAAAAACGTGGCGTAATTGCACAATTATGTTCGCTAGAGGTTCCTACATCGAAATCATCTATTTCTCCAGATATCCAAAAAGTCTTGGACAATCATTCTAAGGTATTGGAGACTCCCAAAGTCCTCCCACCTATTTGTGATCATGATCATGCTATTCATTTGTTTCCAGGAAGTGTTCCTCCAAACATCAGGCCTTACAAATATCCCTATGCCCAAAAGAGTGAAATTGAACGTATGGTTGCAGAAATGCTAGAGGATGGTATAATTCAACCTAGTCAAAGTTCTTTCTCTGCTCTAGTAGTATTGATGCACAAGAAGGATGGATCATGGCACATGTGTCTGAATTATAGGGAGCTCAAGAAGCTCACTATTAAAGATAAATTTCCCATTCCTGCCATTGATGAATTATTGGATGAATTGCATGGAGAAATTTACTTCACCAAGTTGGACCTTTTCTCAGGATATCATCAAATCAGAATGAAGACTAAAGACATTCTGAAAACAACATTTAGAACTCATGAGGTTAATTATGATTTTTTGGTCATGCCTTTTGGCCTTACCAATGCACCTTCTACATTTCAAGGTTTGATGAATTCCATTTTCAAACCCACCCTTAGAAAATTTGTGTTAGTATTTTTTGATGATATACTAATATACAACAAGTCTTGGAAGGATCATGTTCAACATGTTGATAGAGTGATCAAACAATTGGAGGAGAAACAATTATATGCAAAAACCTCAAAATGTTTCTTTGGAGTACAAGAGGTGTTATTTTTGGGCCATGTTGTATCTCATGAAGGTGTTAAGGTAGACCCTAGAAAAATTAAAGCCATTAAGGAATGGAAAATCCCCACATCCATAAAGCATTTGCGAAGATTTCTCAAGTTGACAGGGTATTATCACAAGATTGTTAAGAATTATGGGAGAATAGCAGCACCTCTAACAACATTACTGAAGAAAGATGTATTTTCATAGACTCCAGAAGCAACGAAAGCCTTTCAACATCTTAAAGAGTCAATGTGCCAAGCACCGGTCTTAGCTATTCCATACTTCACAAAAACCTTTATTATGGAATGTAATGCCTTAGGAAATGCCATTGGAGTTGTTTTAATTCAAGAAGAAAGACCCATTTCTTTTTAAAGTTGTCCAATGAAAGGAAAGTATTTACACAAAGCTATTTATGAGAAGGAAATATTGGCAATACTACATGCACTTAAGAAATGGCGACCTTACTTAATGGGAAGACACTTCAAGGTTAAAACAGATCATGATAGTCTTAAATAATTTTTAGAACAAATATTATCTTCAAAAGAGTAGCAAAAATGGGTCACAAAAATGTTAGGTTATGACTTTGAAATCATTTACAAAAAAGGGAAGCAAAATGTTGTTGCAAATGCACTCTCAAGAAAGGATCAGGATATCGAAGCATTTCTTTGTGCCATTTCTATTATCCAACCATATTGGATAGACGAAGCAAGGGATGAATGGAAGAATAGTGAAGAAGTGTGGGAACTCATTGAAAATTTGCAGCAAGATCCCAATACATCTGATACATTTAGCTGGAAAAATGATTCGTTATGGTACAAAGATCTCTAATATCTCTGTAAGAATTCCCAACTCAAACAAATATTCTTCTGGAATTGCACACCTGTGCCTTAGGAGGGCATTCAATATTTTTATAAACTTACGAGAGGGTTAAGAAGGATTTTTTTTGGGATGGCCTTAAATATGATATTCAAAAGTTTGTGACGGAATGTTTGGTTTGCCAACAAATAAAGTTGAGACAATTAAGACCCCGGGTCTATTACAACCTTTATCCATTCCAATTCAACGTTGGGAGGAGCTTTCAATGGTTTTTATTATAGGTTTACCCAAGTCTGAAGGAAAGAGTGTCATCATGGTGGTAGTTGATAGACTTACCAAGTATGCACACTTTTGTGCATTATCTCATCCATTTAAAGCTAGTACAGTTGCTACTGCATTTATGGAAACAATTCAAAAGCTACATGGAAACCCAAAGATTATTGTAAGCGACAGAGATCCTATTTTCACTGGAAATTTTTGGACAGAATTATTTTCTTGTCTGGGTACTCAGTTAGCTCATAGCTCATCTTATCATCCTCAATCTGATGGGTAAATTAAGATAGTGAACAAATTTTTAGAAGGATATATTCGTTTCTTTGTATATGATAAATAGACACAATGGTTCAAATCGTTGCCTCTGGATGAATGGTGGTATACCACTTCCTTCCATACTGCAACAAAAATGACCCCATTTATGGAACTTTATGGATATCATCCACTGTCCATCATATCATATTTATGAGAAAATTCTAAGGTTCAAGCAGTGGAAGATCACATCGAGCATCAACAAAAAGTTCTCCAACTCTTAAAGGATAACCTGAATTTGGTGCAGAATATAATGAAACAATAGGCAGATCAACATCGTAGCAAAAGAAGTTTTGGTGTAGGTGACTGGGTATTTCTATGGCTACAACCATACAAACAAATGTCCCTCAAGAAAGCTAAGAAGGATAATAAATTATCACCAAAGTATTATGGTATGTACAAGGTGTTGCAAAAGATTGGTACTATGGCATACAAATTGGAACTTCCTGCATCTTCTTGAGTGCAACTAGATTTCCATGTTTCATGCTTAAAGAAGGTTATAGGCGACAAGATCCAAGTTCAAACAATATTGCTAGAACTTGACGAGGAAGGAAAAATCATATTGGAACCTAAATAAGTCAGTGAAACAAGAACTCAACAACTATGAAATCGATCAATTTCAGAGTATCTCATCGAGTGGAAGAACTTACGCACTAAAGATTCCACATGGGAGGATGAGAATTTTATACGGAAGCATCGAGAACTACTCAAGCATTGAGGACACCAATTTTTTGAATGAGAGGGGCATGTTAGGCCCCTATAATACTAGTGTATTCCCTTATTATTTTCATTGTAGCCCCTTATTGTTATTGTTGTTCCCATGTTGTCCCCATATTGTAGAAGCCCACTATTGTTATTGTTGTGCCCTTACATTATTATTGTTATGTCAGCTATGATTATATTGTGACCCCTTAGACTCCTATATATAGAAAGGAGGTCTTGTCATTTTTATCATCCAAGAATTGTTCATTTGTGTAATGTAAACGAGGTTGCCCCCTCTAAGGGGTTACTTCTGAAGTTGTTGATCTATCTCATTCTTCCATTTTATGGGTTGGTTGCATAAAAACTTTATACTTTGATGGTTCTAAAATGTAGGAGGGCTCTAGATCTGGTTGCATTTTAATAGACCTGATGCAGAGAAAATATCTGATCTCTAGCCCCTTGGAATTTGAGTACACGAACAACACTACAGAATGCAAGGCACTTATTTTGGGCTTGCAAAGAGCCATTTACCTCAGCACTGTGATCCTAAAAGCAGTAGGTGGCTTAGAATTTGTTGTGCGAGAGGTACATGATACCATATAATATGTGTCACCTCATATTAAAATATTTCAACAAGAGGTATGGCATTTGATTTTTAAATTCCAAGCTTTTAATATTATCGTTGTTCTTAGAATGCGTAACGTAGTTGCTGATGCAATTGCAAATGTTGCTGCTAGGTTGTCAACATTAATGGATGGTTTTCTGTTGAAAATGTTTATAAGCCGTCCATCCCTGATAATATCACTAATTTACATGTTTTCAATGATGACCAACAGATATTGCACTTCATGGAAAACATTGATGTTTTCAAGCATGCATCAATTGATGAAGATGAGCACGAAAGAATGTTGCAAGATGCAACTAGCTCAAGCAAAGAAAATCTCATGCCGAATGGCGTGGTATCACCTACATAACCATTTTCGGGGACCTGTTAATGCTAAAACTCACAATTCCACATTGTTGCATGAGTAGATCTATTTGGGAACATAAAATGATCCGAAGTTTGTTAATCTTGGTAGTTGTTGTAAACCACAAGAGTGAAAAGACTTTATCTTCTTATTCAAGTAGTACCGAGATGTATTCACATGCATGTATGATGAACTTAAAACTTATGTCACATGAATTATAAAACATGTGATTCTGCTAAAAGAAGGGGCCGAGCCAATTCAAAAAAAGCTACGAAAGGTACATCCGATGCTTGAGCCCCTAATTCAAAAGTATTTAAGGAAGTTGTTGGATGCTCGGATCATATACAAAGTGAAACACTCCACCTGGGTATCAAACTTGGTCTTGATAAGAAAGAAGTCATGGGAAATCCACTTATCCGTTGATTTCTGAAATCTGAACCGCACCTCGGACAAAGATAAATACCCTGTGTTGTCTATGGAGAAGATATTGCAAAAATTATCGAGGTTAGAAATGTTTTCTCTCTTGGATGGATATTTAGGATAAAACCAAGTTCTGGTCTAAGAGCTTGATATGCTTAAAACAACTTTCCGCAAAAAATGGGGCATGTTCACATTCAGGCGAATGCCATTTGGGTTGATTAATGTCGATGCTACATTCCAACGTTCCGTGGACATCTCTTTCCGATGTTTGATTGGACATAGTGTAGTGGTCTATCTTGATGATGTTACAGTTTTTTCTAAACAAAGATTGAATCATATACACCACTTGAAGATTGAGATATCTCTTAATCCCAAGAAGATTATCTTTGCAGTGTACAATGGTAACCTCGTGGGCCACATCATTTCTAAGAGAGGGATTAAAGTAGACCCAAAGAGGGTCAAATAAATTACACAGATTCCTTTCCCAGTGAACAAAAAATCCATGCAGCCCTTTCTGGGGAAAATCAATTTCCTGTACAAGTTCATTTCCAATTATGCTTAGATTGTTAAACCAATACATGAGATGATAAAGAAGGATGCAGTATATAGATGGGACCAAAGGGAAGAGGACACATTTTCCTATATCAAACAAGTTATCACAGAAACACCTGCATTATACAACCTAGACTTCAACATATATTTTTTTCTCTACACCTTTTCTTCTGACACTTCTCTTGTCTTTGTGCTCACACAAAAGGATGATTAGAATAATGAGAAACCTATATCTTTCATGATCTCTAGTCTTCAAGGACCCAAACTTAATTATCCCACTATTGATAAGCTGAATTATGCAGTATACAAGGCAGTGAAGCACTTTCCGTCCTATCTTCTAAAAAATCATTATATGATATTTGTTCCCCACCCAGTAGTTAGATCATTGTTTGTCGAACAAAATCTAGGTGAGAGAAGAGTGAACTAGATGACTAGTCTACAAGACTATGACTTAGAATTCAAACTAGTTCACACAATCAAGGGTCATGGTCTATGTCGACTAGCAGAAAAAGTAGTATACACAGAGGAAGAAGAAGATCTCTCAGGTTGGGAGCAAGAAATTGAAATTTCCAATGTCAAGCGAGCTTCCCCCTTTTACTGTCATGAACTCTTGGTACAAGGATGTGCACCAATACCTTGAGCATGACATTGCTCCCTCCCATCTATTTGCACAGAAAAATGTAGCACTCAGACTCAAATAATTATCCTACCAGCTGCTGTAGGGGGTGATTTTCAGAAAGCACCATAGTGGAGTACTTATCAAGTGCTTGGAAGCACATGATTTAGATAAAGTACCGTGTGATCTCCACGATAGACTAGTTGGGGGACATTTTGTGGGTAACAAAATAGAACATAAAGTTATGCGGGCCGAATTGTATTGGCCTACATTATCCAAGGATATTCATGCTTACACCCACAAGTGTCTAGTTTGTCATAGGTGTGCCAGCAAAAACAAGAAGTTAGCCACCCCATTGCAGCTTATTGTAGTGGAAGAACCTTTTCAACAATGGGGCTTAGATATTATTGGAGAAATATTTCTACATTCGTCAAAGAAACACCATTATATTCTCACTGCTAAAGATTATTTCACATGGTGGATAGAATCAGTTCCACTCAAACAAGTGAATGATTAGGAAGTCAAAAATTTCCTTCAGCAGAACATCGTTTCTAGGTTCGACATTCCTACTTCACTTGTTTTAAAAAATGAAACATAATTTTCATCGCTAATACTTTATGATTTTTCATTGGAAAATGGTATTTTATTGGAGAATTTAGCTAATTACTATCCACAGGGGAATGATCTTGCTGAATCCATAAATAAGAACCTAATCTGTATCTTCAAAAAGATAATATTGTCTAAGTAGCAAAATTGGTAGTCTACTTTGGTAAATGCTTTATAGGCTCATCGAGTCATGAAAAATCCCTTTCTGAACACCTCCACTTACTTCCTAGTATAGGAAAAAAAATACATCCTCCCACCTAACATATACTTGCCTACAATCCAACTTTTGCAAGAATCCCAAGGCAAGCCATGCTTACTAGTGCAACATAGGATGGAAACCCTTCACAAATTACAAGAAGAAAGGTTGAAAGAAAAAGGAATATTTTCACTTCATTAGAATCGTATGAGGAGGTGCTTTGACAAGAAGTTTGTAGGGAAGAACAACTTCAGTGTGGGTGACTTAGTATTGAAGTGGGACAAATCCCGCGAGGAAAAAGGAAAACACACTAAGTTTTAATCCTTGTGGATTGGTCCATTCACTATCCACGAAAAGCTTGCCTAGAACACGTATCGTCTTCAATCACTTGATAGGAAGATTGAATCTCTCCCTATCAATGACCAATACTTCAAACATTACTTTCAATGAAGATCCGCGGTTTTTCCGTACATTGTGTACATAGTCTTTTCTTTCTTGTTTGTTTGAATTTTTTTTTTTCATCATATGAATAAGTTTTGTGAATGAACATGTTGTGTCTTCTTAGTGTGTGTGCGTTCAAACTCTAAAGATTCTTGTGACATTTCAACATATGGCTAAACTTCTGTCCATCTTCATTGTGTTGGTTACATCTTTTGGCCGATGAAGTTCCGACAGAAAATATGATCCCTCTGTAAGGAGCTTTTTGGTCCAACGATGAACCCATGTATATTCTGGAAATCTGATGCTTACACTTGGTCGTTATGTTTCATTGTTTTCATGCTTATCCAATTAGTAGAAGAGGAGAGGGGGAAAAATCTAAACGAGTTGTTGGGTGTGGAGTCTGATCATCTTCCTGATTCAGAGGTCTTAGTTTCAGCCATATGTATACCATAGGAAGGTTGTACACCCCTCCACGTGGGGTGAGCAGATCTGGGGGAGGGGGGGACTTGTCCCCCCCTCCCGTGGGGGTCTGGGGGGGTCACCCCCTATTTGGGGGTCCAGGGGTAGCTCCCCTAAAGCTAAAAATAGATGTAAAATTACCTTGTAAAATATTGTAATTTCATAGTCAATCTGAGTCGTTCATTAGGTGGATTATATGGTGATAGAATTTATGTTTAACTTAGGGATTTTTTTTCCTAGAAGGATACCCCTCACTATATATCAGGGAATTGTATTGCGGTTGTGGATATGTGTATTCTGAGTGAGAAAGAGAGACGAGATTGTGTGAGATCGAAGAGGAAATTACAATGGATCTATTGTAGGTTGTATCTCTTCATTTTTCTAGATAATATAATGGAAGGACTGGTTGTTTCTCTGTGGACATAGCCCAAATTGGGTGAATCATGTATATCTGTGTCTCTCTCCTTTTATTTGTTTTCTGTGTTTGTGTTTCTGCAATATTTTATGTGTACCATTGCTTTGTAATATATAATTTTCTAACACAAGCAAACCTAAATCAGAGATATCTATATGGTTCTCTGAAGGAACAACCTCTTCTACTCTCAATAAGTTGGGATCCCTCTTCGACGCAAAAATGAATTAGTGCTCATGATCAGTCCGGTTTAAAATAAATAAATAAAGGCGAAAGATGAGAAAGGATTCCTACGCACAGAGGTGAAACAAGCAACTCTGCTGGGGTACTATCCAGGCTCACTGGAAGTAGAGAAATGATTGTGTTCCTGTGTGACTTTGTCGGGGTAATCTCTAGGCCTACTGGTAGCGGAGCAACACCAGAGATGAAAAATTATACTCTAAAAATCTTAAGCTCGTGAGCTACACTACCCTTCCCAACTCGAAACATTGTGATATCACTGAATCTTATGTTGTGTTCAACCAAGAAGGCATAAAGGAGACCATGTCTATTGATGGGATAAGTGTGAAGACCAAAGTAATCTTCGCGATGTATCAATACTCCTTGAAGAACCAAAGCCCTGCACAAAAGAAGTTAAGAGAGGAAGAGAAGCTAGAATCCTACTAGTGTGTCACCAAGTGTTGTAGCTGCTATAATACCCTCCAAAATTTTAGCCTACACTTAATTTCAAATCCTTCCTTGGTTTTGCATCCTACCGTAGCAAACACTGAAAAACATTTCATGATATTTCTTAAGTATTTTTCTCCCCTTTGCAAGTTGGGTTAACTGTCATCTTTCGACATGATTGGTTGTCGCACAATGTGTAGAAGCCCGTTCTGATGGTTTCAAGGGTTTACCTTTGTATACACGAGTTGTTATAACTATGTAAATATCTATCACACTCATTCACAAATTTTTGAGCACTATTGCACAAGTGTTGTCACAATGGTTTCAAAGTCTATCTTAAGTGCCACACTTGTCGTAACCGGTCGTAAAGTGGTTGCATAGAGGGAAATGAATTTTTCATGTGTCCTGGGTAATTAATGTTGTTGTTTTGTCAATTATTCTAAGTGTGAGATCATAGTCGAAGTCTTATCACTATTCGCATTAGTCTAACCAGTCTTACACTTAACCATTTCTGAGAAGGCTTCTTGACTAAGCATCTTAGCTTCACCTAGGCTCCCTACATTATGGACTATGTAGTTCTAGTCCTCCACATGAGATCTTTCCTCTTGACACTATGGATTGTGTAGTTCCTGCCTCCTAGGACTGCAGCACAACGCAATTTATGTGCTCAAGCTTCGAGCTTGACCTCCAGAATTGCACAATCATTCCTGTTGCACAAAAAATTGTCACCATGACTTTCTGCAATCTGTGTGAGTCTATCACCACTCATACTTACCTCCTTTGCAAGTCTTAAGCCTCAGTTCTTCATGTCAAGCCTTGAAAATGAGAAAAAGCCCTTACAAAGCTCTAAAACTCTGGGCCCACACTTTCTCTTAGCCTTTCCTGCAGTCCCACACCCACTGGTCATGTTCCCTGTGGACCTGCCCGCTCTGTCTCTAAAGGAATGGGTGCGGACCCCTGTAGAAGTCAAAAAGGCGGAAGTTTATTCTTAAAAACTCACTTTGGGTAAATTCTGGAAGCTTCTAGAGGGAATATTGCGGTGGCAAGTTCGCTCCTTGGTGGTTCATGCATCCCATTATGAAAGGAGCTAACCCCTTGATGTGAGGAGCTTATCCCTTTGAAGGAGGCCTCTATCCCTTCATTGGTGGCCCTTGTAACCTCCTTCCATTGCACTATAAAATGAGGCATTGGGCTGGTTACTAGGGAGGTTGAAAGCTGAATATTTTTTAGGGTAAATGCTGTTGGAATTTAGACTTCCTAATTGAGCTTGAGAGGAGAGATTACATACCTTTTGATCTTATTGGGAAGAGAGTGAAGCTTGTCAAAGTAGAGGAGATTCTTGTCTGGATCCTGGGAGGAGCTTGTACAACATCAAGGCGCCAAGGTTGTAAAGTTCTTCTTATTTTGAAAGTTAATACAATCAAGTTTATTTTTCTCAATAAGCTGTCTTCTATGGTTTATTTCATGGACTCCTTGATCATCATGATGAATATGATTTATTATATTGGCTATGCAGGTGTTATTTGATGTGTGCTTGTTTGTGTTTGAAGGTTCTTAAAAGGAAACTTGTTCGGACGGTCGAAGCGTGGCTGCCACAAACTAGCGTTGGACTTAAGGTAGGGTCTAAAACACCTCTTGGTTTTTATTTATAAATCGCAATATATTTAGAGAAATGTAGATTTGCTTGTTCTGTTCGTCGCTAGATATCAGTTGATACTAGGGAGATCGGTCTTGTCCGCAAGAACGATTTATCCGGCCGACAAAATGGTGACTCCGCTGGGGACTTGAATTTTGGTTTTTTGCCTTTACTTTTACTTTGACTTGAGAAATTGTTTCTCTGTTTCTGGTTTTTTCTTGATGTGTGTGGGATTGGGTAGGTTTTTAGATTTTGAATTGTTTTTTGTTTTTTCACGTTTTTGAGAGAGGACCGCACGTGCTGTTTGTAACACAGTGCAGACATCCCCGCACTGTTTCTTTACTACACAGTGCGGTACCGCACCTGGTTATACCGAGGCCTGCAGACCCTGTCAAATTTTTGAAAAATTTAAAATGTTTCCTCCAGTTAGGTTTAGGTTTTATTTACGGTTTTTAGTCTACCCAGATCTGCATGTGTTCTGTCAAAAATCCTTGTTTATGAGTTTCTTTCAGCAAATTCTTCATCTCATCAATCTCCATTAAGTTAATTGGGTGTTTTGAGTCTCTTTTTTGAGAAATTCTTAATTTGATTTCCTTTGGTCATTACTTGGAGGTTTGTCTCAGTCTTTGAGTGTTTTTATTTTTTGATCTTTGGAACTCTCACCCAATTTTCTTGACTTGCACTTGATTGGTTCTTAGATTACATTAGAATCATCTTGTGTTTGAGAATTCTCTTGCATAGATCACATTTGCATAATTAGAATTCTCATTTTCAGAATATGAATGAAAAATGTGCATAGATTACATTTGCATACTTTTCAAGTGAATTGTGCATAGATTACAATTGCATAGTTTACATTCTGAAAAATCAATCGTAGATTTAGATCAGTTTTCTTTGATTTGAATTTAAATATTTTTATGCTTGTTTTTAACACACAAAAATAAAAATAAAATTGTTTTGGAATTGATTTGCATTAGTTTTTCTTGACGAAATTAGTGCATTAGATAATTTGTTATATTTTCTCTTAGTGATCAATTTTTTGCATTGTTGGAAGTGAATGGAAACTCTCTCCTTACTTTAGTTAGGATTCATCGAATTGAAAAGATTACATTATCATATTCGATTGCATTCAGTTTTGGGTCGGGTCATAACACCATTGGTTTCATATCCATTTACCCTTTTGAGTAATAACAACCTACATAACACAACGCTTAATTAAAATTCATCTAGTAATTTTTACATTTTTAGGGCTCTTTCCACCAATCTAGCTTAGGCTAGTGTCTTGGAATAGGTTTTAGTTAACTCTCCAAGACAGTAAAACAAACAAGTAGTTGATCTTGCGGTAGGAAAAATTCCAATTGTTGCATGTATGCTCTGGGAAGCTCCTCCTAAAGGAGTCAAGCACGAGATCATATCTGAACCAGTGAGGTAATCAATCCTTCCTCATTGGGAACGATAGCAGATATACACGTATTAAAAATGGTAAACCTCAGATTGACCATTGTTGAGGAGCCTGGGGTCACTTGTTGGTAAACCTTGGATTATGTCAAGGAGCCTTCAAGGTTATTGAGCTTTTTTACTCTGCCCTTGCGTGTGTATCGGATCGTAGACTGTTGCCCCAGGTATATTTGTTTCTGTTGGTAACCTTAGTGGCCATAATCTATAGGATTCTTTCCTAAGGTGACGGTGGAGGGAAGATCCCACTGTACCTGGAGCAGACGTCGACTAGACTCACTTGGACTCTCTGGGGGGTTCTCTTCACTCGAGATGGTTTTGTGAAGAAACTTGTGCCAGTCTATTTCATTAAGCAGGTTGTTGGGGTAACTGTTCCAACCGCCCTTTCTATATTAAATTTCTACTAAGTTGGATTTCATCACCAACTAGTGTTTTTGGTACGGAAAGTTACTGTTTGTGTGTGGTTTGACTCCTAGATTTGATAGCGTGTGTTAATTTGTTTGTTTTTACTTTTAGAGACCATAGGTGTGAATTGTGAATTTTAATTGTTAGGTGTGAATTGTGAATTGTTAATTTTGGTTTTAAATTGTTAATAAAATTCACTGAAGTTGAATATAATGGCAACTGTTCCGGAATTTACTGACCAAGGAACCCCTCTTAACGAGGATCCTAGTACTTTTCCTTTCTTTGGAAATGTTGGTCCTCCTTATATGGCTACTTTGTCATTACCTGGATTTACAATAGGTTTACCAATATGGCTATTTTCAACTTCGTTGGCCCCAAATACTCCAATTGTTCCACCTCAACCAAATGCTTCACCTCAACAGAGTTCACCATCTCAACATCACCAACTTTCTGTTGACCCTTTACCTTCTTCGCCTAATATTTCTTCCTCCATTTCTTCCTCTTTGCTTGGTAAAATCTTTGATGCTAGTAACCAGGTGGCTAAGAAGAAGAAGAAAGGGAAGAAGAAGAAGAAGAAGAAGAAGCAAGATAAGAAAGAAGTCAACCAACCAACCATGGCTGTAAGTGTTAGTTATGTTGAGGAAACCTCCAACATGCATCGTAAACCCAAATACCCTTGCAGGCTTTGTAAGGGTGACCACTTCCTTATCAATTGTCCTGGTATTCCAAAGGTCTTGGAAGTGTGGTCAGAAAAATCTCATCAACTTTCCATTGATCCATCAACCAATGATAGTCAGGTCCCTAGGAAAAAGAGTAAAGTTAGGTTTCCTTGTAAGTTATGCAAAGGGAGTCATCAAACTCACATTTTCCTTCACATGGATGAAGCCTCAAATTTGTTGGAAAACCTTACTGTTCCACAGCAAGAATTTCCAACTGGTTATCGTAAACTTTCTCCCAACCTACCGTCAACTGACGGAGTGATTGATCTAATTTCAAGTACAGTCGATCCCACTCTTCCATTGGAGAGTGAAACTCATATCACTCAGGTTGATGATCCTTTAGTTGATCAAGTGGTCGATTCAATTTCACATTCGGTCGATCCCACTCTCCCTTTAGAGAGTGAACTTCATACCGCTCAGGTTCTTCTTGTTACATCAGATTATTCTATGCCGGGGGGCATTTCACCTGTATCTACAGAACCCCCTCCAAGTACTAAGGTCTTTTCCTTTGATTGGAATAGACTGACAGAACCTCTTCTTCCTTCCTCCATCCCTTTCCAAATCATTGTCAAGGCTGGTGGTAGGGACATACACCGCACACAGGTAGATGAAGGTGCTTCTGTTAGTATTTTATCCTCAAATGCTTGGAAAGCTTTGGGTTCCCCTCAGCTTGTGCCTATTACACAGAATCTGAAAGCTTTTAACAGAACCATTAGTGAACCTTTAGGGATCCTTCCTAAGTTTTCTATTACCTTGGAAGGTAAAACTGTCTGTATTGATCTTATGGTAGTTTGAGGTCCCTTGGATTTCAATTTACTCCTTGGGCGAGACTATGTTTATGCAATGAAAGCTGTTGTATCGACACTCTTTCGTGTGATGTCTTTCCCTCACAATGGAAATATTGTGACTGTAGACCAGCTTTCATTCCCTAGTCTTGTTTCAACTACCAATAATATGACACCCCTAAATGTTCCTAATTCTAAAGTGGTATCTACCCCGCCACGGGTTAATTATGTGGCAACTGGTCCCATGTTTTCAGTTATGGATGAAAGTGAGCCTCTCACTGTTTGCTCATCTTCCCTTGATTTAGATCCAGTAATTGACATGGAAAACTCTATGGGATTACTTGAACGCGATGTTCTTATCCCTTTTGAGTCCCTTGACATGTGTTCCTTCCAGAGAACTATTCTTCCTTCTGATGAAGACCTATTGGAAGCCATGATCAAAGTGTGTCCATTGACATGTCTTTCTTCTAGTTGGAAGCCATAATCAAGGGTTTTGAGGACAGTTTTTTTATACTATTTCAATCTCGTTAAAAAATGAATCAGTGAGTATGAGGATAGTTCTTTTCCTGTGTCAACCTCGTTAAAAAATGAATCAGTTAGTACGAGGAAAGTTCCTTTTACTGTGTCGACCTCATTAAAAAATGAATCAGTGAGTACGAGGATAGTTCCTTTTCCTGTGCCAACCTCGTTAAAAAATGAAACCAGGAGTCATCAAGGAAAGTTCCTTTTACTGTGTCGACCTCTTTAAAAAATGAATCAGTGAGTATGAGGACAGTTTTTATACTGTTTCAACCTCGTTAAAAAATGAATCAGTTGGTCAGAGGATGGTTCCTTTTCCTGTGCCAACCTCGTTAAAAAATGAAACAGGTGTCAGTGAGGACAGTTCCTTTTACTGTGTCGACCTCGTTAAAAAATGAATCAGTGAGTTCGAGGAAATTTCCTTTTATTGTGTCGACCTTGTTAAAAAATGAATCAGTGAGTATGAGGACAGTTCTTTTCCTGTGTCAACCTCATTAAAAAATGAATCAGTTGGTCAGAGGATAGTTCCTGTTACTGAGTCAACCTCGTTAAAAAATGAATCAGGTATGAGGACAGTTCTTTTCCTGTGTCAACCTCATTAAAAAAAAAAAAATGAATCAGTAGGTTATATAGGTAGATTGTAGAGAGTAGACTTGAGCATAGTTCCTTGTCTTGTGTCAAGCTCGTTAAAAAATGAATCAAGGATTTTTGAGCATAGTTCCTTGTCTTGTGTCAAGCTCGTTAAAAAATGAATCAAGGATTTTAGAGCATAGTTCCTTGTTAGGTAGATTGTAGAGAGTAGACTTGAGCATAGTTCCTTGTCTTGTGTCAAGCTCATTAAAAAAATGAAACAACTCCCCCGAGTCTTTCCAAGATCTTGAAAGTAAACCTTCATTTCATCCACCTGGTTGAATGCAATGAAGCTTGGGGGGCATGTACCTCGATTTGCGTCATTATGCTGGGGGCATGCGAACTTATAACAAGCATAGTTTTTCATTTCAAGCTTTCGTAAACAGGAAACCGAATCCGAGCATAGTTCTTTTCCCGTGTCAAGCTCATTAAGAAATGAAACAAATCCTCCTCTAATTGAGTTGAGAGTTTGACTAGATCTCATAAATGTTAAGTTGTATGTTTAGGTTAGTTATTTCAGTTTTTTGCATAATTTTCTTACAGTTTTAGGTCGAGTCTTTCATATGATCTCGTAAATGAACCTTCATTCCATCCAACTATTAATTACCAACAATGTACTTAGTTGAATGAAATGAAGCTAGGGGGGCATGCGCTCTAGCAGTTACGCTTAGGGGGCACCAAGCACAGTTTTCTCTCTGTTTCAAACTTGTGTAAAAATGAAACTACTTTGAAGCATAGCTTTTCTCTGTTTCAAGCTTTTGTAAAAATGAAACCTATCTCGAGTCAACTTCAGTTATTTTCAAGACTTGTTAAACTCATGAAAATCCCGAGATTATTTTGCTATCTTTCATTCTCGCAAAACAAATGAAAATGCCGAGTTCTTTCCGTCTTTTCCTGCTCGTAAATTAAATTGAAAGTCGGCCATATGAGTACATTTTTATCCCTTTCGGTTATTTTCAAGACTCGTTAAACTCATGAAAATCCCGAGATTATTTTGTTATCTTTCATTCTCGCAAAACAAATGAAAATGCCAAGTTCTTTCCGTCTTTTCCTGCTCGTAAATTAAATTGAAAGTCGGCCATATGAGTACATTTTTATCCCTTTTTCGAACTCATTAAAACTTGTGAAAAAGTGAAAACCATGAGTACATTTTTATCCTTTTTTCGAACTCGTTAAAACTTACGAAAAAGTGAAACCTTGGAGTTCTCTTTTAAGCCCTTTTCAGACTCACTAAACATGAAAAGATTGCCGAGTACTTGATTATTCGAACTCGTTAAAGTAAATGAATAATCGTCCTTTCAGTATAAGTTTACCCCTTTTACGGACTGAAGTGGACTATTTACGAAAAAGGTATACGTTGACTAATTACGGTCAATGGAGTCCTCTTTATGCTCTTTTCTGACTCGTAAAATATGAAAAGATTGCCGAGTTTTTCTTTTTAAACTTGTTAAAATGGAATTAAAAAGACAATCCACTTACAACTCTTTTCTGACCGTATAAACATGAAAAGATTGCCGGACTTTTGTTGTTTCAAGTTCGATATTGGTAATAAAGCGTCGTGTCTTTGATCACTTTTTTACTTTTTCAGATCAGGGCCACTAATTATGAAAAGTACTCCTTGATTGTAATGATCAAGCGGTTCTATCAAGTATTATTTTATACTTTTTCGGGCTTGGGAGACACAAATTTACGAAAAAGGACAACCATGGAGTTTTCTTAAGTTTTTCTTCTGACTCCCTAAAATTGCAAAACACCGAGTTTCTCCTATACTAGACTCATTAAAATTTAACAGTAAAGGACTTGTTCAATTACAAACAGGAACGGACCACTCCTTCTTAGGGTTCGAATTTTAAACTAAGTTGGACTCATCCGAAGGATGAGCTTATAACCAAGCAAATGTTATCCTCCTCAAGCTTGTCAAAAATAAAGAGGTACTTGCCAGAAATGGTGGGGGAAAAGAGAGAAAAATGAACCTGTTTGTCATACTTTGTGTCCTAGAAAAGCATTCAACCACTCTTGAACACGACACTTTTTGTTCACCTGGGTTGGGAAATCCTTTGCCTAACAGTTAATCAAACCATATTGAAAGTCTTCAGCTGGTTTCTGGGTATTAGCTTTGGGTCAATTGTCACCAAACCATCTACAGTGTCGTTATGTGTTCAAGAGGTCAGTGCAAATAAACCATTCATCTGCAAAATATCTGTCATCCATCTTGACCATCCCTGAGTTAGTCCTTGCAAATATATTTCTTCAAACTTGATCTATGATTTCGTGTTGTGGGCTTGCCTACGACGGATCGCTTTCTATCGACTTCAGCTCATTATCTAGAAAGATGATCTAGAAATCGTCAGTACCTTGGAATCTGCATGCCTCAATGGCAGGTTTCTCGCCTTCGACGACAGGTTGCATCATTGGCCTTCGATCAAAGGATTCCATGACGTGTTTGACATCAACTCATTTATTCACATTTCATGGATTGTACTGAGTAATTTGAGAGCCATTGACATTACTGGTGGTTTCTCTCACACTTGTTAACAGTTTACATCATTGACTGGTAATCAAGTGGTTTCTACCATGTTCGACTTCGACACATTCATTCACATGGATATAATCGTACTAGTTCGGGAAGCAGAAATCAAGACCCTGGATCTAGTTTCCATCATCCAGGCTGCAAGGAATTTTGTTATTCATTATACAGTGGACTATTCATAAACAGATGGCTGCGTCCATACTGTGTCTAGATATGTTTCTACTTGTGATGTATTACAAAATCATTCCTGTATCAGAGCAGTTTAGTTAGTTTTCTAGTCAGTTTTGATCTGAGTATGGGAATGCCTACCTCAGCGATGATATGTTCACATATATATATTTTGTATTGAATGTTTTTACAGGTTCCAACCAGGCTCTCCACTGGATGATCCTCAAAATGATAAAGTACTTCACTCTTCTTAGATGAAAAATACTATCCTCATCTATTACAGACTTCGCACTTTAGGGGGCAATCTGTTGCACAAAAAATTGTCACCATGACTTTCTGCAATCTGTGTGAGTCTATCACCACTCATACTTACCTCCTTTGCAAGTCTTAAGCCTCAGTTCTTCATGTCAAGCCTTGAAAATGAGAAAAAGCCCTTAAAAAGCTCTAAAACTCTAGGCCCGCACTTTCTCTTAGCCTTTCCTGCGGTCCCGCACCCACTGGTCATGTTCCCTGCGGACCTGCCTGCTCTGTCTCTAAAGGAATGGGTGCGGACCCCTGTAGAAGTCAAAAAGGCAGAAGTTTATTCTTAAAAACTCACTTTGGGTAAATTCTGGAAGCTTCTAGAGGGAATATTGCGATGGCAAGTTCGCTCCTTGGTGGTTCATGCATCCCATTATGAAAGGAGCTAACCCCTTGATGTGACGAGATTATCCCTTTGAAGGAGGCCTCTATCCCTTCATTGGTGGCCCTTGTAACTTCCTTTCTCTGCACTATAAAATAAGGCATTGGGCTGGTTACTAGGGAGGTTGAAAGCTGAATATTTTTGAGGGTAAATGCTGTTGGAATTTAGACTTCCTAATTGAGCTTGAGAGGAGAGATTACATACCTTTTGATCTTATTGGGAAGAGAGTGAAGCGTGTCAAAGTAGAGGAGATTCTTATCTAGATCCTGGGAGGAGCTTGTACATCATCAAGGCACCAAGGTTGTAAAGTTCTTCTTATTTTGAAAGTTAATACAATCAAGTTTATTTTTCTCAATAAGCTGTCTTCTATGGTTTATTTCATGGACTCCTTGATCATCATGATGAATATGATTTATTATATTGGCTATGCAGGTTTTATTTGATGTGTGCTTGTTTGTGTTTGCAGGTTCTTAAAAGGAAACTTGTTCGGACGGTCGAAGAGTGGCTGCCACAAACTAGCGTTGGACTTAAGGTAGGGTCTAAAACACCTCTTGTTTTTTATTTATAAATCGCAATATATTTAGAGAAAGGTAGATTTTCTTGTTCTGTTCGTCGCTAGATATCATTTGATACTAGGGAGATCGGTCTTGTCCGCAAGAACGATTTATCCGGCCGACAATTCCTCCCATTTTGAACTTCACTACGCAATCACAAGCCTCAATCTCATCCCCTGAGCCTCTAAACTTCACAATTGCATAAAATACTTTCCTTCCTTGTCTCCCAAAACTTTGCAGTGTGTCCTCCTAGTGCTCATCCCCTTAGCATGTCCCACTGGCTATCATAGCTGCGTATATTTTTCCCTCAGTCTTGTTTGAACTGTGCACTGTGTAGTCTCAAACCTCAAGCCTCACCCCTGGCTACTAGAACTGTGCACTACACAATCATTGAGCCATCTCTCCCAACCTATCACTTGGTTCCGACTCAATTAATGAATCAAAATACATTATCTTAGACTAGGGGGTTTTCAGACTGATGTCATCTCATCATGAGTGAATTTCAGATGCAGGTACTCTATCTGACCATGGAAAGATGATGGAGAAGGAGATGAACACAAAAAAGTCGATTAATCAAGAAAAGCAAAAGGGACATCAATTTGTGGTCATAAATCAAGACTCACAATCATTGAAGATTCCTTATCACCAAGTCATACGAAGGTGAAAATAAGAACACATTCAAGAAGACACTTAGTACTCAACAACAATAGTGGCTTAACATTGCAACACCATCATGCAGTCCACGTCAACAGTGTCATGTCTTGTCATGAGTAGTCACATGCCACACCTTGTGGCCAATGATGTAACATACATTTCCAAAATGTATTGTAAAGTGAAAGTCCAATGGACATTTGTAGAATACAAAGAGTCATGAAAAATCATAGGAATTCAAACCATCATGAGGGTAGTCAAAAGGTCATGGGGAAGGGCAAGCATCACCCCTTGGTTACATATGCTCTCTCATTGTATGAGATGTTGATCAATGGTTGTTATTGATGTCAACTTAAGCAGCACCAGGGGCTACCCCAATATTGCATGGGAATTTTGACTTGAAAACTTACTCTATTCTCAGTTAAGGATCTTCTAGAATGGATTCTAAACATCAATATGTTTCCATTGATATATGGCATGCCAAGTAATTCTTCCCAGATTGAGAGATATTCATGTTTGAAGTTAGTAACCCCAGTTAGTGGGATAAAACCCTATGGGGTTGTGGCATGGCACTCATAATTGGTTGTGGTCATTGAATAGCCAATAATTAATAATAAAAAAAATCTCCTAAACTCCCTCCAATGTTCACTTGTTGAGGACCCTCTCAACTCAAGACATTCATATAAATAATGACCCTCATACCCTCCTCTAGTATGGATTTTGTGGCTTCAAATAGGTCATCATTGAATTTTCGCTATAAAGTTTTTCTTGCAAATATTCAGAAGCTGTGATTAATACCCATTTGATTTGCACTCTAGATGAACCTCGTGACTTAATTTTAGATCTTGGTTTGCTATATTTTCGGATATATGACCTGAGGAACTTATGGTTTTTGTAGGCTCCCAAATTCCATGTCAAACAGGTGACATTGGGAAAATCGTCATAACATTCTTTCTGAGCATTGGATTCAAATTTCATAAATATTCATAGAAATAGGATGGACTGTAGTTTTTTGAGTAGCATTTTCAGGGCAGAAAGTCGCAACAGTGACACGTGGCACTTCATACAAGTTCTCTCTACTGAACTAATCTATAATCAGGTCATCGTGGGATATTGGGCATAACTATATCTTGAAGAATCCAATATTGATTAGACCTGTGGGGTTCGAAAGAGGGCTCAAAGTGCTACCATAAGACAAAAATTCAAACCCTGGAGATCCGAAATTACAGAGATACGACAGATTCAATATCACACTCCTAGAAGGAAATAAAAAGCATGCATTCAAGGATCACTACAGTAAGGACCACACATCAACAGTGAAGGGTAAGTCTCCTATAGCAAGATATGTATGATTAGTGTTTACATTTTAATTCTGAGTATCATCTCTGGCATATGTTTTTGAAGGACAACGTAAGTATATATTGTGTCTTGGTTATATCTCTATGTATCTATATGTCACAATTAGTTTTTTCGGATGTCCTATTCTTGATACTACACATTTTATGCTACATATTCTTGATGCTACACCAAGTTTGTTAAATCTATATGATGTTGTAAGTTCATGTTACTTTTCTTGTCATAGTTTATAGAATGGTCTTTGTTGTTGTACTTAGAACTTGGTCCATCATAAGTCTAGGGTCCGTCATCAATTTTTATTGTGTATATCATTAGGTCAGTTTTGGATATAGTCTTGCATAGAGTCCAGGCCTATATCAAGACTGAGGTTCTTTGTCTACTGTTGCAACAAGTCAACAACAAAAGTGATAATAACACTTTAGGTACACATTGTAATTTTAATTTGTATTTATTCATTATTATGCACTTACATGTGTTTTGTAGGCAAAGGTAATTTGAAGGGTATTTTGTTTTGTTTTAGGATTGGCTTTGTTAGCCTCCTATTGCAATAGGTGTTCATATTTCATGATTGACAGTGGAAGTGCCAAAAATGTTCATCTTTTCCATGCTGCAAAAGTTCCATTTTTGAAGGATTTCACAATAAAGAATTGTGATCCATTTCATGTTTTCAAGTGTCATATCTATTCAGATCACAAGTATAAGGCCAAGTCTATTTGGAGGAGCTCAAGTGAGGCATGTCAGACTTCCCCTTCTCCCTTTTTCCCAAATTATTCACTAACCTCCCCTAAAGAGGTCAAGATCTGCTTGATATCTCTTAGTCTCATCATTGTTCATATCAGTTGCCTTGGAAAAGATCCGCTTTACTTAAGGAGTGTTCATATTTCCTCTATGAGTCATTGTCCCCCTTAATAGCCTAAGATCTCCAAACTTAGCGCTTTCTTATCATTATCATATTAACTGCTAACTTTACTATGTAAATCCCTATCTATTTCCCCTCCCCCTACTAAAAATAAGTTAAAAAGCTCCCTTATATACTTATCCCCTCCCCCTGGTTGAAAAATAACCATTAGTATGCTTGGAAATTGCTAAGTTTGCCTGGAACTTAGCAAGAACCCTCATTTTCCCCTTCAAATCATCTTCCAATGCATTAGGACTCATTCCTATGCATAAAATCCCTTCCAAGTGTATAAAAACCATCATTAACCATGTTTTAACCTTTTTAAAGGCTCAAAACCCTTCTCACAACATATAAAATTCCTCTTAAATGCTTTTGGACTCCTTCCAAGCATTAAAACCCATCTTTTTAGGCTATCGGACCCCTTCCGATGCCTTAGAATCCCTTCAAAACATTAAAAAGGCCCCTCCGATTTCACAAAGCCTCCCTTTAGTGTTAAAGCCTTGCTCCAAATACAAAAGCTCCCTTTTGGACCCCCTCCGATGCGATATCGCAGTCGGGAGGGGGCAGTCATGTGTTAAAAGCAATATATATATGGGCTCGATTGATAAATGCCGATTGCGATTTCGTTTATCGGCGTATCGTATTGTTCCAAGTCATATATGTATGCTCCCCGCTCATGCCGCAGATAGCGATATTGCTATCGCAGCCGATAGCGTATCGCTATCGGGACTGTTTCCCCCTATCCATATATATATATCCGCAAAGCTCTGTTTTGGTTATAACCGCATTGCCACAATGTTTGTGTTTATCGCATATATCGTTGCATATATCGCATCGCAAGAATGTTAAGGGCCGCACCCCCCCGTCCATGCCGATCTCCGAAACACCGATTGATCGAGAGCCGTTGGATTGGGCCCTCAGATCAACGGCTCCGATCAAGTCGCGCGCCCCCATTTTCGCTCGTCCATTGTATATTACATGCCACCCATATGCTCCTCCCGATGGGCGCCCATCGCATTACAAGTCATATATATATATATATATATATATATATATATATATATATATATATATATATATATATATATATATATATATATATATTGCCGCCCCGATGGAACTCCCGACAGCGAAATTGCGATGAGATCTCAGCCGTTGGATCGGGCCCTCAGATCAACGGCTCACATTTTGTCGGCGATCGCCCCATTTATAGCTCCGCCGGGCCGGAGCCGAAAAGTTATAAAGAACAGTTGAATAGCATTTCGGGTCTGCAGGGATATCGCATGTCGGAGGCATGGTGGTTTGGAGGTCCGCCGATCGCCAATCGCCGATTGCGCGCCGACCGTTGGATCGGCCCACGCCGGATCCAACGGCCAGGATCTAATCTTATGAACAGTGTTCCGCCTGCGCCCAATTTTGATGGTTTTTTATGTTTAAAGGCATTTTTGCCTGTTTTAAAGGAAGAAGGGCCACTTTCATTGTTTTATATGCGGCGCCTGTGCCCGACATAGCTGCAAAAGAAACAAAGCATCCCTCAGCCAATTTCAATCGCTCCAAGCCCGAAATTCTTCCAAAACACATAATTTGGCCTTGGCATGCCTCCAGAGCTCCACTATTCCACCAGTTATTGCAAATTTATCAGTTTGAAGGCATTTTTGATCGGCCAAGCGCCGATAGCAGCTCCTAAGGCAGCAGACAGTGCGACAACAGTTCTTTGGGCCGAACAGCGGCCAGAAAAGGGGTGATTTGGGTGTTTAAAGCGTTTTGTAGTAAGGAGGGCCCAGATTCATGCGGCAAAGTGTATCAGGAAGCGGCAAGGATAATTTTAGGGGCGAATGTTCGCCCTTTGGCGAAATTAAGGGGTTTTAAATTTTTAGTGGGCGAATATTTTGTATCATAGTACATTTTTACAAATCACCTCAAATAGCCCACCTTATTTTAAGGGAGAGGGTAAAAAAGGTAAATTTAGCCCTTGAAATTAGGACTTACAACCTTCCATTCACCCATTTTCAAGAATAGGTTTTATTTAAGTGAATCCTATGGGCCAAATACCATATTTATAAAAGAGGTATGGTAAATTAATAAAAATATAAATAAATGAGAGGTATGGTAAATAAATAAAACATTTTTTATATTTACTCCATAAGTCACCTTATATACATGTAAGGGTGTAAACAAATAAAAATATAAGTAAAGTGGAGGTATGGTAAATAAATAAAACGTCCTTTTATACTTACTCAAAAGGTATGGTAAATAAATAAAAATATAAATAAACTAGACGTATCATAAATAAATAAAACCTCTTTTTATATTTAGTCCATAACCCTCATTCTATTTATGAAGGCTCAAGAAAGAGGTTTTATTTAAGTGAATCCTATGGGCCAAATACCATATTTGTAAAAGACGTATGGTAAATTAATAAAAATATAAATAAACGAGAGGTATGGTAAACAAATAAAACATTTTTTTTATATTTACTCCATAAGTCACCTTATATTTACGAACACTCAAAAAATGGGTTATATTTAGGTGAAACCTATGGCCAAAATACTATGGGACAAATACCATTGACTAGATTGTTATTAATACCATGCAAAAAACCATTATTAACCCTAATATTAGAATTAATAAAAATAAAAATGGCACATGGTATTGACCCATGGTATTCACCAAAATGGAACATGGTATTGACCCATGGTATTCACCTGGAATGTAGCCTATTTAAATGGGGGAATTAAACCAGCATGTAGCCTATGCTAAGATTCACTAGGACTTTACAAAGTTTTATTGTTTAGTGAAAGACTCGCCAAGATCTTACAAGATTTTATAATTGAGTAAAATATTCTAATAAAAATAAAAATGGCACATGGTATTGACCTATGGTATTCACCAAAATGGCACATGGTATTGACCCATGGTATTCGCCTGGAATGTAGCCTATTTAAATGGGGGAATTAAACCAGCATGTAGCCTATGCTAAGATTCACTAGGACTTTACAAAGTTTTATTATATAGTGAAAGACTCACCAACATCTTACAAGATTTTATAATTGAGTAAAATATTCGCCATGCCTAGTGAGAGATTCGCCAAAAAATTATATATACATATTATAGTATTGATAAAATCGCCTTCCATTTTTCCTATATACCATGGAGATTCGCCCATTTATTATATTTATAAATTTAGGGGGGGTTCTTAAAATTTTCCCTGGGAAGCGACAAAGAGTATCAGATGAAGATATCAGTGGAAGGCTTAAACATCAACACCGGTGGGCAATAAAGGCCTACAACAAAGTCAAAGGAACAGTCCTGAGCCATAAAGGCTCACCAACTCACAGTTTTGGGCTTTAAAAGCCACTTAAGGCAGCAGAACTACTTGAAGGCGCAGGTAAAAGAATTCAAAGCATAGTTATTGCAAAAATAATGTATTTGGCCGCCCTTGAGGGCAGCGCTGCAGGCCCAATGCTCAGTTATGGCCAAGAGGGCTCAAAGGACACTTTTTAGACCCATTTTTGAGGCTGCTACCTCATACGCAGCCTAAGATAGTTATTTTATGAGGCTGCTGCCTCATGCACAACTGTTATAGATATTTCTAGCATTTATTTTTAGTACAAGTTAGGATCAAAGACAGTTATTACCACAGATCTATTTTAGATCTATTTTGAAGATATTTTCTGAGATATTTTTCTCCCTTGAGATCTGTTTTAGATCTGGTCTGTACATTTGTTTCTATAAAAACCACCCTATGGACTGTTTTAAGGGTTGGTTGGTTGATTTCCTCTTTCAAGACTTGCGTTGTATATGTTGAGAACCTCTATAATCTAAGATCGCTGGAATGCTTGGATGATGAACTGTCTGTTGTGTTTTAATGGCTGAAGAGTGACTATGGAATTCTAGTGCTTCTACATGGCCCAATAAGTGTTTCTTACCTCTGTTTACAGTTTATATGTGTTTATGCCACCATTGTGTCACCATCTAAATAGCAGGAAGGAAGAATAGCTTAGACTTTGCTTAGCAGCACTCTATGCTCAATTTCTGTTATTTCTACATGTTTTCCTCTGAATTAGTCCTGAATATGAATACTTATTTGCTCATATTTGCACTAGTTCCTTCATATATGAATGTTGTTTAGGAATGCTTGATTGCTCCTATATAAATGTTCATTCACCTTCCCTCTGTTAGCATAATGAGAGCTACTTAGTTGCCTTTCATCTCTGACCTTCATTCCATCCTTATTCCAGCTTGATATTGTTCTATGTGTAGCTATCCTGCTCTGTATTCCTCTTGTGACCAAGAAAACGCACCAGCAGCCCTTATCCTTGACTCCATGCCCAATGGTTTGAACTTCTCACACTTTGCAGTCCAACTCTGTTTGAATACATCACCCATCCCACCAAAATCAAAACAAAACCCATGTACACCATAACTAGCCTAAAATCATGCCAAAACAAAGCTAAATTATAAAGAGAGAGCCCTCTCTGATTGCAGGTAGGCTAGGACCTACAGTCCAAAGATTGGTTTGTGGTTACCTCGGCCGTATCCCTTAAGGAGCCAAGGGACAACCTGAGTGATAACAGGTTTCGCCAGGAAAATTTTGCATGAAGGTAGAAGAAGATTCAAGTACAACTTCAAGCAAGAATTGAAGAGAAGAAGTATAAAATCAAGAAAACATTGTAGCGGAACATCCTTTGAAGACAGACAACCATCTGTATATTGTGAAGAAGTGTCAAGGCCAAGAGTCATCATTGTAAAGTTGTAAAAGAGTCATTTGTAAAAGTGTCATCATTGGAAGAGTCATTATTGTAAAAGTGTCAATTTGCGTAGAGTCGAAAAGGCATTATTGGGAGGTATAGGAGTCTCTGTTGGGATGATGTCATGGTTGGGTTGCGGGTCATGTTGGAAATAATACTGAGAGGGGGGGGGGGGTGAATCAGTATTATCAGAACTATAAAACTTTTTCAATGCTCAGAAACATATACGCTACTTTCGTTAAGTGAACCAGCGTGTACACACAACTGTGAATAAAGAAAATAACGTATAACTAGAAATCTTATAATTCAGTGAGTTTATCTTCAGTTAAGTGCATGAGGACATTATTCACCATATTAAGAGTAAACAGATGCAGTAGAACAGATCACACAGAACCACACACATGAACACCAAGATATAAGGTGGAAACCCAATGTGGGTGAAAACCACCTGCTGCAAGTCGTCTCTATCTTTAATATGAAACTTCAGTTTACAATCTTTTTGTACTGGTGCAGCCTTATACCAGTACGCAGGCTACAACCTGCAGAAGGCTACAACCTTCTCTCGTTCTCCAAACTTCCTTGGAAGGGAGCTCCAACCCCCTTTGCTCTTGTACTAGCTAAGATACTAGTACGTAGGTGCAGGCCTACAATCTTCTTTCTTTCAGGTACCACCTTTCATACATTTTTAGACTGGATATTCCTGAAGCACAACGTTACAATCTGAAGACCACAATTCATTCAACTTTCACAACAAATCATTGAAGCACAAAACATCCAATACTAGCATCATCAATCACTGAACCACTGAAACCCTGTTAAACACCAGTTACCAGAACACAGAGCAGACTACAGAACTCTGCAATAACAGGCAGACCCAACTGTAACTCAAAAATCAAGCTCCAAAATATATACGCTACTTAAATGAGAGAAACCCGCGTATACACGCGCTTTTACCGAAGCCAACCTGCGTACAGATCTAAAAATAAATTCTCTCAACTTGCAGCTGTACCAGACATCAGTTAGACCCAGAACATAACATTGCGTCAGTATGCAGATCTAGAAATACGCATAATCAATCATATCATAATAGTGCATTTCAAATCATTAGATCCCGATCTATCCTTAGATCTAGTCTTCCATCAACCGAATTGATCTCTCCTTAGCTTAGATCAAGCAACCCAGAACCTGCATACCAGATCTCTTTCTTTTTCAGATATTCAAGCCTTTTTCAGATGAGATGCCTAATGATCTTCTCCTCCTTATATAGCCTTAGGCCTTGCTCAATACCAAGAGCCAAAACCATAGAAATCCAAAACCATCAACTTCAAAACTAGAGATCTACATGTCTGTCGAGGTACTTTGGTCCAAAGACATGGGCACAAGTACCGAGGACTAACTACCATGGACCAAAAGGAAACTTCCCGACATATACGCCCTTTTCTGTTCATGCATATGCGTGTATACGCGCCTTCGTATATAGATATCCTGCGTATACGCGACGTAGTATGCATATCACCAACGTGTATACGCAACTTTGACTTAATTAACCTGCGTATATGAGATTTCTCTTCATTCTGTAGACTGAACGGAGATCTGACATCAAAGAGAGTTGCCATCAAGGACAACACCTGTATCAAAGCGCCACACCTGTGCCAAAATGCCAACAATCTCCCCCTTTGGACTTGATGGCAACCTCAAGATCCTTAGAATCATTCTCCCCCTTTGTCATCAAGGGCAAAGGGCTGTGCTCCCCCTGAGTACATGCTGATACCTCTGTTTGGCTGTGCTGAAACATGCTCCCCCTGACTGTAGGCCAGATCTGCAAAAAATGTTCTTCAACAAGAACCAAGACTTATACACCATAAGGGACCTTCCTATCACCAAAAGACTCAATACATACATCCATACTCCCTACCAAGAGGGGACACATCAGAAACAACCAATTATATTACATCATTCATCCCAGGCATAGTGGGGAAACCAACATAGGCCGTTACATGACCTTGACACCATAAAAGAGATATCACAAAAGAAATACATGACATAGAGACAACAGATCTAGACCAAGACTTATGAAAGTTACCAGCAACATCTGATAAACATCTTTTAGATCAGCAACCAGGATTTCTTTCTGAGCTCCTTCTCCTGAAACCAATAAACAAAACATCTAAATGCCAATAATGCTTTATGAGACTTTTAAGCTGCTCCCCCTGAACCTGTGCCTGCTGCACCTCCTGAAACTGTGTCTGAAGGATTCTGACATACCCATCTCAGATCTTTTCAAACCAGAGGTTGCCCTTGCTGCTCAGAACTCCATATACGCGATTTATCCTGCACAAACCGGCGTATGGACGCGGATATACTCTCTGCAACAAGCGTACACCATACACGCGACTTTCTCAGCGTAAATCGGTGTGTATACGCGTATATACCTTACGTAACTTGCGTATACCAACTTTTCTGTAGACAAGCTTCAACAGCAGGATGAAGCATCAACTACTCCCAGCTTTTGTCTGAGATATTCAAAAGTTTCCCTGGGCAGTGGTTTTGTGAGAATATCAACAACTTGTTCCTTAGAAGGGACATACTCCAACTTGACCTTCTGCTCAAGCACTTGTTCCCGGAGAAAATGGTACTTGATAGGTATGTGCTTGGTCTTTGAGTGCATGACTGGATTCTTTGAAATGCTGATTGCACTTGTATTATCACATAAGATAGAGACTGGTGGAGTGCAAGTGATTTGAAAGTCCTGCAAGGTCTGCATCATCCAAAGAAGTTGTGTGCAACAAGATGCCGCAGCCACATATTCTGCTTCAGCTGTAGATAAGGCAATCGAACTCTGTTTCTTGCTGACCCAAGATACTAATCTGGAACCCATGAAGAAAGCACCACCACTTGTGCTTTTCCTATCATCCACACTTCCAGCCCAATCTGCATCTGTGTAAGCATGAAGAGTGAGATCTGTATTTCTAGGATACTATAAGCCATAGTTTTGGGTCCCTTGAAGATACTTGAAGATTCTTTTGACTGCCTGAAGATGAGTTTCCTTTGGGTTGGCTTGAAATCTTCCAACAATTCCTACTGCATGTGTAATATCTGGTCGGGTACCTGTCAAATAGAGCAAACTCCCAATCATGGATCTATAAGTGGGTTGGTGAACTGCTGCTGATTCATCATTTGCACTGAGGCTGCATCCTATAACCATGGGTGTACATACTGGCTTTGACTCTTCCATGCCATACTTCTTCAAGATCTGCTTGAGGTATTTGGTTTGAGACAAGAAGATACCTCCTTCATTTTGTTGAATTTGCAATCCAAGAAAATATGTCAATTCTCCAAGTAGTGACATTTCGAATTCTTTCTGCATAACCGAGGCAAAGTTTTGACTCATAGTCTCTTCATTGCTGCCAAAGATAATATCATCTACATAAACAACAAGAATTAGCAATTTGTTATTTTCAACTTTTATATAGAGATTGCTATCTGCTGATCCTTTTGAAAAGCCTTGTTGGTGAAGATATTTGTCCAACCGATAGTACCAAGCCCTTGGAGCTTGTTTGAGTCCATAGAGAGCCTTTTTCAATCTGCATACAAGGTTTGGATCATTCCCAAGAATGAAACCATCTGGCTGCTCAATATATACTTCTTCTTCTAAGTCTCCATTCAGAAAGGCTGATTTCACATCCATTTGAAATACCTTGAAGTTTTGAAAGCTTGAGAGAGCAAGGAACATTCGGATAGCCTCAAGTCTTGCCACAGGAGCAAAGGTCTCTTCAAAATCTATTCCTTCTTGTTGTGCATACCCTTTACAAACAAGTCTGGCCTTGTTCCTAATTACTTCTCCATTTTCATTCAATTTATTCTTGAAGACCCATTTTGTTCCTATTACATTTTTATCTTTTGGTCTAGGAACTAATTCCCAAGTGTTTTTCTTTTCGATCTGCTCAAGTTCTTCATCCATTGCTTTGACCCAACATTCATCCTTGCATGCCTCTTTCACATTTTGTGGTTCAGTGGAGGAGAGTAATGCCAAATAGCTTGAAGCTTCTGCAAGTGTCCTTCTTGTTTGTACTCCTGCTTCTTTCTGCCCCACAATCTGAGATTCCGGATGATTCTTTTGAACATATCTGGATGGAGTCTTCTCTTCTATTCTTGTCTGCTCCTCTGGTTCTTCTTGAGGTTCTTCTTCTTCATCATTCCGTCTTTGAGGGTAGCCTTCATCTTCTTCAATGTCTTCATGATGAACTTGCCTAGGAATATATCCCTTCTCATCAACCACTACATCAATGCTATCAACAATTTTGCCAAGTCTTTTATTGTAGCACTTATATGCTTTGCTATGTGGAGAATAACCAAGTAGAATGCCCTCATCTGCTCTTGGTTCAAGTTTGCCAAGTTGCTCATCAGTATTTTTAATATAACATTTGCTCCCAAAGATTTTGAAGTGCTTCACCGAAGGAGTCTCACCACTCCAGAGCTCATGAGGTGTTTGAGTGTTGTTTACTCGGACATTTGTTTTGTTAAGAATAATAACAGCAGCATGTGCAGCTTCACCCCAGAAGGTTGCGGGAATACCTGATTCATCGAGCACAGCACGAGCCATTTGTTGGATAGTTCTGTTCATTCTTTCCACAACCCCATTTTGCTGAGGAGTTCTAGCTGTAGAGAATTCTCTTCTTATCCCATGTTCATCACAGAAATCGAAAAATTCATTTGAGGTGAACTCCCCACCTCTGTCAGATCTGAGGCACTTAATTTTGTGTCCTGATTCATTTTCAACCAAGGCTTTGAAGGATTTGAATTTTTCGAATGCTTCATCTTTGTGCTTCATGAGCCCTAACCAAACAAATCTGGAGAAATCATCAATGAATAATATCAGATATTCTTCTCCTCGAGGTGTCCTCTTCCTAAATGGACCACATACATCTGTATGGACTAGCTCGAGAGGCATGCTAGCTGATCCTTCCTTCTCTGGAAATTTAGTTCTGGTTTGCTTTCCAAACTGACAAGATTTGCATATGGTATTGTCTGGAATTTTGATATCTGGAAGACCACGAACTGCCTGATATTTGCATGCTTTCCTTATTTGTGAAAAGCTTAGATGCCCCAACCTCCGATGCCATAGCCAATGTTCATCATCCTTGCTTAAGTAGCATTGTTGTCCTTCCTCAAAGATATATAGATTATTTGGAGTCCTTCTTCCTTTGATCACTGTTTTGCCTGTATCAAGATCGCGAACACAACATCCATTTGATCTAAATATTACCTCGGTTCCTTGATCGCACATCTGACTGACACTTAGAAGATTATGCTTCAATCCATCAACATATAACACATTTCCTGCTTTGACCTTCTCTTTCAACGGAGCAACACCTTTTCCTTTAATGGTTGCAGAGATATCGTTCCCAAAAGAAACTTTCTTCCCTTTTTCTAATGCGGTATATGACTCAAGCTTTTCTTTGTCCCCTATCATATGCTTCGAACATCCGCTGTCAATGTACCATAGACTTTCTTGACCTTCTGCATAAAAGGCTATCCCACATCTTTCTGGTTGTGATTCTTTTATTCTCCATGTTCTAACATTTGAGGTTTGTTCCTTCTGAGTTGTCTTCCGGAATCTGCTCCTGCATTCAGAGTCTTCATGACCAAAGTTATTACAAATAGAGCATTCAACTTCATTTTCAAGAACCGAAAAATTGTTATAAGTCCTTTTCATGGTTCCAGTCATTCTCCCTTGCTTTTGAGCTTCTCTAGTCATGATTGTTTTGTAGGCAACACATTGAGCTGCTTTGTGACCGAAGTTATGGCAAGAAAAGCATTGGCCATTAAAGAAACTTCTGCGATAATCAGATCTATCATCCAACCGATTGTAGCTTCTATTCATTCTTGGAGCAAATTGGGAAGATTTTACCTGTGGCTGATTGTAGCTTCTGTTTGTCCTTAAGGCTGTTTGTCCCTGAATTTCTTGATGGTCTTTATTTGTTCTTGAGATAAACTGTCCCTGATTCACCTGATGATTTTTATTTGGCCTTTGCTCGCTTCTCCTTGCTGCATCAAGATAACTTTTAGAGGTAGAGGCTTGAGATGTTTCTCCATTATATCCAAGACCTGTCTTGATCAGAGGAGATCGCTGCACATTGATAATCTCATCCAAGGTTTCAGATCCTTTAACAAACTTAAGATTAATTGCTTTGGTTTTCTCAATCTCCTTTCTAAGACAAACAATCTCACATTCCAATTTTTCAAGATGTTTTTCCTTTTCAACTAGTTGACATTGTAGAGAATCAATAATAGCACTCTTTTCTTCTAAACAAACTTTGAGATCTTTCATTTCTTCATAAAAGCCTTCTGCATCTATAACATCCATGTAGTCATCATCTTCAAAAGCCATTAAAAGTTTATATCTATTACCTTGTTCATCTTCATCACTATTTGAAAGACCATCACTATCCTCATGAGTGTAATAGCTTTTCTTCTTTTCATTCTGTTTCTTGTTCCATCTAACAGGTTCCTTTCCCTTGTCATTCTTATCTTTGTGAGGACATTTGGCAGCATAATGACCTACTCTTCCACAAGCAAAACATTTAAAAGGTAACTTACCTCTGAACCTTCCAGAACCCCTTTGAAGATTTCTGACAAAATTTGATTCTTCTTCTTCATCTTCTGGCACATGATTTGCTTCATAATAATCTTCTTTGCCTGAAGCTTTGAAGGCAGCTTCTCTTCTGTCTGATGGACCTCCCTTTCTCATTTCATAAGCGGTTAGAATTCCATGAAGCTGAGAAATAGTGAGAATTCGGAGATTTTCCTTTTCTTCTATTGCAGATACTTTAGATTCAAACTTGGGAGACAATGATCTTAGAACCTTTTCAACAACTATAGCCTCTTTTATTTCTTCACCCAAATTTTTCATACAATTAACAATCTCATCTACCCGAAGAAAATAATTAGCCACACTTTCATCATTATACATCTTGAGAGTCTCATACTGAATCCTGAGAGTTTGAAGTTTAGCACGCTTTACCTGTTCATCTCCTTCATAGCTTGTGACCATTTTGTCCCATATCTCTTTTGCGGATTTGAAGTGCATTACCTTCATGAATTCCGTTTGGGATATACTTCCTAATAGAGTACTGACTGCTTTTGCATTTGTTTCATACTTCTTTTTCTCAGCTGGATCTGTAGGAGTAGCTGAAGGAAAAGCATAGCCTGTTTCTACAATGTCCCAAACTTCTGTACCAAGAGATTGAAGATATGCAGTAACTCTTACCTTCCAATAATTGAAGTTTGTCCCATCGAAAACGGGTGGCCTGATTGATGCTTCTCTCTCGTAGTTGCTCATGATGAACGATCTACCTTCAAGCGATCAAGCTTCTCTGAAGGACCTGCTCTGATACCAATTGTTGGAAATAATACTGAGAGGGGGGGGGGGTGAATCAGTATTATCAGAACTATAAAACTTTTTCAATGCTCAGAAACATATACACTACTTTCGTTAAGTGAACCAGCGTGTACACGCAACTGTGAATAAAGAAAACAGCGTATAACTAGAAATCTTATAATTCAGTCAGTTTATCTTCAGTTAAGTGCATGAGGACATTATTCACCATATTAAGAGTAAACAGATGCAGTAGAACAGATCACACAGAACCACACACATGAACACCAAGATATAAGGTGGAAACCCAATGTGGGTGAAAACCACCTGCTGCAAGTCGTCTCTATCTTTAATATGAAACTTCAGTTTACAATCTTTTTGTACTGGTGCAGCCTTATACCAGTACGCAGGCTACAACCTGCAGAAGGCTACAACCTTCTCTCGTTCTCCAAACTTCCTTGGAAGGGAGCTCCAACCCCCTTTGCTCTTGTACTAGCCAAGATACTAGTACGTAGGTGCAGGCCTACAATCTTCTTTCTTTCAGGTACCACCTTTCATACATTTTCAGACTGGATATTCCTGAAGCACAACCTTACAATCTGAAGACCACAATTCATTCAACTTTCACAACAAATCATTGAAGCACAAAACATCCAATACTAGCATCATCAATCACTGAACCACTGAAACCCTGTCAAACACCAGTTACCAGAACACAGAGCAGACTACAGAACTCTGCAATAACAGGCAGACCCAACTGTAACTCAAAAATCAAGCTCCAAAATATATACGCTACTTAAATGAGAGAAACCCGCGTATACACGCGCTTTTACCGAAGCCAACCTGCGTACAGATCTAAAAATAAATTCTCTCAACTTGCAGCTGTACCAGACATCAGTTAGACCCAGAACATAACATTGCGTCAGTATGCAGATCTAGAAATACGCATAATCAATCATATCATAATAGTGCATTTCAAATCATTAGATCCCGATCTATCCTTAGATCTAGTCTTCCATCAACCGAAGTGATCTCTCCTTAGCTTAGATCAAGCAACCCAGAACCTGCATACCAGATCTCTTTCTTTTTCAGATATTCAAGCCTTTTTCAAATGAGATGCCTAATGATCTCCTCCTCCTTATATAGCCTTAGGCCTTGCTCAATACCAAGAGCCAAAACCATAGAAATCCAAAACCATCAACTTCAAAACTAGAGATCTACACGTCTGTCGAGGTACTTTGGTCCAAAGACATGGGCACAAGTACCGAGGACTAACTACCATGGACCAAAAGGAAACTTCCCGACATATACGCCCTTTTCTGTTCATGCATATGCGTGTATACGCGCCTTCGTATATAGATATCCTGCGTATACGCGACGTAGTATGCATATCACCAGCGTGTATACGCAACTTTGACTTAATTAACCTGCGTATATGAGATTTCTCTTCATTCTGTAGACTGAACGGAGATCTGACATCAAAGAGAGTTGCCATCAAGGACAACACCTGTATCAAAGCGCCACACCTGTGCCAAAATGCCAACAGGTCATAGTGCGATTGGGTGTTCGGTCAAAATCATTGTAAATCATATTATATCGTGGATCGTTTTCCCCGACATGGGAATCCACACTCTTGTCTCATTTCAGTCATTATAGGGTGGCAGGGAGGTGCTAGGCTGGTGCATGAAGTCGCCTACAGGTTGGAGCCTATGAACACTTCAGGGTGGTAGGTTGGTCTAGGATGTTGGGGCATCCATTCAGTTAACTACTAAAGAAACTAGGGCATTGGGGCATCCTTCCAGTGGGAGTTGGAGAAGACTTCTAGGAAATTATTGCTTTCATTTCAGTTGGGGCTGAAGATTAAAGAATTTATTAGAAAAGTGCTCGGTGGTTTTTGACCTGGAGGGGGTTGTCCACCTAAAATTCTTGTATCTACTGTGTTATTTTATTTACTGTTATTACTGCATAAACATTAATAATAATTGAATATGAACTAATGCTCTTTAAAGGTTTAAAAGTGTTAATTGCTAAGGAATACTAATTCACCCCCCTCTTAGTATTTCCAACAATTAGTATCAGAGCCAAGTTCCTTCAATAGAAATCTAACAACTGGAAGGAGATCATGGAGTATACTAACAATAGATTTCCTTTGTTCAATGTAAATATATATGCACTTTGGAGTGGAAGAATGCATGTTCATTTGTTCGCACAAGGACGAAGTATGGGAAAGCATTGACAAAGGCTTCACACTGACCCAGGATGAACAAGGTAAGAAAAATATGGTATACGATGCAAAGGCTAAAGATCTTATTATCAGTGGGCTTATCAAATATGTTTATCTTAAGGTATCGAGCTGCAAAACTGTTAAAGAGGTATGGGGCAAGCTTGAAAATATATATGTGGTTGACTTAAAGGTGAATAAAGCAAAGCTTCAAATTTTCAGGTCTAAATTTGAGAAACTCAAAATGAGGAAGATGAAGGTATTGTTGTATACTTTCAGCGTGTTGATGAAACAAAAAATACATTGGAAGGTTTGGAAGAACTTGTTGAAACAAAAATTGTTGTCTGAAAGATCCTCAGAACCTTGCCAGCAAGATTTAACACTAAGGTATCTATTTTGGAAGATAGATCGAATCTGACCAATCTCAGCATAGATGAATTGCATGGAATTCTTATGGCATATGAAATGAGGATTGAAGAAGAGGATGGATCATCCCACTTAGAAGCAACATTTTCCACATCCAAGAAGAAAGGTAAGGACAAGAAGACTCAGAAAGCAAAAAATTACAGTTGTAAGGATGAAGAAAGGGAAGAAAAGGAAGAAGAAATCTCAGATAAATAATTCACATGGAAAATGAGAATGGGTACAGGAAAATTCAAAGGTAAACTTCCATTAATATGTTTTGACTGTGGTGAGGTTGGGGATTTTGTAGCCAAATGTCCTCACAAAAGTGAGGCTATTACGAATGGAAAGAAAGGTCCTAGGAAGTTCAACAAGCAAGGAAAGAAGAAATTGTTTAAGAAAAGTTTCTTCACCAAAGAAGATAGTTCCTCATACAAAGAAGATAGTGATAACGAAGAATAAATTAATGGAAGAGTATTGTTTATGGCCAAGCACAATAAGCAAGAGGCACCTAACGAAGAAGGAGATGAAGAAGAAGAAATGATTGAGGTTTAATTTCAAATGAAGTGATCAATGTTATCAAAGAGCTCAAAGCTGAGAAGAAGCATGTCAACACTCTTGAAGACGATTTGAATATAGAGAGAGAACAAGTCCTCAACCTTAAAATCAAGGTTGAAGAATACAAGCGAATTAAAGAATCTCTCAGGAAAGAATTAAAGGAAAACAAAAAGGAAAGAAAAGCATTAGAAGCTGAAATAGTTGCTCAATGAAAGGAAGTAAAAAATGGAAAAACGTTTCAAAACTATGCCAACAGTTCAAATATTTTGGATAAACTCATCAGCAACCAATGATCATACAAGGATAAGACTGGTCTTGGTTACAAAGTAAAATTTGAAAAGATTTCGAGTCCGTCTATGATAGTTAAAGAAGATGGATATGAAAAATATACCAAGCAGGTAGATCTCCCAGCTAGATCAAGAGATCAAGATTCGCAGGAAGAATCTTGGAAGACAATTCCTCAAAGAAGATTTGCTCCTAGGTATCAACCTATATTTTATGGTCATTGTTATTCACGAGGAATTTTGGACATAGAGCTGCAGAATGTCACATGTATGTTTGGAATGAATATAATTCCAGGAGATCCTTCAAAAATGGATATTCTAGAACTCAACATAATATTATCAAATTTGATCATTTGAGAGATGATGTCAAATGTTAAAAATATAACAATTTTGGACATATGACTAGAAATTGTGAAGTTTTTGACAGGTACAATCATTATTTGCAAAAACCTAGAAGCAAGTTTGTAGGATCACGAGATAGGTTCCAAGATGATTTTTTCAGAAGAGAATACATGCTAGATGGGCCAAACATTGAATGTTTCAAATTCCATAACTATGGCCATAACACTCGCGGTTGCAGATACCAGATGGAATCACCTATGGACAACATTGAAAGCTTCAAGTGTCATAATTATGGGCACATGGCTCAAGATTGCAGGAATAAGAAGGTCTGGAAAAGGAAACAGGTACAGGAAGACAAAGTTGATAACAAGGTTTCAACAGTTATTCTTTCATGATTTGTAAAAGCAAAAGGTCATGAGGAATTAGAAGTTGCTTTAGATAATGACTCAAGTCAATATGGCCCATTAGGTGACTCACTATTTTGAACAATCTGGCTTGTTGACTCCTTAATGTTTGTAGAGGAGAATTCTATGCAATAGTATATGAAACAAGTCTACGATTAACAAACAGGTATTATAGATTCGAGAAATGAAGCATTGACAATTAATCTCTATGTGAAAGTGGATCAAGGAAATCTAATGATTATTGAGATATCTTAGTAGGAGAAAGGAATATTCATATATCAAATCAAGTACAATAAGGAAATGCTAAAGAAATTCAAGATGGAATATTGCAAGCCTATCCTTACCGCCATGGTAACAGGTTACAAGAAGATTCATCAACGGATGTGGATGAAAGGTTGTATAGATCCATGATTGGTAGTCTCTTCTATGTGACAGCCTCCCGGCCTGATGTGATGTAGGAAGTTGGATAAGAAGCAAGATTCCAAGAAGCACCAAAATAATCTCATATTATTGCCATCAAAAGAATTATTCAGTATCTTAAGGGAACAAAGAAATATGGTCTATGGTATCCTAAAGGAAATGATCTGGTCATCCAAGATTATACAGATGTAGATTGGGTAGGAAGTGTTGATAATCATAAGAGTACCAGTGGAGCAACATTCTATCTAGGTAGTTGTCTTGTTTCATGGTTAAGTAAAAAGCAATCTTCAATATCATTATCCATAGCAGAAGAAGAATATGTCACGACAGCAACTTGTTTTACACAAGTTCTTTGGATGAAGAAAACTTTTCAAGTTCTTCAAGTCAAGTTTGATGAGCCTATGCCCATATTTTGCGATAACACAAGTGCCATTAGTATCTCCAAGAATCCTTTGATGCATTCCGAAACAAAGCACATTCTGATTAAATATCATTTCATTAGAGAGCAAGTCATTGAAAAGAATATCAAGCTTGAATATGTTAGCACAAAGGAACAAATTGCTGACATATTTACCAAACCATTACCTCATGAAGCATTTGAGCATCTTCGCCAAAATATTGGGATTCTCCCAAGTTTTCATTAGACTCTTTCTCTTATCTACTCAAGTAGAAAGGGGGAGTTGAGGTGTGTACAGGTCTGCAGGATGGTTGTTTGTCAGGGGGAGTTACCCTTTGCCATTGATGACAAAGTGGGAGAGAAGGCAATAGGAAGAGGTTTCATGATCGCAGGGGGAGTACTTGTGTTGCCATCAATGCCAAAGGGGGCAATTGTTGATCAATGGTTGTCATTGATGTCAACCCAAGCAACACTAGGGGCTACACCGATCTTGCATGGGCATTTGGCTTGACAAATTACTCTATTTTGAGTTAAGGATCTTCTAGATGGTTTCTACTCGTTGAGATGTTTCTGCTTATATATGACACACCAAGTAATTCTTCACAGTTGGAGAGATATTCATGTTTGAAGTTAGTAACCCTAGTTATTGGGCTAAAACCCTATGGGGTTGTGGCATGGCACTCATAATTGGTTGTGGTCATTGAATAGTCAATAATTAAAAAAAATAAAAATTGCTCCTAAAATCCCTTCAACATTCACTTCTTGAGGACCCTCTCAACTCAAGACGTTCATATAAAAAATGACCCTCATATCATCCTCTAGTAGGGATTTTGTGGCTTCAAGCAGGTCATCATGGAATTTTCGCTATAACTTGTTTACCACGAAGCTTCAAAAGTGGAAATTAAAACCCATTTGATAAGTAATATTTATTAACCTCGTGACCGAATTTTGTATCTTGGTTCGCTATATGTTTAAAGATATGATCTAAGGAAGTTAGGGTTTTTGTAGGCTCCCGAATTCCATGTCAAACAGGCGACATTGGGAAAATCGCCATAAATTTTTCTCTGAGCATTGGATTCAAATTTCGTAAATAGTCACAGAAATAGAACGGACTTTAGTTTGTTGAATATCTTTTTCAGGGCCGAAGTTCATAACAATGACACATATCATGTCGAACAAGTTCGCTCTACTGAACCAGTCTATAATCAGGTCATCATGGGAGATTAGGCATAACTATTTCTTGAAGAATACAATATTGATCAGGGCTATGGGGTTGTGATAGAGACCTCAAAGGGCTACCACAGGACGAAATTTCAGACCTTGGAGACCCGAAATTACATAGATACAATAGATTCATCTCGAGCTCCTAGAAGGCAAGAAAAAGCATGCATTCAAGGATCACTGCAGTAAGGATCACTCCAATAAGGACCACACATCAACAGTCAAGGGTAAGTCTCCTACAACAAGGTATGTATGATTAGTGTTTACATTTTATTTTTGAGTATCATCTCTGACATATGTTTTGTAGGACAATGTAATTATATACAGTGTCTTGGTTATATCTCTATGTCTCTATTATCACAATTAGTTTTTCAGATGTCCTATTCTTGATACTACACATTTTATGCTACATATTCTTGATGCTACACCAAGTTTGCTAAATATATATGATGTTGTAAGTTCATGTTACTTGTCTTGTCATAGTTGATAGAATGGTCTCTTTTGTTGTACTTAGGACTTGGTCCATCACAAGTCTAGGGTCTGTCATCATTTTTTATTGTATATATATTTAGGTCAGTTTTGGATATATTCTTCCACAGAGTATAGGCCTATATCAAGAGTGGGAGTATTTTCTACTTCTGCAAAAAGTCAACAACAAAAATGACAAGCACACTTTAGGTACACATTGTAATTTTAATTTGTATTTATTCATTATTATGCACTTACATGTGTTTTACAGGAAGAGGTAAGTTGACAGGTATTTTGTTTTGTTTTGGGATTGGTTTCATCGGGAAAATTTTGCATGCTGGTAGAAGAAGATTCAAGTACAACTTCAAGCAAGAATTCAAGACCAGAAGTATCAAATCAAAGGAAGCATTACATCGGGACATCCTTTGAAGACATGACAACCATCCGTATATTGTGAAGAAGCGTCAAGGCCAAGAGTTGTCATTGTAAAGTTGTAAAAAATTCATTTGTAAAAGTGTCATCATTGGAAGAGTCATTATTGTAAAAGAGTCAATCTGCCTAGAGTTGAAAAGGCATTATTTGGAGGTATAGGAGTCTCCGTTGGGATGATGTCATGGTTGGGTTGCAGGTCATAATGTGATTTGGTGTTCGGTCAAAAATCATTGTAAATCATATTGTATCGTCGATCATTGTCCCTAGTACGAGAATCCACACTCTTGTCTCATTTCAGACATTATAAGGTGGCAGTGAGGTGCTAGGCTGGTGCATGAAGTCGCCTACAAGTTGGAGCCTGTGAACACTTCAGGGTGGTAGGTTGGTCTAGGATGTTGGGGCATCCATTCAGTTGACTACTAAAGAAACCAGGGTGTTGGAGCGTCCTTCCAATGGGAGTTGGAGAAGAATGCCTTTCTAGAATTCTAGGAGGTTGTTGATTTCATTTTAGTTAGGGCTGAAGATTAAAGAATTTATTAGAAAATAATTCGGTGGTTTTTTACCCGGAGGGGTTTTCCACCTAAAATTCTTGTGTCCACTGTGTTCTTTTATTTACTTTTATTACTGCATAAATGTTAATAATAATTGAAGATTAACTAATGCTCTAAAAATATTTAAAATTGTTAATTGCTAAGGAATATTGATTCACCCCCCCCCCCAGTATTTCCAACATGAGTAAAGGAATTTTGACCTTAGCTCATCTACAAACCATTAGAAAGATAAGCTAGTTCTTTGGGGAGCAAGGAGTGGCTCCAATGCTCCACTACTAGAGCTAGTGATGTACATTGTAAACATGTGTCTTGGAAATTTTACTTAATAACAGAAGCCTTCAAGGCCAACATGTTATTCATGCATGGATTATGAATGTTTGTAAGACTATTATGCGGATGTTTGTGTTTCATGTTTGCTTCCACATGTGCTAATATAGTTGAAATATTTAGGTTTTTTTAGTACTTATATTATTGAGAATGCATTGTAATGGTTTTTATTTTTGTCCCATCTTAGTGGACTATTGCACATGATGTTAGATGGACATTTCTTCATTTTTTGGTTGTAATGATCGTCGCATCCTTTGTGGACTATTATGTTGGATGTTAGACGAGTCCTTTTGGTTCATGTGTGTCTCTTCTTGGATGGTACTACTACATCTCTCTTAGAAGCTTACTTTTCTCCCCTCTCTAAAGTATAATAACTTTGAAACATTTACAACTAAACACTCACTAGGAACACCTTATGTCTTTTTGAAGGCACCATTGCATCCCTCTCTCTTGCTAATAGTTAGAGCCAAGGAAAATATTTAAGGATTTCGCAACCAACCTTTATACCATATGGGACTCCTATACCAAACAGTGTGAGGTCAAATTAGGACTTCATATCGGGGATATCCCTTGAATGTTAGCAGGTCTAGCACCGACAACATGTTACTATGCATGCGATCAAGCATAATATTTCTTTAGGTACAACCCATTCCTAGGTTGCGCCAATGGAATTCCATCAAAATCAACTAACTCATGTGCCCCTTTTGCAAGAACACGCTTGACAGTGTATAAACCTTACCACATAGGTTGTAACTTTCCTCATCCAAACTTATTAGATTCTTGGTCATATAAAAGAACACGGTCTCCTTCTAAGAAGACACGAGGCTTGAAACTTTTGTCATATTGCGCCTTAATACGTCTTTTACGATATTCATTAGCTATGGAAACATCATGTTATGTCTCATCTAATCAGGTCAGATGTAAAAGATATTCCTCTTCTACAAAAGTGGCAGGAATAAGTTCGATAGCTAGTTTCAGTGACAAAATCTCACATTCGATTGGAAGGACTACTTCTAAACCATAAACCAACTGAAAGGGTGTAAGTCATGTAGTAGTCCTTACTGAGATTCGGTATGACCACAATGCAACATAAAGAAGCAAATTCCATTCCAATTTATGGACCCCTACCATGCGTTGAAGCATAGTTTTGAGAACTTTATTGATACCCTCAACCCATCTATTAGCCTGAGGTTAGAAGGGAGTGGAAATTTTATGGGAAATTCCCATATTATAAGTTAGTTCTGTCATCATATGATTCTGGAAATGATTTCCGTGATCCGTAACTATGGCTTGTGGAACACCAAACTGTGCAAAAATGTGATTGAAAAATAATTATGAAGTCGTTTTTCTAGTGTTGTCAAATGTAGGCATCACCTCGACCCAATTAGTAAAATAATCTATTGTGACAATGATATAACCATGCCCCCCGGTCGAATGAGGGTTACATGTCATGACGTTAATACCCCATTTCAAAAAAGGTTTGGCAGTGATAATGGGACGCAATGGACTACGCAGAGCATGGGTCTTACAATCATAAATTTGGCATGCATGATGCTTCTGGACAATGAGAATACAATCTCGAAAAATAGTATGTCAAAAGTAACCAGCGCATAAGATCGTATGTATAGTAGCATAACTAGATAAATGACCGTCACATGCTCTTGAGTGGCATTCATTAAGGACTTTCTCGGGCTCCTCATGCATGAGGCACATTCATAAAATCATATCAATACCGCATCGATAAAGGGCATCACCAATAATTATGTAATGTGTGTCTTGGTATTGAATAAATCACTCCTTGAAGTGAGAGGTATCAGACTGGAAAGTCTAGGTCTAGAGATTTATCTGAATGTCTCCATACCATTGTCAGATGACAAAATCAGAAACAACGACTCGTCAAGGATAGAATCATTAGATGTCGATTTAGAATCAGGGGAAGGAAGGTCGCATATAAACTCAACGAAAACCAAGGATTCTTTGACTTGGATTTGATAAATTCCAAGTCAAACACTTGCAGGATGAAGATCCATTTATATTATTCCCCCCCATAAATTTACATGAAAAAATGTATGTCATAGGGTTGCAATTTGAAACAACCATAGTTTTTCAAAGCAAGGCATAATGGAAGAACCTTTGAATAACTTGAACAGCCACCAAAGCTAACTCTTCTACATGGGTATACCTGATTTTGGTATCATTGAGATTCTAAATCGAATAATATATGGGTTGTTCTGTCCCTATATCATCTTCTTAGACCAATACCATTTATATAGTAGAAATGGCAGCAGTGAGATATAATAAATAGTAGCGCTGATAATCAAGGGGATATAAGGGAGATGCCAAAACCAATATATCTTTTAAAGAATCAAACAATTTCTAAGAAGTGTTGTCCTAATGGAAGGGAACCCCTTTCCTAAACACATAAGTGAATCCTTTTGTTAACTCGGCATAATTACAAATGAAACTTTGCAGGAAGTTAAATTTCCCTTGAAGTCGTTGAAGGTAAATGAGTGAAGAAGGTGTAGGTAGGTCGATGATTTCATGTAATTTCAGAGGATTGATATGAATTCCATGTTCTAAAATAACAAAACCAAGAATTTGACAAAAACTAACACAAATTACACATTTGTGTGGATTCAGTCAAATATTATAGTGTCTACACTATAAGAAAATGGCCCTAAGATGCATCAAGTGATCACCCTGATACTTAGAATGAGTAGGGAGATCATAAAAATAAGGATGCACGATGTGTTTAATATCATGAAAATCGTAATCTCTTTCCCGTTGAAACATGACCTGTGCATTCTTCAGACCAAATGGAAGTTTCCGGTAGGAAACTGTATCACAGGGACAAATAAATGGAGTTTTAGGTTGATCTGCTGGGAAAATGTTGATTTGATTATATCCGTAGAAACCATCCATGAATGAATATATTTCACAACCAATGCAATCATCAACAATATGGTCGATGAACGAGGTTAGGTAATTGTCCTTTGGACAAGCATGATTCACATCCCTATAATTGACAGATACACAGATTGTCCCCTATTTCTTCATGACAGGGACAATGCTTGACACCCAATTGGTCAAAGGAACAGAGTAGATGAAGCCAACATGAAGGAATTTTTCAAATTCACTCTTTATCGCAACAACCTTCTTTAGATGGACCAGAAGGAGGCATTGCCACACTGGTTTAGCATCAGGATACTTTTTAATCTCATGCACCACTATATTTTGGTCGACACCTGGAATTTCCTCATACGTCCACAAAACGACATCATGAAACTACTGGAATAGGGCTTTATAGGTCAATCTCATATGGAGAGTAAAACACACCAATATGCATATTTTTGACAATACCCAGTTTAAAAGAGATATCAAGAGGTATCATCTCTTCGATATTCAAGAGATTATTTTCGAAATTGACTTCGTGGATGGAAATGGGATTCATAAAATAATCCACGACATTGTATAGATACACATCACTGAGATTATCCTTAATGGAATCTGGTAAGGAGGAATGATGGTGATGATCATCCCACGACGCATCATCTGACATCATGATATCCATGATGATCTCATCGGTAGAGAATGGATCAGAAGACGTGCCATAATCCAATGCTTGATCGAGCTAATTTATCAAAGAGAAGGTATGAGCCACACAAGCTAAATAGATGGCTTTGTAATCAAGTTCAATGGGGCTAAGTGGCATTTGGTCGCAAAAACTATCGATGCTAGTTTCATCTGGTATAATCCATGAATTAGTTTGGATAGTAGCATATGATATCATATTGATATAAGCAACCAAAGATGAGTTTAGAGAAGAGGAGGAGGAGGAAGTGAAAAGGTTCCCATGAGTGAGGAATCCTTCAGCAGTTCAACCTCGACATGCTAATAAGAATGTAGAGTTTCCCCTACAATAAAGACACTTCCAATAACATGAGAGTCAGAGGTGAGAAAGGTGAGTTCATCAATGGCCACAATCCCACCCTTATGAGGAAAGGAGATCATACGGAAATAAGTCGAAACGACGACGAATATGGCATAAACCCATGTGCGACCCAATAGAAGACTATAATTAAGAGGTTTGTTAATAAATTTCACTTCTATGGATATAATTTCCCCCCTAATTCTACTTGTAAGGAGTTCAGAATACCACAAGGCTTATATGTTCTCCCATCAAAAGCTTTCAATGTGGTAGGTGACTGACTCAATTGAGGAAAACCAATCACTTTCCATCAAGATAGATCAATGAATATTCTTAACATAGATGGCAACCTCGGTGATGAAGACCAATTAAGCTAGAAGGCGAGAGGTATAGTTTTCATGACTGAAAACAACTAGGTTGGAATCTGAAAGATCCCAACATCTAATAGCTCAAAAGAAAATCCTTTTTCTGGGCAGGGAAGTTTTGCAACTCTGCGAGGTTCAACATAGATGATGGAGACTAAGCCAAGTCTTCAACTACATTATAATTTTGAGCAGCCCTGACATGAGGGTTGAAAATAGACTTATGAACAACTCCCTTCAGAGGCTTAATAGTTAACTCCATAGAAATCATGGGTAGAGGAGGATCAAATCGAAGTGATGTCGAATTGGTAGGTTTATTAGTAGCCTAACTGTTTAGAGGATTCACATTACCATAGTATTTGTTTCGAGCAGCTACCATAACATCAGATTGCTAGAGTGAAGGTCAAACAGTTAAAGGAGAAGCTCAATAAAACCCTAATCAAGAAAAAAGGAAAGGAAAAATTATATTTTATCGTTGATGCCTCCCTCATAGCATAGAATACCCATTGGTGACCTCGCATACCAATTTTGAAGAGTTTTTGAGGAAATTTTATTTTTGATATTTTTTTGCATATTTCAACACAGTCTTGGAGGAGAAAACACAATGTGCCCCACGTTGCACTTTAGTTGGGGAGCTCCAATTGAAGTTTGGTTTGCATTTATAGATTCCTCATGGTACATACATCATTTGCACCCTAAGAGGAACATACGTTTGGAGAAGTTTAGCATGTGAAAAAGTAAACAAACCATAAAAAAACCACATTTCTGCCACCCTGATGGAGGCCACACAACGTTTTCCAAAGTACCTATGGGAGAATGCATTTTTGAGGGGGTAGGAGTAACCGTTTTGAGCTCCTTAAGAGTCCATTTTGTAGCACACATCTTCCTCTTTCCAATGAGCTATCAAGGTCATGATTTTGATTTCAGGAAGGCCCTCAAAAACCGCTTTTTCCAATTTCTCTACATTTTCCTTAGCTTCACTGCGTTTTCTCAGAAATTCATTGTTTTTTTGTCTGTGGTGGTTTTTCTCCTGTTAAATTAGATGGATTCAGATTTTCATGATGTACTTGATTAATCCTAGTGTAAGTATGATGTAATAGTGGGTAATTGGTCTTGTTAAGTTGTTTTGATGTAAATTTAGCCTCATTTATGAGAGTGTTTGGAGTTAAATTTAATTGGAGGAGTTGGTTTAACCTCCCTAGTCTTTAGGGTTTTGGTTGGAACACCTCATGGAGCAGTTTCTAGACTCATGGATTCGACCCTTGAGAGCAGGGTGATGTTTTTTTGGTCTTTATGTATCATTTTCTCAGTTATAAAATAGTTTGGACATCAGAGGAGAGAACTATTGTAACATTTACTTGGACATTTTATGGAAATCAAAGGATGCAGTTTGCAGCTATTATCTAGGAATTCATGTGAAATAAGTTTGTGATGTTGTATTTTCTCTGTTATAGTTTTATATGAAATATATTCATCTTCTCTTTCCATTCATCAATTCTTCAATGGTTTTCCTTACAATTTATAAACATAATTCTTTGCATAAAGCTCTGTTTGATGGAAATATCATTATGTGTTACTTTCTTTCTTGCTTAATGAATTCATGTTTCATGCTCATTAAGACCTTTTGTTTCTTCTAAACACTACACTACATTGACAAACCCTAAGATCCATCACAGAATTATTACTACCTTGATCCTCCATATCTTTGCTATTGTAACCCTTTGAGCCTCTGACCTAGCTACCTGGTTTTTCTCCCTTATCCAGCACCAAAGCCCTAATTTTTCAAAACCTACCTGAGCTAAACATACCTAGCCTAAAATCCTTTTGCATTCCAGTCAATTCTTTGGCTATGATTTTATAGGGAGAGCCCTCTCTGGTTTGGTAAGGCTAGCTACCAAACTGAAAGCTTGGTATGTGGTTACCTCCGTCGATCTCCTCATCAGCTTAGGACATTGTGGAGGATAACATTTTGGCGTCGTTGCTGGGGAGACGAGTGATATATCTTCTTTGGGAAAAAATGAAAAGGATCAGATCTAATTGCTGATGGTGAACAATGATCAGACACAAGAAAGGCTATGCATCTTTCACCTAGCGACTCTAGTGTCGAAGAATACAAAGTTTTAGAATTTTCATGGCAACTCCACTGTTCAAAAATCGGTAGTTTTAAGAACTTCTTGGTGACTTAACTATTTTCAAAATGGATTCAACTACTGAAAGGTATGCTCCTATGAATCGAGATCATATTCCTGGTTTTCTGAATCGTATTCCTTGCATAGATTGGCAAACTAATTTGCCCAAATTCATATATGGAAACAAGGATGAGACTATTCTACATATAATGAAATTTCACTGGCATATACATAATATTGGGATTAGTTTTCATGAGGATTGTTTGATGAAAATGTTTATGGACACCCTAGAAGGAAAAACAAGATCATGGTATGAAGGGTTAAACCCAGGTATCTTATATTCTCTTAAAGATTTCCATGGAGTGTTCTCCGAGAATTATGGGAAGTATCTTTTACAAATATGTTGTGATTACTATGAAGGCTTTATTGCATATCTTAAAAGTATTGATGATATCGAATGTATGGATGATGAAGAGATCATTGGAGCCTTCTATGATTTTTCCTTCCAACAACAATCTGAAGAAGCTAATCACTTTGATACACGAGATCATACTCAGCACACAATAGCCTCCTCTTTGATTGATGAAGAAACAAATGATGAATATTGTCTAGATGCTCATAAAGATTCCCCACAGGAAACAATTCTGGCAGCAACACAACACACTGATCAGCTAGAGGTTAAGGAAGAAATTCAACAACCTAAAACTAATCAAGAAGAGGAGAATAATGAAAAAGAACAAGTTATTTTAGATCTTGTGGGTGTACACATTAGCATTGTGGTTTTCGAAAAAGTCCTCTTTCCAATCATCAGGTAAAATCAATTGAATATATCATTGAAGAATGATTTTTTCATTTACAACAATATTATGATCCACAAGAACATCCCCAACAAACAAAAATTTCTACAGCTGAAAATGAAACTGAACAGATTGTCAAGGATCAAGAAAAGAGCAGTGAAAGAGAAGATTTTGTTCTAAAGCATCTTACAAAAGAAAATTGTATTCAGGAAAATTTCCAGCAAACAATGTCTTCTTTGACTGAAGATAATATTAATCAGCAATCAATTGATGAAGATTACATTCATTCCATTGAATTATATGAAGGTATTCAGGAGTGTTCAGGAGACCAAGACATTGATGAGGAGTGTCAATCATATTTCTCTTTAAATATTTCATTTCTTGATTTTTTTTTTCAAGATGAAACTCGCCCATTTATATGTTCAAAATTTTTTGAAGACCAAGAGCACACTCTTGCCGAAATTCATCATGAAGAGTGACTAGTTGCAATAGAAGGATGTTTCTTGATTCCTCCAAATCAACAAGAGCCAATTTTTCATGATTTTCAAGATCCCGTGGAAAATTTGTTACAAATAGTAATGAAGGTGATCAGTTTTAGCACATAGACAAATCAATAGTTTGGAATGAGGTTTGTTTTCCTGTTTTAAATCATCCAAAAAATCATATGTTGTGCCATGTTCTCCATGATCCTTTGGTTAGTTTATTGCAGTCATCGGCGAAGGTAGAATTTTCTTGGTTCATCAATACATGTATTAGATCCAGTAGAAAACCTGAGTTTCCACTTTCTTTTTTCTTCTGCCTGCTTAAGAAAAGCACAAGTAGAATTCAAATAAGTAGTCATCTGCTGGATTGGTTACACTGGAGGGATCATTTCACATGATTTTATACCTATCTTCAGCAAGTGGGCGGTTATCATCAGGATTTGAAGCCCAAGGTGAAGGCCCTAAGATCCCGATGGTCTGCTGCCATAAGTAAGTTCAGTCAATAGTTAGTTTTAGAGTTAAGTCAGTTCAATTTGTCAGTCGACTTTTAGTATTGAGTTTTGTCTTTTGTTTTTTACTCCATGCCCAATGGATCAGACTACTTGGTCTACGGTGTTCTTGACACCTCCTAAAGGAGATTCCATCCCTAGCTGGAGCCAATATTAGTGTCATTCAGTTCTTCCTGTCACCAGTGATCAAATATGCTCTTACAAGGTTTACTAGGGGTCTCAAAGTCAAATTTTATCATGTCACTAGGTTCTAAGAATAAAATTTGGTCGCTGGCTAGTGCGTCTAGTTCTATTTCTGCTCCTTTAAGTTTTTCATGTTCCGGTCACTACCATCACTCAGTTGGATGTTCCATTATTGAAAAAATTATCATCATCATCTCAGCCATGTCACCATGGTCTTCATTCAACTCAGTGTCTCCATTAGGTCATTAGGGTTAAAGTCATCAAGGTTGTCATTTCATTCAATAAAACCAGGAAATGAAGGAGTAGTGGTAGGGTTTGATTAAAAGTTTTGTTTCAAAGTATATTTCACTTCAAAATGATGTAATAAGTTATGTTTCAAAGCTGCATGAAAAAGTTCCAAGTTACATAGTTTTATCAAAAAAGAAAATTCAAAATTATGGTGGGCCCCCCTACCATTCTAAAATTGAGTTCTATAGCCTATAAAAACCACTTCATTCTTCCTCTCACTCTTATATTCATTTTCAAAAAATCTCTCATCCATCAGAAGACATTTCCTCAACGTTTTCAAAGGAAAAAACACTCCAAAAATCAAGTCAGGCAGCTTCGCTACATTTTCTAACTATTTGCCGTGTTTTGTGGTAATTTCGCCATGTTTTCTTGGTTTAAGCCCTAACACTGGTTCTGCAAGCGTTTTTCAGTGATTTCAAGTGTCAATCATCCTCCTACAATTAATTTAAATACCCCCCCCCACCTCTCCATATCCTTGTTTCATTTATCTTTAAGTTGAAAACCCTCAATTACACCCTTTGTTGATTTTTTCATTGTTTTTCCTAGTGGAAAGTGTTTTAATTTCCAAAACCATACCCTTCACCTATTTTACATCATTCCACTTCCTAGGGGTCCTTAAAATTCCTGCCCACCTCCCTAAATTTTCCTACCCCTTTTCCCCTTCCCTAAACCCTCCGTCCCATCACATCTTTCCAATCCCCTATTTTCCTAGCTAGGGTTTCACTTGCAAAATAGACAAATGTAGGAGGAGAAGAAAACCTATAACAAAGGAGGTCAAATATTGAGGTTGGAAAACCTCATGGAGCAGTTCCTAGACTCATGGATTCGACCCCTTAGAGAAGGGAGATGTTGTTTTGGTCTTTATGTATAATTTTCTCAATCATAGAATGGGTTGGACATCAAAGGAGAGAACTATTTTAGCTTGTACTTGGACATTTTATGGAAATCAAAGGATGCAGTTTGCAACTATTATCTAGGAATTCATGTGCAGTAAGTTTGTGAGGTTGTATTTTCTCTGTTATAGTTTTATATGAAATATATTCATCTTCTCTTTCCATTCATCAATTCTTCAATGGTTTTCCTTACAGTTTATAAACATAATTCTTTGCATAAAGCTTTGTTTGATGGAAATATCATTATGTGTTACTTTCTTTCTTTCTTAATGAATTCATGTTTCACACTCATTAAGACCTTTTGCTTCTTCTAAACACTACACTACACCGACAAACCCTAAGATCAATCACATAATTATTGCTACCTTGCTTCTCCATATATTTGCTGTTGTAACCCTTTGATCCTCTGACCTAGCTACTCGGTTTTTCTCCCTTATCCAGCACCAAAACCATAAATTTTTAAAACCTACATGAGCTAAACATACATAGCCTAAAATCCTTTTGCATTCTAGTCAATTCTTTGGTTGTGATTTCATAGATAGAGCCCTCTTTGGTTTGGTAGGGCTAGCTACCAAACTGAAAGCTTGGCCTGTGGTTACCTCCATCGATATCCTCATCATCTTAGGACATTGTGGAGGATAATACAATCAAGGCATAGACATTGTTCCTCTTGTTTTCCTAAATGATAATTTCCTTGTATGAAGTTGGTTTTTCAGGTGCATTATCTCCTTCTCCTTCACAAACTCCTTTCCACAACTCACTGAAAAATAAGGTGTGTTTTATCTTCCTAGACCACTCATGGTAGTTCCCTTTTCCAGTGAGAACTACTTCCGCTATGGAGATGAGTGAATGCTTTTATGATAAAGTTTTGAGCTAGGCCTCGAATAAATAAAATCCTTTCAATAATCTTTTGATAAAAAAAATCTCTTCCAAAAATTAACCAACATATATTCAAATACATATATGAAGAATTCAAAACTCAAGGCCACATGCATATAAGATTAAACCAACACATATAAGCTTCATCATATACACCATATACATGGTGATGCAATCCATACATGTAAACAACACACGATTCAAAAAGTCTTCTCTTCACCTACCACACACTCTCCTAGCATATGCAATGCATACAATATCAATGCTTCAACGATATACAACCAACCATCATACGCATTATGTAAATATACCAACCATACCATACTATGAAATAGTAAAATGCCTTCACATAGAATACAACACCCTATGAACCATATTGATCAATATAAAGCACACACACTAGTCAATGAACTGGGATACTCATGAGCAGTGCAACAGTTCACAGTTTGGTCATATTCACACTGTGCAAGTATTCTCAGTGGCATTATTACCATGGTTTTCCAGAATAGAAATTACACATGGATAAACTTCACCTCACATTATTTTTTTTTTGCTGACATACATCCCAAATAGGAATCAACATAACACACCAACCATGCGCTACTCATTGTTATCATACACGAATATTCAGTGCACGAATAATTCAACGAGTGACCCTTTGAAAAAATGTAAAGGTCCTTTAACGTAGAGCTCGTTACAGCGCATAGAAAAAGAATTAAAATTAAGTAAAAAGACAGGTTCTTTTAAATACGACCCACGACCATCAAAAATGGTTTTCCACCAATGCACAGGAAATGCACAACCTTGGAGTTAACACAAAGATAGATAGAACGCATATGGATAGAATATAATGGCAGGAAAATGATAGGAATTGCAACATAAAAAACTAATTTGGGAGTTATCTCTTATACCATTTCAGGCTAAAAGTAATTCCATGAATATAATTGTGTTTTTCATTAAGGGAGAATATGAATATATACAAGGAGAGGAATACTATTGGGTTTCATCTCCCAATTTCTCTTTTTCCTTCAGCTTCCTTTATTTTGTTATTTACAATATTTACATAGGTTTTCCTAATCCCAAAGATTAGGTGTCAAAAATTATAAATAAAGCCTAATAACTTGGAACTTTCATTTAATTATCAAAAGGTCTCTGAGCCAACACACTTTCATGCATGTATCGTGGATGTTATAAGACTATTCTTTAAATGTTTATGGTATATTTTTTTATACATCCTAAGTTCAATGAACTATTTCATTAGATTTAGTATATATATTATTGAATGTGTGTTGTATTTGCTTTCATAATCGTTATTATCGTGTCAACTATTTTGTAGGCTAACTAACGATTCTTTCATACTTGTATGTGTCTCTTTTAGGATAGTACTATGAATTTTCTTCTAGAGGCTCACTCTTATTTTTGCGTGGAAGAACCTCTTATGCATTACAATTGATATTACACAAATTTTACTCACTTGTTTTTGCCAAAGATATGCATATGTCTTGTTATGTGTTTATTGCAACCAAGTTACATATTTAAGATCACTATTATGGATATCATTGGTATTTCTGGTTGAGGCTCCTACTCCAAATGGTGTGAGGTCTAATTAGGACTTCATATTGAGGAGACCCCCTTCCCTATTGTCGACATCCAACACAACCAATGTGACCATAAGAGCATCAACAAAATCAACATCTCCTATTTTACTATTGCTATGTAGTGGTGAAAGCCACACCAATGAGGATAAATTCATGTTTGGACGAGACCATAATTAATAATGGATATGAATTAATTTATTAAAAATTTAATAAATTGAACAACTGAAGCTTGGACCTCCTTATAGATCCTTGGGTTGAGGGAAAATGTTTAGGTTTTTTCTTGCTACCTTAAACAACCATATTTCCCCCTGCCAAATTAAATGTCAAACCACCCCCCCTCTCCCCCTTAGAGTGAAGAAACTTTGTCCCTTGTTTTGACCAAAATATTAAATTTTGCATGACAGATCTCTCAGAGTCGATGACTGAGCTAATTTAGAGTCAATAGACCCGCCAAATGCTCGTGCCTTAAAAAGGTAAAGTGGCTAGGAGGTGCAGACAAAGATTCAAGGTGTTTCTCCTTTTGCCCCTTTGAAAATAAAAAAAGTGCATGTGAAGGCTGTGGGAAAAGATGGCAATGCCTTCTCGACTAAGCCAAGAGGCGTAGAGGCAGTAGAGGAAGAAGTTAAATTTCCATGCCCTCATGGAAACGAGGGGGAACTCCAATTTTAACACTATCTCATAGAGCTCCTAGAGAATAAATCACTCATACCATTACTGCTACTACCACTCTCAAGCCTCACTTAAACTACTTCCTAATCACACTAGTCCTCCACTCCAACTACTACACCATTTATCTCATGTGTTGTTACAACCCTCATTCTTTTCACTCTAGCACTAGCCATCCCCTATTTACATTAGAGTCATTAGCGAAGAACTTCCTCCGGCCTTGGATCCAGCTCGGGGTGGTCAGTTGCTATAGAATTACAGTGCAATTGGTCTACCATTGGGAGGGGAGTGGAAGTCCCTCCTCCAATTTCCCACTAAATCGTTCAAATAAGTAATGTGTTCCATGTCCTTTTGATTTTATGAAGTCCACATTATATTTATGGATAATCACGAGTTATATTTATGTTGCTACATGTGCTACAAGTGACTACTTTCTGACTATGTATCTACGATTGATATTGACTTGGGATGTTTATGGAATAGACCTTATAAACCATACCAAAAATAAATAATTTAACATGGATATTACTAATCGATGGAAATGTTATTTTTACTCTATATATTCCATATGTTCTTTATAATGACTGGACACTAATTCCATGATCATTATGAGATTTAATTGATAATTCATTATTCTTCCCTAGCGAGGTTTTCTTGTCTATATTCTATTCTCCAACCTTATCATTATTCCTAATGAAGAACCCTCAAGGCGCAATATCATGAATAAGGTTTTTGTTTTTAAAAGTATTTATGACTTTTGATTTATTATTAATAATTTGCATTAAATCTCTAAAAAAAAATTAATTTATTATTAATAATTAGCATTAAATCTCTAAAAAAACATTTTAATTTTAATTTATTATTAATAATTAGCATTAGATCTCTGAAAAATATTTGGGGTCCATTTCATTTTACAACTATATTATGGCATACCTAATTATCGAGTCTATATTGATTAGACTTGGGTCATTTACATTAATTTAATTAATAATTAGCATTAAATCTCTAAAAAAACATTTTAATTTTAATTTATTATTAATAATTAGCATTAGATCTCTGAAAAATATTTGGGGTCCATTTCATTTTACAACTATATTATGGCATACCTAATTATCGAGTCTATATTGATTAGACTTGGGTCATTTACATTAATTTGGGTTTTCTCAACTATCAACATAGGAATTTTTTTAATTTTAATTTATTATTAATAATTAGCATTAGATCTCTGAAAAATATTTGGGGTCCATTTCATTTTACAACTATATTATGGCATACCTAATTATCGAGTCTATATTGATTAGACTTGGGTCATTTACATTAATTTGGGTTTTCTCAACTATCAACATAGGAATAATTACAGATTATACCCTTACAAGGATTGTTTTACACTTTGGATACTTGTACATAATATACCATATGATTAAATATTATTCCATCACAAGCAATATATATATATATTACGTATTTAGTCATTCGATATATGTCAAGCTCGGAAGTTCTTAATATAAAACTTATCAACCTTGGTTTTCAGCCTCCATGTGGTATATTACTAACGATATGGTTTTGGATTCTTCCACTGACGTGGCACATAACATGTGCCATTCCATGGTGTTAATGCATCGACTCAGCCCTTTGATCGATTAAACCCTAAGGATTGACAATGTACATTCAATTAGGGTTTTCTTGTTGTTTCAAAAGACTTTGCTGATCACCAACTCATTCATTTGCTCATTCAATGGTTTTCAAACAAATCTCCAACGCCTTGCAACTAACTTATTCTAGTTCCTTACTGTTTATACAACTGTAATTAAAACGAGTCTCGTATTTTCTATCCTCCTTTCGTCGGCCATCTAAGGCGCAGCTATAAATCCTTGAACTTACGGAGTTTTTTTTCGTGAGGTAACTATGTCTCACTTTTAGCAGATAATTGTGTTTAAATTTATATGTTTTGTAGTTGTTTTCTTCAACAGATACTTTGTCTTCTCCCGTGCCTGTAGACAGATGTAGGGTTTCTTAGTTTAGTTTTGGGTTCGTTTACCAAACGGGGTTGTTGGCCATAAATTTTTTGGTAGGATATTTCATAGTTCTCTTTGCCATTTGCAAGGAATTGTTGAGTTCATAGTCTACTTATAATTGGGTATTTTCCAAGGTTGTTCTTATAAATCTCTTTATTATTATCGTTCTTCAGAATTCCTTCTCCAAGATTTAATCCCTCTTTTTTCCATTATAGGTATTTTATTTTAAAGTTTCCTATGGTTGCTTCCATGGTTGAAAATGGTGTTTAAACTTCTCATAAACCTTTTGTACATAGCTTTCTCGACTCTTTTGAAAGAATGTCTTGAATTTATGTTTTAGGTAATTTCTTATCATTACAATTGTTTCCTGTTTAGGTATATCTTTGTATTACTTCCTATCTTTGGTTACAAAATTATGGTCTCTTCTATTTTCATATGAATATGTGAATAGTTATTAGCTTCCTTGTATAATGTGGGATTCTTATTACGTTTTATTAAATTACGGCTAGGGTTTTTATCCGTTATATGAATACATATGTTTTTCTTTAGCTTTCATTCTCCTTTGGTTTCATTCTAGGAACTTTTACAGGGTTTTAAACCCTTACTCTCTTTAAGTTAATTTTTATCAAGCTTCTAATTCCTGTAAAAATCTTTTTTTTTTTTTACACATGTTATATGTATAACCTACTTCTTTTGTTAATGTGTTGATTTGTTGCATATTTGGTTAATTAAGTTTCGACTGGGTTTTCTTAACTAAAACCCTAACCCTCCTTGAATTATTAGTGAACTCACAAATGGGATGTTTGTAAACCCTATTAACATGATTCGTATAATGATTTTACAAGCACGGGTGTAACTTCTCTTGCATATTAACAACAGTATGTTGAATAGTGTTTTATAGTCCAGGTTTTAGTCCCTTCAAGTGTTTTTCTTTTACATAAGAAAATATAAACAATTGTTCTTCAGAATGCATTCATTCTTTTTTCTGTACATTTGTCATATAAAAATTCTTACAAGGTCTTAGACCTGGTGTATTTTTAATTTATTCATCAAATAGTTTCTGAATTTTCTTTCTTCAAAACTGAAGATATAATACTGCCATTTACTAAGGCATCGTTAATCTGTTGTAGAGGTTTTTAACAAAGAATAACGTTTAAGTTATTCTCCAGGTAAATATTGTATAATTTCTCTTTTTCTTTCAAATCTTCATACCATTTATTATTTCTATTAATAATCATTGACATACTTTTCTATTTCTTGCATACATGCAAGTAATACTTCCACAAGTCTATTAAATATTTTTCCTTCAATATTTCCGGATTGGGCTCTTCAACAACTTATAGGACATTCGACATCCTTTTCCACATCGGATGTTCCTGTACCCTTGGTTTACTTATCTGCATGAATGTGCCTCATAAGTTCGAGAGCGAGAGGCCAGGCCATTTATCATTATTATTTTTAACAATAGTTTTTCCGAGACTGCTTCATGTCGATATGTTTTCATTCTAAAGGCCATAAGCATGTCATGTGTTTGATTATTGGGAAGTTTTATCCCATACTTTGAATTTTGTAATTGTCTTTTACAATCACTATGGTCATTTCTAATCTTTCCCACATTTATAGTAATGAAAGCTTAGCTATGACTCTGCAATAAATATGTATATGTTTTTCAAACAATTTTATTTCTGACATATGATAATATATTTGTGGCAATCTTCTATTCGTTCTTTTGGTACTTCTATGTCTGTTTTATTTCTACCATGATTAATTTTTAGACATATATTAAACCTTTGTGGGGCTTTTAATATAGGTATATATTGGTGTCCAGCCACCTATTCCACTTGGAACCCCACCAGTGTTTCTTTCAATTTCCTTAATTGTAGCACATTTTACTAGTTTTTGGCATTTTTTCTAGGTCCTCAACTTCTGGAGCCATTTTGAGGCCCTAAACGACGTTTTTTCTGCAAAATGGTAAACTTGTAGCTAGTTGTATGGGCCTACAGTCGAAAGTTGTAATCCTCAGATCTATATTTCTAACGAGTTATCATACGCATCCTCGAATAGATATTTCTAACAAGTTACAACCTCGAGAAGTTGGTGTACCAACTAACCCCAACAAGGCCCACAAAGTTTTGGCATTTCATCTCCTAGGGTTAGGTTTTTGGATGTTTTGGGTTTTCCATTGTTTCTCAATAATAAAAGGGCCTTCAAGCCTCATTGTAACACAGTTCAGAGGCATGTAGCCACCACATCTCTTCTCAGAGATAAGCTACCATCACCCGAGCTAATTTATTTCTATTCTACATGTAAACCATTTTCAATATTGTTGGAATTGATGTCAACGACCTCTTGGTGCTACTAGATGTTGTGTGATGAATGATTGGTGTTGGTCTTGTTAGTTGGCATTGATGTCAACATGATGATGACTAGACCTAGTGGAGATGATGTTGTGGTTGCTGACTTGGAGATCATTTGAGTTGTGATGTTGGTTTGAGGTTGGCCTGATGAGTTGGTTGGAGAGCTGCTTATGTTGTGTTGTTAGTAGGTGTTGTTATAGTTGTTGCATATGTCTCTATATTTCTTGGAGACATTGGTTTTTTGCTTCATGAGTTTAGTTGTGAGCTACTTGTGTTGGAGGTGCTTCCACATGTGATGGAGGCAGTTGTATGTCTTGAGGTTGCTACTGTAAATGATAGTGATGCTGCTACCAGTGATCATTAGAGAACTTTTGAGGTGTAAAATTGGTCTTCTAAGAAAAATGTACAACCAAAATAAAATTTATAAGAACCAATAGGATTCAAGATGATGATGTCAACCATGGGGGATGATTCACCATTTTTGGTGTATTCAAATTGTATTTTCAACTTATCTCCCTAATGTTTTACTCAAATTTCTAGCAAGAGTACTTGCTGGATGCAAAATTTAATTCCTCATCCAAGGAATACCCATGTTGCACACTTTCAATGCATTAGGGGAATTTTGAGGTCTAAAAAGGACCTGCTAAGAAAAATGTACAACTAAAATACTTTATAAGAACCAATAGGATTCAAGATGATGATGTCAACCATGGGGGATGATTCACCATTTTTGGAGTAAAAAAGTAAAAATATTAAAAAATAATAAAATAAGAAAACTACCTTTTCAAGTTATCTCCCTAAGGTTTTACTAAAATTTCGAGTGTGAGTACTCATTGAATGCAAAATTTAATTCCTTATCTAAGGAGTATCCATGTTTCATACTTTCAATGGACCCCGCTACATGAAAAATGAGAAATACATTAAAAAGCGTCATTTCAATCACATTTTTCATGTGTTTTTCATTTTTCATGTAGAAATATCTATCGAAAGTATGCAACATGGGTACTCCTTGGATGAGAAATAAAATTCTGCATCCAACAATTGTTTCCGCTCGAAATTTGAGTAAACCCATAGGGAGATAAGTTGAAAATACGAGTTGAAAAGACTAGTTTTTTTTATTTTTTCCTTCTAAAATTTGAAGATGTAATCTAATCTTATTTTATTGTTTCCACTATTATTTTATAATTTCCTTAGGAGGTCCATTTTAGACCTCAAAATTCCCCTAATGGACCCTGTTGCACAAAAAATGAGAAATACATGAAAAACATGATTACATTCACGTTTTTCATGTATTTCTCATTTTTCCCGTAGCAGGGTCCATCGAAAGTATGCAACATGGGTACTCCTTAGATGAGGAATCAAATTTTGCATCCAGCGAGTGTTCTCACTCGAAATTTGAGTAAACCCTAGAGAGATAAGTTGAAAATACGAGTTGAAAAAGTAGTTTTTTTTCTTTTTTCCCTCTAAAATTTGATGATGTAATCTAATTTTCTTTTATTATTTCCACTATTATTTTATAATTTCCTCAGGAGACCCATTTTAGACCTCAAAATTCCCCTAATGCGGAAGGTTGTTGTAGGTGTTAGAGTTGTTGAGAATAATTTGACTTAACCATTTTATAAAATTAAATAATAGAGGAAGAGAAGAAAACTTATGTTGGTTCTCTTGCGTGAGGAAATTGTCAAACATGCCAACTCATAAATTCATTGGATAAAGAAGTGATAGTTTTGCGTTAGATTTTCCATGTAAATCAGGATGTATCTCAAAATTTTGAGACATGGTTTTTGTGCAGAACAGACCAAATTAGTTTTCCCTAGATAATTTTTTCAAAATTATATCTAGATTGATATAAACGAAAGGTTCTTCGAAGGAAATTTTCGTATAACTTCTTTTGTTCAAAAATGCCAACTCATAAATTTGTTAGATAAATAAGTGCCAGTTTTGTGGGAAATTTTCTAGGTAAATGAGGATGGGTCTCATAATTTTAACACACGGGTTTTGTGACGAATGGACGAGATTAGTTTTCTAAGCAGAAGTTTTTCAAAATTCGGTCTAGATTGAGAGAGAAAGGTTTTTTGAAGGCAATTTTCACAGATTTTCTGTTGGGACCATTTTCCAAATTGCCCCAATTACAATTCCATATACGATTTTCTTCTAGAAATTAATTAAGTTTGAACTTATCAAAAAGGCTAGTGGATTTATTGGTTGATCGAGTCAATGAGCTTATCCCATAACGAAATCAAGCATGTGAACAGGATTGTTGAGCTCATTAGTTCTAAGTAATTATTGAGTTGAGCACTTGAGTTCATTTATACATTGGAGATAGCTCATTGTGAGATGATTGATTGTCTAGTTGAGTTGTGTGTGAGAGAGCTTGGAGAGTGAGTGAAGATAGATCATTGTGAGATGATTGATTATCTAGTTGAGTTGTGTGTGTGAGAGCTTGGAGAGTGAGTGAATATAGCTCATTGTGAGATGATTGATTTTCAAGTTGAGTTGTGAGTGTGTGAATGTGGAGAAGAATCTGAAAACTGCATGTGCCTCATAATACGATGATTTTTTGAGTTAGTTTGTAGTGATAGCAACAGAGCGCTGAAGCACATTTCATCCATTATGTTTATGCAGTGAGTGAGGTTTTGGTGTGTGATTCTAGTACTGATTGATGAGATTTCTTTGCTCCTTGTGTGGATATTTTTGTATGGAGTTTTGATGGCAGTAATTGCTACAAATTTATTTGTGCTTGATGCTATGTTGTTGCAGTGCTCATGTTGAGAAAGTTTTCAAAGTCTAGTCTGAAAATATATGAAATGAGGCTTGCATGGTGGTAATGGAGACATGGAGGTTTTGAGTAGACAATGATTTGGTGGATTCGGTAGAAGGAAGAGTTTTCTCCATCCAATAGGATTTTGATAGTCCCATTGCATTGGGGCGAGGATCAACTGATCGTGGTGGCCTTCAGTGGATAGTGGTCTGAAGATCCGAGAGAGAAACAGGCTCTTGTCTGAAAAGACAAAAATATTGTGAAAGAAGCAAGTGTTCAAGTCTCAATGGAGTGAGATTATCCATGTCTAATTTGTTCAGCTATTAATAATAAAATTGAGCAACACAACAGAAACAGGGTGGTTTTTTTCCTGGGATGGGTTTTCCACCAGAAACACATGTGTCCTTGTGTGATTATTGTTTATGGTTGTATGTTTATTTTCATGTTCTAATCTATGGTTTTGTGTTTTAGTTTGTGCATGGTTTAAAGATTATTTAATTGGATAAAAATTTGTATAAGTTCCACACTACTAATTTAGCCCCCCCTCTTAGTAGTGATCTGGTTTCCAACAATTCCTATCAGATCAGGGCTCTCGATTGTAGCTTGATCTCTAGAGAGTGGATATAGGGTTTGTTGGCGAATTTTGAATTTTGAATTTTTTTCAAAATGGTTATCCTCACTACTGCAAATTACAAGGTATGGCACAAAAATGTAAAATCTCAATTATCATCTTGTGGATCTAACATTTGGAGAATAATATGTGAAGGATGTGGCAAAAATCCAATTGCAGATGATATTTTGGAGCAGGATGCACAAGCATGATGTATAATCTATGAGAATATTCATAATGATGATATGAATATACTAGTGGGTTTGAAACGTGCCATAGATATGTGGGATAAGCTAGAAGCCATATTTTGTGATGGTACCAGTGGCAATTTAGAAATTGAGAAGAAGAGAAGTAAGAAGAAGAACAAAAAGAAGAGCCTCCAGAAATAAGAATCTCATTCTTCTAGTGCACATGATTCAGAAGATGATGAGTAGGAACCAGAAAGTCAAGCTCCTAAAGGTATAAATCTTGATGATTTTATGTTAAGTTATAATCTTGATGATTATGATTTAGATAATGCTGAAGCACATAGTGAAGATGAGAATGTTAATAAATTCTTAGATCTAAGATTTCTAGACTAACATCTACATGTAAGGATCAAGAGAAACTTTTACAGATCTGTGATGACAAGGCAGTGAAGCTCAAGGAAGAGGTTGTGAGCTTGAAAGTTGAATTCGCATAATTTGAGAAAGTTGAGGAAGGAATGAGGAAAAAATTTCTAGAGAAAGAAAAAGAGATTGAGAAATTAGAAGAAGAAGCTTTTTCCTTGAGAAAGCAACGAAATATGGAGAAAATCACAATAGCCTTGCATAATTTACTTGAGATCCAAAGATCACCTCTAGATAAATTTGGTCTTAGATTTCAAAAGGGTGAATTTAGTTTGCATGTAGGTAAGAACACTAAAGAAGAACCCAAAAAATCTGTAGCAAACAACACCAACAACAAAAATGAGATCCAGGGTAATAAGAAGTAGATCCAGCAGCTAAATATTAATCAAAAGAACCAAAAAAGGAAGAAACAACAACAGATCAAGCAGCAAAACCAACAACAAAGAAGAAAATATCAAGGAGAACCTACATTCAAAAGATCCTTTTCTCCTAGAGATGATCATGGCAACTCCATTAGATTTCAAAGGAATCAAAGTCCTTTTATTCATTTGATGTTGATATATAATGTTATAGTTGTCACAAGTTTGGGCGTGTTACAACAAATTGTTGGAGCAGATATTATAGACCATATCAGCAAAGGTTCCAGCAATACTAACAACCAAGGAGAATGACCAATAGGTATAATCGTGATTTTTATGGTTATTGTTACTCATGTCACTTATTTGGCCATAAGGCAATGGATTGTGGGTCTAACTGTTGTAGGAGAGACACATTTTATGCACAATTTAGATTTGGAATGATAAGAAGAAGAGTTGACCCTCTTAGCCATGTGGAGTGCTATATTTTCCATAGATTTGGCCATATGGAAAGAGATTGTTTGTTTCCTCGTTACTCAAGACAAAACTGATAAAGGCAATAAAAACCAAGAGGATTTAGCACTAAACCAATGAAGCAATAAAGGAAGCAGTTGAAGGAATAAAAAAGTCATATCAAGGAGGAGAAGAAGCAGCCTAAGATAGTATGGAGGAAGAAGGAGCTTCAACTCTTCAACTAGTGAAGAGCATTCCCTCCTATGGTCCATGATTATTCATGCATACTTTTAGAGGACTGCAGATCATGACAGGTGCATAACCTCAGGGGGAGCGTGTGATGAATTTGCAACAACATATGATGAGTTCATTTCAGCCTTCATGCATTTTCAATTCCACGAGATCAAAATGTCTTATGGGAGGTGTATTGATCTCATGGCAAGCTATGCATGGTATTGAGATTCAAGATTTATCTTGTCTCTTTCATTTCTTTTCGCTCATGTAATTGAAGCAACTATATGTTTGGTTTATGCTAATGATGTTATGGCAGTCATGCATTATTTAGGTGTGATGACGGATCACACATTCAGGGGGACCATTTGTGCTTCCAAATGGTTTTGGAATGTGTTGGCATTGTGTTTCAAGAAGATTTTTGTTGTTGCTGCCACACATTGCATGTTGGCTAAGATAGTATGGTGGCATGGCAAATTTGGCATTTTGCTGCAAGATGGTATGCTTGCATGACATAGTTGGTCTTTTAATGATATACTTACTGCTAGATCATATTTTCTATATGTTGTCATGCATATGTTGCTGCCATAGAGATCTGTTGATGTGTTGGAGATAGTTCATCTAGATTATGCATATTATTGCTTATGTTATCATTTTTAGATGAATCGTGCATGTTGCTGATATGTATTTGGATGGATGAAAGATGATTATATATGTTGTTTCTCATATGTGGAAGATATTTATTTTGCTACTCACTGATTTGATGTTTATGCCTCATTGATAATATGTTTCTCACCTACGATGAGGATAAGTATTAGTTGTTGTTCATGATGGTTTGACATGATGGATGTTTCTACTTGGTATTTGCTCTCATGGGGAGAGAGAATGTGATTATATGGATTTATTTGTTGCTTATGAAATATTCCTATGTTTCTTCTATTAGTTGACTTTATTATTAATGAACATGTGGAGTATGGAGTCGGTTGCTAGAGGATGTACAGATTTTGTTGCAGGATATTTGTAGATGGGATGATGATGGCCCCATGCACTAGCACATGCTTTTGTTAGTGTTCCTATTCATTGATGCATTTGGAGAGATTATGTTATAGCTCATGGAGGCCTTGTGTTTGATGGATATGCCATGTATTTTTTCTACCATATGGAGCATATGTTGATACTTGTTGTCATCATGTACTCAATTATTTCATATTTTGGGCATGTATTGTTGAGAAGCACCATTGTGTGCAATTGTAAAATCCATGTAAAATCATTGTATCATATTTTGGGCATATTTCCCTTGGAGTGACCCATGATGTCTAGTATGGTTGGTCATTAGCTATATATGGGTCAATGGATGTCCAAGTAATTTATTATGATGTATGTCTTTGATGAAACACCAATTCATTAGGTGCATGATGTAAACTTGGGTCCATAAAGTCATGGTTAGTGATAGGTGTAGAGGAGTTATATGTTGGTACTATGTACTTGTCACAATCATGTATTTGATACATGAAGCATTGTATGCATTGTAATGTATTGTATATAATGTCCAAAGTCAATCAGAGTCATGGTCATGAGGAGTGGTCTCTTGCTCTTGGCAAGGAGGCTCATTGCAGTAGGGAGATGTGTTTCTCCAGCAAATAGATTGTATTTGCAACTTCATTACATGCTTAGGGGGAGCATGCTCAGTTTCAAGAGTTGTCATTGCATTGGTAGTGGTGTTGGCAACCTGATTCCTTTTTCTTCATGTATATCTTGCAGAGGATGCTTCTATGGGATGCATGAGTATGATGTTGTGCATGAAAGGGGGCTCACTCTTCTCTTCAGGAACATTATTGCCATGGTACTTCAGTTTTATATCGAAATTTTCCATTGATGTCAAAGGGAGAGAGATTTTGGATTGATGTGTCATCCTCTCATGTTGTATTGAGGTTGCCATCAATGCCAAAGGGGGAGCTTGTTGGCATTGATTTCAACAAGCTCTTTGTGTTGTTGGATGTCATGTGATGCATGATTGGTGTTAGTCTTGTTATTTTTCATTGATGTCAACATCATGATGACTGGACCTAGTGGAGATGATGTTGTGGCTACTGACTAGGAGATAATTCCAAATTTGATGTTGGTTTAAGGTTGGCCTAATGAGTTGGTTGGAGAGTTGCTCATGTTGTGTTGCTAGTAGGTGTTGTTATAGTTGTTGCATATGTCTCTATATGTCTTGGATATACGTGTCTCTATAGTGTTGCATATGTATGTCTCTATATGTATTGGAGACATTGATTTTTTGCTTCATAAGTTCAGTTGTATGCTGCTTGCGTTGGAGGTTCTTCCACATGTGATGGAGGAAGTTGTATGTATTGAGGTTGCTGCTACAAAGGATAGTGATGTTGCTACAGGTGATGGAAAGGTTGTTGCATGTGTTAGAGTTGTTGAGAATAATTTGACTTAACAATTTCAGAAAAATAAATAATAGAGGAAGAGAAGAAAAGTTATGTTGGTTCTCTTGCATGAGTAAATTTTGAAACATGCCAACTCAGAAATTTGCTGGAAAAAGAAGTGACAGTTTTGCGATAGATTTTCCAGAATGAGGGTGGATCTCAAAATTATGAGACATGGGTTTTGTGCATAATGGACCAAATAAGTTTTCATGTAAGTAGTTTTTCAAAATTCGGTCTAGATTGAGAGAAACGAAAGGTTCTTAGAAGGAAAATTTCGCATATTTTCTGTTGTTCAAACATGCCAACTTAGAAATTCAGTGGATAAAGAAGTGACAGTTTTACGGACGTTTTTTTTCATAAATGAGGACAGATCTAAAAATTCGGAGACATTGGTTTTGTACCGAACGAACCAAATTAGTTTTCCCCTAAATATTTTTTCAAAATTCGGTCTAGAATGAGATAAATGACAGGTTCTTCTAAGGAAAGTTTCACGGATTTTCTGTTTTGGTCATTTTCCAAATTACCCCAATTACAATTCCAGATTCGATTTTCTTCTAGAAAGTAATTAAGTTTGAAATTATTAAAAAATGCTAGTGGATTTAGTGGTTGATTGAGTCAATGAGCTTATCCCAGATTGAAATCAAGCATATGAATAATATTGTTGAGCTTAGTAGTTATGAGTAATTATTGATTTGAACTTAGTAGTTTTGAGCAATTATTGAGTGGAGTATGGTGTCGGTTGCTAGAGGATGTCATGATTTTGTTGCAGGATATTTGTAGATGGGATGATGATGGCCCCATGCACTAGCACATGCTTTGGTTAGTGTTCCTATTCATTGATGCATTTAGAGAGCTTATGTTATATCTCATGGAGGCCTTGCGTTTGATGGATATGCCATGTATTGCTGCTATCATATGGAGCACATGTTGATACTCACTGTTGCCATGTACTCAATTATTTCATATGTTGGGCTTGTATTGATGAAAAGCACCATTGTTTGCAATTGTAAAAACCATCTAAAATCATTGTATCATCTTTTGGGCATATTTCCCTTGGAGTGACCCATGATATCTAATATGGTTGGTCATTATCTATATATGGGTCAATGGATGTCCAAGTCATGTATTATGATGTATGTCTTTGATGCAACACCAATTCATTCGGTGCATGATGTAAACTTGGGTCCATAGAGTCATGGTTAGTGAAAGGTATAGAGGAGTTATATTTCGGTACTATGTACTTGTCACAATCATGTATTTTATCCATGAAGCAATGTATGTATTTTAATGTATTGTATATAATTTCCAAATTCAATCAGAATCATGGTCATGAGGAATGGTCTCTTGCTCTTGGCAAGGAGGCTCATTACAACAAGCAGATGTGTTACTCCAGCAAACAAAGTGTATTTTCAACTTCATTACATGCTTAGGAGGAGCATGCTCAGTTTCAAGAGTTGTCATGGCATTGGTAGTGGTGTTGGAAACCTGTTTCCTTGTTCTTCATGTATATCTTGCAGAGGATTCTTCTATGGGATGCATCAGTATGATGTTGTGAATGACAGGGGGATCACTGTTCTCTTCCAGCACATTATTTCCATGGTACTTCAGTTTTATATGACCCTTTTCCATTGATGTCAAAGGGGGAGATATTTTTGATTGATGTGTCATCCTCTCATGTTGTACTGAGGTTGCCATCAATGCCAAAGGGGGAGTTATTAGCATTGTGGTGTTGGCATTGATGTCAAAAAGCTCTTGGTGTTATTGGATGTCGTGTGATGCTTGATTGGTGTTGGTCTTGTTAGTTTGCATTGATGTCAACATGTTGACGACTAGACCTAGTGGAGATGATGTTGTGGCTACTGACTTGGAGAGCATTCCAAATTTGATGCTAGTTTGAGGTTGGCCTGATGAGTTGGTTGGAGAGTTGCTCATGTTGTGTTGCTAGTAGGTGTTGTTATAGTTTCTGCATATGTATCTATATGTCTTGGATATAGGTGGTTGTTTCATATGTCTCTATATGTCTTGGAGACATTGGTTCGTTGCTTCATAAGTTCAGTTGTATGTTGCTTGTGTTGGAGGTGCTTCCACATGTGATGGAGGAAGTTTTATGTCTTGAGGTTGCTGCTACAGAGGATAGTGATGTTGCTACAGGTGATGGAAAGGTTGTTGTCGGTGTTAGAGTTGTTCAAAATAATTTGAATTAACCATTTCAGAAAAATAAATAATAGAGGAAGAGAAGAAAACTTATGTTGGTTCTCTTGCGTGAGGAAATTGTCAAACATGCCAACTCAAAAATTTTCTAGAAAAAGAAGTGACAGTTTTGTGTCAAATATTTCGGAAAATGAGGATGGATCTAAAAATTATGAGACATGGATTTTGTGCATAATGGACCAAATAAGTTTTCTTACAAGCCTTTTCTCAAAATTCGGTGTAGATTGAGAGAAACGAAACGTTCTGTGAAGGCAATTTTCACATATTTTATGTTGTTCAAACATGCCAACTTAGAAATTCAGTGGATAAAGAAGTGATAGTTTTACGAATGATTTTTTGCATAAATGAGAATGGATCTCAAAATTCGGAGACATTGGTTTTGTGACGACCGAACCAAATTAGTTTTCCCGTGAATATTTTTTCAAAATTCGATCTAGATTGAGAGAAATCACAGGTTCTTCTAAGGAAAGTTTCGCAGATTTCTGTTGTGGTTGTTTTCCAAATTTCCCCAATTACAATTCGAGATTCGAATTTTTTCCAGAAATTAATTAAGTTTGAACTTATTAAAAAATTCTAGTGGATTTAGTGGTTGACTGAGTCAATGAGCTTATCCCCGATCGAAATCAAGCATATGAATAAGATTGTTGAGCTTAGTAGTTCTGAGTGATTATTGAGTTGAGCACTTAAGTTCATTTATATATTGGATATAGCTTATTGTGAGATGATTGATAGTCTAGTTGAGTTGTGTATGTGAGACATTTGATAGCGAGTGAAGATAGCTCATTGTGAGATGATTGATTGTCGAGTTGTGTTGTTAGTGTGTGAATGTGGAGAAGAGTCTGCAAATTGCATGTGCCTCATAGTATGCAGATTTTCTGAGTTAGTTTGTAGTGATAGTAGCAGAGAGTTGAAGCACATTTTAACCATTCTGTTTATGCAGTGAGTGATTTGTTGGTGTGTGATTGCATTAGTGATTAAGGATATTGTGTTTTTCCTTGTGTGGATAGTTTTTTATGGATTTTTTTATGGTAGTTTTTGATGCAAATTTATTTGTTCTTTGATGCTATGTTGCTGCAATGCTTATGTTGAGCAAGTTTTCAGAGTCTATTATGAAAATATATGAAATGCAGCTCACATGGAGGTAGTGTAGACATGGAGGTTTTGAGTAGACAGTAACTTGGTGGATTTAGTAGAAGGAAGAGTTTTCTCCATCCAATAGGAGTTGGATAGTCCCATTGGAGTGGGGCAAGGATCGACTGATAACGGTGGCCTTTAGGAGATGGTAGTCTAAATATCCGAGAGAAAACTAGGTTCCTGTCTGAAAGGACAAAAATATTGTGAAAGAAGAAAGTGTTCAAGGCTCATTGGAGTGAGCTTATCCATGTATACTTTGTTTAGCTATTAATAATAGAATTGAGCAATGAAGCAGCAACAGGGTGGTTTTTTCCCGGGATGGGTTTTTCACTAGAAACACATATGTCTTTTGTGTGATTGTTGTTTATGGTTGTATTTTTATTTTGATGCTAATATATGGTTTTGTGTTTCAGTTTTTGCATGGATTAAATATTACTTAATTGGAGAAAAAATTGCATAAGTGCCACACTACTGATTCACCCACCCTTTCAGTAGTGATATAGTTTCCAACAAATACTTTGTTATTAACAAATTGAAGTTTTGTTTTCGTTGTAACTTTGTGTTTCTACTTATATACGTATTTCATTTATTCCTTCATAAATTTGGATCAGTGGTATCAGAGTGGTCTACCCTTTCTTTGTTTGTCTCTACATGTCCCCAATGACGTCGAGGTATAAGGAGTTAGGACTTGAACTGGTTGAGCCCTTACAAGACAATACTTTTTGACACCGAAGACCTCCCATGGTGCAAGAAAAGAAAGATGAGGGAGCAAGAGATCCTATCAATAATAATATTGTGTTAGAACACTAAAATCAGGGGAGATAGGAAACTTTCCATTCTCCATTATGGGCTTCTTAAGCAAATTATGCTTCCAGATATCAAGATTTGTATAAGATTGTCCTTCTCATAATCTTCCATAGTTTTATTGTTATATCAAAATAATTTCATTAGATGGTCTTAGAAATATGTCCATGCTATATTTTCAACATTATCATTCTTTAATTACATTAAAAAACTTGGGGATTAGAAAAATGTATGTTATAGGCACGATGGTGGTCAATAGGATATCTCAATTTTCATGAGGCATAACTTCTACTGGACACCTAATCCGTTAAGGGTTTTGGGTGTGGAATATGAAGAGTCATTGGAGTCCAAGAGACCTTGGAAGATGAATCCAATGGTCATGGAAAATGTATTAATGTGTATATTATTTCGAATATAAAGTATTAAACTATTATTTTACTTTTGGTGTCCATTATTTTGTGTTGTTTAACATGGTATTAGAGCATGCAAATTATTGCCTTGCTAAAGTTTGAGCTGCTTTTTTTTCCCTTTCTTTGTCTATCAATTTTATTGTGTTTCTTCTCATCTTGTCTCCCTACGTATTTTATTTTTGTACAGCTATGACCTAATATCCATTAGTTTTCCTTAATTAATGTCTGACACATTATGCTCCCTCACAATTCTACTCTATCTTACTTGCCAGAACTTAAGTGTTATCACTATGAACCTGTCCATATGGATACTAATGCTCCATTAATTTGTTATCTATTAGAAATCCATTTCCTCTCCCCTATGTACCTGTTTTTTGGCAACATTAAAAAATTTCACTTGCATTATCTATCTTCCCAAAACATTCATTCCTATGTTGAATCACCATTGAAGTTTAATCTATTATCTTTGTGTTTGGTTGAGGTTTGTGTTTGCTTCTCCAAGTTTTGTGTGCTGGTTATGAAATATGGTATATTCTTTCCTCATTCACTACATGATGAGATTGGAATCATGGTGTTTTCAAATCTATTCCAATGAAGAATTGAAGGTTGGAATTGGTTTAAATCAGCATTGAATTCATATCACAAAGTCATTATCAATCTATCGTCCTCATGAGTCGAAGGAATTGTACAAAAGAGAGTGTATACTTTCTATTCATTGTATGTCACTTGAATAGATTTACATGAATTTTAATATACTAATTTAGCAGTTGTGGCAGAAATGATTTGACTTCCAAATCTATTCAATAGACGTATTACACTGAGGAATCACACTCTACCACTGAGTTCTCATAAGATGTTGTGATAAGAAGACAATATTTGTGGAATAATTTTATTAGAATTCTCTCATCACTTTGTTTGCTAATCAATTCAGTTTCAACGACGTTTGCATATTTCCAAGAGACTCCCAAGGCATTGAATAAACACTCAGACAAGAAAATTTTGCATGACGGCTTTGAAATAGTAAGGTTCATGTATCAGAATTGGTTTCTTTTCATGTTTGTTGAAGATTAAAGTCTTCATTGTGCATTGAAGTTTTTATGGTTGACACTCATGGAACACACTTTGGCGATCTGTGGTTCATTCTCGACACATGTTGCGTTTGGGTGCATTGATTCATTATGTGTGTTGGTTTATATGTGCACATATTATTGTAATGTGTGTTGATATGACTGTTGGTATCAAAATCTTGCGGGAAGTAGGCCATGCCTAGAAAAACTGCAAACCATAAGTGTAATACCAAAAGTTTGAAATGAAAGAGAGTTTTTTGAAGAAATAAATTCCAAAATTTTATCCACAGTAGACATTTTTTATCGATGTTTTTTATGAAAAAGAGGTGTTATTCCATCATGCCACTGACTACCATCTTTGTTTGATTTTGTCTTAAGCCGAGGGTGTTGAAAATTATGTTATTTTTTTTTTGTAAAGATGACATTATTTCATTTGTAACTACGTGAACATAGATCAAAATGTTGTTGTTGTAAATTTCTACATGATATTAAGAGATGGATAGTGAGGAGTTCATGTTTCTAGTATGTGTAGCATTCATCCCTACATGTGGTCTCATATTCATCAATAGAGTCACTCACTTTTGTGAATTCTTCCATTACAGTTATCATTGTTTGATGGCCTCTCCATAGAATCATGAATTTAATTCAAATCTCACTACATCTTAGAGGTGGTTAGTAAACAAATTTTCCTCCTCACTTAATTCCAACTTTAGCTTAGTGGTTTCCTAAGTGTCTACCCTAGCTATGTGCACCTGTTTCTTCATTCATAGAAATAATAAATCCCAGTTCTCCTTGGGAAAATGCAGGATTTTTTTTTATTAAAAACATACTTTGCTAGACCAACGTACTTAAAAGGGAGTGGAATATGAGTTATTCTTTCCTTGGATTTTTTATTAAATATGCACTTGGAGATTGTTTTTTGTCATGTTCGATTACTGACTTTGCTGCATAATCCGAATTGGATCATTATATTTTTTTCATCTATCTCGATGCATTTGGAGTGCAAAAATGGAGGAATCAGCTCAGGGGACCATTTTTATCGGCGAGGCCTAGTTTGGTGAAACGAGCTCTAAAACCTTCCGTGAGCGTTTTGTGGCATCAAATGACTTTTTTTGGGGGTAAAATTTATCGATTTAGTGAAAAACATTTTAATGTTATTCTACACATAGAGACCTTTCCAATGGCACAAGAAGCACATCAATCGGAGTCCATATGCAAAAGTTATGCCACACATAATTTGACCTTCCTATTTTCACACCTATAGTTTAGGAGGATGCCACGTCAACCCCCATTATTCATGGAAAAGGGGCTAGCCACATGTTTTTGATGCAAAAGACTCTAGAATATTTTATATTATAACTCTAGTTAAGAATTAATGTATTCAAATTTAACCACTAGTAGGCTATCAGTTTGTGTTATATTCGAGCCACTAGGAGGAAGAGGCATTCCATTCTTTCAAGAGAATTTTGTTCCATAGTTGAGCAAAGATAGCCAGGAGAGATAGGAGGCAGAGCACATAGACAATATTTGTGCACTGTAGCAGCCCACGGGCCACATGCATTACTTCTTTGTACCTGCAGCCATATTTCCAAAGAGAGAAAGAAAGTGAAGTGACCTCACCTTCCTGCTAGGTTTTCTCCTGAAACGGTTTCCCAAAGAGCATATCTTGTGTCTTGTGTGTGTGTGTATGCTTATTTTATTTCATTCTCTACTTTTCTAAATAATTTTTGTTCGCATGCATGCACTAATTACAGTTAAATCCACATATTTTAAAGTTTAATAAACTATAATAGTCTAAAATTTTTAGAGTTTTAATATAATATTATTAGATATGTTGTAAAAAACTATCCAGAGGAATATCCATGACATTTTATGGATCATTTGGTATAAGATCCAAGTTTCTTTGGGTATTTGTGGATATTTGCAGGGGATCCAATTCGACAAGGTCAAAAATCGCAAAATCTTAATCATGGACAACGAATCTATAAATGAACCTCATGATCCTACAGAGAGGAGGCTTTCGTGGCTCGAACAACAAGTCACGTATATAAACCACAATGTAAACATCCTCATGATGGTCCTATGTAATAAGCTGGGGATATTTGGAGAATATGGGGGTTTGAATACAGTGGACAAATTAGAAGGGGGGTTGGGAGATCTGGAAGACACAGAGAAATAACTGAAGAAAGAACCCATAAAAGATCAACCCAGTTCGAGTGTAATGAATCAATCCCTATTCAAAATGGAATAAAAATTTGATATCAAGTTGTAACACAACAAGATCAACACTCTGAAGCTAAACCATTGTTTGCGGAAACTGGAATTTTATTTCAGCGTCCATCAAATCAAGGAAGGGTAAAGATCTCATTCATGCAGCTGATATTAGAGGGCCATGCACTGACTTGGTGGGAGATCCACACAGAAACCCTGAGGTTGGAGAGATAACCTCCAGTGCCTAAGTGGGAGGATTTCAAAACCTTCATTAAGTCACATTTTTATCCCATTGGGTATGTGGAGGACCAGTGGATCTAGTGGCATTACTTCAGGCAAAATTCGGGCCAAAGCATGCAAGAGTACACCACAGAATTCAGAAAGATGGCTATAATGAAGGATATCTCTCCAAAGAACCCAAATGTACTACTCAAGTATTTGGGGGGTTTGCACCACCATCTACGTGAGCAAGTGATATTGTTCAAGCCTAAATCAGTGTACGAGGCTTGTGTACATGCACAATACTTGGATAACATAGGCTTGAAAAAAGTGCAATCATGTGGATCGAAGAGGAAGGAGAAACATGAAGCTTCTAAGAAAGGGAAGAAGAAGAAAAAATGGGGAAAATATAAAAATATGACAGCCACAACACAATAGTGCAAAGATCCTAGCAACCACTGCAACTTTGATGGCCATACAAGGGAGAAGTGTTGGAAGTTGCATCCAAAGCTAAACCTGAAGAACAAGAAGAAAGATAATAGGAAGAAGAATCTCATGGCCATTGAATCTCAGTGGAGAAGGAAGTGGATCTAAGTAGCCTTCACCAACATGAAGGGAAATAAATGACCAAACTCTTCCATATAAAGATACAGGTCAAGAAAACGAAGAATGATGCTCTGTTTGACTCAGTATCATAGGTGAATCTCATTGCAACATAATTGGTCAAGAAGTTGAGGTTGAAATTTCATGATCATCTAAACCCATATCCACTGGGATGGGTAAATAAGGATGCAAATATGAAGGTAACAAAATAGTGCAAAATTAGATTTTCGATCAATGTTGATTTATTGACGAAGTAGATATGGATGTGGCTCCCCTTGATGTATATGGAGTCGCGTTTGGGATTCCATAGATGTACAAGTGTGATACAATATTCATGAGAATATCTAACCAATATTTGCTCATCAAGGATAGAAAATTGTTCATCATCAACACACAGAAAGAAAAGTCAAAAGTTTCACTAGTAAGTGCCAACCAACCCAAGAAATCGGTCAGTTCCAGCAAGAAGTATGTTTTATTGTTTTTAAGAGAAAGTCAGTCTGAAGAGGAGTCAATAAGAGTCAAGGCATCCCTGAAGGGGTGTACTACAAAACAAAAACAACAATTGGAGGAGTTTTTACAGGCATATGAGGATGTGTTCTGAGAGCCTAAGGGGTTACCACCTAAGAGAGAAGTGGAGCACAAAATCCATCTATTTCCAGACTCCCCATTGCAAAATATTGAGTTGTGCAGGAAGTTTGTTATAGAAGTAAGTGAGTTGAAGAAACAATTGTAGCAGCTCCTAGAAGAGGGTTTCATTTGACCGAGTACATCACCATGTTGGTCACCCATGATAATTGTGCCAAAGAAGGATGGGATTTGGCGGATGTGTATAGATTATAGGGCGTTGAATAAAGTAATGCTCAAGAATAGATACATCTTCCCCATGATAGACTATCTGCTAGATTAATTGCAACAAACAAAGTATTTCACCAAGCTGGACTTGAAGTTTGGATATCATTGGGTTCGAGTCAAAGAAGAAGATACATGGAAGATCGCCTTCAAAACCAAGTAAGGTTTGTATCCGTGGTTCATTACGCCATTTGGCCTATGTAATGCACCAACTATGTTTATGAGATTAATGAATGATATACTGCACCCATTAATAAATTCATTTGTTATTGTCTATATGTATGATATACGAGTATATAGTTCTACCTCGGAGAAGCATATTTCACATTTGACACAGGTGCTAGAAATAGTGAAGAAGCACTAGTTGTTAGAAAATCTCAAGAAGTGTGAGTTTTCACAATAGTCCTTGGTGTATCTAGATTATATGATCGGTGGAGGAGAGCTCAAGATAGATCCTTCCAAGATGGAAGCCATCATGAAATGGTTGGTGTCTACTAATGTTTTTGAGGTCATGAGTTTCATTGGGGCAGAACAATACCTGAGGAAATTCATAGCCTCGTTTTCAGCGGTAAAAGCACCTCTCCACACCATAATAGCAAGTGGCAAGAGTTTCTGGTGGGGAAAAGGCCAACAGAAGGCTTTCAAGGAGCTAAAGAAGAAGATCAATCAAGCACCAGTTCTGGAATTACCAAACTTGCAACAACCTTTTGAAGTGGAGACATATGCGATTGGGTATATTATAGGAGTTGTCTTGTTGCAAGGAGGAAGGCCCATTAGCTACCATTATGAAGTATTTCATAGGGAAGTTCTTAACTACCCTACATACGATAAGGAGCTCTATGCCATGGTGAAATATATGAAGAAGTGGAATCATTATCTCATGGGAAATGAGATAATAATTCACACAGTTCACTAGCCGTTATAGTACTTGCAGGCCTAGGGTAAGCTATAGCAGACTAGGAATTCCAAGTTGATGGGGATTTTACAACAGTTTCATTTGGTGATAAAGTATAAGAAGGGAAGCACAAACAAGTTGGCTGATATGCTTTCAAGGCCACCCACATAAAAGATTACCGTTTTGAGGACTCTTATGCACATGGAGCCATTTACCCATGATGCATATAGAGAGGAATATTCAGAAGATGAGGACTTCAAGGAGGTGTATCAACAGTTGCAGAGTGAGATTCATGTGCATGATGTCGACAACACTGTTGACTACCATCTCCAGGATGGGTTACTCTACATGATGGATAAGCTATGTGTTCCTAAAGGTGAGTGTTTGGAGATTATTAGAGAGGCTCACACCTCCAAGGTTGTAAGGAACTTTGGTGTAGGGAATACCATGGATAACTTGCAAAGGTATGTGTATTGGCCCAAAATGCAAGAGAAGGTATGTAGGTTCATAAGAGGATGTATGCTCTATTGTACTAGCAATCTTAGCAACAGGAAATTGGGTGTGTATCATCCCTTAGATGTACCTAGTCATACTTGGGAAAGAATTTCTATGGACTTTATGGGAGTTTTACAGACAACCAGAAAGGGACATGACTACCTGTTTGTGGTAGTTGACAAGTTCAACAAGATGTGTGTTATGATGCCCTGTAAAAATACCATCTGCAGATAAGAAGCAACAAACTTGTTCTTTGGAAAAGTCTAGGTGCACTTTGGGATACCAAGGAGCATCATTTCAGACACAGACACAAGATTTCTCAATACATTCTAGACTAGATTGTGGGAGAAGATGGACACAAAGTTGAAGAGATCTACAATATTCCATCCAGAGATAGATGGGAGACATAAGTAGTCAATGAGACTTTGGTGCAACTTTTGAGGAGATACAACCAGAATCATCCAAAGACTTGGGATGAAAATCTAGTTTATATACAACATTCTTATAACATAGCAATCCACAATTATATAGGAAAGTCCCCATTTGAGACTTGTTTTGGATAATTTCCACCTTCACCTTTGGATATTGCGTACGGGAAACAAGGAGGAGTGATGGAAGATCTTACAATAAATTCTTTGAGGGGTGAAAAAATTATAGAGAAGATCAGGTAGATCCATCTACAGGTACATGAAATACTATATAAGTCACAAGAGAAGTATAAGCTCAGACATGATCAACACAGAAAAGATAAGTCATTCAAGGTGGGAGATAAAGTATGGCTATAATTGAACAAGGAGAGGCTAAAGGGGCCTGGCAAGAAAATCAAGTCTCTAAGGCATGGTCCCTTTGAGATACTGAAAAAGGTGGGTGATAATTCCTATCGACTCAATTTTCCACCATATATGTTCATTTACTCAGTTTTGAATGTAGATAATTTGAAACTCTATGAGCCTTCCATGCTAGATTAGGAAGAGGAACAGATCCTACCTTGTGTAGAGGATTTGGCACCTGAAACTCAGGAAAAGTTGACATAAGATACAATTTTACAAAAGATGTCTAGAAATAAAATACAATGGCAATATGACATTTGGCAGATTGGGTTAAAGGGACATCTTCTAGGCAAAGCTAAATGGTACGCGTGAGGGAAGGTGGAGGAAATAATTCCTCACCTCATTTAGTAAAATATTTTGGGGACCAAAAGCCTCCAAAAATTGGGATGTATGATCCAAATTGTATCATTATACTTGTTTCATCCATCTCGATGCATTTGGAGTGGAAAAAAATGGAGGAATCAACTCATGGGACTGTTTTTATTGGCGGGACTCAGTTTGGCGAAACAGGGTCCGAAACCTTCCAGGAGAATTGTGTGGCATCAAAAAACTTTTTATGAGGGTAAAAATTTTCCTCATTAGCCTACATGTTTTCATGTTATTCTACACACAAAGACCTTTCCAACGGCACAAGAAGAATGCCAATCAGAGTCCGTATGCAAAAGTTATCCCACTCAGAAGTTGAATTTCTTGTTTTCACACCTATAGTTTGGGAGGATGCCACGTCAGCCCCAATTGTTCATGGAAAAGGGGCTAGCCATGTGTTCTTGATGTAAAAGACTCTAGAAGAGTCTATATTGTAGTTCTAGTTAAGAGTTAATGTAGTCAAACTTAACCACTAGTAGGCTATCGGGTTGTGTTATAACCGGGTCACTAGGAGGAAGACGTATTCCATTCTTTCGAGAGAATTTTGTTCCATACTTGAGAAAATATATCCAGGAGATATAGGAGGTAGAGAAAATAGAGAGGATATGTGCATTGTAACAGCCCACGGGTCATAAGAATTACTTCTCTGTACCTACAGCTATATTTCCAGACAGAGAAAGAGAGCGAAGCAACCTCACCTTCCAGTTGGTTTTTCCCTCGAAAGGGTTTCCCAGAGAGCATATCTTGCTTATTGTGTGTGTGTGTGCTTATTTCTTTCATTATATACTTTTCTACATAAAACAATTTCGCATGTATGCACTAATTAAAGTTAAATCCACAAATCTTAAAGTTTAATAAACTATACTAGTGTAAATTTTCAGAGTTTTATTATAATATTATTAGATATTTTGTGAAGAACTATCTAGTGGAATATCCACAATAGTGTACGGATCACTGCAGCATCATTGGAAGTAGCTAATATTTTAGTTTAATTAAGCATTATAGCCCTTATTGTAGCAACCCTTTGCTTGTGGACATCTTTCATTTGTTGAAGTTGAGTTGTTGATAAAATGAATAAAATTACTATGTTATTAAAGTTGATAAATAATTAATACACTCCATTATTCATGATACAATCTAAATTGGCAATGGAACTCCCTAAAAAATTCAAATTTGTCTACAAAATGCACAAGAGAAGATTGAGTTTTCACAACTTAAGTCACAATTACAGTGAGATGAGTTACAACAAAATCATCATTTTGAACTTGTTTTTATTTAAAGCAGTCCTTTAATTTAATTTGAAATAGACTACCATCAAAAAATAAATAAAAAATAATAATTAGATCAATGAGATTGAGGTTGATTTACACCCAGTGCCCATTTCAAGAGAAAATTTGCAAGTAGATGCAGAAGTTAAATTTGCACTTCCCAAGCCCATCATCAAACCTTAGGGAAGAGCTTGTTAACAACAAGCACATATTCAATCTTGGATATGAAAAGGATGTGTCATTTCATATTCCAGACTATTCCATGACAATCCAATTTCAGAGTGTTGGATTTCTTTAGCAAGATTCATCTTCATTTGTTCTCTCTCATCCTCCATAATAGTATGTTGTCAAATTCCAACATTGTAATTGAGTTGGCCATGTGAAATATCAATGTTTTGAGCTTCACCCATGTGAGGATTGTCATAACCATAGTCATCAGTCAAGTAGATGCTTTAGAAACAAGCCTCCTATAAGAACGAAGATTCGCCTTGGATGGATCGCTTCTTGGCAATGGGATTCAACAACCAAGAAGATATTTCTCTCATAAAATAGGATTTGTTCTCAAGTATTGAAAAGTATTATATTTGATATTTGTTCATCTTTTCACCATGTATCTGACAGGGGGGAATTGATGGTAATCTACAAGCTTCAAAGATAAATCAAGTGAGCCTGAGCCATAGCTTGAACTTGTTACCTGAGCATATAACCAAAAATAGCCACACCTAGATTCAAAGTTGTAGCCAGAGACAGAGCAATGCCCCATGAGCATGCCCTTGGTTGGTGGGATTCCTTAAACCACCACAAGTTGAGATCTCCCTTTTCAAGTTGAGGTTCTCGCTTTTTTTTCTGGAGTTTGAGACCTCCCTTTTCTATGTTGATGGTCTCCCTTTTTATAACATTAGGGACACTTCCTATAATAGAAGACTAAAAAATTCTTACCATATTTGGAACTCTTCAGATAAATTCACTAGTTGTTCCATATCGAGACCTCAATGGTCTCCCTTTTCAAAGCATTAGAGAGCACTTCCTCTAGCAAAAGACTTAAGCTTCTAGCTAGATTTTGAAGAGTTCCAAGAACTGCACTAAGTGTTCCAATGTTGGTGGTCATTGTTAAACCATCATTGGTTGAGACCTCGAGTACGCCCACTTTATACCATTATTTTTTAGAGCATATTCAACTAATTGTTGGAAAGTGTCTTTGCATTTTTATTATAGATCTCTTCTTGGACTCATATATACCCCTTCAGATTAAGGCAGGGAATGTTCAACATCTAATCTACTAAGGGTTTTGTGTGTGGAATATGAAGAGTCATTCGAGTCCAGGAGACCTTGGAAAATGAATCCAATGGTCATGGAAAATGTATTAATATGTATATCATTGTGAATATAAAGAATTCAATGATTATCTTACTTTTGGTGTTGTTGGATTGGTTTGGGTTGACCTAGGTTCGATTTATACTGTGCACCAACAAAACCCTCAATCACTGGCCCTCTTGGCAATGACCTACAATAAGATCATAGTCTCACCCAAAGTGACTATGGGAGGATGTAGAACTAGGTTTCTACAACCTTGAGGGACTAGGAGATGTGGTATTATTATGTTTTCTTATTCTTAACATTCATAAATCACTTCACCATATTAGATTAAACACTTAAACACGTCATGTAAATCCATAAACCATCATTGTGCTGGAAATAAAATGCAACTGTAATAACCTCTACTTTATAATAGGTAATAAGAAAATATACACATGAAGACACCAAATTATCGTGGTTCACCCCAATGTGGGGCTACGTCCACAAGAACTGTTGCTTATATAATGAATCTTTGTACAACAAATAGTTCTTGGCCTGTGCACTAAGATGCAGGTTGTCTGCGCACTCAGCTGCAGAGCCTCACCTTTTCTCCCAATTACAATTCACAACAATACAACCATGACACTGATCTGGATCGTTTCGATGATTCTCTTCTTTATTATTTCACCCTATATATACTATTACATCGAAGGGTTACATCATCAAAATACCAGGCCCAAATACCATGGACTCCCTAAAACAAGCAACTACGACCCAAAAATATTTACAAAATCGAGACTTTACAAAAAGGAGGGGCTTCGACCCACCCCGAAGCCCTTACACTGCATGTTATATTCAAAATTCCCCACTGCACGGTCCACTTCGCACTTCGCTGCATTCTCCATTGCACGCTCCACTCCACAAAATGCAGAGTCTTTGCTAAAATCTAGGCCAGGTTGGGTTGCACCCAACAGGCCCCCAACACTGACATGTGACTTGTCCTGAATGACTCAGTCGATTTGCCTCTAATATTTGTTGCAATGATGTTGTAGGCACTGTTGAACTGTTGCAGAATCTCTGTGACCTGCTTCTTTTCGTTGTGCACTTCCTCCAGTAGTGCTTCTATGACAGGTTCTGTAGTCTTCTACATCATTTTTTTCTCCCTCTGTTGAAGCTCTTGAAGCTTCTCATCCACTTCTTGTGATAGTTGGAGATCCTCATCCTTCCATGGCTAATTTATATCTATCAAAACCTGCTCTTCATTCCTCAAGTCCTATATCTTCTTCTAGAAGGATTTTCCCTCATTGATCTTTGCGAGCTTCTGTGAGATTGGTAATGTTCTCACAGTTTCCTGAATCTCGTCCAACTACTACTACTTCTGCTGAATGTATTCTTGTAGTTTCTGCACATTTGGATCTTCTTGCAGTGATTCCAAATCTGTAAGATTTCATCCAAAAGCTTCCCATAATCTGCCACTGCTGTAGAGATGTCAGCCATTGCTAGAAAATTATATATATTACAGAGCAATGGAACACATAGAATATAGCAGAAATATAAACACAAAACGCATAAAACCAGAGAGACACGGATATACGTGGTTCACCCAATTTGGGCTATGTCCACCCCAAACAGCCAGTCCTTCCTTTCTATTATCCAACAAAATGAAGAGACACAACCTACAGTAGATCCGCTGTAATATCCTCTATTTTCTCTCACAGTCTCACCTCTCTCTTTCTCGCTCAGAGAATACACATCTATTACACAGCCTCAATACAATGCCCTCATACAAAGAGAAGGGTTACCTTCTAGGGCAAAAAATCCTAAACTAAACATAAGTTCTACCATCAGATCCCTCCTAATGAACGGCTCAGATTGACTAGAAATTACTATACTTTTACAAGGCAATTTTACATCTGTTTTTAGCTTCGGGGGTGCTGCCCCCAAAACCCCTGCTGGGGGACCACTAGCCCCTGGACCCCCCAGCTAGGGGGGATTAGCCCCCCTGCACCCCCCCCCCCCCCGCCCCCCCACATGGAGGGGTGTACAAACTTCCTGGGGTATACATCTGGCTGAAACAAAGACCACTAAATAATCATGCTCCACACCAAACAATCTCCCACTTGGAGAATGATTGTAGAAACTCCACCGCTGCTTCATTTGTTGGAAAATGACTCCTCTTTGGACCTGGCTATTTCTCATCTTCATCATCATCCTTGAAGACCAATTGAAACTGAGCATATTCTCAGTTTCTCCCTGGTTACAACTTTTGTTAGCATATCTGCAGGATTCTGGCTAGTGTGTATATTTTCCAGCTTCAACTCTCCATCTTCCAACACTGATCGTATGAAATGGTACTTGAGCTGTATGTGTTTAGTCCTGGAATGAAATGCTGAGTTATTTGCAAGATGAATGGCACTTTGGCTATCACTGTATAACGTGCCCATATCATGCTCCTTACCCAATTCACCCATAAACCTTTGTAACCAAATCATTTCTTTACTAGCCTCTGTAGCAGCAACATACTCTACTTATGTTGTTGAAAGTGCAACAACACTTTGGATTTTGAAACCCAACTGAAAACTGTTCCACCAACAGTAAATACATATCCTGTAGTGCTCCTCCTGTTATCCCTGTCACCTACCATATCTGCATCAACATATCCTTGTAGAGAAATGTTTGAACCACCAAAGCATAATGCTTGATTTGTGGTACCTTTCAAAAATTTGAGAATCCATTTCACTGCCATCCAATGTTCCTTTCCTGGATTGTTCATGTACCTGCTTACAACTCCCACTGCATGTGCAATATCAGGCCTTGTGCAGACCATTGCATACATTAAGCTTCCAACTGCTGATGCATATGGAACTTTAGACATATAATCCATGTCTTCTTGGGTCTTTGGGCACATTTCCTTACTAAGTTTGAAATGGCTAGCAAAAGGTGTACTAACTGGTTTTGCATTGTGCATATTAAATCTTTTCAACACCTTTTGTATGTACTCATTCTGAGACAATGTTAATTTGCGATTTTTCCTATCTCTAGTTATTCTCATACCAAGGATTTGTTTTGCAGCTCCCAAATCCTTCATTGCAAATGAATTTGCCAATTTTCTTTTGAGCACATTTATTTCCTGCATGTTAGACCCTACAACAAGCATGTCATCTACATACAATAACAATATAATATAGCTGCCATCATTTTGCTTTTTTAGATAAACACAATGATCAGAGTGACATCTAGTATAACCTTGTTCAGACATAAACTTGTCAAATTTTAGATACCACTACCTTGGAGCTTGTTTTAAGCCATACAAGCTCTTCTTCAACTTGCACACTAGTTTCTCCTTCCCTTTTACCTCATATCCTTGTGGCTGCTGCATATATATCTCTTCCTCCAAATCCCCATGGAGAAAGGTTGTCTTTACATCTAACTGCTCAAGATGCAAATATTCAACTGCTACTAGACTTAAAATAGTTCTGATTGAAGTCATTTTAAAAACAGAGAAAATATTTCATCAAAATCAATACCTTTCTTCTGTGCAAACCCCTTCACCACAAGTCTAGCTTTGTACCTTTGTTTTCCTCCATCTTCTTCCTTCAGCCTGTAAACCCATTTATTCTTCAATGTAGTTTTTCTGCAGGCAACTTGACTAAGTCCCAAGTTTGGTTATGCATTAAGGAGTCCATCTCTTCTTCCATGGCTACCTCCCACTTCTTCCTGCTTTCAACCTGCATTGCTTCTTCATAACATTCGTGTTCACCAGAATCAGTCAACAATAAATAATATAATGAAGGAGAGTATCGTTCAGGGGGTATACTTATCCTGGTAGATCTTCTAACACCACTTTTAGGTGTTTGGGGTGCTTGTTGCTGTTGTGGTGGTTGTTGTTGTTGTGGTTGTTGATTATTATTATTTTCAGGCACCTTTACTTTTTCAGTGATTTCATCAAGAACAACATATTCCTTGTTTTCTTTTTCCTGTTTCTTTTCCTGCAACTGATTCTTATACAAGACCTTTTCATTGAATATTACATCTCTGCTCCTAATGATTTTGTGATTTTCGTAATCATATAAGCGATAACCAAAATCATTAACACCATATCCAATAAAGGTACATTTCTTTGACTTTGCCTCAAGCTTTGTTCTATTTTCTTTATTAATATGGACAAAGGCCTCACAACCAAAAGGCTTTAAAAAAGAGTAGTTTACCTTTTTACCTGTCCATGCTTCCTCTGGAACACCACCATCCAAGGAACTTGAAGGCCCTCTATTTATTAGATAAACAACAGTATCTACAACATCTACCCAAAATTGTGAAGGAAATCCTGCATGCAATCTCATGCACCTTGCACACTCCATGATTGTTCTGTTCATCCTTTCTGACACACAATTTTCCTGTGGTGTTCTTGGAACTGTCTTCTCTCTCCGAATTCCATGCTCTAAACAGTACCTATCAAACTCTTTGCTACAATATTCACCTCCATTATCTGATCTGAGACACTTCAATTTCATTCCTGTCTCAATCTCAACCAAAGCTTTCCATTTCTTGAAAGTATCAAATACATCAGATTTATTCTTAATACAATAAATCCAAGTTTTTCTAGTTGCATCATCAATCAAAGTAACATAATAACGAGAGCCACCGAGAGATGATACCTGAGTAGGTCCCCATACATCTGTATGCACAAGCTCTAATTTTTCGCTCTTCTTTTCTTTCCCAACTCTAAGAAATCTGACTCTCTTCTGTTTTCCATAAATGAAATTCTCACAGAAGTCCAAATCAACATTCTTCAAACCCGGCAACAAATTCCTTGAGTGAATAATATTCATCCCCTTCTCACTCATGTGTCCGAGCCTATGATGCCATAATGCTGCATCTGCTCCTTTGGAAGTTAAAGCATTAACAGAGTTAGAAATACCATTGCATAAATACAATGTACCAACCTTTTCGCCTTTTGCTATTACCAGGGCTCCTTTGGTGACCTTCCAAGCTTTATCTGTGAAAGTTGTTACACAACCTTCACCGCCTAACTGCCCTGTTGAAATCAAATTTTTCTTCAAATCTGGAACATGCCTTACCTCCTTTAGTAGCCATTGGTTTCCATTCTGCTGTTTTACAAGAACCTTACCCATTCCAACAATTTTACAGGGTTTATCATCACCCAAACGGAATTGTCCAAAATCTCCTTGAACATAGTCATGAAAATATTTCTTATCAGGTGTGGCATGGAATGAGGCCCCTGAATCTACCACCCAGGAATCAATAATATTTTTGAAAGAAAGAATCAAAGCATCTTGTAACACCTCACCTGTCACATTTGCTTCATGATTGTTTTCTTGTTGTGCATCTCCTTCTTTTCCCTTTCGAGATCTACAGTATTTCTTTAGGTGTCCTTTCTTTCCGCATTTCCAGCACACTATCCCCGATTTGGACTTGGATCTGCCTTTCCTTGATTTACTACGATATCCTGAGCTCTTTCCTCTTTCCATTTTCTTCCCCTAGACTCTGCACTTAAAGCATTACCCGATGTCTCACCGGAGCTTTTCCGTCGCATTTCCTCGCTAAGGATAGCACCGAAAACATCATCAAACTTTAAAGTACTAGATCCAGAAACAGAGTTACTAATGGCCATTACTAAACCATTCCAAATTTCTGGCAATGAGCACAAGAATAACAGAGCTCTAACTTCATCATCAAAGTTTACCCCTACAGAACTTAATTGACTTGTAACAGTATTAAAATCATTTAAATGGTTTGCAATAGATCCACCTTCTGACATCTTCATATTAAATAATCGTTTCATAAGAAATACCTTGTTTGAGGCCGAGGGTTTTTCATATAGTTTCGCCAATGCCTTAATCAAACCCTCTGTCATTGTTTCCTTCAAAATGTTGAAGGTGACCGACACTGCGAGGCATAATCGTACTGTTTCGAGTGCCTTTCTATTGATAAGGTTCCATTCTTCATCTATCATACCGTCAGCATCTTTGTTTTTCCACCCAATGGTAGGTACAGATATTTCTGATACAGATAATCTTCGATCTGCATCTTCCATAGCGAGAAGTTTTGGCCGTTAAATTTCTTGACCCTAAACTTACCATCTTCCGCCATTGCTCCCACTTGAACGAGGAACCCTTCTTTCCTACGAGTTTATCAGCCAAATAGACCTTCGGCTCTGATACCAGTTGTTAGAAAATTATATATATTACAGAGCAATGGAACACATAGAATATAGCAGAAATATAAACAAAAAACGCATAAAACTAGAGAGACACAGATATACGTGGTTCACCCAGTTTGGGCTACGTCCACCCTGAACAGCCAGTCCTTCCTGTCTATTATCCAGCAAAATGAAGAGACACAACCTACAACAGATCCGCTGTAATATCCTCTGTTTTCTCTCATAGTCTCACCTCTCTCTTTCTTGCTCAGAGAATACACATCTATTACACAACCTCAATACAATGCCCTCATACAAAGAGAGGGGTTTCCTTCTAGGGCAACAAACCCTAAACTAAACATAAGTTCTACCGTCAGATCATCCGCCTAATGAACGGCTCAGATTGACTAGAAATTACTATACTTTTACAAGGCAATTTTACATCTATTTTTAGCTTCGTGGGTGCTGCCCCCGAAACCCCCACCAGGGGACCGCTGGCTCCCGGACCCCCCAGCGGGGGGGGGATCGGCCCCCCACGAAACCCCGTGGGGGGGAAAAGTCCCCCCCGCATCCCCCCATGTGGAGGGGTGTACAAACTTCCTAGGGTATACATCCGGCTGAAACAAAGACCTCTAAATAATCATGCTCCACACCAAACAATTGCATCCTTCAGGTCGGTCTCCCTCTGTTCTAATACTTCCTGTGGTGTGGTTGGTTGTAGCTTCATCTACAACTAGTTGATCTTCCTTTCATATTTAAATTGTACTTCGACGATTTTCTCCTTGTATCCTTTTACTGTAAGGCCAAGCTTCGCTACCTTGTCCTCCACTAGTTCCTCTTATCGGGCATCCATATTTGGAACGTCATGGAATGTAGCTTTGACCACTTCCTTCAGCTTCTATTGTTGTTGTATCGTCTGATCCCTCTCCTGCATCACTTGGTCGAGCTTTTTCTACAGCGAAGCTCGCTCTCTTTCTACCTGCATGTTTAGTTGTGAAGTGTGATGTTCGTGCATATTTATCTCATCTATGATCTCTAGATGTAGCTTGTGTAATCTCTGCAAAGGTACTATTGTGATGTTCATGTTGAAATACCTCCACTCTTTGGCCTGCTGTTCTGCCTTGGTGGAGTCAAACTGCAAGGCTCCAACAGATATAGATGCTATCCACACTACAAGTGTAGGCTCTACTGGCCTTTCCTCTCCAATATTCTCCACTACCTTCATTGGTTATCTAACTATTTGTGCCAATATCTTTAGTTCTACAATACGCTCCTCAACAAATGTTATAAGTGTGCCTTAGCGATCTTCTAACTTATTGCATGATTATGTTGCGCCTCGTAGATTCTATCCCCAATCTGATCCAAGTCCCCATGAGTAAGGACTATTGGAATTATATCATTTGTCTTGACTGCCTTCTGCTTCTTTTTTCTTTTCATGGTAGCTTCACCGTGTGCCTTCCTCTTCTCCGAGAAAACTTGTTCTGTTTCTATCTTTTCGGACTCTTTATTCTTGTCATCACCTTTAGGACGATCCTTGTGACCCTCATCGTGTTTCTCCTCTTCTTATGACTCATGTTCATCCTTATCCTTATCACTCCCACTCGCTTCCCTGTACTGCGACGTGTCCTCCTCTGTCGGACTATCCTCTTCTTGGGTTTCCAATGCAGTCATCCACTCTGTGGGCCACTACTGTACCCGTGCGAGGAGATCATCTTCTATCACCAAATATGGCAGGGGATTCCATTTCTTCCTTGTGTCCCTATGAGCATGTATATAAACTTTGTGGAAATTAGCTTTGAACTTCACAACAGAGCTATACCGCTCGTATAATCTCGGTGAGAGGCGAGGGTGTTGGTTCACCAACATGTGAAAATCCATATGGTATAATACAAAAAACATCTTGTTCTCCTATGCTCGAGCCAGTTTAGTGGTATACCACAGCGAGGCATACCGCACGAATTCAAAAACATATGAAGCTATCGGAGGGAACTGCGAATCCTCCAACTCTCTCCATGAAAGCATAGAAATTATCAAAATTATCAATGTGTAATGAAATGTAGTACCTTTCTCCTGAGCCTTGCAACAATCATTCAGAAACTCTTGGCATATATATGCGGTCCCGTTGTACTAAACCCTATCAGTGCACTGCACAACTAATGAAACCACCGCTGCAAGGAATTCATTAGCCCGACACTTCCCCGTGGTATTTCCAGCCAATATGTGTGTTGTGAAGCTAACTCCCTTATCACTGATTGAGTTAATATCATACCCTCGCTTCCTTTTTGTCAGTTCAAACTTTTTTTCCATGTTCTCAGCTATAGCTCTGTCTTGATCTTTACCATTAAATTCTTCTGCGGGGTTTCGTCCTTGATATGGAAGTCTCGTGATTCTCCATATCAACATTGGGTCGATAGGGATCCTCTTCCCCATCTACAAGCATCCATCGTGCACTAACATGATTGGTTGTCGCACACAAGCCCTACTCCCTGAACTTCTGCCAAAGTGCGGCACATTCAACATATTCATCAGCCCTAACTACACCAATCCAGACGCCCACTGCTACAATTCTAACCTTGTCACACCATTTTTAGGGTAGTGCACATGTTTCAAGTACTATCTAGTATGAAATGCAGATATTTCGTCCTGTCATTAAAATGGCAATCCGTGAACTTCAGTTGCGGATTATTCCCAAGGATTTCTCTAGTAACTGGTACTAACTCTAGCCATAGGGATGTGATGGTGCCATACTTTGCATCCTTCAAATCTTTCACTAGTTTTTCATCTGGTTTTCTCAGTGGAATATATGGTGGTAGAGGCGATGGAAATACTACACCATGTTTTTACATTTCCACCTGCTCTGCTTATTCCTCGTTATCCCTTACTTGTTCAGGTTCTTTTTGAGGTTCGATAGGTCTCTTATCCTGTTTCTTCTTTGTTCTCTATTCATTGGTTGGTTTCTTTCGTGGATATCTCCGTTGCATGCGTGAGGATGCTACTGCGGGAATTTGAGATGATGCTGCGAGCATAGAAACTTATGTTGCTTCCATGATTCTGGATAAGCCCTTCTCATTGAATATGTGAATAAATTCTTCAGGTGACAAGGTATTCATGCAAAAATTTACACAAATTCTTCACAATATCAAGAATCAAATTCTCAATTTAGCAAAGTTCCAAATCTGGGTAGAACATGACCTTTTGTAACAATTCTGAATTTCTAACCCCATCATTAGCTCAGATTGTGTTCATTATCTATCCTTAGATCTTGTCAATTTGTCCTCATAAATGCAACTTTCCGCGTGTTTTAACATTAACTTTCCCTTTTAACAGTCATCTTTTTCTGGCGAACTTCGTCGCATCCCATATTGTAGCAAACAACCCCTCTTATGTTGAGGCTTCTATGAACTTTGACATAATCCATACTGTAGTGAAGTAACCCCCTACGTCGAAGCTCTTTCTACAACGTAGTTTATAGTCAGTGCCCACTTTCAACTATAGGTGTCACTAAGACTTTTCTCCTTTCTTCTTCAGAGCGAAGCTGTAGGGACAGGGTTGTCCCTGTACAGCTTCAACCTACTGCCATTTACTTTTCCTTGAATCAATTCTCCATTTAACTTTTCTAATTGAATTGCGCCTCCATCAGTAATATGCTTGATAATGTATGGTCCCAACCAATGCATCTTGAATTTTCTTAGAAATTTTACAAACTTACTGTCATAAAGGAGAACAAGGTCTCCTACTTGGAACTTCTTCTGCTTAATATGCCTATCATGCCAGGCCTTTTCTCTTTCTTTTTTTACTTGCTGATGGAATCTTGCTATAAATCTGTCTTCCTCCAAAGCAATCAACTGTGACATTCTTTCCTCCATTATATCAGGATCTTCTATATCTGTAAAAGTTGCAATCCTCAAGCTAGGCATGATGTACTCCATGGGCATCACAATTTCTTTCCCATAAACTAACCTTAAGGGTATTTGACCTGTCAACTTTTTACATGTGGTCCTACAAACCCATAAAATTGTTGGTATTCTAAGGTCCCAGACATCTCTATTCACATCGCACATGTTAGCAAGTGCATTCTCAAAAATCTTATTAAATTCTTCTACTGTCCCATTGGCCTGATGGTGATAAGGGGTACTCTTCTAATGATAAACTTGGAACTCCTCATTCAATGATTCAATAGTCTTATTTAGGAAGTGTGAACCTTTGTCACTCATAAAAATCTTCAACGTCCAAATCTAGAAAATATGTATTCAAAAATAAACTTCAAAATAGTCTCTACGTTGTAGTCCCTTACTGGTTATGCTTTGGCCCATCTTTTCAACTAATCAGTTGTTGTAATTATGTACCTCACACCAGTCCTTTTTCCAGGTGGGTTGATGGGTCGAACAAAATCAATGGCCCACTTATCAAAGGCCTGCAATGTAAATTATGGTACTAATGGCATCTCATCTCTTCTTGAAGGTTTTCCTGTTCTTTGTCACACATCACATGCTTGAAAGTATTCCTTTGCATATTTATTTAATTTAGGCCACCACAATCCTGCTCTCAAAATCTTCTACGTAGTATATTTTCATGCATAGTGTCTACTAGTTGCACCCTCATGAGCCTCTGCTAGAATCATCTGTATTTCATGTTCCGGAACATATCTACGTAGTATCTCATATGGTCCCATCTTATATATTTGTTCTGCTATTAATGAAAATTCATCTGCTTTAACCACTAATTCTTTCTTTTGATGAGTAGTATACTTTGAAGGAGCCATTCCTATGTTCAAAAACTGAATGATATCTATGAAATGGTCATCTGCACCTCTGATTGCAAATAACTATGCATCAGGGAGATGATCGTCTATGCTGGTTGGTTCTTCCCTGTTTCCAATCTTGACAGGTGGTCAGGTCCTGCATTCAGTCTTGTTGGTTTAACAATGATCTCAAAGTCATCTTCTGAAATAACAATAACCATCTGCAAATCTTTCCTCCTAAGACAAGCTTATTAACCAAGTACTTTAGTGCAGAATTATATGTAAACATTTTAAAGTGTGACCCCAACAAATAATGTCTAAACTTTTTCAACTCATACACCATGGCCAGTCCTTCCCTTTCGATAGTGGTATAATTATTTTCTGCTTTAGATAACTTTCTACTTACAAAAGCTATAGGATGATCAATTTCTCCTGCACCAGGTTGTGCCAGTACCACTCCCAAAGCTATACAACAGGCATCCACATGGACATGGTGTTATGCTCCTATACCAATAGGTGTCATATTTCATGATTGACACTGATGAGCTCTGTAATATGTTCATATCTTCTCTTGTTGCAAAGGTTTTCCATATTGTCAAAAATCAAAAAATTTAAAAAATGTCAAGAGGGTATGCCCTAAAAGAAAAATCAAAGGGTAAAAAGAATAAATTTGTCAAAAAAAAAAAAAGTGAAAGAAATGAACCCCAAACAAAATAGACCAAGAAAGTGTGCAAGTCCAAAATGCCACTACTATTTTATTTTCTGTAATAATCTGATTGTGTGCAGCTTGTTGATTTATGCCACCATTGATGAATGGCCAAACAGTTTAATCTTGGCTAGTTCATGTTTGAATTTCCTGTTTTAGAAATAGAGAAAAAAATCTGACCAAACTATTTAATCTTGGCAGATAAATAGGCAGTGTGGTTAGAATGGTGTTACAGATGATACTTGTGATAGATTTTGTCTCCAAAAGTGTCAACTTTCATTCTTATCACAAGTACCAGACAGACATTAAACTTGAAGCAGCTCCAGCGAAGCAAGGTTACATGACTAACTCCCCTTCTCATTTTTCCCCAAACATTCACTAATTCCCCCAAAAGTATTAAGATCTGTTCTTAATATCACCCACAAGCCATTCATTTCATTTCATAAAGTTCTCCTGAGTGAAATCCCATTTTTACTTAGGAATAATTCACCATGTCACTTAAAAACCCCTTTTTGTCTCTAGCCTAAGTTTGAATATATGTAGAAAAAGCTTTAACTTAGCGCTTTAGTTTTTTAAATCCCAAAAAAGTTACCCTTTTCTCGTAATATGTAAGTATTTTAAAAACCCCGAGTATTACATAATTCATGCCCCGATGGTATATAAACTATTATAAAGTTGAGTTTTTGGATTAATAGATTCATTTGGAATTTATTAACAGCCTCCCTGCCGCGCGCCAAAACTACGGGATTAGTTAACCCCCGGTTAACTAATAATCATCCCCCCCGACCAATCAAAATACACCCGATACAATTAAATTAAGTTTTATTAACCCGGGCCCACTGCATAACTCCCCGCCTTGTCTCACTCCCGTCCATCGTCCGATCTCCGCCTGATCATCCAACGGTCGACGGTGATATCGCGACCCCCCTTCCCTCCGTCTTTTAACTCGCGATCGCTCGGCGGTTTTCCACCGTACCTCCGCCACGCGTTGCTCATTCAACATGCTCGCTTGCCCCCGTCTGAAACCACCCGACCCTAAAAGCGGTGCGGGGTAAACCACTTACCACCCTCCACGTGACGACAAGACGTCCCATCACTCTGACGTCAGCTGCTCAATAAATGCCAAAAAAAAAAAAAAACCACCAAACCAAATTTCGTTAAATCGACGGGAAAATGTCATTTTCACCCTTATTCCCTGCAAACTGTGCTCCATGCAAAATACGTCCAGTCCACCACCCGGCCAAGAAATTCTAGAGTCGTGCTCTGCGGTTCATCATTCAACCCGCGAATTACACGGTTTGCCTCATAAACACAAGTATTTACCCAATCCACTTCGCAAACCTGTAATTTCAGTTTTTCCACTGAGAATTTTACCTAAAAGAGCCGAATTAAAGTTGAAATCATTCTGAAGCTTCCATAAAAGACCCCCAAGCCTGCTGTTTAGTCCATTATTCACACAGAAAGCCCAAATTCCAGTTTGAATACACAAGAACCAAATATGGAAGCCCCCATAGCCCTGAACGTCGTGCCTATGAATGCGCCTCATAAAGACTTGGATTATCTACCCTTGGCCGACAAAGATTTCCAAATAAAATATTTCTCTGGTGATATGAACCATCTCCAGGCCTTCTGCCAAGTCAGGGATAGTCATCTAAACAACACTAATATTTTTGGAATATGGGAATCCAACCTTCCCATGTATTTCCTTCCCTCAGTCCATGTTTTCCCAGACATCATTCATCAGTGCTATGCCAACTATGACCCTGTCCATAGCCAAGATATGCAAGCGGAAATCAATGCATTTATGGAGAAGTTCATAGTTTTGCTGAGTAAAGGGCTAACAAGTCCTTTGGTCATCAATGATAAGTTAATGAAACACATTGATTATGTTGATAAATTGAATAAGTATGCTGAAAATCAAGCTAGCACACCATCAAGTACATCGGGAGTGAAGGCACTTCCATCTGGCCGAGTTCTCTATGACAACTTAGAGAATTTATTCTACATTGAGCACGAGGTAAAGCATCTATTCACCGTTTAGCCTAATTTCTTCAGATATACAGAGACTAATGAAACTCTCAGAAAACTTCAGAGGCATAAATTGCCAGAGCAGAAATGATGGGAAGATATGTTAGAAGTTTTGTAAATTTCTCTTGGGTGAAGCGTAAATTTTGGGCTATTCTACCATGATATGATAGACAGGGATGAATGAGGGTCAAACGGGTCAAAGTGTATCAGATCAGGATTGAAGAATATCCTACAAAGACGGAGCAGCCAGAACAGAGTATCAGTGGAAGACAGCTGTAAACCGACTCGCAGAGCCTGCCTCCAGCACATCCGACAAAGACGGAGCAGCCAGCACGGCATCAGTTTATCTTTTCCCTGTTTTCAAGACTATTTGTCTCTATCTTTTGTAAAAAATGATTAGTCATCACTAGATATTATCTCCATGAGATATTTTGTAAGATATTTTGTACAAATACCCCCCCAAACGAAGTATTTGTGGTTGGTGAGTATTCCTAGATTTTGCTGTAACATTGAGTTTTGGAATAGAGAGCTGTTGGAATCAACTGTTGTTGGGCTCACTGGATGAAGAATTGAAGCAGAGGACTTGTCACAGGATTCTTGAATCAACTACCGGACCAATAAGTCCCTTATATCTGTGTTTTAAAGTTTTTCTGGTTCCTTATATCACCCGTGTTTCAAAATCTGAATGATAAAGATAAAGACTAATTCAGAATATGCTTGAATGCACTCTGTTTTCATTCGTTATCATTCTCTGTGTTTTCTTCAGAATTAGAATAAGAAGTGTAAATCTTAATTGCTCCTGTTTCCTAATTCTTTCATGTTGATTATTTGTCAAAGAATTCTTAAATTGCTCTTTAGCAGTAATCATCCACTTTCCCTCTTTAAATAGGTTGAAAGATTCTTAACTGCCTTTCACCCAATTTGAACCCATTCCATCTGCTTCAAGTCTTTATTTGTTCCCTGTTTGACTACCTTGCTCTGTGGAACCATCCCCTATTAAGAAACCAAATCTAGAAAGCCATCCTCGTTGACTCCATTAGCCCAATGGACTGAACTACTCAGTCTTACACCTCTACTCTATTGAATCTCACCATCCAAAAATCAAACAAAACCCCTGAACCTCATAACTAGCCTAATACCTTTCAAAACAAAGTTAAATCATAAAGAGAGAGCCCTCTCTGGATACAGATTGGCTAGATTCTGTATCTAAAAGATTGGTTTGTGGTTACCTCGGCCTCCTTTCCCTTTCTTACAACTTTTGGGAAAACCTGAGTGATAACATTATTGGCGACTCCACTGGGGACCTGAATAATTTGTTTGTTACTACTGTCTACTTTATAAGCTACAGACAGAGCCTGAAGTTAGCCAGGTAGCCTTTGAAATGCTTTTGCTTTGCAATGGCAGAAGTAAATGAATGCTACTTCAGTCTATCTCTGGTCTAGCTTATAGATTGGGTAGTTGGTTTTGAATACTTGATCAGTTCCTCTTTCATAAATCTTTAAGAAAGTTTACAATTCCCATATCCAAAGTCTCTTAAAAGAACTGTTAAAGTTGTATTGTCAAAACCCATTCACAGAAAAACCAATAACACACCTAGAAGTCTGGCTTCAGAAAGGATTCGTTACACCAGATCAAATCCTGATCCAAATCCGCCACCTGTGTTTGAAAATCCTAATCTAATTCCTAGGATTCTTAGAAGACAAGAGAGCCAAGAAAATTATACTATTTCTCGGCCTCTATTCAGATCAAAATCCTGTCCTGTGAGGTGGATCCACCTTGAGGATGAACCTTTTGCTGAGTATTTTGAAAGCTCTTCATTTGTGACCTTTTCGGAATCTGGGTTAACCCACACAGTTCAAGATCCAATATTCATTGAAAATTTGCAGCTTGAAGTTGTTACTTCACATCTTGACAGACATCTGCACAACTCCATCCAATCTGAGCTTACCTCTGAAAAAACACCAAATCTTCCTGTGATTACTACCGCTTCTCCAAGTTCACCATCAGCACCTCAGCCTTCCCAACCCCAAGCTACCCCTTCCACTCCTCCATCTACTATCCATATTCCCATTGTCGTCCCTACTACACCAGTTGTCACATATATTCCTGCTACCATGGCAAACAAGTATACTCCTCTGAACTTACCTGCCAATCCAGGGGCTATGCCCCAAGACTATCAAAGTAAAATCACTCCTTTTGATGGCACAGGCACATACACAGCTCAACAGCATACTAAAAAAATGACAGATTACTTTGAAATATATGAGGTTGATGTTGATGATGTTAGAATGAAAGTATTTGTTCAAAGTTTGACTGGAGATGTTAGAACATGGTTTAGAGCCCTCCCTGCAAACAGTATCAATGACCCACAAGCTCTTTATCAGACCTTCTTGAACAGATGGGAAAAGAAAAAATATCCTCTCCACATTTTATCAGAATATGAAGGCTTAAAAAGAGGTACCCAAGAAACTGTCCAAGATTACTGTACCAGATTCAACAATGTTTACAATGCTATTCCTCAAAATCTCAGACCTCCTCCAGATTTGGCCTTGATCAAATTCCCTGATGCATTTGATTCTGATATGGCATACCAACTTAGGGAAAGAGCTCCTCGAGACTTATAAGAGATGCAGAGTATAGCTGTCAGTGTTGAGGCCAACCTGATTTCTAAACGAGCTAGAGCCAGAGCTAAAAGGAGGACACCTTTCAAAGAAGAACCTTCTGCCTTTGAACAGAAATTAGATGCTATTATTAAAGGAATGGATATGCTTGGTGATAGAGTAGAAACAATTGAGAGGAAATCCCCTTGGGATGGTCAACCAAGCAATACTGGGAGAAATCCAAATTTCAGGAAAAATCAAAACCCTAATACTGGAAAGACTGGGCCTGACCAAAACATTAGGCCCCCATTCCAGGAAAATTATGCTGAAGCCTCAACTTCTGATGAACCACCAGAAGACACTCAAATTAACTTGATGGGCCTCAACAATGAACAACAAGTTTTCTTGACCCAAGAGGACCAAGAAGCTCACACTCTTAAACAATTCCAAACTCAGTCAGGTGAATCATTTGATTTTAGGGAGGGATATGATACAGCCATTTATGAAGTCCACAAGCAATACAATCTGAGGAGCAGAAGAATAGATGTCCCTGAAACCAATAAACAAAAAGATGCCAAGCAACCCAACAAAGCTAAGATCAATAACCCCCCTGTACAAGTCCTTCCTGGAACAGGTCCTAACCCAAATAATCCAATAATTGAAGATGTATCAGACAATCAACGACCTAACAGACAACCTTCCACTTCCATTCCTCCCAAAGGGAATGTGGAAGAACCTCTAGAAATTGATTTGGAAGCAACTTCAGCCCATAACACCACTCCTGAAAAAGAGAAAAACACAGAAAATACAGCAGAAAAAGACAATCCCACTGTCCAAAATACAAAAACTCAAACTGAAAAACCTTTCAATCTTGAGACTAAAATAGGCAAATTAAAGATAGCTATTCCATTGTTAGAATTGGCTAAACATGATGTCTACAGAGGTCAAATTAGCAGATCACTCCAAATTTCTGTGAACAAAGATTCGGTAAATGTTTTTGATGACCAACCTGAATTAATTTTTGGACCTGAGGTAAACGGAAAATCAGTAGATGGAGGTGTTCCTCCTTTCTATGTAAGTCTGAACATACATGATAAAATACTTCATAATGCCATGTTTGATTCTGGTGCTTCTCATAACTTAATGCCTAAATATGTAATGGAGAAGTTGGACCTAGATGTTACCAGGCCATACAAAGACTTATTCTCTTTTGATTCAAGCGAGGTCAGATGTCTAGGATTGATCAAAGATTTATGTGTATCACTAGTTCAATACCCTACCAAAACCATTTTGATGGACATAGTGGTAACTGATATTCCACCAAAATATGGCATGTTATTGTCTAGATCTTGGGGTGCAAAGCTCCAAGGATCTTTACAGTTGGACATGTCCTATGCTACTATTTCAGTGTTTGGTCAACCAAAGAAATTGTACAGAGAAAATTTAATGAAATATGTGGTAAGTAGCCAAGAGAAACCCCAGAATTTCCCCATCTACTCCATGCACTCTGACATGGATTCCTTCATTCTCTACAATGCTGAAATTGATCCTCCAACTGATGTCAAGGTTTTAGCATTTGAACAAGAAGAAATTATAAACAAAAAGTCTAGTGTTCAAGTTCAAGAAATTTCTAAGAAAAATGATATATCAGACACTCAAGAGAAACCAGATAAAACTAAAGAACCATATCTTCCTATCAAGCAGATTACTGAGACTCCTGATGCTAGCTATGAACATGAGATCCTTTGGTACTTAGAATTTGATGGTTCGGTTAATAAATTAGGAGCAGGAGCTGGAATTTGGGTGCACAATCTTGAAAATGATCATGCTGAAGGTCATGCTTACAGGTTAAACTTTAGATGCACCAATAATATGGCTGAATATGAAGCCCTGTTGCTAGGACTTAAATTGATCAAAAGTTTAGGGGCAATCAGGGTATCAGTTTTGGGAGATTCTGATTTAGTCATTCAATAGATAAAAGGGAACTTCCTCACAAATGATCCCAGATTAAGATCTTACAGAGGAACAACGATTGAGATCCTCAATACATTTCTTGAAACAAAGCTTGCTAAAATTCCAAGAAAACATAATTTGCATGCTCACAGCTTAGCAACCTTTGCTAGCACTTGTAAATTACCATTTGAACCCAATCATCAGTTCACAGCTGAGATTAGACACAGGTCAGCCATACCTGACAATGTAAAGAACTAGCAAGTGTTTGACAACGATATTCAAATTAACAATTTCTTGACCCTAGAGGAAGAGTTTTCTAACACTAATATAGACATAGACACTGTTAGTGAGTTTAATCAAATAGATAAAATAGAAACAGACATTTCGGCAGAAAGTGCAACTCAAATGCTTCACCCAACAAAGTTTACTAATAAAGAAATGCAAGATCTCAAAGAAATAGACATCCATGAGATTATCGAAGGAGAATATGAAGTTATTAATTTGAAAGACAATCATTTGCCCCAAGGATTAACTCCTTTGGAATATTTCTTCGATTTTAATGATATCCCAAAGAAACCCAAGATGCAACCTCTAAAAGCAGACATTGAAGACTGTGACATAGGAACTGAAGAAAATCCGAAAATAATAAAATTATCCAAAACTTTGCCCCTTGATCAAAAACTTAAATATGTTGAACTAATCAAAGAATTCCAGGATGTTTTCGCCTGGAGCTATGAAGATCTGAAATCTTATGACACCTCTGTAATTCAACATACAATACCCCTCAAGAAAAATCAAAAGCCATTCAAACAAAAGCTCAGAATAATTGACCCTGTACTACTCCCCTTAATTGAAAGAGAAATCAAACGAATGTATGAAGCAGGGATAATTGCTCCTATCAGGTTTTCAGAGTGGGTGTCTAATTTAGTACCTACTAGGAAGAAAACAGGAGAAATCAGATTGTGTGTTGATTTAAGGAGCGTAAATAAGGTTTCTTTGAAAGACCATTACCCGTTACCTAAGATGGACCACATTTTACAAAGGGTAGTAGGTGCCTCCAGGATTTCACTTTTGGATGGGTTCTCAGGCTTTAACCAGATTCTGGTCCATCTTGATAACCAGGAAAAAACTACTTTTACAACACCATGGGGAACTTTCAAATATGTTAAAATGCCATTCGGACTTAAGAATGCAGGGGCAACTTTTCAACGGGCAATGGACATAGCTTTTGCAAAAGAAATCCATGATTTCTTGGTTATATATTTTGATGACCTGAATGTTTTTTCCAAATCAGATCAGCAACATTTAGATCATCTAAAACAAGTATTCTTAAAATGCAGGAAATATGGCATTTCCCTAAATCCTAAAAAATCCTTGTTTGGTCTAGAGGAAGGCAAACTGTTAGGCCATATCATCTCCAAAGATGGCATCAGAATTGATCCTGCTAGAATATAAGCCATTCTACAAATACCCCACCCCAGAAATGTCAAAGAACTTCAAGCTTTCCTAGGAAAGATCAATTCTTTAAGAAGATTCATATCTAATTTGGCCGAATTAATTAGATTGCTGAATAATATGTTAAAAAGGGATTCCAAGGTTAAATGGACATTACAAGCCAAACAAGCATTTGAAGAAATTAAAATGGCTTTGACCAGGACACCAGTCCTTACAAGTCCAAAGTTTGATAGAGACTTCATAATATTTTCATTTGCATCAGAACACACCATTGCTGCTGTTTTACTATAAAAAGATGATCAAGGATGTGAAAACCCCATAGCCTTTTTAGTAAAGCACTTAGAGATGCACCGCTAAAATACCAAATCATGGAGAAACAGGCTTTTGCACTTGTGAAAGCTATTAAGGACTTCAGAGTCTATATATTATACTCCCATGTAATAGCTTATGTACCAAGTGCTGTTGTCAAAAACATCTTGACTCAGGATGGAATTGAAGGCAAACGAGGTAAATGGATAGCTAATATATTGGAGTATGATATTGAAATAAAACCTACAAAGCTTATAAAAGGATAGGGATTGGCTAAACTCATGACTGAGACCAACTTTCAAGCCCTGGATATCAATGAACTAGATAACTAACAGGAGATGGCGACTCCACAAATCATCCAGGCCTTCTTAGAATCACCTTGGTATGCTGATATAACTCATGTATTATTAAACCTGCAAGCTCCTCTAGGGTTATCCAGAACAAAGAAAAGGTTTTTAAAGATGAAAGCTTCAAAATTTTGTATCTTAGATAATGCTCTTTTTTGGAAAAATCATGAAGGTATTCTATTGAATTGTTTAATGAAAGATGAAGCTAACAAAGTTCTCAAAGAATTTCATGCAGGGGACTGTGGTGGACATCTTTACTGGAAATCAACTGCAGACAAAATCCTAAGGGCTGGATTTTATTGGCCCACCTTGTTCGCCGATGTAAAGAAATTTGTCACCGCTTGTCATAAATGTCAAATTTTTGAAGGCAAGAGGAAACTTTTACCTCTACCCCTTAGACCAATTTCCACTGAAAGGCCCTTCCAACAATGGGGTTTGGACTTCATTGGGGAGATCAATCCTCCCTCTTCTTGCCAACATAAATGGATCCTCACGGCCACAATTATTTCACCAAATGGATAGAATCCATTCCTTCCAGACAAGCCAATGATACAGTGATTATAGGATTCTTAGAAACCAACATACTGTCTCAATTTGGCTGTCCTGAAAAGATCATAACTGACAATGTTGTTGCTTTCAAATCCAAGAAAATGATAAGTTTCTGTAACAAATACCATATCACTTTAGGTCATTCCACAGCCTATTACCCTCAGGGTAATGGTCTAGCTGAGTCTTCCAATAAAAGCCTGATTAATATTATTAAGAAATTGTTGGAAGAGAACAAGAAAAACTGGCACAAGAAACTTACAAATGCACTATGGGCAGACAGACTAACTACAAAGAGATCCATTGGAACTAGCCCTTATGAATTAGTTTATGGCATGGAGGCTGTATTTCCTTCATCTTTAGGAGTCCCTGTAATGAAATTACTGCAAGAAGCTCAGGTGGAACCCAATGACATTCAAAGAAGAATAAATCAGACCATCCATTTGCAGTAGACCAGAGAAGAGGTATACCAAAGATCCCAAGTGCTACAAGAAAAACTCAAGAAAATATTTGATAAGAGGACCAAGGAAGAAGATTTCTACCTTGGGGACAAAGTTTTAAAATGGGATTCCAGGAGAGAAGACAAAGGAAAACATGGGAAGTTTGACTTCCTATGGAAGGGACCTTTTATCATCCAGGCCTTACAAGGGAACAATACTTACTTTTTGAAGAACCTGGATGGTACAGAAACAGAAGAAGGGCCAGTTAATGGTCGGATGCTGAAACACTACTTTGATCTAACTTTTGGATGTATTCTTGCTTTAACATGTATATACTATGTCCCCGGTAACGTATTAGTTTGGGTTGGATAGTAACTTGCTGAAGTTGAAGCCCGAAGAGAAGGCCCTAAGCTTCACAAGTGTGACTGTCATACAATATAATAAAGCAACCAGCAGAAGGAGATTTCAGAGCACAGTCAAAGTTATGAAGAAGGCCATCTGACCTGCTGTCATTGACTTTCCACCAGGGAAAGCCATCCCCAAGTGGAGCCACTGTTATGCTCCTATACCAATAGGTGTCATATTTCATGATTGACACTGATGAGCTCTGTAATATGTTCATACCTTCTCTTGTTGCAAAGGTTTTCCATATTGTCAAAAATCAAAAAATTTAAAAAATGTAAAGAGGGTATGCCCTAAAAGAAAAATCAAAGGGTAAAAAGAATAAAATGGTCAAAAAAGTGAAAGAAATGAACCCCAAACAAAATAGACCAGGAAAGTGTGCAAGTCCAAAATGCCACTACTATTTTATTTTCTATAATAATCTGATTGTGTGCAGCTTGTTGATTTATGCCACCATTGATGAATGGCCAAACAATTTAATCTTGGCTAGTTCATGTTTGAATTTCCTGTTTTAGAAATAGAGAATAAAATCTGACCAAACTGTTTAATCTTGGCAGATAAGTAGGCAGTGTGGGTAGAATGGTGTTGTAGAATGATACTTGTGATAGATTTTGTCTCCAAAAGTGTCAACTTTCATTCTTATCACAAGTACCAGACAGACATTATACTTGAAGCAGCTCCAGCGAATAACACACCATGTCACTTAAAAACCCCTTTTTGTCTCTAGCCTAAGTTTGAATATATGCAGAAAAATCTTTAACTTAGTGCTTTAGTTTTTTCATTTCATATTAACTTCTAATGATTATTATATAAATCCCAAAAATGTTACCCTTTTCCCGTAATATGTAAGTATTTTAAAAACCCCGAGTATTACATAATTCCCGCCCCGATGGTATATAAACTATTATAAAGTTGAGTTTTGGGATTAATAGATTCATTTGAAATTTATTAACAGCCTCCCCGCCGCGCGCCAAAACTACGGGATTAGTTAACCCCCGGTTAACTAATAACCATCCCCCCCGACCAATAAAAACGCGCCCGATACGATTAAATTAAGTTTTATTAACCCGGGCCCACTGCATAACTCCCCGCCTTGTCTCACTCCCGTCTGCCGTCTGATCTCTGCTTGATCATCCAACGGTCGACGGTGATATCGCAACCCCCCTTCCCTCCGTCTTTTAACTCACGATCGCTCGACGGTTTTCCACCGTACCTCTGCCACACGTCGCTCATTCAACCTGCTCGCTTGCCCCCATCCGAAACCACCCGACCCCAAAAGCAGTGTGGGGTAAACCGCTTACCACCCTCCGCGTGACGACAAGATGTCCCATCACTCTGACGTCAGCTGCTCAATAAATGCCAAAAAAACCCCGCCAAACCAAATTTCGTTAAATCGACGGGAAAATGTCATTTTCACCCTTATTCCTTGCAAACTGTGCTCCATGCAAAATACGTCCAGTCCACCACCTGGCCAAGAAATTCCAGCGTCGTGCTCTGCAGTTCGTCGTTCAACCTGCGAATTACACGATTTGCCTCTTAAACACAGGTATTTACCCAATCCCTGTAATTTCCGTTTTTCCACTGAGAATTTTACCTAAAAGAGCCAAATTCAAGTTGAAATCATTCCGAAGCTTCCATAAAAAGACCCCCAAGCCTGCTGTTTAGTCCATTATTCCCACAAAAAGCCCAAATTCCAGTTTGAATACACAAAAACCAAATATGGAAGCCCCCATAGCCCTGAACGTCGTTCCTATGAATGCGCCTCATAAAGACTTGGATTATCTACCCTTGGCCGACAAATATTTCCAAATAAAAGAATTGTTTGGTGATATGAACCATCTCCAGGCCTTCTGCCAAGTCAGGGATAGTCATCTAAACAACACTTATATTTTTGGAATATGGGAATCCAACCTTCCCATGTATTTCCTTCCCTCAGTCCATGTTTTCCCAGACATCATTCATCAGTGTTGTGCCAACTATGACCCTGTCCATAGCCAAGATATGCAAGCGGAAATCAATGCATTTATGGAGAAGTTCACAGTTTTGCTGAGTAAAGGGCTACCAAGTCCTTTGGTCATCAATGATAAGTTAATGAAACACATTGATTATGTTGATAAATTGAATAAGTATGCTGAAAATCAAGCTAGCGCACCATCAAGTACATTGGGAGTGAAGGAATTTCCATCTGGCCAAGTTCTCTATGACAACTTAGAGAATTTATTCTACATTGAGCACGAGGTAAAGCATCTATTCACCATTCAGCCTAATTTCTTCAGATATACAGAGACTGATGAAACTCTTAGAAAACTTCAGAGGCATAAATTGCCAGAGCAGAAATGGTGGGAAGATATGTTAGAAATTTTGTAAATTTCTCTTGGGTGAAGCGTAAATTTTGGGCTATTCTACCATGATAAGATAGACAAGGATGAATGAGGGTCAAACAGGTCAAAGTGTATCAGATCATGATTGAAGAATATCCTACAAAGACGGAGCAGCCAGCACAGAGTATCAGTGGAAGACAGCTGTAAACCGACTCGCAGAGCCTGCCTCCAGCACATTCGACAAAGACGGAGCAGCCAGCACGGCATCAGTTTATCTTTTCCCTATTTTCGAGACTATTTGTCTCTATCTTTTGTAAAAAACGATTAGTCATCACTAGATATTATCTCCATGAGATATTTTGTAAGATATTTTGTATAAATACCCCCCCAAACGAAGTATTTGGGGTTGGTGAGTATTCCTAGATTTTGCTGTAACATTGAGTTTTGGAATAGAGAGCTGTTGGAATCAACTGTTTTTGGGCTCACTGGATGAAGAATTGAAGCAGAGGACTTGTCACAAGATTCTTGAATCAACCACTGGACCAATAAGTCCCTTATATCTGTGTTTTAAAGTTTTTCTAGTTCCTTATATCACCCGTGTTTCAAAATCTGAATGATAAAGATAAAGATTAATTCAGAATATGCTTGAATGCACTCTGTTTTCATCCGTTATCATTCTCTGTGTTTTCTTCAGAATTAGAATAAGCAGTGTAAATCTTAATTGCTCATGTTTCCTAATTCTTTCATGTTGATTATTTGTTAAAGAATTCTTAAATTGCTCTTTAGCAGTAATCATCCACTTTCCCTCTTTAAATAGGTTGAAAGATTCTTAATTGCCTTTCACCCAATTTCAACCCATTCCATCTGCTTCAAGTCTTTATTTGTTCCCTGTTTGACTACCTTGCTCTGTGGAACCATCCTCTATTAAGAAACCAAATCTAGAAAGCCATCCTCGTTGACTCCATTAGCCCAATGGACTGAACTACTCAGTCTTACACCTCTGCTCTATTGAATCTCACCACCCAAAAATCAAACAAAACCCCTGAACCTCATAACTAGCCTAATACCTTTCAAAACAAAGTTAAATCATAATGAGAGAGCCTTCTCTAGATACAGATTGGCTAGATTCTGTATCTAAAAGATTGGTTTGTGGTTACCTCAGCTTTCTTGCCCTTTTTTACAACTTTTGGGAGAACCTGAGTGATAACACATGGAATTTCTTATTCTAATAAGGGAACACTAGTATAGGTGCAGCTACCATTCTTTCTTTCAATATGTCGAGGCTCTTCTGACATTCTTCATTCCACTGAAAAGTTACATCCTTCTTCAACAATTTCTCCATAGGCACAGTAATTTGAGCATACCCCTTGATGAACTTCCTGTAATACCGAGTATGTCCCAACGTAGTGCGAAGTTGTCTTACTCTCTTAGCTGGAGGTAAATTCACAATGATAACAATATTAGTGGGTCCACCATTAGTCCTTGCTTAGAGACAATATGTCCCAATAATATGCCAAAAGGTACACAAAATATGCACTTCTTTAGGTTCAAAGAGATATGATATTGTCTACATGTGTTGAGCATAAGTTTTAAACGTCCAATATGTTTACTTAACAATCCAAATATTATCCAATCATCAAAATATACCTCTAAAAAATTATGGATGTATTCCTTAAAAGTTGCAACCACCACCCTAGAAAATATAGTAGGGGCATTTTTCAATCAAAACAACATTACTGTTTATTGATATGAGCCCCATTCAATAGCAAAGGTGGTCTTATTGCGGTCTTCAGGTGCAATCCTAATCTGATGATAACCTGAAAATCTATTTGTAAATGAGTAAGCTTAACCTCCTACATTGTCTAGCACTTCATCTGTGAAAGGGGTAGGGAAGGGATCATGTAAACATGAATCATTCAACTTTCTTAGATCAACATAGATCTTAATTTCTCCTTGATTTTTCTTCTCTTGCGCCACCATAGGACTCACCCATTCAGATTCTTCTACAGGTTCAATAATTCATGTTGATATCATATTATCAAGCTCTACTTTCACTTTCTCCTTATACTTTGAGTTTAGTTTGTAAGGTCTTTGTTTGAATAGCTTCACATCAAGCTTAAGGGGAATCTTCATGACTCCTAGATCCTTATTATACCCTTCATATGTGAAAATGTGGTGGGAAACAATTCTTGATATTCATGAAGTAACTTTGTAACTTTAGTGACTATCTCTTCATCCAAATAGTCTCATATTGTTGCAAACTTGGGTTCCTTCTCTGATCCTATGTTCACCTTCTTCGTCTTCAGTGATTTTCTTATGTCTGATATCTCTAAGTCAGGTCTAGTTACTTTGTGTTATCCTTCTGATTCTGTTATGTTGATTTTGTGAGGATCTTCTTCTTCATCTGTAGTAAGGTTATAACATTCCAATGCATTTTCTATCTACGCATCCCAATCAGGTTGTTTCCATGTCAATGGGGTTACATTCTCAAATACCCTCGTCTTGATTGTCTCAAGGGCCAAATCTATGTATGGGAAATCATCCTCAAACCTAAATGTTAATATGAATCCATCAGCCATGTCTACCCAGTTCATGGTACCATGTCGATGCTTTGTTTCTAAGTACCATTTCTTAGGGATTGTCTCTAATGTATGAATGCATCCATGTACCCATTCTTGTTGTGGAATCTCCTTCCATGTTGGAGTGCATAGCTAGATATGCCTCCTAGGATTACTTTCACCATCATATTTTATCTCCATCTCTGTATTTATCTATCCAAATATTATCTACATTAGTCTCCTTCATTCCTGCCAACCTCCTATATTCTTCTTGTGTGCATTCGACCATCTAGTAGGTGTAGCTTTTAGGGATATATCTAAGGCTAAAAACCTTTGATTTTCGAGAATTTGTTCTTCATAATAATTTAGAAAAGAATTTACATCACCTAAGCCATCATAAGAGGTCAAGTTATGTACCTCAGATATCATACAATGAATTGATTTGGTAATTCTTGCACAACATCTTGTGGATACTTCATGGAGCCTATTTTTCCAGTTCTCCAACTCTTCTTTTGAGTCTGAGGTACAAGAACTATCATGTTCCCAACTCAACTTGCCCTCTGTGGTAGGGTTAATACAATCATGTTCCTTTGTTGTCATTTGATAAATATTGTCTATGTCAGCTGCACAATATTCTTCTTTGACTTGTTCTATATATCTTAATCCTTCTGATGGATCTAAGGGAACAATTACTCTCATATTGTTTCCTTCAAATATCATTTGTCTCTTCTTTAGATTTATTATGGTCATATTGTCAAATTACTAGTCAATTCCAAGTAATACAAGATAAGGGTTATTTTCATCGATGATCTCTATTACTTTAAAATCAGCTGTAGTGCGAACTCCTTCAATATCCACTGTGACACCTGGTAGTCTTCCCAGAGGGAAGACCTTTTGTTGATTTTCCATCCATAACTGAATAGGTGATCACTATAGCTTCAGCTTACCCATTAATTCCCATGTCTTCTTCATCAGGACATTAGCATAAAATCCTCGATCCAGAATAATTTTATCCATCTCATATTCTCCTATCTGCACAGTACGCCTCATTTCTCTTCCAGTTCTCTTTTGTCAATGCAAATTTTTGACTACATGCATCTCACTTCGCGACATTTCTTTGAATGCACAAGAATCTATCAACTCCTGAAGGCCTTCTACATCCTTTTGATCTCTTAACAATTTCATACAAGTCTGCACAAAAGACTTTAAAATACCTACTTGATTTGTTGAATCCTGGTCTTTTGTTGGAGCTCAATCCTATGTCAACGCTTGGTTCTATATCGAAGCTGATGACATGTCGTAGTTACTTTTCTGATCGGGCTTTTTCTATGCACTAGAGGTTGAAGCTCCACCATCTATAAAAATTCACTTTTCTTCCATAAATATTTCTTTTCCCTTATTAATATCAAACATAGGAACTTTCTCAGTAGTCTTTCTGACTAATGAATTTTTAGATTCCTTCTTTTCATCCTCTTTATCACTACCAGTCGTAGCTCCACTTCTAGTGACAATGCTAATTTGAGGTTCGTCGATCATAATTTTAGGAGTCATCATTTGAATATTTTGTGTCGGTTGTTGATTCATTTTTTCTTGCATCTTCGCCATAAGTACGGAACATTCTTCAATTACATGGTTAAAGGATTTACAATACTTACATGTCGTTGTGGGATTTTGGAAGTCTCTTGCAAAATGACCTGGTTGGCTGCAGTTATAGAAAATGATCTATCCATGTTCTCAACCAGTTCCACCACCTTCACCTCTTCCTTGGTAACCTCCTCTACCATTACTATGTCCATTTTCCTCATGTCCATGCTCTTCTTCTTTCATTCTATAAGTGTCAGCACCGCACTCCATCATTAGTTCATAAGCTAGACAATTATTCTCATCATGTCCTTCTAATTTACAAAATTTACAATATAGGTTCCTCGGAGTCTGTACATATTTCTATAACAAGTAATAGTCTTCTGAATGATGTTCACCTCTAGCCTTTCATATTTCACACCCCAAGCTAGATCCTGCATTCAAGAGATTCAGTGCTCCACTGCCTTATAATTCTCGAAGATAGGGCACTATTCTTTAGAATGGCCCTCCGATCTGCACTTCGTACACCATACTTCTTCTCTAACTTCTTTGCTTTTCTTGATGTCTTGTAACTGTAGGGTTAGGTTCGCCAACTGATTCTGAATCTATTACCTACCTACATTAGTATCTCCTATAGGGAAAGCTTCCAATTTCATAGCAATTTCTAAAGCTTCGTCTTGAGTTCCTATATTTTGTTGCATCAATGGCAATCAAATATGCAGTAGTAGCGCAACTATAAACCATTCTTGATGTTGCTGCCCAGCTATGTCAAAGCTTGCTTGATCCAATAACACCTTAAATCTCTAATCTAACTCCCAGATAGACTCTGTAGGTTTTTGTTTGATCTCTTTCAACTCGGTGATGCAGTGCGACTCAGACTTCGACTTCTTAAATTCTTTTATCAATGTGGTTTTTATATCTGCAAATTTTCTGTTATAATTATTTGAGTACTTCATATACCATGTCAACTCTCTATCACATAACTTCATAACGATTTGTGCTTTCTTTATATTCTCATCATTTATTTTCTTTGTTTTCCATACTACTTCACATAAAAACCAAAACTATTATGGATCCTCCAATCCAGTTCCTTTGAAAACAGGTAGCCTAATATCATCAACCATACTTATACAAGGGGGAGGCAGAGGGGGAGGGGGAGGAGGAGGAGGAGGGGGAGGAGTAAGGGGAAAGGGGTGAGGGGTAGGATGGGTAGATGGATGGGGAGGGGGAAAACCAAAAACACTTTGGCTATTGTTGGATTCTGGCTTCAGCAAACTTTTAGGCTGAAAGGGTGAATACTGCGAAGTTACTTGGGGGTTATCAGGGTGGATTTCTTCACTTCTAGATTCAATCAAAAGATGACTATAATAAGTCTCTATGAAGGTATTTGGGTCTTGTCCATGAGATATCTTTCTGGTATCTACTTTATATCTCTTTCTACTTCACGTTACTCCGATCTCTTGTTCGGATATTCTTCCAAACATAAGTAAACTAACAATCTGATTGCATCCATAAAACTCCCTTTTCACATAGAAGAATCCTAATCTAGAATTCCAGAGATTTTAAATACTTACCTTGTGGTCCCTTGAAGAATCGTCATCTCGCTTCATTGTAGGACACAGTCAAGTCTACCATGACCTCAATAATGAATCCTCCCAAGATGTTATCAACCCAAAAATTGACAGCTCTTGAAGTCCTATTGTAAATGCTCTTGAGTCGTTGTATCAGTTCAGGAGTCCATACCGTAGGTTCGTCACCCTTAAAATAGTTCTTTCTTTCAATCAACCTCGATATCCACTCCTACAGTTCAACATAAAAAGAAGCAAAGAAAATTTCGTATTGATCTACGAAAATATACTTTTGTAACCACGATTTGGATGTCAGACAAGGGTTTATGTTCTCTTGATTTGTAAATTCTCTCTCTTTCAGTTCTATCCAGTCTTGAATTTCTTTCTTCGATGGGTGCCACATCCACATATCCTTCAAACAGATCCCAGTCATGACAACAGAACCATTTGTTGGCTTGGTTTGGGCTCACCCAAGTTTGATCTATACTGCGCACCAACCTAACCCTCAATCACTGGCCCTTTTGGCAACGACCTTCAACTGGATTGCAGTCTCACCTGAAGTGACTATGGGAGGATGAAGAACTAGGTTTCTGTAGCCTTGAGGGACTAGGATATGTGGTATTATTATTGTTTCTTATTCTTAACATTCATAAATCACTTCGTCGTATTAGATTAAACACTTAAACACGTCATATAAATCCATAAACCATCATTGTGCTAGAAGTAAATTGCAATTGTAATAACTACTAATTTACAACATGTAATAAGAAAATATACACATGAAGACACCAAATTACCATGGTTCACCCCAATGTGCGGCTACGTCCACAAGAACTATTGCTTATATAATGAATCTTTGTACAACAAATAGTTCTTGTCTTGTGCACTAAGTTGCAGTCTGTCTGTGCACTCAGCTGCAAACTCATGCCTCTGCGCGCTCAGTTGCAGAGCCTCGCCTTTTCTCCAAATTTCATATCACAAAAATACAACCATAACATTGATATGGATCATTTCAGTTATTCACTTATTTATTATTTCACCCTATATATACTATTACATTGAAGGGTTACATCATCAAAATACCATGTTCCAAATATCATGGACTAACTAAAACAAGAAACTATGGCCCAAAATTCTTTACAAAATCGTGCTTTAACAAAAAGTAGGGGCTTCGACCCACCTCAAAGCCATTACACCACGCAGTATATTCAAAATTCCCATTGTGCAGTCCACTTCGTGCTTCGATGCACTCTCCACTACATGCTCCACTCCACAAAATCCAGAGTCTTTGCCAAAATCTAGGCCAAGTTGGGTTGCACCCAACAAGAATTCCAATTACGTTGATGTTTGCACCATTTGAAACTTGTTAATGTTTAGAATAGTATTGATACATTGGAAATTTTGTTTGCAAATTTTTTACCCCAAAGCACCAAAATATGAACTACCCCTAAAATGGGTCTTACAAGCCAATATCTCTATTTTTTCATTAAAAAAAAAATGATCATAAATTATATAGTAATCCATTTGGGTTCATACCTCCTCATTTTGGAGATCTTTTGGTCCCCAAATATTTTACTAAAATATTAGGGGGGATTTTCCTCTACATCACCCTAGAGTACCATTTTGGCTTGCCAATAACTTGTTCTTTCAACCAAACCTACTAGAGTTCATGTTACCCACATATGGTTATCTATGTTGTCTTTGCAAAGTTGTATTTATTGATAATTATACTTGAGTTTCTAATTGTACATCCTCTTTTGTAGGTAAAACTTATTTGTTAGTTTCCTAGTCTAATAGGGAAGACTCATAGAGTTTTAGATTTTTCCTACACTATTGAGAGGGAGAACCTTACCTTTATAGCTAAGGTCTTGATCTTATTGAGCTATGTGTAAGACCAATATAATATTTTATTTCCTCAATCTGGCTAGCTCAAAATAAAATAAAAAATAATTACAGTATATGGAGGTACATATAGTGCGTAAGCATTATCACCAACCTTCTCCAACAATTAAAAATGACCATACCATAGAACCTTAATATTTCACAAGCCTACCCTGTAGATTTTCTTTATTTAGATGTAACCAATACCTGCGCCCTACTTCAAGTATCTTCTCAATTTTGTATTGGCTTTGTTAGGCCTTATCTTTTTCTTGTGACTTTCTTGATGTATCATGGACTTCAAATGGATTTTTTTGATCTTATCAATGATTTTTTCATAATTAAATGCTTCATCTATGGTGTCTTCCCTCAATCCTACATATTTTTTCCAAAAGAAAAAACCAATAGTCTTTATACTAACAAAAGTTTTTTCACATATATCATCATTTCCATCCAAACACCATTCAAACAATTAACATGTAAACACATTTAAAGTATCACATATCCCACGTATAAATTTGTCCCTAAAAGAGTCTAACATGAACAAAAACATATTATGCTCCCTACATCCCATAAATTTATAACATCTATACTGAAATATGGCAATAGGAAGATCCCCTTGTTGAAATAAAACTTATGTATACATGATTTTCTTGTTCCTTTTTAGATTGTCATTGAAGTAATATAAAATATCCTCGAGTAGATATCTATGTCCTACCTTTGAAAGAGTGTCCACAACAGCATTATGCTCTTTATTTATATGGGAAAATGTCACCCCGCGGAATCTACCAATCAAAAACCTTATCCTATTCTTCCAGTTTATGATCATAGGAGGACCAGATGAAGATTTCTCCTGTGCCCAATCAATTGCCACCTTTGATTCACTGAAGTCATCCAATGACTGTATGGATAACTAATGAGCACAATATAAGTCCCCCCATAGTGAAATAGTATCAACCCTAGTATTGGAATCCCTAACATTGTTCCATTGGAAGTGATAAAAACGACGGGCTTTATGACAATAAAATTCCCACAAGCATGCATATTATACTAGCCACCCCATCAAAGAAACCCACTGGATAGTTGCACCATATATTTATTAATTTTATGTATCTCGAAGGCCCCTGATATACCATAGGTCCAAGTTCATTAAAATATGCAAAAATATTCATACAAATACATTTTATGTTAAGGGGGTATTTTCAAATATATTTGTGTTTCTACATCTCTAGATGTCCCAAAATATGTAAAGGGCTAAATCATGATATTCCTTGTATTCCAACATCTAGTCCTGTAAACATGATTCCAAAGTTGTGGTATTCTAATCAAAAAATATATTTAGGATGTTCATCACACCATATCAAATGGAGACCACAAAACGAGACTTAAGAAAAAAGTGAACCACATCCTTAGGCTCCCCCTTACATAGTGCACATTTGTCTGGACAGATGAAACCTTGTTGGCACTATTTCATTGATGATGAGTTGATGGTTGGAATTGACGTCAACTTGATAGCCTATGTGGAGATGTGTGTGTTGCAGGTACATTAATGTTGTTATTGTTGTTGTGTTGCAGTGATTGGTGGTTGGCATTGATGTCGACCTGGGAATCTAGTAATAGTGATTCTCTTGAGATCAATGGCCTAGAAGAAGATAATCAATGTTTTGAAGTTGATTCCTCAAGAGGTGAGGAAGGTGTCTTTCTACTGCAGGAATCTGAGGATGAAGAGCTTAAGAGATTAGTAACCCTTGAAATGGAAAGCAAAGCTCAAACAAGGTTGATAGAGAAGCTTACATTGGAGAAAAAGATCTAAAGAAGTTTCTTCAGATTCTTGTCAAAGAGAAAGAGTTTCTTTTCAAGGAAGAAAACTATGAACTAAAAAATCAGTTGGAGAAGGAAAGGAAGACAGAAGAAGAAATTGGTAATCAGATTAAGGATCAGATCAACCATTGTAAGAAATTAGAAGCAGAAAAAGAAGAAAGCAGATCAAGCCAAAAAGGATAAAATGAGGCAAAAATCGAAAAGCTCAAAGTAGAAACTTCCAACAACAATGAAGCAAATCATCATCAAGATTAGAAGCCAAAGAATGTGACACTAAAGGGTATGAAAAATATCATATGTTTTAAGTGTCATAAATTTGGTCACATTTCAACTAATTATATAAGCAAAATGACAAGATTTTCTGAGAAAAAAAGCAGTCAAATGAGAAGAATTCTCAAGCAATTAGTCAAGGAAAAGTAGGAAAAGTAGCTCCATCAGTATCCAAATAAAAGAAATTATTTTATAAGTATTGTTATTTATGTAATTGTTATGTGTAAGATAATAAATTATATCTTTGTGTGTGTGTTTTTAATGACATTAAATCTGAATGTATGACCTGAGTTTGACCATTTATCTCCACATACTTTCGTGGAAAATCTATGGCTAAATCTTATGTTTGAGTACCCGGTACAACAAGGAAGTACTTTCACTTGAAAAAGAATCAACAAGGAAGTACTTTCACTTGACAAAGAATCAACAATTAAAATTTGAAAATTACAAAAAGAAAAAAGAAAAAAAGTGTGCATTTGATTCAGTTTTTACCACCCTGCCCATGATGAGGGAATACCTGCACAAATAGAAGTTTGGTTATTTAAAAATAAAAATGGGAAAATGGAATAGTACGTAACGAGTGGATTTAATTTAGTTTTTCACTCAATAAATCTTGGTTAGAGCTAATTATTTTTCTAGCATGAGTGCATTTTATTGGGAGCTAAGAATAAAAAGTGGTATGTCCGATCGGTGTGAAGAAGATTGAGCCGAATGGAATTCTGGAGGTATGGATGTAACTTTTAATGGGTGACACAAGGTTTTGGGTGTATAAATGTCATATTGCAATAGTTAGGAGGTGGAATATGATTCGATCTCCAAAGGGAAATAGTTTTTATTTGGTTTTGGAGTAATAGTTATTAAGTGTTTGTTCTAGTCAAATATGGTCTAAAAGTTGGTTTAATAGTTAATTGATTTAGTCTTTGCGGACCATTGCATATTAAATATTATAATCTGGACCCACACAACATTATGTTGAGTTATGAATGAAGGGATACTTTTTTTTTTTACAATTTGAGCAATGTAAAAAGTCAGAAATCGACTTATTGTTTTTTAAACCTATGAGAAAATAATTGTGAAAACCATTATATGTGGATGAGAATCCAATGGAGCACAAATCATTTTCCTCAATATATTATAATCCATTTGTTCAAGTGACCCATTGTTTTAGGTTGTAAGTGTTATTTCTTAGAAACCATGATTTGTTTATATAAACCATGAGTTGATTTCTAATAATGAGTGGAATTTTCATATGGATATATTTGGTGAATCATCATTGGAATTAGTAAAGCATGAATATGCAATTGAAAGTGAATGTACAGATTATAGTGATGCTTTAGAACTAGAAATTAGTGGCATATTCATTTTTGGCACTCTCAAGTATCAAGTATTAATTATTGGGGGGTTGTAAGTGTTGATTGGTTTTCAGGAAACCATGTGTTGGTTTGAGAATGCTTTTATTAAATCAACTCCTGCTTAAATATTTGTTTGGATTTATATTGGTATGGAGTAATGTTTTTATGGGACAAATGGTTTGAGAAAACCATCAATTGGAATTCTAAACCATGGACAGTTTACTTTTGATGAGCAATCATGCATGGATAATGGTGCATGAAAATTTGGTAAAGAGAAATTATTTTGTGTGTGAGAATTATTGGAATGAATCAACCATGAAAATTTTCCAAAAGTAAGTGTGGAATTAAGAGAATTGGTGCCATCATAATGACACTCATAATGTATGATGCCATGAATGTTGGAATAATGCAGAATGTGTGATGCCATGAATGTTGGAATAACGTAGAACTTCACTTCAGTTACTACACAAAATGTTCAAAAGAAGTTGTTGATGACCACCAAATGCTTGTAACTTACTTTATGGTAAATTTTACAGTGAAAAAGGATTTAACTTTGTCTACAGTGCTTAGTATAAAAGTCAAATGTTGGGATGCACATTGTTGACAGAAGGTCGAGATATATGAATGGTAGCTCGCATTCATGATTTTTTTATATGCTACAACTTGTCTTTTTCTTATGCTGTGATAAGAATACTGCTCTATAGACCTAAGAATGTTATTTCATTGATTGAATGAGAGGATTTCTTGTGGTAGTATGTTATAAATATATGTTGCTTGGTTATATCGTAAAGAGAAGGCTTGGCATTTGTGACAGAGGTCATTTATGATCTTGTTATATGTGTTTTTGTTTGCCCTTTTCTCACGTTGCTAGAGACCTTATGTTCATGATGATGATGTGTTTGATGATATTTTTGGTAGAAGTTGTAGTGTCTTAAATCCATTGGCATGGGTGAGAGTAGATTGACTAGTTGTGGATGAAAACTTACAGGGTTGTACCTTAGTTAGTTATGATAGTTTTATGCTAGACTGTCGGTATTTTTAATGTTTGTTGTTAAGAAGCATTCATCATGTTCTGTATGTATTTATACTTGGACTCAAAGAATTTATCATGTATCTATTGTCGCTGGAGAGTATCACCTATGATATCATTATCCTTGCTCTCATTGTAAAAGGACATATTGTAATTCATATGCTCATTCATGCAATATGTTTCAAGACGGATATGTAATGTTGTGAACCAACCATAGTTTGGTTTGAGATTCCATGTCTAGAAGGTTACTTTGGCAATCATTGTCATGTAAGGAGTCATGTTTCTGAGGAATTCATACTTCAACCATTTGTAGGCTTGGATATTAGTATCTTAATCTAGTATTTCATATTGAAGCCCTGCAAAAGTGAGTGTTGTTTTAGTTACTGTCATATTCAACCATTGATCTCATTTATAAGGTCCTGTAAAAAATTTTCAAAAAAATTTGGTCATGTCATTAGTTGGATAAAGAGTGTAAAGATGTCAAAGTTGGTTCCATAGAGTCATTAATGCCAATTGATTGTGAAAACCATATATGAGCTTATGTATGTCCTATGTATTAGTCATGTTATGCAGAGTCAATATTTTGGTTCATGTGGTGTAGATTTCAACAAGAAGACATTCTTTGTAGGATGATGTTGATGCTCAAGGGGAGCATGTCTAGTGTATAGTTGGATATCAGATGTGTTTTTTATATTGATGCTCAAATGTTATTAACTGATGGATATGGTCTGTTGTTGGTGATGTTGATGGTTGAGTTTGTTACTACTTGGGAGGATGATGTTACTAGTCATGTTAAATTGTTTTTGATGTTTATGATGTTTCCTTGGTTAAGAGATAGGTTAATAAGGTTGGAGTTGTTAATTGAGTTTGTTTATACTTGGATACATCCATTCACTGCTACTGAGTTGATTTTTGCTATTGTTGTTGGTGCTTATGATGTTCTGTCATTGTCTTGGTTGGAGAAGTGTTTTTGGAGCTATTGATTGGCGATGCCACTACTGCATTAGGAGAGACAAACTTGTGTTATTTTTGTTTCTTATTGTTGTTATCATACCACCTTGAGGAGTGAGAAAGTATTATTTTGTTGTTGCATTATGATCAGATCCAGCCAGTGTTCAGGGGGAGTTATTATGTTTACAATAGAGTGCTTTATGAGTTTATCCCTTTTCCATTGATGTCAAAGGGGGAGTGCTTGAGGAGACAAGTTGTTCAAAGGTCAGTGTGATCATTTAGCTAGAGTTTACATCAATGCCAAAGGGGGATATTGTTGGCGTTGATGATGAGTTGATGGCTGGAATTGATGTTAACTTGATAACCTATGTGGAGATGTGTGTGTTGTAGGTAAATTGATGTTGTTGTTGTTGTGTTGCAGTGATTGATGGTTAGCATTAATGTCAACCTAGGCATGTATTGCAGATGCTTGTATTGTAGATGGTTTGAGTGTGTATGGTTATGAGAGATGAGTGAATGCATGGATTATGTGCATATGTTATGATTATGTTGTTTGGCTTGTTAGTTGCAGGGTGCTTTGACAATTGTGATGGTATTGGTGCGTGTGGAGCAGGTAGTACTTTGGTACATATGATCTTGGTTTTGGTATTACAATGGTACAAGTATCATAGGTATTGACATAACCATGGTATTTTCTTGTGGTATTGGTTTGGATATTACCATGATACAGGTGTCTTGGGTATTGGCATAACCATGGTATTTTCTTATGGTATTGGTTTGGAAATTATTGAGGTTAATTTCACATATACGTGTGTGAGAGTGTGTTGTTGGTTGATCGATGGTGTGTAAGTATGAGAGTGTGCTACACTGTTCTCAACAACATATTGTACACTTGTATTTGTGTTGAGTAGTGTGTGTAATACAACTTATCATTTTTAGATCAGTGAAGCTGCTAGGTTGCTCATGTTAAGTAGATTTGAGAGCCTAGTTTGAAAATGTATGAAACGTGGTTTGCATGGATGAAGTGAAGGTGTGGAGGCTTTAGAGTAGATAGTGATTCAACAGATTTAGTAGAAGGAACAAATTTCTCCATCCAATAGGAGTTGGATAGTCCAATGGGAGTTGGGCCAGGATTGTTGGTCACGGAGGCTTCCAACGGATAGATTTTTGTAGATCAGTGAGAGAAATCAATTTCCTGTCTGATAGGTGCTAGTATATTGTGACGGAAGTCAAGTCTTCCTACTTATGGTTGTAATATCCTCTATGTAAAAAAAATGTTCAACACCTAATAAAATATTTGAGTAGTAGCAACAACGAGTGATTTTTTGCCCTGCAGAGGGTTTTCCACCATAAAAGTTTTGTGTTCTCTTGTGTGCATCATTGATATTGTTCATGGTGTTTTCATATGTTGATTTATGATGATTTCTTATGTTAGTTGATGGGATAATGATTCTTGGTTGTTTTGATTAAAAAGATTTTAAAAGTTAATGAACCCTCACACTATTGATTCACACCCCCCCCCCAGTAATGAGTTCAATTCCAACATGCACAAATTATCCCATGTCAGTATTTTATTTTTCCTGGCCATCCATCTAAATCATTTGAGCTTTAGGGGGATATTTCAGTCCCAATTTTTTCTAAACTACCATCTATCCCCAACATTTTGATGACCATGAGTGATATACCTATAATCCCTTGCAATAATGGTCTAACCCATCACAAATTTTCCATCCCAATTGAATATATCCTCCTTCTCCTTCAAAGTGATACCAACCAAATATAAGTGTCCCACTTACCTTCCCCATGTATCGGCTAAATCACCATATAAACCTAAGTCCTAAGAGAATATCCAAGATGGATATAGGAAGGTGGAATTATGTGATACCTAAATTTGATTTAAGAAATAAATATCCAAATTATGAACATACCTAGTAAGTGTGATAGGAATATAATGATTACCATCAATACCACTAACGGGATCCAACCCAATCTCCACCAAAGCACCTATTCCAATATCCCATCTCAGATTCTCAATCAACCGTTGTTCAAATTTCATCAAACTGTTCCAAATATATGAAATAGACCATGCAGCCCAGGCACCATCCTTTATCCACTCCAGTGCATACTGGTTTTTAAGGTATTTACCCTTTACAATCCCTTGCCATATGCCAGTTCTATTTATTGCATGCCATAAGAACTTTACCAACAAATCCCATATGAAGTTCTCAATATTTTTCAAACCTCGTCCTTGGTCCTCAATCCTCATGGAAATGTCCGCTAAGTGAACAAGATGAATCCTTTTAACAAAATTGGAACCCACCTAGATAAAATTGGAAATAAAAGAGTTTATCCACCTAATGATTTTTTTGGGAATCATATACAGATGCATCCAATAAACAACAATACTCTACAAGAAACATTTCACTAGGAACTACCTACCTCTAATAGGAAACCATTTATGTGTCCATGTGGACAATTTATGTTCAAAATTATAAATAAACCAACACTAATCTCTTAACTCATATTTATTTGGTTTCAGGATGAACCTTAGGTATTTGAAACCTTTTTCCATTCGTTTCCACACCAAATATATTATAAATTTACAAAATAATGTCCTTCTCAGGGATCGGAGTAATCGGTTGAGATTTAGTTTTTCTCATATAGAGTCATGAAGCATCACCAAAAGAGTAAATAATCTGATGAAAATATATCCATTCTCCAACGAAGATCTTCCTAATAAAATGAACATCATCCACAAATATAAGGTGAGTAATGGAAATATTTTTGGAGATCCAAAACCTCGAAAAGGACGCCCTGGATTGTGCCTTAGTAATTATCATCCTTCTCATCTCATCAATTACCACTAAAAATAAGATAGGGGATAGTGAACATCCCTACCTTAACCCCCTTGATGCCTTGAAAAAATAAGAAAGCACCCCATAATTAAAACAAAAAAATTTACAGAGGTGATACAAGCCATAATCTAATCGACAACCCTCACCAAAAGACCAATCTTCTGTAAAATCATCCTCAAATAATACCAGTCCACACAATTATATGCTTTGATCAAATTCAATTTAAACGTAAGTGCATCCATAATTTTAACCTTAATAGGATGCAGACATTAATGTGCAATAACTAATACATCCTTTATCTACATATTGTTTAAGAACCCATATTGTTCTGGAGTAATAAATTTTGACAATTAATTTTTTGACCGAGAGGCAATAATCTTGGAAATCATTTTATACACGATATTGCATAATGAAATAGGCCTATAATCCATAAATGTTTTAGGAATGAATGGTTGAGAAGTCAAAGTGATAAAGGTGGAATTCAATTCATTAGAGATTGAACATGAGGTCCTCAAATCCTCCACTAAAAGTAGTAGATCCAACCCCATGATATCTAAGAAATGAATAAATAGTTCCACTGGACACCAATCTAAACTAGGGCTCTTGTCCTTAGAAAATGACTTAAGAACAATAACCATTTCATCCAATGCAATCGGCCACCCAATAATAGCATTTTCTTCCTCATTAAAAATAATAGGATATGATTAGATGACCCTTAATTGATTTGTTGAGAAATCAAGTGTAGTAGATATTAGTGCTTGATTCATCTTCTTGATAATTACTTGTGAATGTTAGATTCCTTTTTATTACTTATAATGTCCTCTTCATCAAGCAATTATACAAATGTACAAAACATAAATATTAGAAAGAGACAAGAGACACCAAAATTTAGGTTATTATCCAGGGAAAAATCCCACAAGGAGAAAAACCCAACAATATTTCTCTTATAGAATCAAATCAAAATGAGATATCAAAGGCCAAGACTGATCAAGTGCTCAAAACGTTTCTCAAAATTCAAATTTATTGGTTTGGTGTGAAACCTGAACGACCATGTAGTGCTCATCATCCTGAATCTGGCGCAACTCTTTTCGAACGAAACGGACTCCGTATGCTCCTAGAAACATGTTATGTTCGCTTTTCCAAGCAGGAAAATTTAAAAAAAAATATGCAGGCAACCCAGTCAGCAATCCGTACTATTGACGCGGCGCTAACTGGGCATGCCTACATGGCAGGTTGATTATGTATTAACGGTTTTCCTCCTACAAATTAGGTGGTTCCAAGTGACACGATTTCATTGGTGCTAATTTGGGTGATTTTCATTGGTGGGTTGGTGGCCAACCACAGGCTGCCACGTGGCCCAATTGCAGGTCGCCACATGGTAGCATGGGGGCCACCAAAAATATTGTTAAGGGTCAAATGGACGGGGCAAGGGTCGAACACCAAACCTTTGTCTAACAAACCTTTCCAACTACCAATGCACCACTATATTTCTTATTATATGTTGGCATGTGGATTATATTTAAACTCCATGTTTTGTCCCATTGGGAAAAGGGGCTAGCCCACGGGAGCGAGCCCCTAGGTGTGTGCACCCAACAATAACTGCAGGTGGTGCAGAGTGGGGGCTTGGCCGGCGGGGGCGGGTCATTGGCCTTAGCCCCGGGCACATGGCCTCCCACATGAACCAAATTTTCGGACTTAAGGTGTCAGCAAAAAAATTATCCATTCCACGATTTGTGCCTATTTTTTGCTAATTTGTTTCTCGCTTAGTAGAAATTGGGGTGAAAATGTAGGACAGGTGCCGGATCTGTGGGAATTTGTAGAGAGAATAGTGCAAGGGCTAGAGGAAGCCATAACCTCTTTAAATTTTTGACCAATTTGGGAGCAGGAAGAGACTAGACAGGAATTTTCGGGCATTCTGGAGCCATTGGAGTAGGTTTCAGAGACGTTTGAGCATTGTAAACTATTGGGCGCGGGATCCCCCAAGGGTAGTTTTGGGGCTAAAAGCCCATATTTTGGTTAAATTTTGAATCCAAATATAAAGACTCCACATTTTGTGGTCGCGGAGCGCGTAGATGTTAAAGAGTCATAGGGTTGTCCGCCCTTATTTTGAAATGTAATGTCAGCTGTACAAAGATCCACCCATGGTCCACAGACCATGGGATTGTATAAATAGAGCGAAGCTCTAAGTATTTTGAGGAAGAGACATAGAACATGTAAGAAAGTCATAGCTTAGAGCAGGAATTCTAAGTCTTGGGTCATAGCGTAGGTAGAGGCTCTGCAGCTGAGTGCGCGGACCCCTGCAGTTGAGTGCGTAGGGTGGGTCGAGTCTGTAATCATCTGGAATTATCAATAAAGAGAACTATTCTACAATTTCTGCGTCTTTATTTCCTGTTTATGCATCTTGTTATGTTGGGTATGAATTTCACTTATAATGCTTACATGATGCGCGAATGTATGTAAATGTGTTGGTTAATTAAACGTAAGTAAGAACATCTGTTTACGCGAAGCTAACTAAGACTGGTTAATAATATAAGTAAGACTCTTAGCCTAGTTTGTTGCCCTAGCAGTGTGAAAGTACCTCAGCCACAGGTTAGGGCTGCGTGAAATCCCACTGTACCCTTTCGCGAAGGTACTGAAGGGTAGAACAGAGGGCTAAGCAACCTGTGTGAAGGCAGGTATAGCCTGAATAAAATGACATCACAACCATCTCAAGAGTGTGGAAACTTGGTTCCAGCATCCCCCCATATTGCTTCGTGTGAGGCTTTAGTCTGTGCTCTGTGGGCTGATGTCGAAAGGGCTAGTAGTGTAGGGATTTGTTTGGCTAACTAATGTTGAACCTGGGTCAGGCCCCCTCAATCCAACAAATGGTTCCGTTGCTGGGACTAGAATCTGCATAAGAGATGTGTGATGTCGTATCACTGGAATCCAACTAAGAAAGAAATCGAAGGCTGGTTGGACAGAAGGATCCACGAGTTTGCGGCACAAGAAAACAGAAATCCGTGGCTAACAAAAGAATAGTGGCTAGACAAGTACCTGTATACGGAGATCCACGAAATCCTTTTCGCCTCCTTTCTAGTTGAGCTATACGAATGGATCACAAAGCTAGCAGATAGCCAAAAAAGGTGGAAACTTGATGGTCTTATTGTGTGGACCCCAGAGCTAGTGCAAAGGTTGGAAGCATCGAAGGATAAGATTGTGTGTGATGTCGATCATTGGCTCGATCGCATCATAGGAGGATTTGTTACTAAATTCGCGATCGACACCTCAGTCAGCTATAGAGAGGCAGAGAAATGTTTTTTCAAAGGATCACAAGGTAAGTACCTAAAATATTTGAATACTTGGATTAAAATGTTCTTGTGCGAAAAATGGGTTATACAACTACCTTGATGTTCGGGACTATGCGAAGCGGAAAAATTTATAGAAACGAAGGAAATAAGGGTCCAAAGTATAGCCCATTGATTTCACCTCTACGAAGAGACGAAGAAGCGATAGCGAAGGTTACTCTACGAAGTGCTATTCAGTTGATAAGACAAGGATTCCCACGAATACCACCTCTGCCCACACCACCTCCGACTTCACCGCCATCACCTCCAACTTCACCCATACCACCTCCACCTCCACCGCGGTTCAGTATGGAAAATACAGTGAAGTTGCCTTTATTCAAAGGCTTGATAAATGAGGACCCGGACCAATTCTTGTTCATTGTGAGGGTTGTATGGGAAGCTCAAGGTGTTACAGATGACCACATAAAGAAGGCGACACTGGTTAGTGCTCTGCAATATCGCGTGATAACCTGGTATATTAAGTACTTTAACGATAACCCAAACACTAGAGTAGCAAACATCCAAACAACACTAAATAGGGAATTTAGCAGGCCTAAATTTGAGGCACAGTCGATTGTGGGATTCAAAGAGATCTCGATGCAACGAGGCGAGACACCTTGGGAATTGGATCATCGATTGAAGTGTCAAATCCGCGAAGCCAATATGAATTTGACAGATGGAAAACATCGCGAGTGGTTTGTGGCTTCGATACTACCCCACTTAAGGAGCGCACGATCACAACAGAAGATAAAAACTTAGGCCGAGGCCTTGGAGATTGTCATGAGACTACATGAGACTCCGATGCAAGATCCTAATCTAGGAGTTCAGCAGATCCACATGCAGCTGCTAAATCTGTGCATAGAGATGCAAAGTCTAAAGCAGGACAGGACGGTTCGACCAGAGGTACGCGAGGAGGTATGGTGCTTGAAATGCAAGAGTCAGGGTCATGATAAAGACCATTGCCCAGTCTTTACGAATTACATTGCAGGAAGAGGATCGATGCCTTTAAGGCTGGAAACTCAAGCAAGACCTAGCACGGGGCCTGCATTATGGTGCGCTATCTGTCAAGTAGTCTGAAAACATGCCACGGATAACTGTCACTTGCTACAGAAGTATGTACAAGCATTGCAACAGCTGTTCTGCAACTTTTATAGGTAGGTAGGACATGATGAGTGTACTTGCAGGAGCTATGAATTGATGATGGATAGAACTCCCACCTATAGGGTTCGGGCCGAAACGCAGACCCTCGACCAGAATGCAGGAATGGTGTGGACAGGATTTCAAGAGCGCAGATGAGGCTGAGGTGGAGGAGGACCTGGTAGAGGTTGCGAATAGTTAATTTGCTACAATTGCAGAGGACCAAGACACTATGCCCATGATTGCACTAACCCAACGCGTCTGCTATGGAAGTATTGCACGTTGTTTGATCATGAAACAGAAGACTGTCCTATGCTGATAGATAGGATACGAGACAAAGGGGCACTACCACCACCACCGACTCAGAATCTTCAAATGATGAGGTCTGAGCCACGTGAGGAAGATCCAAACGTAAATATAATGCTTAGGAGTGGGATCACGATAGGGGATGACAAGGGAAAACATCCAGAAGACAGTACATGGGTTCACAGAGCTCTGAAAAAAGAGGCTGAGTTTGATTTGATTACACTCGTGAAACCTTCATGGAAGCTAAGAAGAGCTTTGCTAAGGCCTCCACCTCAGGAAGCAAGGATAAGCCTGAGCCGGAAATGGACCCTTCTATGCTCACAATTTTCCTAGAAACCTGTATGAATTTATTGCATGACAGTAAAGCTGTAAAAGGGTTACAATAAATTATCAATAGATGTGTTGGCACCGCACCAGGTGAATCGCGTGTAGTCTGAAAGATCGGTAAGCATAAGACAAGGACAGGATGGGAAATGAGACTCACCGCACAGATCGGAGAATACGAAATGGATCAAGTCAATTCTAGATTTGGGGTCAAATGTGAATATTCTACCGAAATAGACATGGGAGAAAATGGGGAGACCTATGATGCAATGGTCCCCGATTCAGCTAAGGATGGCGAATCAGCAGAAAATCATCCCCATGGGGCAGCTGCAAGGGGTGACCGTAGACATTGAGGGAGCAAGCGCGCTTGCGGATTTTGAAGTAATAGAGATAGTGGATGATAGAAATCCCTACCCTGCTCTCCTGGTAATTGAATGGGCTACTGATATGAATGGGGTAATCAATCTGAAGAAGTGAAATATGATCTTAGAGAAGAAATCATTGCACATAATAATACCCCTGGATCTTGCTGAAGGATCGCGCTATACAGAACCAGTCCGTGATTATGAGAGTGATGATGATCTGGATTGCATCTATAAGATAATAGCGCGAGACCAAGATTTGGTGAATCCCATGACGGATGGATGAATTACATGGGATCGCGAGAGTTCCTACACTTCGAACTCTTATGAAGAAATAGAACGCTGGCAGAATTGGTTACATGAAGTAACTACATTGAATTGCAACATGATGACCTGGTCGCTGCATTGTGTGTCGTCAAAGGTAAGAACTCTGCCTACTTATGATGAACTAAGTGAGGTAGATATCTTTTTGGATGCATTTGAAAGAGAGGTACCAGAAAATCAGTGCTTCCAGGCCTTGGACTATGCACTGCTCACTACGTCCACAAGATGGTGGGGTACGCACAAGGGAAGTTTTGATGATTGGCACGAATGTAGGAGGATGATGAGAACATGATTTGGTAAGCCTAATATGCGACTGACAGACAAGTACAATGGGCAGAATGATCCACACGTGCATCTGGCCAAATGGACGCAGGCTTATGGAGAAAATCCCCAACCTAAGTGGGTGCACTTGTTCTCCACGCTAAAGTACCTGCTCAATAAGCCTGTATTGGGGGGGCGAATCTGCATATGGCTCTTATTGTTCCAAGATTTCGATTTTGAAGTTGTTGTGAAGCCTGGACGATTGAACGCGGGACCTGACCACCTATCACACATCGAGATAGGGGAGGAACCCACTAATTTGGAGGAAGGATTACTTGACCCGTAACTCTTTGTTGTGCGCGTCACGGATGGAAATTTTGAGGATATAATACACTTCCTATCAACAGGAACCGCACCGTAAGGATACTCTGTCCAACAAAAGAAGGAGTTGGTGGTGCGCGCGACAGATTTCTTTGTCATTACTGGGTATCTATACAAGATGGGGACTGATGAGATATTGCGAAGATATGTACCGGAGTTTGAGAGAAGTAGCATCCTCGTGGATGCTCATGGGGGCACCATGGGAGGACATTATACAAGGAGAGAAACCGCACAAAAGATTCTACGCGTAGGGTTGTGGTGGCCAACCCTTCATCAGGATTCAAAAGCATATTGTAAGGCATGTGATGTATGTCAAAGAACAGGCAAGCCATCGCAGAGGGATGAAATTCCCTTGAATCCACAAATGATGTTGCAACCTTTTGAGAAGTGGGCAATAGATTTTGTAGGACCCATTCAGCCACAAGGAAAGACAGGGGTGCAATATATCATCACCACGATGGAGTATTTGACACGATGGGTGGAGGCACAGCCTGTGAAGGACTGGACAGGTGCGACGGCTGCAAAGTTCCTATTTGAACATGTATTAACACGATTTGGATGTCCAAAGACTTTGATGAGCGATCAGGGTACATACTTTCCAAACGAAACGATTAGCGTGCTGATGAAAGAATTTCAGGTATATCACTAGAAGAGTACTCCTTATCACCCACAAGCTAACGGGATAGTGGAGGCATTCAAAAAAGTGCTTGAAAATGCACTGACCAAGGTTTGCAATGCTCAACAAAGTGATTGGGACCTACACATACCTGCAGTACTATGGGCTTATCGGACGATGTGCAATAATTTAATGTGAAAGACACCCTTTAGGTTGGTATATGGGGTTGAAGCAGTGATTCCTATGGAATACATTGTGCCTAGTCTGTGCATAGCAGCGCTCATGGGTATGACAGATCGCGGAGCCCTGGAAGAGAGGCTCGCTCAGTTGGATGAGTTTGAAGAAGAGAATTTTCAGCTGGATTTCATCAACAGGTCCAAGAGCAGCACAAAAAATCATGGCATGACTAACATATTAAGCTGCGCACCTTTAAGGTGAATGACTTGGTGTTGTTGTATGACAGTAAATTTGATAAATTTCCTGAGAAATTTCAAATGCACTGGTTAGGGCCCAATGTTATTAAGGAGATTACCGACGGTGGTGCAGTCTAGTTGGTTAAGTTGAATGGAGATCCCTTCCTAGGAAAGGTGAATGGTAGCCGATTGAAGCCATACACAGGTGGCCCGACCATCTGACTAAAGGAAAGCAGCACAGTCTTAGCGCTCCAGGAGGCTGAAAGGAGGCGTGGGACTATAAACTACACTGCCCGCCAGAAAGTGACTGTTAAAGTCACTATTCACGATTTGATGGTCGGATTGAGGCCAAATGGAGCGGGCGACAGGCATTTAAGGCAAAATTTATGGGTTAGATTCTTGAAAATATGTCGCCAATCTAGAATGAATGGGCTGAATGTGGGGGGAACGGTCGGATTTGAATTCAAAAGGCCCTATAAATTACAAGTGGTTGTCCAGTGAAAAACACTTGGCATTTCAAAAATTTAGTTGTCGCGCTATCAGCTGTGTATGGAGCATGCAAATTTCAAAGCTTTGAGAGCAAATTCAGCATTTGAGAGATTGTCAAAGGAGGCGCAGGACATCCTAAATAGAATGATGTCGACACTTGAAAAAGCCATGGATGCAAAAGTTGAAGCCGCGCAACAAATTGAGGTAGTAGAAGTTGTCCCAGAAAGTGTCGGAGCGGTAGTCCAAGTCCCTAAATCACCCAGGACACCAAGACCAAAGAATGATAAGCAGAAGAAGCCGATGTTATTGGTGTGCATCTCACCAAGAAACCCATAGAGGACCAAGCTCACCTTGCAGGAGAAAGGGAAGGCCATTAACCTGGAGCTAAACAAGGACGAATCTGAAGAAATCCTAGTCGATGAGGAGGATGTAGAAATGGAAGTTGACATCTAGGGTGTGGACCCTATTACCAGGTTACCAGAATATGTTCCACCACACAAGGGCAAAGCCAAGGTGCCCAAGGACATAGGCGAGTGCAAGAGCTCCCTGCAAACTCCGTTGCTCCAAAATGACATTTTTTTTAGGGGCCGCGTTTCGGGCGGGTTCCTGTACTATAGTTCGAGGATTGGGACCTCGCAGATCACGAGAAATTCTTGTATTTAGTGACTAAGCAGTTAATGCGCCAAAGGATTGATATGACTGTTGGAATGATCGAATTGGAGCTGCGGAGATGGCTCAAGGGTGTAGAGAAAGTTGGGCTGCTCAACCTTCTTTGGGTACTGCATTACCACCGTGCCCCAGTAACCATCTTCGTCATCAGGCAGCTGCTCTGCTTGGTGCATGATGTGTGTTTGTGGCTGGAGGAGCCCATTCCCATCACAGACCACTTGATTCATTGGATCACATGCCTGCCTTACTTAGGGGAGAACCCATCCAATATATCAGAGGGAAAAGGTGGTGAGTTGGCCCTCGCGGAGGCTATGGAGGTGAAATTCAAGTTGGAGAAGAAGAAGCGGGAATATTCCATCTCTAGCATTAACAACCCTACAGTCAAGGTAGCAACACAAATATTGGTAGGGAAGGTGATGCGAAAGTGTCGCGCGGATGAGGTGCCCGCGCCTGTGATTGCATTAGCAACCTAATGCACTGAGGGAGTCTAGTTCAACTGGGCGAATTATCTATGCAACGAGTTCCTTGCGAATTGTCGCGAGGCACAGGAGAAGGGCAAGACGTTCCACTACGTGTGGCTCTTACTCTCGATTGTGATGGTGGCATGGGAGCTGCCCAAAGACAGCTAATTTCCTTCGGTCGTGCTAAACCTTCGAGAGGCAGAGAAGTACGCTTCGCTGTGGGGGACCAAGGATGCGCATCGCATAAAGGAAAGTAAGATCTTTTGGATCTTGATGGAGATGAGTATCTAGATGGGGATCAATCACAAGCCATAGTTGTCATCGACATTATACGCCAGTTTGCAGAGCTTTGCAAAGTTCAAAGTGGATTTCCACCATGTTTTTATCAGGGCGTGGAAGGACCCTACGAAGGCATGGCATAACTTACAATATCTGTCAATTAACGATGTTATTTTTGCAGTCCTCGAGTCTTGGTTGCCGGAGTGGCGCACTGCAACAGGCAACGCAGTGGAAACGGACAAGTTCTCCACACAGTGTAAGAATGAAGAAACAAAACTACGAATGGCGTAGCTAGCTGAGAAGCACAAGAAAGAGGAAGCGAAGGCTAAGGTCCAGGTAGTGTTCGACGCTGTGAAATTGGTTGAACAACAAAAAACCATAAGAGAAGAGCATGAAGGATGGAAGTCACCTTTGCCTAGGACTGAAGAAGAAACAGTGGAGCCAACAAAACATGGTGCTGCAGACCCACAAACGACGTCCACCCAACTCCAGTGTCATTGCCTACAAGAGAAGGCAGTGGCATCGAATAAAACCAAGGCCTCAAAGACATCCTTCGACCCAATCACCCTCACTAAGGGGGATTTGCATGACATTGGAGAAATAGTGAGGGATGTCACCGTGGAGGCCCTCCAACAGTTCGAAGAGCAGCAACAATTGGTATTAAGGGCTCTCCAGACAGAGCTTCAGGAGTTGCAGGCTCGCACTCCATAGGCTAACACAATGTCCACTAGCCTCACGATCGACACTTCAGCTGCCGCGGAGATGTTGCGCACAAAGGTGACCAACATGATAGTGCTACCAGATGGGGCACTTACTACAGAGAATGAGGTCGACAGGCCCACAATCAGTAGCTTGAAAGGGGTGGGATTAAATATGGCCACGCTCCCTCGAGAGACGCTCCACCTCTTGCAGGATGGAGTCACCATGGAACTTAGGGCCCAGGAGAGTCGCACTTTGTAGGTGATCAGAGAGAAACGCATCAACATCTAGAAGTTGGGCTTGCAGCGCAATGAGGTAGTGGAGCAGAACAAGCAAATCATGCAAGTTGTGGAGGAAGCTTGCCGAATGCTCCCGAAGTTGGACATTCAGGCAGATGAGCCAGTTGAGGCACACATCCGTAAGTTAGCCATATGGGTGCGCGATGCTCGAGCAGAGATGGCCAGGATTTAACTGGAGCTTAACCTACAGATCGTAGAATTGCAGTTAGGGGCTCAGCCTTTAACTCTGCAAGAAGTCAGGGAACAATGTGCCACTGCTGTTGCAACAACAATAGCAGTGGTTGACAGTGCAATAGTAGACTGCACGAGACTTTTTAAACAGTCATTTGAGGTCCCGACCACCCTGCAAGAGGACCCAAATGTTGAGCGCCAAGAGACAGAGGTGCACGAGTTACAAAAAAGGTATGACGAGGTCAAAGGGACCACGCAGTCGGTTTCCCTTACACAGAGGCTCACATGGATGCAGGAGGCGAAGGCGCTTAAGCAATAGGTGGATGCCGCTCGTCACAAAGAAGCGATCTTAAAAGCACGCCTACAACCATGAATACATGAGGCATATATGATCACGGGCTCCATTGAAGGGAAGCTCGCAACACTGTAGGAAACTCAGCAGAAGGTTCACAGTGGTAGTTCAGCAGCAGTCACCGAGCAGAGAGTGGAGGAAGTCCAGCAAGCGGTCACTCAGTGCACTACCGAGGTTCCGAACATCCAAATGGAGCCGGGAGGTCTTCGTGCTAAGATATCCATGCCTCCAGAGTGACTCGAGGGCGAGTCACAATGTTTGTGTTGGGGGCCTGTTGGGCACGGGATCCCCCAAGGGTAGTTTTGGGGCTAAAATCCCATATTTTGGTTAAATTTTGTAATCCAAGTGTAAAGACTCTGCATTTTGTGGTTGCGGAGTGCGTAGATGTTAAAGAGTCATAGGGTTGTCTGCCCTTATTTTGAAATGTAATGTCGGTTGTAAAAAGAGCCACCCATGGTCCGCAGACCATGGGATTGTATAAACATAGCGAAGATCTAAGTAGTTTGAGGAAGAGACAGAGAACATGTAAGAAAGTCATAGCTTAGAGCAGGAAGTCTAAGTCTTGGGTCGTAGCGTAGGTAGAGGCTCTTCAGCTAAGTGCGCGGACCCTGGGGTCGAGTTTGTAATCATCTGGAATTATCAATAAAGAGAAGTATTCTACAATTTCTGCATCTTTATTTCCTTTTTATGCATCTTGTTATGTTGGGTATGAATTTCACTTATAATGCTTATATGATGCGTGAATGTATGTAAATGTGTTGGTTAAGTAAACGCAAGTAAGAACATCTATTTACACAAAACTAACTAAGACCAATTAATAAGATAAGTAAGACACTTAGACTAGTTTGGTAGATATCGCAGTTCGCTACCCTAGCAGCACGAAAGTACCTCAGCCGTAGGTTAGGGCTGTGCGAAAGCCCATTGTACCCTTTTGCGAAGGTACTGAAGGGTAGAACAGAGGGCTAAGCAACCTATGCGAAGGCAGGTATAGACAGAATAAACCGACATCACAACCATCTCAAGGGTGTGGAAACTTGTTTCCAGAATCCTCCCATACTGCTTCAGGTGAGACTTCAGTCCACGGTCCGCGGGCTGATGCCGAAAGGGCCAATAGTGTAGGGATTTGTTTGGCTAACAAATGCTAAACCTAGGGTAGGCCCCCTTAAGCCAAAATAAACTGATGTATTCACACTTTTGAGAATAATAGAGAGGGCCAATCCATTGGAAGCTGGACCAAGGAGATGTAGCCCACGCAAGGTGAACTCCTTCATCATGTGTTGTTGTGATATTGTTTTGGTGATGTTCTTGTCTGTTGTATGTTGTTGTTCATTCATTTGTTTATGTTAATCTGTACATGAAATTTACATAAAAATACTAAAAAAAACTCATGATAAAACTTGCAATTAACCTCATGAATCCTTAAGCACTTTTACATATTCTAAAGAGGAATTTAGCACAAAAAACCTAATTTTCCCATTCAGATGAAGTTTGGTATCAAAGCTCTTGGTTTTCTTTATGCAAGGAGGATTTAACTATTTTCAAGTGAATGTGATGCTTACAAGGTTGTGTTAGCCTCCTGTTGCAACAGGTGTTCATATTTCATGATTGACAGTGGAATTGCCAAAAATGTTCATTTTGGCATGCTGTAGAAGTTCCATTTTTGAAAGATTTCTCAGTTAATGGAAAGCCAGACAGCCTAAGCTTGGCTTCCCTAGGTTTAAATTGCTTGCTTTAGAAGATAGAGAATCAAATATCTGTCCAAACTGTATAATCTTGGCAGAGGTGTAGATAGGTAGAGAATCTTGGGTGCTCAACAGCTTAATCTGAGCCCCTGGCAGAAATAAGGGTAGTTTTAGATAGGAGGACAGTTAAAAAAGGAAAAAGCAATCAAGGTTTGCAAGTCTAAGTGCACCCTTCCTGAAGTAACAAAAAATGCTAGGTGTATTCAGCTGAGTAGGTAGCCTGGGGTTGAAGAAACAGGATCATCTTCAGTTTCTGGCCTTGGCAAGGAGAGCTAATCCCATCAGTGATAGAAGTACCAAAGCAGTGTTTTGATGGCAAGGGTTGGAAGCATGTCTAATTTCCCTTCACTCCCCCTCAAAGTCTCTTACTAACATCCCCCTAAAGGACCTTGGGATCTGCCCAACAAGTCCTAGTTTCATTTCATTTTTGTGAAACATCAAGTTAAATGTTGACTTTCTTCAATAAAGAGAAGCCACATTTCTTGTGTAAAATCATTTCTCCATATCCCATTCAAATCTCATGTCTAAGTTTCAGATCATAAACTTGGCATCTTTCCCCTTACATTTCCATTTCACAAACTCATATTAATCCCTAATTCTACGATGTAACTCCCTAATCACTTCCCCATCCCTATTTACTACTAAAACTATATAAAATCCCCAAAAATATTAAATAGCCCCTCCCTTTTGGCACTATAGTCATATTTCCTAAGTCCGGGAAATAGTAGTCCATTTGGGGCTCCTATTAACCCTTCCATCTCCTAACCTGGAGTTAGTTTGACAGCTGGTTAGACTAACAACCATTCCCTTTTAATTCTAACCGTATAAAACCCATTTTCCGCCCTTATCTTAAAGATATGTATACAAAAAATTTAACCCCGCTGGCACTTAACCCATAAACCCACATCTCTAATGTTTAACCCCCCCCGCCATATGAATAAACAAAAATTATGTCGCGGGCCCCGTCCCTAACCATCTGCCGTGTTAACTCTCCCGTCGACCATCAGATCTGGCGCGCTCGAGATCTACGGTGGGCGGGTCTTTTTGTGCCCCGACATGTCGAGGGTTAGCGTCCGGGAGATGGGCGGTTTTCTCGTCGTACTCCCGCCACGCGTCACCCTCTCGACTGTGGCGGAGCCCCCTCCTCCGAAACCGCCTACGCACAAAAGCGGTGCGCCTGAAACCGGATACCACCCTCCCCTGTGTGACGTCGGCGCCACGTCTCCCCATGACGTCACCTCCACGCCTCCACTGCTGTGCCGCAATTGCCTCCACCTCATCCCTTTCGTGCCTGCGCCCTGCCACCGTGTCATTGCTACGCCACCGCCCCGTCAGTTGCCATGTCACCTATCCGTACCCGGGACTCGCCGATGACGTCACGCTGACGTCATCCCGAAAAAGCGCCAAAAGCGCCAAGTGTCATTTTCTGCATAAAAGCGCGCAAACGATCGTTTTATTTCACTTCTATTGGCCCATTTGCAAAGCTCTGCTTCACTGTTTTTACCGTTTTTTACTTCCAAAGCTTGAAATCGAACAACCAAGCTACTGCGGCCTGCAATTCGACTCCATAGCTTGCCATTGTACCAGCTCGTCCGCACTCGACGCTGTTTTAACCAGGTATTTGCCGAATTTTTCCTCTTCGCCCCTGTTTTTCCCATTTTCTCCGTTTTAAATGCTGCAAACCTGCAAAATCCCTCAATTACCAACTCTGCTACACCTAACACTTCACTAAAACCTACTGGTAAGCCCTCACTTCGAAAGAAACCCTGTAAACCCGCGCCCTATCACCGTCAAAAACTCCATTTAAAGCTTGGCCTCCAGACAAAACCTTGTAAGAGCTCAGGATTGCCCAATTTCACCTCATTCCGCTGTATAAATCAGTCCATTGAAGTCATAGTAACTCCTTCCCCTTCCGTATTTCTCCTCGCAGTCTTTAACTCCAGAGATTTCACTAAGAGAAGGGAATTTGGCCCATAAAATTTGCAAAGTTTGTCTCTCTCATAGCATAAGTGCCAAACAGTCAAATCTATTGTACATTTGGATTCAGTCCCAGCTTCCTCTCCAAGTCCTCATAAACAAGTTTGTTTAGCCAGCGGTTGCTCTGATTTTCCTTCCAAGCTCAAACATTGTAAAGCTGCGTAATGGCCACTTCATCAGCTCTGAACATCACTCCCGTGAATCCGCCAAGCAAAGAGCTTGAGTCAATGGCCTTGGCTGACACAGATTATCTTATTCAAGACCTAGTTGCGAACAGGAATCATCTGCATACCTACTGCCAGCTGAGAAACAACTTTATAAGCAACTCTGACATGTATGGCATATGGGAGTCCAATTTGCCACATTATTTCCTCCCCTCTGTCAATATTTTTCCTGAGATTATTCGCTTGTGTGCTGAAAAATATGAGCCAAATCAGAGAGCTGTCAAGTCTCCATCTGGGAGCGTCCTTTTTTATATCACTTCTGACTCCATCAACAAGATGTTAAATTTAAAACAGACTCGGCTACTATTGCCCTTCTCCATAAAAGACTTGCTAGAATAAGCCTCCTGGCTCCCTGGCCCCAAGATTGAAAGAATTGCTAAGACATTTATGAGGACAGATTGCCAACCTAAGGAGCCACCTCCATTCCTATATGCCCATTTCAATGAGGTGGGAAAGCTACTTGTGGACATGATATCCTATGTGTTAGGCTTCAAAACAAGTGAACATGTGGATGAGACAGTGTTGGTTCTGTTGTCTTCATTCAGCCAAGGACAGCCTCCTGCTATCAAGTATAATTATGCTGAGTTCATAGCAAGCAGAATTCATGACCAGCTCATTAAGTTAGATAGGCAGGGAGTTTTCAAATATTCCTCATACATCTATCATTTGTTCGTGTATTACCAGTCTGAATCCTTCCAATGCCCCATTAAAAAGTTGGATTCAAAGGGAAAAAGAAGATCTGTTGTCTTCTAGTCATCAGTATTCCATCAAGTCCAGCATTCTCCTTACTCTTACTGTGAGTTCATTGACCAGTTTGTTTATCCAGTCTCCTGCCTCTTAATGAAAGCTCCTCCTCCCAGAATAACTTATGAGATGCAGAAGATATTGCAGCTATCTAAGAGCTACAAATTAGGTGATTGGTACCTATACCAGGATCACACTGTCATCAGAATCTATGGATGTGAGCTTTGTCCTTACAGGCTCCCAAGATATGTACCAATGAGGCTGTTTGCCTTGGAATACTACAAGCAGCTTATCAATTCAGATCTGACTCATTTTCACAGCACCAAGAAGAAGGCTCGCCTGAAATTTAAAGACCACCTAGGCCCCTTTATCATGAACAAGAAAGAAGGTTGGCAAGATGCTGACCTAATACTGAATGATCAACTTAAGTTGAAAAGAAGTTTCTGGTGGGTCCCTTATGACCCACTTGGCTTTATTAATGCCAGAAGAGTCAAATATAGGTTGACACCCTATGATCACTGCAAAACCCCACTCATTGAAAAATATGCTAATCAAGATCCATGGGCACAAGGCACTTTAGTTGAAGAATACACTCAGGAGGAAATTTTGGAGCAAACTGCTAAAGATCTTGAAAAAACTCTTGACTTGGATTCTGCTGACCAGGTAACTTTCAAACTGCCATACCAAGTCGAAGAGGGTACATCTACAGCTGCAGCTTCACAAGCTGCCCAAGGAGCATCTACATCAGCAACAGGTACAGCCAAAGGAAAGGAGCCAATGGATACAAAACAGGTGATCACACAATAGCCTGGCACTTCAATAGAGCACTCCCAAGAACAGGCCCCTCCACAGCAAACAGAGGCACCCCAAATGCCAGTTTTACAGACTCCGGCCCATGAGGAAAGAGGCAGAAAACGAGATCGAGAAGACTCCACACCTGCTAGTGGGTCTACACAGCAGCCCGAAGCAAAGAGGCAAAAGGTTGACTCTCCAATTGAGGAGGAGGTCATTGAGGAAGTCCTTGGAAGTCCAAGGAGAGACAGAGAAGGGAGCCAACAAACAGCTACAAGCTCTTTTCAACAAGAGCAAGATAGACAGCACGGCATGGAGGTATCTTCCTCTACACAACAAACTAAGAAGCCAGCTAGCACCAAAGCCTCCTTTAAAGAAATTAAGGCTCAAAATGAGTTATTAAGGGTACAATTGTATGACCAATTTCTTAAGGCAACACCTGCCAAGCAGGAAAGGTTGATGGCAGCATATAACATTAAAGAAGAAAGGACGATTCTCACCCACTTCAAGCCCAAGGTTCAGCAGCCACAGTCAGCTGCATACTATATCAAGACAAGATTAGAGGTCCTGGCCAAGGACATTCACCCCATGGATCAAATAGAGCTACATAAGCAAATAGGGGAAATGGTCTATGCCACTTTGATAGAGAAGGCCACGCTGGCTCATGAATTGAAGGAATCTTTAAAGAATACAAATACTCAGCTTGATTTGGAAAGAATGTCCTCCAGGGCCAAAGACAATAGAATTAAAACATTGGAGGACATTATTGTGGACTTAGGACATGATCCTAAGGATCCTAAAGGTGTGAGGGCACTTATGAAAAAGAAGGATGATGATATCGCTGCATTGAAAAAACGATTGAGGTTGCTTCCTACTGAACACCCTCAAACTGTAGAACTAGTACAACAGAGAGAAACTGAGGATACATTGGATTTGCTTATGCAAGCGAACCAAAGAATTATACAGATGGAGGAAGAATTAGAAAGAGCAGCCCAGAGCAAGCAGGGAGAGTCGACCTCCCAGCCATCTCTAGCAGCTCCAGCTAATGTCCCTGTCCCTCCTACACAAGTAGCAGCGATCCCTCCAACTATTCCAGCAGTCACCACAGCAGCTACAGAAGCCACAGCATCAACAGCAGCAGCACCTGAAACAAGCATGAGCGTGGATGAATTGACAAAAGCTTTCAAGGAGCTAGAGCTTCAAGCAACAGAGATAAAAGAGGCCAAAGAAAAGTTGGCCAATCTAGAAGGAAAATATGATAAGTCCAAAATGACAGTGGCTGAGCAGACAAAGGAAATTAAGGCCCTGAAGGACAAAATAAAGGCCTTGGAGAAAGAGCTGTCTTTGGACAAAGCCCTGGCTGAAATAAAGAAAATTCTGTGGGCCAAGATCATTTAGTCAATCACGGGCCAATGGAGATCAATTCAGGCCATGTATGAACAGGTAGAACTAATTAGCCTAGCTCAGTTTGAAACTCAGAGAGCCAAAACAGCATTGGGAAAAATGCTTGAGCAGGAAGAGCTGGCAGCACTGCAGATCATGAACAGAACCGATGCCATATTGACAGTAAAAAAGGTGCTCACATTAAGAGGCTTCGTGCAAACTCTAGAAGCAAGATGTCGGGAAATGCAAAGGGATGTAGACAATTTTGAAATAAAGCTTGCTGCACTTCAGACTAAAGGTTTGCCCAGTTTGCTGACCAGTGCTGGAAGGCTGTTAACACGTGAGCAATATGCTACTAGAGTCAATAATTATGTCACAAATCAACTTACTGCTGCATCAAGTTCTCCAGCACAAGCAGGGCCTCCTTCAGGACAGACTCTCTATGACAAGCTAGAAAACTTATTTTACATGGAACATGAAGTTAACCATCTGTTTGAGATGCCACCCAACTATTACAAGTATACAGAGGCCGATGAGACACTTGTCAAGATACAAAAGCATCAGTTACCTCCCGAGGATTGGTGGCGGCGATGCTGGCCATTGTGCCCAGGTAATTTCAACTTTTGCCCCTTTTTGATTTCAAATCTCGGTCAGCTATGAGTCAGCCAGATCAGGCACGAAAGCACCGGACAGAGCGGTTAAAGAACAGGCAGAGCAGGTGGGAGCGGTGACAAAGCAAGAAGCTGGACGACAAGCCCAAAAAGCGCGGATTTTCAAACACACAGCCCAGCCGACTCAATAGGACTCGAAAGTCAATTTTCTCTGACAGAATGAAAAACTGTTACATTCATATTTACTGCGGCATTTACTCTTTCAACGACTATTTCTTAAGAGTTGGCGAAGAAGTTATGAGCCATTAACTCATCGTCTAGATATTTTTGTATCTTATTTTTGTATATATACCACCCTCTGTATTGTTTTAAAGGGTTGGCTGGTTAATGCATTCCAAGAGAGACTTGCTCTGTATACTTGATGTTTTACTTAATCAAAGACTGCTGAAAGCTTGGAGAATGGACTGTGTACTGTGTTTAATGGTTGAAGAATGAATGTGGAATTCTTGTGCTGCAACATGACTCAATAAGTGTTTCTTATCTCTGTTTAAATTCATATATGTTTATATCATACATATATTACCATCTAAGTTACAGAAAGAAAGATTTGCTTAGAATTTGCGTAGCTACACTCTATGCTCGGTTTCTGTGACTTCTATATGTTTTCTTCCGATTCAGGCATAAATATGAATTCCTCATGGCTCGTATTTGCTCTGTTTCATTCATGTATGACAGTTATCTAGGGATTCTTTATTGTTCCTAGATAGAGCTCATTCACCTTCCCTCTGTTAAGCTCAAAGAGAAATTCTTAATTGCTTCTCATTCCTTAGCCTTCAATCCATCTTCATTTAGCTTGAATGTTGTTTCATGTGCCGCTATCTTGCTCCAGGTTCCTCTTGTGACCAAGAAAACGCACCAGTAGTCCTGTTCCTTGACTCCATGCCCAATGGTTAGAAACTTTCATACTATACCTACCTCTATGCTTGAAAACGTTATCCTTCCCACCGAAACTTAAACAAAAACCCCTTGAACTCAATAACTAGCCTAAAATTATCATCAACAAAGCTAAATCAGAAAGAGAGAGCCCTCTCTGATTGCAGGTGGGCTAGAACCTGCAATGCAAAGATTGGTTTGTGGTTACCTCAGCCGTATCCTTTAAGGAGCTTAAGGACAACGTGAGTGATAACATAATGGCGACTCAACTGGGGACAATCCTCAGATAATTTCATAAATCAAGTTGGAAAGCTCCATTGGGAATGAACCAGAACTTCAAAAGTTTCTTTCTCGTTTTCTGGAGAAGGTCATCTGTTTCCTCCTGAACCATTTTACAAGTTCAGTTCTGATCTGTGATGGTGGACAAAGATCAGGCACTTCAAGGTTGAATTATCCACCTGGCGACTCCACTTTATTTTCAAACAAGACTCCACTGGAGGAACGAACCTGAAAAGGGAATGTCAGAATATTTTGTTTAAAAATCTAAAGCTTCAAGTTTCAGAGCACCACTACAGCCAAGTAATCCCATTTCAAAGTGTTAATAGTGAGACAGGATGACCGGGTGTGTGGAAGATCTTGCAATAAATCAAGCTTTAGATGAGTTCAGGAAACTGTTATCCGAATATGAACTTGAAGAAGATTTTGTTAGATTGGTATTGTTAAAGGTCAAAGCAATAGAGCAGCCTCAAATCAAAATTTGTTTTCCGGATCTAGTTGTTGAAGAACATGAGAATGAGATTGAACTTTTGCATTCTCAAATTTAGTCTTTTGATTTTCGTGATCCTAAAGAATTCTTCCAACATCTTCCTTCTCCAAGTCATGAGGAAATTGTACTACCTTCTGACTTACAGATTGAAGACACTCATGCTTTCAAGACAAAGGCTGAAGTATTGGTTGCAGGGTTTGTCACTAAAGATGCAGTTGTTCTATCAGACCAAACAGACCAAGAAGCCCCAGAAGGAACGATCCCACATGATGCTTTTGTGGATCCTGTAGCAGATTACATAGAGAATCTTCTCAATTCAAAATCTTTAATATATTTTCTCTATGAGGACCAAGTATATCAGCAGTGGCCTTTATATGTCACAATTCTGGTAATAGGGGCACATGATCGAACAATGTTTTTTATTTCACCAACTGTCAATCAAGCAGTTCGTCTTTTTCTACAATTGCTTAAGTGGTTGCACTGGCTGTTTCATTTTACCTAACCAGCAAACAGGTGCTGATTAGAGTAGGTAGGTAGGATTTTAGCTTTTTGTTTGGACAGTAGCTTGCTGCAGTTGAAGCCCGAAGAGAAGGCCCTAAGCTCCTCAAGTATGTTGTCATGTTCATAAATAAAGCAGCCAGCAAAGGGAAGTTTTCAGAAGTACAGCAAATAATTGAAGATTAAGGCAGTCTGACCTGCTGTTCTTGACTTTTCACAAGGAAAAGCCATCCCCAAGTGGAGCCACTGTTAGCCTCCTGTTGCAACAGGTGTTCATATTTCATGATTGACAGTGGAATTGCCAAAAATGTTCATTTTGGCATGCTGCAGAAGTTCCATTTTTGAAAGATTTCTTAGTTAAGGGAAAGCCAAACAGCCTAAGCTTGGCTTCCCTAGGTTTAAATTGCTTGTTGTAGAAGATAGAGAATCAAATATCTATCCAAACTGTATAATCTTGGCAGAGGTGTAGATAGGTAGAGAATCTTGGGTGCTCAATAGCTTAATCTGAGCCCCTGGCAGAAATAAGGGTAGTTTTAGATAGGAGGACAGTTAAAAAAGGAAAAAGCAATCAGGGTTTGCAAGTCTAAGTGCACCCTTCCTGAAGTAACAAAAAATGCTAGGTGTATTCAGCTGGGTAGGTAGCCTGGGGTTGAAGAAACAGGATCATCTTCAGTTTCTGGCCTTGACAACGAGAGCTAATCCCATCAGTGATAGAAGTACCAAAGCAGTGTTTTGATGGCAAGGGTTGGAAGCATGTCTAATTTCCCTTCACTCCCCCTCAAAGTCTCTTACTAACATCCCCCTAAAGGACCTTGGGATCTGCCCAACAAGTCCTAGTTTCATTTCATTTTTGTGAAACATCAAGTTAAATGTTGACTTTCTTCAATAAAGAGAAGCCACATTTCTTGTGTAAAATCATTTCTCCATATCCCATTCAAATCTCATGTCTAAGTTTCAGATCATAAACTTGGCATCTTTCCCCTTACATTTCCATTTCACAAACTCATATTAATCCCTAATTCTACTATGTAACTCCCTAATCACTTCCCCATCCCTATTTACTACTAAAACTATATAAAATCCCCAAAAATATTAAATAGCCCCTCCCTTTGGCACTATAGTCATATTTCCTAAGTCCGGGAAATAGTAGTCCATTTGGGGCTCCTATTAACCCTTCCATCTCCTAACCTGGAGTTTGTTTGACAGCTGGTTAGACTAACAACCATTCCCTTTTAATTCTAACCCTATAAAACCCATTTTCCGCCCTTATCTTAAAGATATGTATACAAAACATTTAACCCCACTGGCGCTTAACCCATAAACCCACATCTCTAATGTTTAACGCCCCTCGCCATATGAATAAACAAAAATTATGTCACGGGCCCCGTCCCTAACCATCCGCCGTGTTAACTCTCCCATCGGCCGTCAGATCTGGCGCGCCCGAGATCTACGGTGGGCAGGTCTTTTTGTGCCCCGACATGCCGAGGGTTAGCGTCCGGGAGATGGGCGGTTTTCCCGTCGTACTCCCGCCACGCGTCACCCTCTCGGCTGTGGCGGAGCCCCCTCCTCCGAAACCGCCTGCGCACAAAAGCGGTGCGCCTGAAACCGGATACCGCCCTCCCCTGTGTGACGTCGGCGCCACGTCTCCCCATGACGTCACCTCCACGCCTCCGCTGCTGTGCCGCGATTGCCGCCACCTCATCCCTTTCGTGCCCGCGCCCTGCCACCGTGTCATTACCACGTCACTGCCCCGTCAACTGCCACGTCACCTATCCGTACCCGGGACCCGCCGATGACGTCACGCTGACATCATCCCGAAAAAGCACCAAAAGTGCCAAGTGTCATTTTCTGCATAAAAGCGTGCAAACGACCGTTTTATTTCACTTCTATTGGCCCATTTGCAAAGCTCTGCTTCACTGTTTTTACCATTTTTTACTTCCAAAGCTTGAAATCGAACAACCAAGCTGCTGCGGCCTGCAATTCGACTCCATAGCTTGCCATTGTACCAGCTCGTCCGCCCTCGACGCTGTTTTAACCAGGTATTTGCCGAATTTTTCCTCTTCGCCCCTGTTTTTCCCATTTTCTCCGTTTTAAATGCTGCAAACCTGCAAAATCCCTCAATTACCAACTCTGCTACGCCTAACACTGCACTAAAACCTACTGGTAAGCCCTCGCTTCGAAAGCAACCCTGTAAACCCGTGCCCTCTCACCGTCAAAAACTCCATTTAAAGCTTGGCCTCCAGACAAAACCTTGTAAGAGCTCAGGATTGCCCAATTTCACCTCATTCCACTGTATAAATCAGTCCATTGAAGTCATAGTAACTCCTTCCCCTTCCGTATTTCTCCTCGCAGTCTTTAACTCCAGAGAGTTCACTAAGAGAAGGGAATTTGGCCCATAAACTTTGCAAAGTTTGTCTCTCTCATAGCATAAGTGCCAAACAGTCAAAGCTATTGTACATTTGGATTCAGTCCCAGCTTCCTCTGCAAGTCCTCATAAACAAGTTTATTTAGCCAGCGGTTGCTCTGATTTTCCTTCCAAGCTCAAACATTGTAAAGCTGCGTAATGGCACCTTCATCAGCTCTAAACACCACTCACGTGAATCCACCAAGCAAAGAGCTTGAGTCAATGGCCTTGGCTGACACAGATTATCTTATTCAAGACCTAGTTGCGAACAGGAATCATTTGCATACCTATTGCCAGCTGAGAAACAGCTTTATAAGCAACTCTGACATGTATGGCATATGGGAGTCCAATTTGCCACATTATTTCCTCCCCTCCGTCAATATTTTTCCTGAGATTATTCGCCTGTGTGCTGAAAACTATGAGCCAAATCAGAGAGCTGTCAAGTCTCCATCTGGGAGTCTCCTTTTTTATATCACTTCTGACTCCATCAACAAGATGTTAAATTTCAAACAGACTCAGCTACTATTGCCTTTCTCCATAGAAGACTTTCTAGAAGAAGCCTCCTGGCTCCCTGGCCCCAAGATTGAAAGAATTGCTAAGACATTTATGAGGACAGATTGCCAACCTAAGGAGCCACCTCCATTCCTATATGGCCATTTTAATGAGGTGGGCAAGCTACTTGTGGACATGATATCCTATGTGTTAGGCTTCAAAACAAGTGAACATGTGGATGAGACAGTGCTGGTTCTGTTGTCTTCATTCAGCCAAGGACAGCCTCCTGCTATCAAGTATAATTATGCTGAGTTCATAGCAAGCAGAATTCATGACCAGCTCATTAAGTTAGATAGGTAGGGAGTTTTCAAATATTCCTCATACATCTATCATTTGTTCCTGTATTACCAGTCTGAATCCTTCCAATGCCCCATTAAAAAGTTGGATTCAAAGGGAAAAAGAAGATCTGTTGTCTTCTGGTCATCAGTATTCCATCAAGTCTAGCATTCTCCTTACTCTTACTGTGAGTTCATTGACCAGTTTGTTTATCCAGTCTCCTGCCTCTTAATGAAAGCTCCTCCTCCCAGGATAACTTATGAGATGCAGAAGATATTGCAGCTATCTAAGAGCTACAAATTAGGTGATTGGTACCTATGCCAGGATCACACTGTCATCAGAATCTATGGCTGTCAGCTTTGTCCTTACAGGCTCCCAAGATATGTACCAATGAGGCTGTTTGCCTTGGAATACTACAGGCATCTTATCAATTCAGATCTGACTCATTTTCACAGCACCAAGAAGAAGGCTCACCTGAAATTTAAAGACCACCTAGGCCCCTTTATCATGAACAAGAAAGAAGGTTGGCAAGATGCTGACCTAACACTGAATGATCAACTTAAGTTGAAAAGAATTTTCTGGTGGGTCCCTTATGACCCACTTGGATTTATTAATGCCAGAAGAGTCAAATATAGGTTGACACCCTATGATCACCGCAAAACCCCACACATTGAAAAATATGCTAATCAAGATGCATGGGCACAAGGCACTTTAGTTGAAGAATACACTCAGGAGGAAATTTTGGAGCAAACTGCTAAAGATCTTGAAAAACCTCTTGACTTGGATTCTGCTGACCAGGTAACTTTCAAACTGCCATACCAAGTTGAAGAGGGTACATCTACAGTTGCAGCTTCACAAGCTGCCCAAGGAGCATCTACATCAGCAACAGGTACAGCCAAAGGAAAGGAGCCAATGGATACAGAACAGGTGATCACACAACAGCCTGCCACTTCAATAGAGCACTCCCAAGAACAGGCCCCTCCACAGCAAACAGAGGCACCCCAAATGCCAGTTTTACAGACTCCGGCCCATGAGGAAAGAGGCAGAAAACAAGACCGAGAAGACTTCACACCTGCTAGTGGGTCTACACAGCAGCCCGAAGTAAAGAGGCAAAAGGTTGACTCTCCAATTGAGGAGGAGGTCATTGAGGAAGTCCTTGGAAGTCCAAGGAGAGACAGAGAAGGGAGCCAACAAACAGCTACAAGCTCTTTTCAACAAGAGCAAGACAGACAGCACGGCATGGAGGTATCTTCCTCTACACAACAAGCTAAGAAGCCAGCTAGCACCAAAGCCTCCTTTAAAGAAATTAAGGCTCAAAATGAGTTATTAAGGGTACAATTGTATGACCAATTTCTTAAGGCAACACCTGCCAAGCAGGAAAGGTTGATGGCAGCATATAACATTAAAGAAGAAAGGATGATTCTCACCCACTTCAAGCCCAAGGTTCAGTAGCCACAGTCAGCTGCAGACTATATCAAGACAAGATTAGAGGTCCTGGCCAAGGGCATTCACCCCATGGATCAAATAGAGCTACATAAGCAAACAGGGGAAATGGTCTATGCCACTTTGATAGAGAAGGCCACGCTGGCTCATGAATTGAAGGAATCTTTAAAGAATACAAATACTCAGCTTGATTTGGAAAGAATGTCCTCCACGGCCAAAGACAACAGAATTAAAACATTGGAGGACATTATTGTGGAATTAGGACATGATCCTAAGGATCCTAAAGGTGTGAGGGCACTTATGAAAAAGAAGGATGATGATATTGCTACATTGAAAAAACGATTGAGGTTGCTTCCTACTGAACACCCTCAAACTGCAGAACTAGTACAACAGAAAGAAACTGAGGATACATTGGATTTGCTTATGCAAGTGAACCAAAGAATTATACAGATGGAGGAAGAATTAGAAAGAGCAGCCCAGAGCAAGCAGGGAGAGTCGACCTCCCAGCCATCTCTAGCAGCTCCAGCTAATGTCCCTGTCCCTCCTACACAAGCAGCAGCAATCCCTCCAACTATTCCAGCAGTCACCACAGCAGCTACAGAAGCGACAACATCAACAACAACAGCACCTGAAACAAGCATGAGCATGGATGAATTGACAAAAGCTGTCAAGGAGCTAGAGCTTCAAGCAACAGAGATAAAAGAGGCCAAAGAAAAGTTGGCCAATCTAGAAGGAAAATATGATAAGTCCAAAATGACAGTGGCTGAGTAGACAAGGGAAATTAAGGCCCTGAAGGACAAAATAAAGGCCTTGGAGAAGGAGCTGTCTTTGGACAAAGCCCTGGCTGAAATAAAGAAAATTCTGTGGGCCAAGATCAATCAGTCAATCACGGGCCAATGGAGATCAATTCAGGCCATGTATGAACAGGTAGAACTAATTAGCCTAGCTCAGTTTGAAACTAAGAGAGCCAAAATAGCATTGGGAAACATGCCTGAGCAGGCCAACAGAATGATCAATTTTTTAAATCATCAGACTAAGGAAGAGCTGACAGCACTGCAGATCATGAACATAACCGATGCCATATTGACAGTAAAAAAGGTGCTCACATTAAGAGGCTTCGTGAAAACTCTAGAAGCAAGATGTCGGGAAATGCAAAGGGATGTAGACAATTTTGAAATAAAGCTTGCTGCACTTCAGACTAAAGGTTTGCCCAGTTTGCTGACCAGTGCTGGAAGGCTGTTAAGACGTGAGCAATACACCACCAGAGTCAATAATTATGTCACAAATCAACTTACTGCTGCATCAAGTTCTCCAGCACAAGTAGGGCCTCCTTCAGGATAGACTCTCTATGACAAGCTGGAAAACTTATTTTACATGGAACATGAAGTTAACCATCTGTTTGAGATGCCACCCAACTATTACAAGTATACAGAGGCCGATGAGACACTTGTTAAGATACAAAAGCATCAGTTACCTCACGAGGATTGGTGGCAGGCGATGCTGGCCATTATGCCCAGGTAATTTCAGCTTTTGTCCCTTTTTGATTTCAAATCTCGGTCAGCTATGAGTTAGCCAGATCAAGCGCGAAAGCACCGGACAGAGCGGTTAAAGAATAGGCAGAGCAGGTGGGAGAGGTGACAAAGCAAGAAGCTGGACGACAAGCCAAAAAAGCGCGGATTTTCAAACACGCAGCCCAGCCGACTCAATAGGATTCGAAAGTCAATTTTCTCTGACAGAATGAAAAACTGTTACATTCATATTTACTGCGGCATTTACTCTTTCAACGACTATTTCTTAAGAGTTGGCGAAGAAGTTATGAGCCATTAACTCATCGTCTAGATATTTTTGTATCTTATTTGTGTATATATACCACCCTCTGTATTGTTTTAAAGGGTTGGTTGGTTAATGCATTCCAAGAGAGACTTGCTCTGTATACTTGATGTTTTACTTAATCAAAGACTGCTGAAAGCTTGGAGAATGGACTGTGTACTGTGTTTAATGGTTGAAGAATGAATGTGGAATTCTTGTGCTGCAACATGACTCAATAAGTGTTTCTTATCTCTATTTAAATTCATATATGTTTATATCATACATATATTACCATCTAAGTTACAGAAAGAAAGATTAGCTTAGAATTTGCGTGGCTACACTCTATGCTCGGTTTCTGTGACTTCTATATGTTTTCTTTCGATTCAAGCATAAATATGAATTCCTCATGGCTCGTATTTGCTCTGTTTCATTCATGTATGACAGTTATCTAGGGATTCTTTACTGCTCCTAGATAGAGCTCATTCACCTTCCCTTTGTTAAGCTGAAAGAGAAATTCTTAATTGCTTCTCATTCCTTAGCCTTCAATCCATCTTCATTTAGCTTGAATGTTGTTTCATGTGCCGCTATCTTGCTCCAGGTTCCTCTTGTGACCAAGAAAACGCACCAGAAGTCCTGTTCCTTGACTCCATGCCCAATGGTTAGAAACTTTCATACTATACCTACCTCTCGACTTGAAAACGTTATCCTTCCCACCGAAACTTAAACAAAAACCCCTTGAACTCAATAACTAGCCTAAAATTATCATCAACAAAGCTAAATCAGAAAGAGAGAGCCCTCTTTGATTGCAGGTGGGCTAGAACCTGCAATCCAAAGATTGGTTTGTGGTTACCTCAGCCGTATCCTTTAAGGAGCTTAAGGACAACCTGAGTGATAACAGGTTGAAGCTCAAAAGAGGAGAAGGAAAGTTGGTTGAAGGTCCTGAAGTTGGGACAAAGATAAGGAGAGGGATTTCCACAATCTCCACCACCAGTTTTACCTCAAATTTTAGTTGAAGCTTTAGCAAGCATGTCACACGAAGAAGACCCTGCAAATATGTTAGAGGATGAGAAGGCTTTTAGGAAGGCTTTCTTTGACATGATAGAGATTGTGAAAATCCTCTATGAAGAGAGGAATACAAGATTGCAGGGTGAAATCTCCAAGCCTCCAAAAGGAGAAGGTTCTTCAGAAGGAGGAGGTAATGGAAATGGAGGTAAACCTCCACCATCTCCACCATCATCTTCATCTTCATCTTCACATGAACCTTGATACTCTTCCACTAATACAACCCTTACTCATACTCGTCAACATACCTCAAAAGGAATTGGTAAAACACCCCTGTTAAAACGTGATGTTAAATTTGAACTGCCCCTGTATAATGGTGAAGTGAACACAGAGAAGCTTCACAATTGGGTTCGACAGTTGGAGGTCTATTACAGAATTAAAACCCTTCAAGATGATGACACAAAGATTCAACTAGCTTCCTTGAGACTAGAGGTTGCATCACTAATATGGTGGGAAGCCAAGACACAAGAAGAGATAAAAAAACATGGTAATATCTCAATTTCTTGGTCTGATTTCATTGCTGCAATTAAAAGATAGTTTTACCCTCTAGCATATATGCAGAAAATCATCATGAATTGGCAGAACTTTAGTCAACTTAAAGGGCAAAATCTGCAAGATTACACCCAAGAATTTAGAAGAAGGTCTCTAATGTTAGGTGTAGATTTGAAATCACAAGACACGTTGTTGAAGCATATAGGGGGTTTACACAGTTACCTTAGGCATATGATCCTTATGTTTAATCCCAATAGTCTAGATAAGCTTTGTGTGTAAGCCACCCATCTAGAAGAAACGAGGAAAAATATTCCAGAAGAGGGTAAAAAGAAGCCATTTAAGGGTGGAGAGAAAGAAAAGGGTTTCAAAGGAAAAGGAAGGAAAAATGCAAGAATTAAGAGAAGGAGAGAAAATAACACGTAAACATTGTTTCAAAGAGGGTCACGATGAAGACCATTGTTGGAAGCTTCATCCAGAGATGAGGCCTAAGAAACTCAACAACAAAGGAAAAGAAAAGGTAGCTATAATCATTCAAGAGGATTTGGGATCTGATTTGGATGATGAAACTAAAATTACATCTATGGGTATAAAAGGAAAAGAATCCATTGCTAGCACTAGTACATCAAATTTTCATACTAGCACCACAAATGAAGAAACAAGGATTGAATTATTTCATGTGAGGTATATTGCAAAACATACAAAAATCAACACACTATTTGAAAGTGGGTCTCAAGCCAACTTGATATCTGAATACTTAGTCAAGAAACTTAATCTTGAAACCATTCCTCATCCCAAGCCATATACATTGGGTTTGATATGCAAGGACACAAACCTACAGGTTACAAGAAAATCTATTCTTCGGTTTGCAATCACAACAAACGTCATTGACGAAGTTGAATTAGATGTTATACTGCTTGATATTTCAGGAATTGTTTTGGGTAGACCTTACCTCTATGATAGAAAATCAATCTTCTATTGCCATGAAAACAAGTACCACTTGTTCAAATATGGTGTGGAGTATATTATGAGAGCTCATCATAAGAAACTAAATCTTTCATTAGTTAATGTAGGGCAAATGAAAAGACTAGTGAATTCAAGCAAGAATTTAGTGCTTAATGATCAAACAAAGAATGATGTTGATTATGAAGCGTTTGAAGGTTGTGTTAGCCTCACTCTCTTAAAAATAAATAATAAATCCAATTATTAAATAAAATAAATAAAATCATGAGAATTCCTCCAACTAAGGAGTCTAGTTTGGATGAGAGATTCTCTCCAACTAGCTCTCCTAAATTAGTGTGTAAGTTGAGAAATTGTCTCAACCGAGTGAGTCTAAGATAGACGCACTATCTTAAGACCACTTACTCATGTACTTAAATGTATTATTAAATTATTTGAATAATGTGAATTACATGAGCATGAGAGACCACGTGATGGCTCTCTGCCTTTTCCTCCAGTTTAATTTTTTTGTGTTAATTTGCTGTGCATATGGTTATATGGCTTGATGATTCTTCTCCATGTGGTATCAGAGCTATAAGGTTGAGCGTTGAGTGAGATTCTTTGTGGCTCGTTTGAGAAACTTTCGTATTGTAGAAAGAGAGTGTTGCCGCGAATTTGCATGAGAGTTTGCATGTGAGAACCTGTTATGTGTGATTTTAAGGAATTAATTGTTGCATGTGTTCTACTGCATGTGAGAGCAAGTTGAAAGGGTGAGAAAGGTCGTTAAGGAGGATTTTTTGCAAGGCTTGGAGCGTTAGGCGATTTTGGATCGATTTCTGCTACAAGGCTTCATTGATTGAAAGTTGCAATAGCATTTTTTAATAGTGTGATCGCAGTAGTTCGAGTTTAGCAAAAAAGAGTGCATCTCATGTTGATTTAATACACACTGGTGTTTTCTGATAACGTATACACAGTGCATACATTGTTGTTTGCATGACTCTACAAGCTGGGAGGTTGAACGCTGCATTTTTTAGTGGCTATTTTAGATATACAACACAGTACCATATGGTCCCTTGAAATATGTGACTCCATGATATTCTGATCCCTGAAAATTTGATCTCTCAAAGATCATGCTAATCCCATTTCCACCTGTAGAATTTTGTAGAATTTTTCTACAAATCAACTAGCTCTGATTCCATGTAGAACTTTTTCTACAAATCAGTTAGCTCTAATACCATGTAGAAATTTCCCACCTGTAGATAAACCTGGTAATGCGATGTACTAAAGAAAAACACTTGATCTACTTCTACAAACAATTTAGTGGAAGCATAATCAACCATGAGCAACATCAATAAGAACACATATAACTGATAAGAAGGAATCAATCACACATAGCACAGAAGATATCACTGGGGAAAGCACCAGCATAAAACCCCAACACTGTATTATCAATCAAGTGGAAATCCTCTTCACAATACAAAAAGAATCAGCTCAATAGCTATCCTGCTTTCTCTGTACTCTGATGATCTTCAATCAGAAGATGAAAATCATGGACTACCTAGGCCTCAATATATAGGCCATAAGTCCTCCAATCTCCTATAATAGATCCTTCTCCAAGCAAGGAATACTTACTAGAAATATCCAAGCATCTGATAGTACACTGTCCCTCATCTGATCTCAACTGGGTCTCTAACAGAACTGACAAGCAACAATTATCCATGAGTGAATACTCAGTTATCTAAAATAATAGTTGTCACATGCATGCAAGCATTAACAAACTATATTTTATTAATTTAACAACTTGTTAAATTAATCTAACTGGACTTGACTAAGTAAAACTAAGTCAACTGATCCTCTCATTATAGAATTGTACCTTATCTCCTTTAATCAAGGGATAAATTCCTAAATCAAGAGAGAAAATAATTACATGATCTCACAAAGACTTCTAGTTTAATTTTCCATAATTAATTAACTCAACTGAATTAATTAATTAATATTTCCAACTGCTGTTAAGACCAAAATTAATTTTACTTCCTATAGATAGACTAAGGACTGCTATAAATAGGAAGGGACCTAGAAAGCTATTTTTAGAACTTTCTATTTTTAGCAGTTTCACCTCGCGCCCAATGTGGCCAATGACCTCACTGACCAAACTGCTATTTTTAGACATGCTATTTTTAGCAAGTCTATTTTTAGCACATTCTAAATTTAACATCTCTTGTTGCACATTTTTCAACACCACCCCCATCGGAGGAATTGAAATCCCTACATTTATATACTTGGACAGCTTGACCGGATCCTTCACCCTCGTGTCAACCTCGTAGGCCAATTTTGATCTATCTAAGAGAATGGACAAATGTTGTGAGATTATGACCTAAGGACATAGGTGAACCGTTGCTTATGAGCGATGGACGTAGGTTGTTTTACTATGAAAAATGATGTTGAAATCTTAATTGAGAAGATTTCACTAGTTTGCTTGAGTAATGTGTACTTTTTCTGAACATTGTGTTTATTTGTCAAGCCAAAATAAGAAAAGAGAGTATGGGGATTCACTTTTCCAAAGGTCCTGCTGCTTTAGTTTTTTCCATGGCATTCTCATAACAGTGATTCATAATTTATATCATCCATAACATGACTGGATCGTGCATCACGTCCACTCCAATCGAGACTCACCTCCTCCACTAATTTCTTTTTTTATAACTGCTTTCAAGGGGCTAATACGATAAACAATGATTGTCGATACACAGTAAGAATGGAGATCTATCAAGCAACATCCATTAGAGAGCACCGATTGTAATCTAACAGAACACACCAATCCAGATTTGATTGTGGAGCTCACATTTGTTTCTTTTGTAAGTTTACAGTTGCGCCAGATTGCCTAATTCAATGGTGGCTACTCTTTGAATGAATTCGCTTCTTCAAAAGAAATTGGTATGAAAAATCTATGATATGCCAGCTTCAAAAGATGGTGTATGGAAATAGTGACCGCTTCCATTAAAGGCCATGGATAAAGTGACATTTTTATATGCAATCTTATTGTATTGTGTGTATGCAATTTTCATTCCACCAATTTGTCTGATTGGCCATTATTTTGATGATTGTTGCGCTCACCTCAGTTTGAGCAGCTATGTTCAAGTCATGCACGCAAGCATTTGATCTAGGATTGAAGGCAGGATTGTGTAGAATCCAATTGTTTTTTATGGACTTTGGATTGCTATTGCAGGAAAATAGCTAATTTTCATTTTTGGGGGCGTGGAAGAAATCATATCATTCAGGCAAAGCGTTGCTTCCATAAATATTGTTGCTTTTCAGGGAATTTTGATTGATATTGCAAGAAGCATAGTCATTTTTTCTGTTGAGAAAATCATACAATTCGTCAAAAAGCTTTATTTAGATTCAGATCCTTTTTTATCCGAAATTTACGAATTGAAAGTAGAGTTTTTATGGAGCTTTTGTTGAGATAAGGTTATGAAATCATTTTTTTAAAGATTTGTAATCATGATAAAGTTATTGGAGTCATAAGATGCATATTTTTGTATTTGGAGTGATAAGTGATTTTTTTGGAGAAATTTATTGTTGTAATCCAAAGTAATTTTTACTTTGAGAAAGATTGAGACCGTGCAGGCAGTTTTTTTTTTAAGACAATTTGATGCCAAGGAGTTCTCAGTCTGTGCTTGAGACACCTCACTGAAGACATTGTCATGATGATGTGTATTGAAGGTTAATAAAAACATCTCTTTTTTTGGTGATTGTGTCCTAGATCCGCCCGAAATTGAATAAGGGGATCATAGGTACACTCTATGTCGTGAATGTGCTTGCATGATTTGAGTCAAATTTGTAAAGCACTCTCTTTATTATGCTTAAACAAAACAACTACATACACATAAGAAAGTTTACATATACAAGTCATTGATCAAGCTCCTAAAATCAAAGCTCCCATAATCAATTAAGTTCATAAGCACAAAGCATCACATCATCAACTTGATAAAAGTAATATTCTGCAACAACATTTCACAACATCTAATTCACGCCATCAAGTTAAGGACGCTACAAATCAAGAATTTCAAGCCAAGACGACATCAACATCATCAACACTTTTTGTATCACTTGCAGATCAACATTTTTTCACTGAATTGTACCGGTGCATTCTCAGTTGTAACCGACACCCTAATTTGAAATGTTAAGGTGAATACATTAAGTCAAGTAAGTATTCAACTGATTCATCAAGATTGAACTTGTCATTTGTATCTTAGGTGCATTTTCGACAGTGTTCGACACCCTTTCCTTTTTTCACAAATCATCACATTCAGTGAGTACATTCAAAAAACCACAAGTGTCAGTAATCAATCAAGCAAGTTCAAGTGAGCATCAAATCAAGCCAGTGTTTAAAGAAATCATCATTCAAACAATCAAAGCAAGCAAGTGTGAAAGCAAGCGAGCGTGCAACAATCAACCAAACATCAAGCGAGCGAGTTCTACAAATCCAACAAGTATTAAAAGCAAGCGAGCATGAATTCCAACAAGTTCACATGGCGAAGAGCTCTCAGTTGTTAAAAATTCTTAACAATTTGATCCTCTCAACTAAAGGTATGGTACAAATCAGCAACCTCAGCTTTGGCTGAGCACTCTAGTAAAACCAATCATCACATTTGCATCGAAAACTCCTGTGTTGTGGCCAAAATAAAGAATTATCTGCTGGAGAACGCACATCTGCTGGAGAATGAAGCACCACAAAAAACAACTCTTGCCGATATTCAAGTGCATCTTCAACATGCACATGAAATGATCGAGTTTCTTCAACTGGAGTTGCAACTTCCAAGAGATGAGTTGCAACAGAAGAGTGATGTTTCCAAGTCTTTCATTTGTACCAATGAAGATAAAGATGTTGATTCCAAGTCACTGATCTAACCAACTTCAAGTGTCGAAGTGGTCCCTGATCCAGTTCAATTTTCTTCCAAACCAATCATCAAGCCATGGGAAGAAATCCAAAGTAACAGAAATCGACGAGGATTAGGATATGACAAAGATGAAAACAACTTGCATATCTCTAATTATTCTAAGCCAATCAAGTTCATTAGTGCAGGATTTCTTGATCAACTACAATCAACAAGCCATGAGAAAGTTGCAGACAAACAGACATGTGTGCAAACTCAAGTTGTAGTCAAAGAAAAATGTCTTCATTGTCAAAGAACTGGTCATCTGGAAGATTAGTGTTTTGATCTCTATCCTTGTCACCATTGTGGCAAGTCAAATCATTCATCAGAGAAATGCAACAAACAACAATAATCAAGAAAATTGAAGATAAATTATTCATGGATTGATCCCTAGGAATGGTCATCCACAGTCAGAAGATTGTATAAGTTTTACAAGCGAATTCACTCACAAATATTGTAGCCAATAGTAAAAATGAAGATGGTACTCTCGTGTAGTTGAATTGGGGAGTACACTAGTGACACACTCCTACACCTGAAGGGAGGGAGTTCAAATATAATTTGGAGAAGATTGCCTCTCCTTTCAGCTAACAAAGGGGGGAAAATGTCAATGAAATTGACAAGTGGTTGTCAGACTGAAAGTCTCGACAACATTAGCGAAGCAGCCAGTGGGCATCTTCATCAGCCAGTTGGATATCATCATCAGCAAATACACTAGTGGGCGTTCATCAAATTGTGTCAGCGGACACTGGATGTTGTTTTCAAGCAAAGGACAGTTGGATCCTTTTGTGGCTTAGCTCATGATGGAGTTGTCAAGCGACATTCAGAGATGAATCAGTCATGCAACTGACACATGGTCTCTTCATATTGTAGTTTCTTCAACATCCAGCTTTGGCGGTTTTTCAGGCAAATGTGTTTTGAGGATAAACTTGAGAGCTTGGGAGATGGTTCCTTGTTCATTTTGGATTTATCATTGAGGGGGGGAATGATAGCCTCACTCTCTTAAAAATCAATAATAAATCCAATTATTAAATTAAACAAATAAAATCATGAGAATTCCTCAAACTAAGGAGTCTAGTTTGGATGAGAGATTCTCTCCAACTAGCTCTCCTAAATTAGTGTGTAAGTTGATAATAAGTCTCAACCAAGTGAATCTAAGATAGATGCACTATCTTAAGACCACTTACTCATGTATTTAAATGTACTATTAAATTATTTGAATAATGTGAATTACACGAGCATGAGAGATCACATGATGGCTCTCTGCCTTTTCCACTAGTTTAATTTTTGTGTGTTAATTTGTTGTGCATATGGTTATATGGCTTGGTGATTCTTCTTCAGGTTGTGATACAAAATTGAAATCTAATTATGTTGATATAGTTAACTAATATGTTGAGATGTTTCAGGAACCAAAGGGATTACCTCCCAAGAGGGTAATCCAACATGAAATACCATTGCAGCAATATTGTCATCTTTCTAACATTGGCATGTACAGGATGTCAATAATGGAAAATGCATAAATACAAAAGGAAACCAAAGAGTTGTTGAACAAAGGGATCATTCAACTATCTCCTTCACCATACGGGTCACCTATTGTTTTGGTGCCCAAGAAGAATGGAAAGTATGTCACTAAAAGGAACTTAAGGAGTGTCTATCATCGAAGTAGAATTGTTGAAGGAGACACATGGAAGATGACATTGAAAACAAAACAAGGTTTATTTGAATGGCTAGTTATGCATTTTGGTCTTTTCCATTCTCCTACTACTTTTGTGTGCATGATGAATGATATATTGGAGCCACTTCTATATGAGACATTCTATTTAGATGACATCTTAGTTTTTACTCTTGATGAACATGTCGTGCATGTGAGAAAAGTACTTGATGTCTTGAAGAAAGAACAATTATTTTTGAAGATGTCAAAGTGTGAATTCGGTAAAACTTCTTTGGTGTGCTTGAGGCATATTGTTGGAGGAGGTGAGTTGAAGATAGACCCCTCCAAGGTCGATGTCATGATGAATTGGCCAACGCCCAAGATAGTCATTGGAGTAAGAAGTTTTTTGGGAGCAACCCAATATTGGAGAAAGTTTATTGCTAACTTTTCTTCTATCGCAGCTCATTTGCATGCATTGACTACTGTGGAAAAGGTCTTCCAGTGGGGAGGAAAGAAACAAAATACATTTGATGTCTTAAAAGAAAATATCAGTCGAACTCATGTACTTGCAAGCGACTATGCCATGGGTGCATTCCTCATGCAACATGGTAAGCCCATTTCATGTCATTCAAAAATTTTCAATGGTGCAGTGACAAAGTTGCAGAAATCAAGGAACTTCAACGGAAGGGATCCTTACAACAATTCCACTTGGTCAACAGGTATAAGAAATGTATATACAAAAAGGTTGATGATATGATTTCTAGGCCTATTGTTAGTGCAACTACTTTACTCAAGCATAATTTTGTTTTGCATGAAAGTTATGTTCAGCAATATGCATGCTTTCAAAATGTACATTTAAGCTTGAGTCAAGAGAACCAATTAGGGGAATTTGATTACCATTTGTGTCATAATTTGATGTACCATCTTTGCACGGCAAGCATCGGGTAGATCACAAGTTCCAAGTCGGTGATGGAGTTTGGCTTCACATTAACAAAGAGAGGCTCCAAGGAGAAGGTAAAAAGCCGAAACAAATTTGATATGGTCCATTCAGAATTCTGGAAAAGAATGGTGACAATGCCTTCAGGTTGGATTTGCCTTCATATATGGAAATTTATGCTTTTGTTAATGTGGAAAATTTAAGGTTGAGCCTCCTTTGATTGAAGATCAAGGAGAAAATGTTCATATTCCTTCCATTGATGATTTTTCTCTTGAATACCTTAATGAACTACAGCAAGACACCATTCTTGACAGAAGAATAAGGTCTTCAAAATGAGGGATTTGTGGGCTACCTTCGAGTAGGGCTCAAAGAAACAAATCCTTCCAAGGCCAAATGGATCGAGATTGGAAAGGTAAGGGAATTGTACCCTCACCTGCTGAACAACTGAAAGTGATCTTTTGGGGTCCAAAAGCTTCCAGTGGGAAGGAGTGATCAGGTGCTCAAAAATTTGCTCAAAATTCAAAGTTGTCGGATCGGTGTGGAACCTGAACGACCACGTAGTGCTCATCGTCCTGAATCCGTCGCAACTCATTTCACATGAAACAAACTCCGTATGCTCCCAAAAACATGTTATGTTCGCTTTTCCAAACATGTGAATTTAAAAAAAAATATGTAGGCAGCCCAGTGAGCAGTCTGTACTACTGACGTGGCCCTGACTAGGCATGCCTACGTGGCAGGGTGACTATGCATTGATTTTTTTCCTCCGTTGAATTAGGTGGTCTCAAGTGGCACGATTTCGTTGGTGCTAATTTGGGCGATTTTCATTGGTGGATTGGTGGCCAACCACAGGCTACAGGAGGCCGCCACATGGCAACATGGGGGCCACCAAAAATATTGTTAAGGGCCAAATGGACCAGGCGGGGGTCAAACACCAAACCTCCGTCCAACAAACCTTTCCAACTACCAATGCGCCACTATATAACTTATTATATATTGCCATGTGGATTATATTTAAACTCCGTATTTTGTGCCATTGGGAAAAGGGGCCAACTCCTGGGTGCGTGCACCCAACAAGAATCGTGGGCGAAGCGAAGTGGGGACCCAGACGGCGAGGGCAGGCCATTGGCCTTAGCCCCGGGCACGTGGCCCCCCACGACCCAAATTTTCGGACTTAAGGCATTAGTGGCAAAATTATCCATTCCACAATTTGTGTTGATTTTTCGCCAATTTGTTGCTCGGTTAGTGGAAATTGGGGTGAAAATGTAGGACATGTGCCAGATTTGGGGGAATTTGTAGAGCGAATAATGCAAGAGCTAGGGGAAGACATAACTTCTTCAGTTTTTGACCAATTTGGGATTAGGAAGAGCCTAGATAGGCATTTTTGGGCATTCTAGAGCCATTGGAGCAGGTTTCAAAGATTTTTGAGCATTGTAAATTGATGTATTCACACTTTTGAGAATAATAGAGAGGATCAAGCCATTGGAAGATGGACCAAGGAAACGTAGCCCAGGCGGGGTGAAATACTTCATCATGTGTTATTGTGATATTTTTTTGGTGATGTTCTTGTCTGTTGTATGTTGTTGTTCAGTCATTTTTTTATGTTAATTTGTACATGAAATTTACATAAAAAGACTAAAAAATCTAATGATAAAACTTTCAATTAACCTCATGAATCCTTAAGCACTTTTACATATCCTGAAGAGGAATTTAGCATAGAAAAACTAATTTTCCCATTCAGATCAAAGACCAAGACCAAGTTTGCCACAAATATTCCAATTCAAACCCTCCTCCAAGTCCCCTCCAATAATCAAAGTCAACGTTGATCAACAAGCTCCAAATATTGTCAAAACATAGATTTTCGGCCCTGCAATAGAGTTTGAATTTCAATCTGGGAATACCGCAAAAAATGCCTCAAAAATTTCGCATGTGTGAGCTTAATTAAGGAAGAAAAACTTTGATTTCTCTCTCCTTTAACTTCAACCTTCTTCTTCTTGTCTAGGCGCAAAAATAGATAAATGATGTGATGATGAATGAATGTCTCCAACAGGTCGAATTTGACTCTTATATATAGCTAGGAGGATCTAATAGGTGCCACCGGCCGATTTGAAGATCTTGTGAGCTTATGACACAAAAATAAAATTTGACTTCTTCTTTTCAAAATGTCCAAATGGGACGTGACTCAAATAAATATTCTTTTAACTCAATAAATTCCTTTTTACTCTTTTGACTTTAAGCATGAAGAAAATGCTTTAAGAATATAAATAAATGAATATAATAAATACATCAACAATATCTTTATATTATGAAGACTGAATCTAGTTACAATTTTCAACATGATTATCGATATCCACCATCTCCTTGGCACAATATAGGCTTCCAAAAAAATGAATAACCCCATTAAGTAGATCCTTAAGAGAGGTAATATGCCTGCCCTCAACATCCTTCAGCTCCCAAATGGACTTTTCTCTTTTCCTTTCTGTAGCAAAATTATGAAAAAATTTAGTGTTTTTACCCCCTCCCCCCAAGCGATCCAAATGGCACAGCTTTTAAGCCGCCATTCATCCTCTTGCTGTTTCAAGATCAGGTGCTAACGCCCTTCCAAATATATATCCAATTTTTTCTACACATCGGATAAGGAAACTGAATTTGATGGATCCAAAATCGTTGAAATTTTATTGTCAATGCCAATTAATTCTTGGATATTGTTCCTCTTTTTTTCTTTTCCCCAACTCTGAACCACCTTCTTTAGATCAATTAATTTACAACTAACCACATTGATCTAGGAAGTCTCCATCTATTAATATCCTTTTAAGCAAGCAGTCCAAACCAATGGTTCAAAATCCTCATCCTTTAACCATGTGTGATTAAATTTAGAAGGAATCTCTTTCCAGTCACATTCCCTTGCCAGTTATTGTACTTATAGTACTTCTAGACATGAAGGTGGCAAATATCCCAAAGCAAGTCTGAAAAGAGGTTTCATTGGTGAAAGTATTGACTACTCCATTGAAAATAAATTAGATTTTCATCATAGATAATTATATGCTTTTGATTGTAATCTCTCAAAGTTCAACCAATATCTTGTTCAACACTTCATTTTTCCCATTTGTTTAAATATGGAAACCTTTATGTAAATAAAAAATTATTAATCCATTCAACTAAAAAAAAATATTTTTATTTAAAATAATATTTTAAGTATGTTTAAATGCATTTTGTTTGAATATTTTGGAAATAAACTCTATAGGTGTTTACTTTATCTAACTCCACCCATCATCAGAGACTGGAAAGCAAACAAATGACTAGCATGAGCATTGATCTAACCTTAAATAATGAAAACTGCCATATTGTATTAACAATCAATAAAATATAAATTATTAAAATAAATTATCAATGGTATACTAATTGTTACATTATAACATGATCAATAAATGTATTAAATTATTAAAATGGTGAATAATAAATAGTTAAAAAGAAGGAAGCAAAAAAATACAAATAATTGTTACATTATAAGATGATCAATAAATGTATTAAATTATTAAAATGGTGAATAATAAATAGTTAAAAAGAAAGAAGTTAAAAAAAAGACAAATATAATAAAAAATAAGTATAAAAACAAATGAGAAAGGGAGAAAAATTAAAAAACAAAAATTGGTTTTATATCAATTTATATTTTGTATATGTATTATAACATAATATAAAATTTTATAGTGTTATAAATATTAAATAATTATTAATTATATTATTGATAAATTTTGATATATATATATATATATATCAAACTCTTTTAATATAATTATCAATTAAATATTTGTATAAATTTTTTCTTTCAACGATTTTAGAAAATATTTAATCGTACAGGTTTAAAAAAATCTTTCTATAAAAATCAAATTACACTTAGAAATTTTCGAACCACGCATTTCGAACCAAATTTTTTGTTATGAAATATAATATAAACATCAACGTATAAATTGAAAAAAAACATGCCAATCCATAATCTACTCGTGTCAACCCTCTCCATGTGCTTTCAATGAGCATTATGAATTTATGATGAGTGAGAAGGGCGCTGTCATACAAATTTCATTTCAAAAGATGTTATGGGAGTATGCTTTGGACAGTTGGTGAGTTGGTGTGGGCAGTTCCTATTTTCAATTCTATAGGGTTATTAATGCGCCCTGACATGCGCCCCTGATAGCCCGATTTAACACGGCATATTTTTTTTTTTCCACCTCTATAACCGCGCGCGTGTTATATCTGGCTATCAAGGGCGCATGTTAGGGCGCATTAATAAACCTATAATGTTGGAAATAGGAACTGTCGTCGGTGTATAGATGCGATAAGATGTTAGGGGACGCTTTGGACAGTGGGTGTGTGAATGCGATGTGTGGGAAGTGTGTAATGAAACATGTTCATGGAACGTTGAGATATATACCATTAAACCTTATGCTCACTCTTATGACATAAAATAAAATGATAAATTAAAGACCATGCACTAAATTAATAATTGATTTATTATTTTTTATATACGATCTATTAATAAAAATAAAACTATATCCCACAAACAAATTGTAAAATCAATGAGCCAATTATTATCTGTCTTTTTGACTTGCGAGCAGAGACGGACCATCAACCGCGCACATTTTGATTTTACAATACAACAAAAAACAGCTGTCGGGGGCAACAGGTTTCGAATTTCCATTTCACTACCACTTCTATCCTTTTTCTGGAAAATCGATCGTACTTGGTATAGATTTACCTCTCTCACTCACCTTTTTTTCGAAACCACTTACAAAAATTATTGAACACATAACCCATGAAAATTGAAAACCATATTCTAATGGAGTAGTCTATCGAGGTGGAGGAATTGCCCGGACGGCCAAAAGTGGCCGGAATCTAAGCAAAAAAATTTCAAAAAATCTTGTAGAGCCAGTGTTTGAATCGTGTTTTTGATGGTGGAAATAGATTCAGCACCATCAAAAACGTCTAAGACACCTAAAATTTTGAAGTTTAACAACTATAACTTGGATTTAGAAAAATTCTTGCCGAGTTTTCTCTAAATATGACCACAATTTCCATAACTTTCCGGGCAATTCCTTTGGCTAGTTAGACTACCGCTATTCGAATGCTTTTAACAAATATTGGAATTTTTCCAGAACTTCGCCAGTCGGACTAATTTTTAATGGACCTTTTGGTTTTATGTCCCTCATGTTAACAATTTCAATAAAAAATTGTACCAGTCAATAAATACGTTTTGTTCTGTAATTTAAATTTATCAAGTTGTTTTTATTAGATTTTTTGGAAGTTTTTCTGGTGGGTTTTTCCAATCTAATTTCTCCATAATTTCGCATGAATTTGTTGAAATTACAAACTTGATATGTAACCTCTGCACATTAGAAGTGCCTTAGGAATTATTCAAGGTGTTGAATCTTTATAGGGCGCTGAATCCATATATACAGTCAAAAAACCAGTTCAAATAACACAAATCAAGATTTCATGTCAAAATTTTCTGCCGTCCAAAATTTCATATTATATACAACTCTTTTGTTAATGTATTCAATTTTAAAAATTTAAAGAAATTTGTTTAAATTAAAAATTGTACCCATCAAATATTATGTTACTTTCTATAATTTAAATTTTCAAAAATGTTATTTGATAATGTGTTTAATTTAAAAAAAAAAAAAAATTGTTTAAATTGTTGTATGTTTGTGTGATTTTTGGTATATTTTTTTAAACAATTTCGTCCAAAATTTGATAAGGATTTGTTGGAATTGCAATTTTGATAAAGATTTGTTGTTGGAATTACAAGTTTGAATTATATAGTATATACAATTTCACTACTATAAGAGCTTTTCAAAGCATTAAATCTATTTATATATTCAAAAATGCAATTTAAACAATAAAAAATTGCAGAGGCATTGAATCCATGTATACATTCAAAAACACAATTTAAACAACAAAAAATTATAATCTCATAAGAAACATATTATATTCAAGTTAGAAATACAAAAGCCTAGAACAATTAGACTAAACTATTACAAAATATTTTCATACTATGAATTATGCCCTTCATACTAACTAAAATGAAGATGACTACATACATACATAATAGATAACGCTCATAACCAAAATGAGAATGACTACATACATACATGGCGCAGATAGCTTGACAAAAGCCATAGCTAAAATGAAGATGGCCACATTCTACCTCTTTAGAAGTGGGGATAAACTGCATCCCCTCTAATTATAAGGCCATATGATTAACCTCATTTTAGCCAAGGGATTATTTTGGAAAAGAAGATTAGCCTATGGTTAAAAATTCAAGATAAAAGATGTAAAGGCCAAGATGGATTTAGGAAATATCATTCAACTGTGGACCACCTTGTTACTCTCAAGATCATTGTGGAGGAGCATTGCAATAATAAAATTGATCGCTTATGTTGTTTCATTGACTTTAGAAAGGATTTTGACATTGTTCCCATGATAAACCTATGAAAGAGTCTCAAAGAGATAATGATTCCTCTTGAGTTGAGGGTTGGATGAGAACATTATTGCTAATCTCAAGACCTTTGAGGGTTGGTCAGAAGAAATTAATTGTGTTCCTTGTCCCCTACCCTTTTTGGCATACATATTAGTAAAGCTAGAAGAGTGTTTGGAAGATACAGGTTGTGGTCACCCCACACTCATTGGTATAGTCATAACTCTTCTCCTTTATGCTAATGTTATTTCTCTTTTGGCAAGGAAACCTTACAATGTTGTCAAACAACTAAGAATCCTCCAAGACTTTTGTTCCAATATTGGTATGACTATTAATATTGACAAAACAAAAGTCATGATAATCAAATCCATAGATATCACATATGATACGACAAAAAAGATTGGTAGAAGTTCATACAAATATCTTGGAATCGATATCCATCACAAGCTCAACTAGAATTATAGAATTGGGAAAAGGATAAATGGAGGTTGGAAAGCTTGCAATGGACTTGAAAGCAATTTTTAGTCAACAAATTTTGAGATATGTGATAAAGAGAAACTCTTCTTTGAGACTCTTGTCACCCCTATTATACTATACAAATGTGAGGTTTGGAGATGTATTATATTCAGAGAGTTGTGGAAGAAGATAGAACAAATTCAAAAGTAGTTTATAACCAACAATATCAATATTAAAATAAATACACCCTATCCTATCCTCCTAATCAAAGAAAGAATTTCCCATATTGAAATCATTTCTATGATCTAGGTATCTTATGTATACAAAGAGGTTAAAGAACATGGAAGAAAAGACTCAAAAATATGAAATACAAAATTTGGGAATGAACCACACAGCTCATAGGTGAGTCGAGATTCACCTAGAGGTTGCCCAAGTAGCGCTGCTAAACATTCATTAAACAAACAATCAAAATATACAAATATTATAGGAGTCCATTTAGTTAGGGGGATCAAACAAATTCTTGGAAAATAGGATCTAACTCCTAAATACACAGATAATCAAAACTACCTAACGAATCCATTTTTCATTATTTTCAAGTTTCTCCCTTAATGATGAAAGGATTTATTTGCACACCTAAGATCTCTCTAAACAACTCAAATTTCATCTTCTCAAGGGGCTTTGTGAAAATATGAGCGACATTTTCAAAAGTATTACAATATTCAAGTTTTTTTTTTATAATGTATCTTCTCTCTAATAAAATGAAACTGAGCATTAAGATGCTTTGTTCTTGCATGATACATTGGATTGCATTCCAACTTGATCGATCTCTGGTTGTCACATTTGATCACAGTAGCCTTCTTTTATTTTTTTTTAACATCTATAAGAACTCTCCTCAACCAAAAAACTTCACAAGTTGATGCACGCAAAGTTTTATATTCTACCTTAGTTGATGACAATGATGCAGTTGGTTTGTTCGTGCTTCTCCATGAAACAATCCTAGATCCAATGTTGAATGCATAACATGTAGTAGATCTCCCATCATCCGGATTACCAACCCAATTTGAATCTGAGTAACCTGTCATCTCAACATCAAATGAATCAATATACTTAAGTCCAAAATCAATTGTCCCATTAAGGTACCTGAGTACATCTTTCGTTGCTCTCCAATGGATTTCTAGAGGTCTTGCCAAAAACTGACTTAACACACTAACAAAGTATGTTATATCAGGTCTGGTTGTAGTAAGATAATTCAATCTTCCAACCAATTGTCTATACAATGTACCATCAACCTCCTTTGAGCCATCATCAAAATGAAGTTTCACATTCTGTTGCATTGGAACAAAAGCAACTTTACACTGATCCATTTTAAAATTCTTAAGAAATTCTCTGACATACTTACCCTAAGAGACAAAATTCTGACCAACATCTCTCCAAACTTCAAGACCTAAACAATAATGTAACTCACCAAGATCTTTCATCTCAAATACTTGTGACATTTTCACCTTAATTCCATCAATTAGTTTAATTGAATTTCCTATAATAATTAAATCATCGACATACAATGAAATAAATATCGCATGCCCCTTTGCATCAAATTTGGTATACAGATTTGGATTGCTTTGACTCCTCATAAAACCCTATTAAAGAAAGAAGAAATATATCTTCTCATACCATGACCTAGGTGCCTGATTCATCCTATACAAAGCTTTCTTTAATATGAAAACTAAATGTTCCTGCCCCTTTTTCACAAACCCTTCAGGTTGTGTCAAATACACCTCCTCCTTTAAATCACCATTCAAAAAAGAAGATTTTACATCTAATTGGTGTAAATTCCAATGGTACTTTGTAGCTAATGCAATTAACAACTAATGATATTTAATTTAGCTACTTGTGTAAATGTTTATGCACAGTCAAAAGCCTCCTTTTGTGAGCACCCTTTTCCTACCAATCTAGCTTTATATTTGTGTCTAGTACCATCTACTTTAAAATTGGGTTTGTAGTATTTACAACCATTTACATCCTATGGGCTCTTTATCTTTAGGCAATTCATTCAATTCCCAAGTCTTACCCCAAAATTCCCTCAAATGGTGAACTGCTGGTTTAAAACCATATAAGACTTCGAATGGGGTCTTAAGATCAAGATACCTTTTTGGACTTTTGTTCTTTAAATAAATGGCAGTACTAATGGCCTTTACCCAAAAAGAATTTGATAGGTTTTTACCTTTGATCATACTCCATGCATACTCCACCAATGCCCTATTTTTCCTTTCAGCAACATTGTTCTGTTGTGGAATGTAGGGTACTGTAAATTGCTGCACTATTCCATGATCCTTTCACAACTTGATGAAGTTCCCCAATCTGTATTCTCCCCCTTGATCTGAACAAAGGATCTTTATGGACTTCCCTGTTTGCTTATCTCCCATGTTTTTGAATTCTTTGAAATAATCAAAGACATCACCCTTTTTCCTAAGGATGTACACCCAAGTGTACCTTGTTCCATCATCAATAAAAAATAGAAAATAATAAGCACCTCCAAAGGATCTGGTTAGCATTGGTCCACAAACATCAGAATGCACAAGTTCTAATACATCTCTTCTTCTCCTATCATAATTAGAGGGGAATTCATCTGTATAAATATTTCCTAATGCACAACCTTCACAAGAAGCATATTCATTCTTTAACATAAGGAGTCCTTCAACCATTATTTGTTTCTGCAACATTAATAAATCATGATAATTGATATGACCATACGTCTGGTGCCAAAGAATTTTAGCTAACATAGCAGTAGAAGTCAGTGCTTGATGACTTTTTCTGGTGACATCAAGCTTGTACAATCCTCCAACTCTGACTCCTAAATCAACTGGTCTGCAGTGATCCAGCAAGTCCTTTACTTTGCAATTTGTTTTTAAGAATTCAAACTTCGAATTATGATATGTGATTATGGACACAAAGAGCATATTTTTCTTGATCCCGGCCACATACATAACATTATGGATGCGCCTAACACTACCATTTGGTAAAGTCGCTAGAATATCTCCATATCCCATGATATGATGCACACAATCATCTCCAAGATAGATGTTTCCACCATTACTTATTTCCTTGAAGTTTTCATACAATCCTGATTGCATGTCATGTGAATTGAATATCTAGAGTCTACTAACCAAGAAATAACATCATTTGTTTCAGCAGACGCGTAACATTAGACATAAACAACTTAACATTTTTAAGATTAGAATTTAGGCCTTCTCCTGCAAAATGTCGTGAATGTCTTCTGTGTTTATTATGCCCACCTTCATCACTTCTCTTCTTATAACAGTCTCTAGAAAGATGCACATTTCTACCACAATAGAAACATTTTATTTCATAATCATTTCTCGCAGATGACATACCTTGATTTGGTTTTGGAAATGGCCTTTTTGAGATAGACTTCCACCTTTACTTTCTCCTCCTTGTTTCCCTTTGAAGAACTTTTTTTTTCGCCAACAATGCTAAATCTAGATTCCGAGGCTTTAAATTCTTGTGTCTCTCTTCTTCCTGCATTAATATACCTTTCAATTCCTCAAAATTTGGCGCTTTCTCCCTTGCTGCAAGACCTATAATAAATATTTGATAGTCCTCTGACATTCCATTTAAAGTGATTGTCACAAGATTAGTACTAGATACAGATTCTCCTATGTCTCGGAGCTTATCTTTCAAGTCTTTAATTCTTGAAACAAAAGCACTAACAGATTCTTTTTCCTCCATTTTAATATATAGGAGCTTACTTTTTAGAAAGAGGACTCAACTTGTATTTTTACTCTCATACAAATATTTAAGTGTAGTCCAGGTTTCACTGGAATTTTTACACTCATGAATGTGAGGGAGTATATTATCTTTAACAGACATACTTAATAATACCTTTGCTTTGTTCTCCCACTTCTCCCAGTCTTGAATCGATGCAGTTGTAGCGCCTGCAGTAGGTGTTGCTTCTTCTCCCTTTGTGATGGTCTAAACGCCATAGCTTTGCAGCAATGTTTGCAGCTTGAATTTCCAGTTAACATAGTTGGATTCGTCCAATTTATTGGCCTCAATTAAGTATGTCTCTGCAAGGGGATTAGCCATCTCGACAAAAATCTCAATTTCCAACAACACCTAGCTTCTTACTCCACACTTCATGAGCACCACTAGTAGCTCCACGAATCCCTAATCGACAGATCCATGGCTCCAACAACGACTAGGCTCAGTAGATTTAAACAAAAAATAAATGAAGCTCAACCAATTTATAAATTTCACAAAAAATGGATCTGTGCACTCTTACCAGAGACACAGTCCGCAGAAGCGATAAGTTTTTCGTTATCTACGCACTTTTTCTTAATAAAAGATGCACAAATATGCTCACTTTTTCTTCATAAAAGTTGTGCAATCTGCGCACTTTTCCTTAATAAAAGTTGTGCAAATATGCTCACCTTTTCTTAAGAAAAATTGTGCAATCTACCAAATGCGCATTATACAATTGACTAAGGGTGTGCAAGTCATATCTGACCTTTCTTCTCCTAACAAATCCCAACTCAGCTCTCCTCCACCAGTCCACGCCAAGATCTACTGCTCTCCACGTACAATAGGACAATGACTCAATCCTCAAATGGACAATGCAACCTTCCAATGAGTTCATGCTACTCCACGCATAAATATGGCAAATTGTGACTCTGCCAATAGATCTTCACACCTACACTCACTAACAGAAGAGGCTCCACGCTCACCAATCTCTCTCAACCACAGAGGCTCACCACATTAGTCTCAGCCACAAGGGCTCAACTCAACCCTAATGCTCTCATACCAACTCAAAAATATGGAAGATGCAATTTAGGAATGAACCACACAGCTCACAGATGAGTCAAGTCACACGTTGAGCTTGCCCAAGAAGTGTAGCTAAACATTCATTAAATAAACAATCAAAAGATACAAATATTATAGGAGTCCATTTAGTTAGGGAGATCAAACAAATTCTCGGAAAATAGGATCTAACTCCTAAATACACACACAATCAAAACTACCTAACAAATCCATTCTCCATTATTTTCAAGTACAAGAGGTTTCCTAAAATTGCTTCTAACTCTAGCCAAAACCACCACCTTCGACTCAAGGAAGGATGGCATAAGGATGTGTTGGCTCGACCATTTGGGGATAAAGTAGGAAATCATTTTGCAGAATAAGGATACAATTAAAAATAATATTACAACAAAATTTAAAGAGAAATTGTGGGGTGATAAAGAGTTATAGGGAAAAAGGAAACAAAATATTATAATAATTTGATCAACCCAAATCTTGAAAATCTAAAATATCTCTATGTCTCAGCTAGTGTAAAGAAGAAACTAAGCATTGCTAAAATAAGAACAAATCATCATGAGCTCCATAGTGAAATTGGGTATTAGTCAATTTCGAAAAAACCATGGGTTGAAAGAGTTTGTCAGTTTTGTGACACGAGGAGTGTTGAAGATGGAAAGCACATTCTCTTATATTTGTCCAACTTATACTCACATTAGGTCTAAATTTCAAAAGATTTGTCACACCACCACCCTTCTTTATCTTTTAACTCAACAAAACCTATGGTGATCTTGGAACAATTCTTCTAATATTTTTTAAGAATTGAAATAAAATTCTAATTTTTTTTAAATACTCTTACCTTAGATCCAATAACCCATTCTATCTTAGTAGAGATCACCAACATCATCATCATGTATGTATGTGTGGGGCAAGCCAGACTTATTAATACAATGATTTATTTAAATATATAAATATATTAACTTTTAGTAACTATATTGTAGATAAGCCTATTTATATTGAATATTGCAACTAAAGGTAAGATGTTCACCATTGCGGGACAAACCCAGTTTAAACCATACGCAATTTTCTTATACATATGTTATGCAAACTTGTTAAGAATGATGCATTCTAAATCTTTGAATTTACGACTCATTAATTTGAAACTTCCTTTCAATTATTCGGACATTCCCATTCACTATAATATCTACAAAGAGCCATATTGAATATTAACTATGTTCACATTAAAAAAATGGCGAAACAAAAAATCCAATGTTCGGAACGGTATGTTTGGAATTGGATGTCAGTAAATGTTGTTAAAAAAAAGTCATGTTTTTGCAAACGGAGAAATCACAAAATTATAATGCGAGCATTCTGATAAATAACAAAAATATAATGCGGGCATTCTAACACATAATTGCATATTGTGTTAACTGCAGATAAGTATAAATGGTGGAGAGAAGGTCATGTGCTGGTTCCGTGATTCTCCAATCCACGATTTAGCCTTATACAAATGGAACATCAAGTGGAAGTTCTCATGCAGACCGATGATTAACTGTTGTCACTGCAAAAACTGCGTTCTTCGGATTTGATTTTCAAATGTAGAGCATGCCTTCCTTCAATCGTTGGGGTAGCTGTTCCAGTACTCTCCCATCCCAGTATAAAGAGGGATAGCCAGAGGTATCAAGCTTCTCCAACGACCTCAAACGTTCAACTTTTCACTTCCAGATACCCGCAGCTCCTCCACTTCTCTCCACCCGCTAATGTTTAGCATTTGAAATTTGGAAAGGCCAAAAATGCCATCTATTTTCTTCAAATTAGGACAAGAAATCAAGCTCAGCTGGATGAGCGTACTCGGCAATGTTCCAACCTCAACCAGACCACGACAACATTTGACATCCAACACTGTCAACAGTCCAAGGGAATCCGGCAAACACTTCCATCTGGGGCAATCCGCCAGTCTCAATTCCTTCAAATTCCTTAGGACGCTGAGCGAAGGCGGCAGCATTTTCGAGAAAGAGCCATCCAATTCCAAAACTTCCAGATTGCAGAGGTTTTAAAAAGTACTAGGTAATTCTTGGAGAGACGGTGGAAGTTGGAGTGGCAATAATTGGTTCATCGCGGCCCATCGTGCCTCCCTAAAGTGTCTCAAAGAGAACTTGAAGAACAACACATCCCGGTCATCTTCTCCGTCATCCTCAGCCACTCCCTCTCCGCTCACCCCAACTCACCCTCCGTCTCCCTCTCCCTCCACGCCTTCCACACCCTCTCCGCGCGCTCCCTCCATACTCTCGTTCTCTCCACCGACTTAAACGAAATACTACCCCACAACGACAGCCACACCAGCCACATCGTTCTCCACCACATCCTCCACCTTCTCTCCCACTCCCTCTCGTCCTCCGCCTCCTCCACCTCCTCCCGCATATCCATCTCCATCTCTCTCTTGTACCACTCCTGGTCGTCCCTGTCCAATTTCATGCATTGCCTTTTCAAGATATTTTGATGGGCTCTGGTAGAAATAATCAAACTATCACTAGCTGTTAGATCAAGATATTTAAGCCTAATTAAATTCTCGAAGGAATTTGGAATCCTCTCCAAACTGCGGGAGCACGACAGATTGAGGTGTTTGAGGTTGACCAAATTGCCAAATAAATGCGGCAGTGACTTCATTTTCCAAGCATTTATTAACTCAAAACGCTTCAAAGACGGCAACGATCTCATATTGTTCTCCTCCGGTAACCAGATGTAAATCTGTTCGAGCTGCTTCAGTTGTCCAATGGACTTTGGAAGCTTTGAGAGAGGAGCCAAAATCTCTAACTGCCGCAGCTGCAAAGGTGCCTGCAAAATATTAAAGTATTTCAACTATAATAAAGATGCAGAAATTCAATTTTGCGGTGCGAGATATCCATAGTGATAGCGCACGGAAAGTTGCCACAATATTTTCATTGCTTTCCCGGCTACGTATAGGACTATTAGATTCTCCTTTGGAATCCAGGAAGGCAGAGAAGAGTGGCCACACTTGTACCAGCGAAGCCATCTCATATTTGGCAAAGCCACCGTCCTCCAAATGCTTTCCAAAAGCTGGTCTTCAGTAACAAGAAGTTGATGCATAATACTTAAAGTCTTGATTTGCAATATGGAACCATCCTAATTCCGCGGACATGGTGATTCTGTAAATACAGAAAAGAATTGAAACATTATGCTTCTTTAAAAACAATAAAGAATTTGAACGTCGCGATTCCGAAAAAACAGTCAAGATTTGAAACATTATGTTTTTCTAAAAACATTGATGAATTTAAACATCCGACCCAGCTTTCTATTGCGGTTCATATTGAATAAACTGTTTAAGGCTTGAATGACTGAAGCACTTACAGTTGATGGGAATCCTAAACTCTGAGCGATCCTTCTTCCCAATTCTCTTAGGTGATCGTGCATGTCTATACAATTTTCAGTACTGTCTATCTCAACAAGAGATTTGTTCCGTAAATTTTGAAATGCAGAGAAGCCTTTCCACCCTGATTGGTACCATACTTTTATGGCAGTATGAATCTTGTCTCGGATGAGAAAACCAGAAATATATAAAAATAATTGTTTCTCCTCTTCATTGAGTGAATCAAAACTAATTTTAAGAATTTGTTGTATATCAGGATGTCCATGAATTCTGCTCAAATCGTCCTCGCAGTAAGCTTCATGTCTGTTTACACGAAAAAGACTCCTTGATACTTTTAGGTATAAAGTCAATCCATCGCAAATCCTTAAAATGTTATCTATCAAATTTTGAAAACCGGGAAGTGGATGGGGATGGGAAAAAGCATGGCGGCAGAAGAGCTCCATGGACTGTTGTCTATTCCGACAACTTATCGTATAAAAATGTTGTATTCGTAACACTCGGAGAACATTTATATTAACTTTCATACATGATTCTATCAAAATTAACCCAAAAAAATCGTTATAAAACATTATTATTTTATCTTTTCTTTTTTATGTAAAATAATTTAATTTATTAAACATTTATTGGAAGTAATGTTTGTTAAATGCTTCTATGTGTTATTGTGAGTTGTCATTGTGAGTTTCCATGTGTCGATCTAAAAATTGTTGTTCCCTATGTCTAAGTTGTAGTTGTGTCCTTTATGAGTCATAGATCCACTTTCTTAGGATCTAGATTTGTCAAATTCTGTGATCTAATTGTCATATATATTTGTAACTGTGATGAATAAAGATATCAAGTGATTTGTGTGTGTCAATATCTTCTCTCTCTATTATTTTTCGAACATGGTATCATAGCCATAAGGTTGAGATCTGAAAGGCCAAATCTAGATTGTTAAAGCCCCTACAATCTGGTTTTGTGAGAGTTGTTTGTTTTAAATGCGTTGTGTGATGCATTATCAGGATTTTTCATAAACAATATGTTGCTACCATTGGAATCTTCACATCCAATATTGCTTTAATTGAGAGATGCAATTAGATCTGCATGTGGATAACGAGGATAAGAAAGAATGGCAGTGGAGATGTGTACAATTGATTCAATGATATACGTACGTATATAGAGCACACATAACAAATAATATTTCCAATTGTGATATTTGTGACTCTTCTCCAACTCCCTTTCTTATTCTTCTCGGAGAGGCTTTAACAGTGGGGGCTCGTGTTTCTTTGTCTCTTTACCAATTTGATATAGGGATTCATTCCCATTCTCTACACATTATTATTGTTGGAGCCATGTAATATTCCAATCCCAGTGGAACCCCAATACAGTAAATGCATGTAGCACCCACTCAGTCAATATTATGCTTTTGTAATACCAAGCCACTCATAGGTCCAGATTGTTTGCCTCTCGAAATTCGATTTTTCTCAGTTTGATCTCTTGATATTTGGCCTCAAGTGCACAAGATTCAAATTGCTAACAATAGCGTGGAAGAAGAACTGATATTAAATCTAAAAGAGGCAATATGGATTCTTTACCTTTAGAGAAATTTAATGGCATCAACTTTCATACATGGAAAGTTAAAATTCAAATGCATCTTATGAATATAGGTTTGTGGAGTATAGTAAAAGGAACTGAAAAGGCTCCTACTGATGCTAAGATTTTAGTTGAATTGAAAAAGAAAGAAGACAAGGCTAAGGCTATAATTGGTTTGTGTCTTTCAGACATTCAAATGCATTTGATTGATTTAGCAATATCAACCCATGAAAACATTTGAACATGAACACAAAGTTCTCTTTAATACTTCGGCTCTTTAGTCTCAAAATGCATGATGAGACACCTCTCTCTAATCATATAAATGAGTTAATGTCTCTGTTAAGGAAACTAATTGAAATTGGTATCAAGGAAGAAACAAATGATGTTAAAGAAATTCTATTAAATAACCTATCTTCCAAGTATAGCAACATTATATTTACATTAAGTCAAATGTCCTCTCAATCATTAGAGGGAATGGTATCATCACTTTTAGTTGAGGAAAAAAGAGTGTTATAGGCCATTTTGTCACATTTGGTCAATAGGCCTTCAACTGGATCAATCAACATCCTTTGACCTCCTTTTCATCATCCTTGCACAAAGTCCTAAGCATGACTCATTCTAATCCCTGATTTTCTGCCTGAAAGCACCTTGTTTCAGTCATTTTAAGGACCAAAGCAACCTGGTCTCTTACTGGCAAGCGTTAATTATTAGGTTTCCCTACTCTACACTTGCACTGATCACGAGCAGGTTTCTCAGTGTTGGGGGTGTGCTAATTGTAGAAATTCGGGAAAAAGAGAGAGAATCTCGAAGCTCCCTCTTACAGATGCTTCCAAGATCTATTGTAACCATTTACCTCAGATAATAGTCTTGAATCCTATCCTATGCTACCTTGGAGTTTTCATCCCTTATCCCTTGAGATAATCCTCCCATCAAGCGTGGATCTCAAGCCTACATTGGTAAAAGGATAATAATTCATGAACTACCTCCTTCACTTATATATTCACTGCCATCCATAGGCAAAGGGTTTCCCTATTAGAGTGATTCTACCCTTATGTTGTTGTTGTGAGAGATATATTTCCATGCATTAGGGTGATTAGGGGTTCACTTTGTGACAAGGAAAGGACAAGTCAACTTGGAGGATCTCTTCTACAAAATCAACACCTATTTTTGGTTGTAGCTCACTCCATTTCTATCAATGCAAATATTTTTTTGTTTTCCTATATATGATGTTAGGCTTTCATATATTTCAATACCATGTTGATCTATTGAATAAAGTGATTAGATGATGTTGCATATATTCTTTGGATCCTTCGTTTGTGTTATCTGACTGTGTAGGTTATAATTATAGCGATCAGAGCTAGGATTGGAGCATTCAAGCAAAGGAAGGAGCAAAGCATACCACAGATTCAAAGTAGGCTTCATCCCGTTATCTATTTACTTTAAGTAAAACATTAGTCTCTTTGTCTTTCTATTGTTCTAGGTCAGTCCACCAGGCCTAGGGAAGATACTTTTGTCCACAGTCATAGATTCTACATAACAAATTGGCGACCATACTGGGGAGCTATGTATTCCCTTGGTGGTTTATTTTTCTATTATTCTTGTCTTACCTATTCTTCAGATCCTTTACTATCTTATTCAGTCAACAACATACCTAGGAACACCTTTCATTGAGTCTCAATTGCAATCCTTGTGTCAGAATATTGCATCCCTAGACCAGTGCACCCTCTGGTCTTCTGACAGAGCATTGCACCCTAGTTGAACCTTCCCTTTGCCTACATTGCATAACGCTAGTGCTTCCTTTTCTCCTCCATTGGCACCTGTTCATGCACAAGTTTTCTTTTGTCTTGATTTTCTCTTTGATCAACCTTGTTCTAGCTGCTCTTCCCTGAGTCTTTGAGTGTCTTTTGGTCCCTCTAAAGCCTCCATTTGGTTTTATTTTGTTTTAGTACCTTTGGTAAGGATTTGTTTGAATATTTTCCTTTGATCTTATCATTAGGTCATTTGCAAACATATTTTTCTTGATAATTGAGTACTTAGATGAATTGGAGTTTAAGTCATTGTTTTGAAAAGCTTGTTTGAATCAGTTATTAGACTTTGCATCTTTGTTTTCTTCATTTTCAAAAATTATGTGACTCGAAAAGAAAAATCTTTGCATGGGAATTTATGGTTTTTTGTGTTCATCAGAATTGGAAAAGTTGCATTTAAAAGGGAATTGCATTTTTCACATTGTATGTTGCATATTGTTCGTTGCATACTCTTTGTCTCTTCCCTTCCTTAGATATATTTTCATTGAATCAGAATCCTGCAGAAGACTCGTTGACCCATGTCATGACGTATCATTTGTGGTGTTCTTTGAACTCCCTTAATGATGATTCCATATGATTACGTATTTTCCAACGTACTCATACAAGTACCGCAACTAAATGGTACATTGAGTTACCTAGAGCTTCCTTTCAAAATTTTAGTTCCTTTGCTACCACCTTCCTTGTGCATTTCCAGTTACCCATCTGGTATGAAATTGGGACGAAACTTTTGACCAACTTTAAACAAACTAAATCCACTCACATTTCAGATCACATTCATGAGTGTTGGTGTCGTCGTTGCTTGGTTAAGACCTATGTTCTGGATCAAATGTTAGTGAAATGGTTCATTAAATCCCTATTTCCATCTATCACAAACGATGTAGCTAAAGGCAGAGTCGTGACTGAAGAGAAAATAATTGCTCGTGCTTAGTATTTGGACCTCATCTATACCCAATCTGGCACGATGTATGAAAATATCCCAGATTCTTCGAGACCTTCCAATTTTGTTCCTCCCACTCCTGGTAAAGAATATCATGTTGGTGATGGAATCATTGGTTCTTCCAGTTTTCAAATAGTGAGTAAACCATATGGTGTTTCTCTCACTGCCTTTGCCCAAAACTCTTCATCCAATCCTCCTATGGCTTCTTCTTTGGAGATAAATGTTGTTTCATCTAATAAAGTAAAATATCAACAATAACTACCCATAAAAGCCTCGCTACCCATGCTTGATTTGTAACGAGGAGCACTTTACTCATGACTATCCTCACCACATAGAAGTGAATCAGTTTCTGAAATCCTCCACTTCTCCCGCAGTGTTGATCGACCCATTTCTCAATCAAGAGACCCACATGTTTGCTCAAAACCTATCTTCCTCTAACACGGTTTCAATGCTTTCTTCCTCGAAGCATAAATGTGATATTATGGTAGATACTAGAAACAAGGACTATGGTAATGAAAATCCCCTGAACGGTTAGGCTACTAATCAACGCACCAATTTGACATCACCTCCATTCGATCCTTCTATGATTCAAGTGGATATTGGTGGCCATCTGCCTATTCCACCTAGACCCCCCAAGCAGTTTCACCTGTTTCCTTGTTCATTTCAGCATTTACTATTTTCAGTGGTTTTTCTGATCCTGAACTTCTGGAGCAGTTTTGATCCCCTAAACGAATTTTTTTGGGGTCTACAGTAGGCCCATAGACATAAGCAGGGGCCTGCAGTGAAACCTATAGTACTCGAAGAGAACTTTCCAACAAGGTATTATACACACCAAAGGGAGATAATATGACCAAGTTATGACCCTGAGAAGTTGGCTGCCCAACTAACCCCAACGGGGCCCATAAACTCTTGGTGTTACATCTCCTCGAGTTAGGGTTTTGGTTGTTTTGGTTTTCTCATGTTTTCCAATAATAAGTAGGCCCTTGAGCCTCATTGTAACACATTTCAGAGGCATGTAGACACCATATCTCTTCTCAAAGATAAGCTACAATAACATGAGCTATCTTATTTCCATTTTGTTTTTAAGAATAGTTCAATATTTTTCTATTAATGAAATGAAGTGTTTTTATGCTACATCTCTATGTTTACAATTATATCTATATGTTTTTTTGTTCCTATTTAATTTTAGATCAGTGGTATTAGAGCATCTACACTTTCTCTATTTTTCTTTGCATGTCTGCAACGAGGTGAGGGTATAAGGAGTTAGGGATTGATTTGGTTGAACCATTGCAAGATCAGCCTTGCAAAACTTGAGGACCTCCAATGGTGGAAGAAAATAAAGACGATGGGTTAGGAGATCCTTCCAAAAATTTTCTCGAGGAAGCCCTAAATCGACGAAAGGATGCGATGATGGATAAATTTTTCCAAATCCTTCGACGACTACCCATAGACAATGCATCTTCATCCAAAAGCCACTCTGGAGTATCCACTCCTTTTATGGTACAAGTTAACTTTGTTTTTCCTATGTTCAAAGGCCTGATAGATGCAGACGTCGTAGATGAATGGTTAAATTTTTTGGAAGGATATTTTTTAGTTCATGGCTTTTCCAATCGGGAAAATATTACTATTGCACTTGTCAAAGCCGCCCCACACATCAAGGACTGGTGGGAAACCTATTGTGAATAAAAGGACGAGAGTGAATCCTCGTTGTTTTCAACTACACCACTTGGAATTGTTTCCAAAACGCCATCAAGGAACAATATTACCCTGTCGGGAGCTATGAACACAAATACATAAATGGGACCATGCGACAACAGGGAAGGGACCAAGATGTGCCAGAGTTCACAAATATCTTCCATACCCTTCACATGAAGCTGGGTATCAAGGATAGTGAGCAACATTTGGTGCTCAAGTACCGTGGTTATCTACACAAGTACATCCAAGAAGAGATGGAGTTCTTGGACATTTCCTCATTCAACACTCGTATCAGTACACTGTCAAGATTGAGAATAAGTTTAAATAGAAGAAGCGAGACTTTGGAACTGCAATGTTCCCCCAAACCACATAACAAAGGACCAAGCCAAGGCGGGGCTACCTAGGACAACGTGCTGAAGCCACAAGCTAAGAACAACACCATGAAGATGAAGAAGGACACGGAAAATGGTGTGAGTTACATAAGAGCTCCACTTACAATACAAGTGAGTGTCGGGCCAAGCAATCACTGGTGGCTGAGCTAAAGGCTTCCAAATCAGACGCAAGTTTCGACTCTGAATCATAACCCGATAAGGGGACTGACAAAGAGAATAAGATCATTGATGTGGAGCCCAGTGCCACCATGGCCACCACCAAGATCCAGAAGATTGAGCCTGAAGATCCAAAGGAGGGGAACACCTCTTCCACTCACAAATATGGGTGAAGGGTTCTCCACTGCATTTCATTATCGACAACGGGAGCCAAAAGAACCTAATTTCAGTAGAGGTAATGAAGTGGTTGGGCCTAAAGACTACAACACATCCACAACTGTACACCATCAAGTGGCTTCACCAAGGACAAGATATTCGAGTCAACTAGTAGTATCACCTTCCCTACAACATCAAGTCCTTCACGGATGAGGTACTGTGTGATGTTGCTCCTCTTGAAGTTTGTGATGTATTGTTAGGACAACCATACTTATGGAAGTGACATGTTGTATATGAGTCTAGACCTCACTCTATGATTATTACTTTGTCTAATAAGTTGTATAGTATACCAGAGGTAGCCCTACCTACCACCATCTCTTTTATCACTGCCTAGAAATGCAGTAAGATCATTTACCAGACCAGGAAATTTGTTTTCCTTATGAATCACCACTAAGGAAAGAAGAAGGTTGTGGCCATGGCTTCTAGGCAGGGCTCCTTTGCACAACAACAACAAATGGACAAGGTCGTGGAGGAGTACAGGAATATTTTCGCCTCACCCACACGGGTACCTCTACACTGTCACGTCAAGCACTCCATCAATCTAACCCCAGGCGTGCCACTACCCAATGAACTGATCTATTGATGCTCTGTTTTGGAGAATGATGAGATCAAAAGGCAGATTCAAGAACTATTGCAGAAAGGGCACATCAGGCCAAGATCATCACATTGTGGGAGCCTAATTGTATTGGTACAAAAGAAGGCTGGCACGTGGAGGCTCTGTATTGACTATCGGGCACTGAACAAGATCACTGTCCATAATAGGTACCCAATCCCACGGATTGATGACCTTCTGAACTAGCCCAAAGGGGCCAAATATTTCAGCAAGATTGACTTGAAGTCAAGTTATCACCAAGTGCCTATCGAACTCTCTGATGTGTGGAAGACTACCTTCAAATCCAAGGAGGGCCTTTTCGAATGGTTGTTCATGTCATTCGGATTGACGAACACCCATGCAACCTTCATGAGATTGATGAATGGCATCTTGCGACCCTTCACCAATGCATTGTGGTGGTGTCTTTAGATGACATCTTGATCTTCAGTTAGAGTTGGGAAGAGCACCTCCACCATATCCAATAGATCCTTTAAACCTTGCAATAACACAAGTTGTGTGCTAACTTGGAGAAATGCACCTTTGGCCTTACCCTGGTTTAATATCTGGGGTACATCATTGATGAGGAGGGTGTACAAGTCATTCGGGATTGGCCAACCCCAAGCACTCTAACAGAGCTCCGTATATTTTTGGATCTTTCCAATTTCTACCATAGGTTCGTGTTGGCGTTCTCTCACATGACTTGGCCTTTAAGTCAAGTCACCAAGGGTGGAGTGAAAGAAAAGTTTTTTTGGTCAGAAAACCAACAAAAAGCATTCTCCAAGATGAAGAATCGCCTCTATTTTGCACCAGTGCTCACACTACCAGACCTGGAACAACCATTTGAGATTCAGATAGATGCCTCCGACTATGCTATCGGTGTGGTTCTTACTCAGCATGGGCATCCAATGGCTTACCATAGTGAGACACTTTCGAACACAGTCCGAAAGTACCCCACTTACTACAAATAAATGTATTTCATTGTGCAGGCCTGCCGTCAATGGAAACATTAAATTTTAGGGAAGGAAACAATCATCCACACAGACTGCCGACCTCTACAGTTCATACAGACATAAGGGAATTTGCAGAATGATCGTCATCAGAAATGGTCCATCTATCTGCAACAGTTCCATTTGAACATTAAGTATAAGAAGGGTAGCACCAATAACATCGTTGATTGCCTCAGCCGACCATCGGTCATGGTGTTGATCACTGTGATCGACTCCTGTGGGTATGAGACATCAGGGTGGCTGCATCTCTACAAAAGTGATCCATAATTCGACAACATATACTAGACACTTGTGGAAGGGAAGCAAGTTCCAAATTTTCACGTCAGGATGCACTGTTATGCCACCTTGGACACATTTGTGTTCCTTTAAGTGAGAGTGCCAAGATTATTTGGGAGGTGCACTACAGTCGGGTCGCTGGACATTTCGGAGTAGAGAAAACAGTGGCGGTATTGCAGAAGTATTTTTATTGGACGAAACTTCATCAGGATGTTGGGAAGTACATTAGATCCTGCAGTTCTTGCGCCATTTCCAAACCAACCATCAAGAAGCAAGACCTATATAATCCTCTACCTACTCCTAGCCAACCTTGGGAATCTGTCTCCATGGATTGCATGTTTGGCCTTCCTTCTACTAAGCATGACAACGATTGTGTTTTCGTGGTTGTTGATAGATTCTCTAAGATGGCCATCATGGCAGCCTACAAGAAGAGTATCACAACAGAGGCCACTGCTAAGCTCTTCTTTGAGCGAGTGTGGGTACACTTTGGGATCCCATAGTCCATTGTCTCGAATTGGGACAACAGATTTCGGAGTGCATTTGGGCAAGTCTTTGGTCGATGTTGGATACAAAACTTACTAAGTCCATGACTTTCCATCCCCAAACTGATGGCCAAACAGAGATTATCAACATGATAATCGTACAAATTCTACGCATGTACAACTCGAAGCATCCATGCAGATGGGATGAAATTCTCCCCTATGTCCAACACAGCTACAATAGAGCTCTCCATAACTCAACATGCCACAACCCCTTTCAGGTATGGTTGGGATTTCAACCATTATGCCCCATTAATGTAGACATACCATTTGTAGCCACTTAGGTAGATTCAACTCACGTTGTGTCCGAAGCTGAAAGGGCTAACAACTACATTTAGCACATTCAACAAATCCTGCAACAGGTCCATGATATATTGGACAGAGCTAATGCTAAGTACTAGCAGCATTGTGATCATCATCGAGTGCCAAACAAGTTCTAGGTGGGTCACATAAGTTTGGCTACATTTGCATAAGGAGTGCCTTGATGGACCCCACCCGCTCCGATATGGGCCATACACCATCACCAAGGTTGTCGGTGACAATGCCTTCGAGCTCAGCATCCCACCATTCCTTGGTCTGCACCCACTGTTCAATGTAGATCGCCTTTGGCCATACTTTCCAACATTGTTGGACACATCTGACATTGCATAACAGCTCAAACAAACAGAGCTCAACCCAAACTACATGGAATAGGCCACAACTGATTAGATCATGGACACAAAAATCAAGAACACTCACCAACAGAGGATACAATTATGTCGAGTTGTCAAATGAGGCCAAATCCATCACCAGGGACCAAGTTCAACATAAATTTCCTCACCTCATGGAGGCTCTGCATGAAATGGGGACCATTTATTCTTAAGGGGGGAGCAATGATCCAGGTGGATATTGGTGGCAACCCACTTATTCAACCTAGATCCCCTAGATAGTTTCATCTGTTTCCTTGTTCATTTCAACATTTACTATTTTTAGTCGTTTTTCGAGTCCTAAACTTCTAGAGCAGTTTTGATCCCCTAAACATCATTTTTTGGGGTCTACAATTGGCCCATAGCCATAGGCAGGGGCCTATGGCAAAACCTGTAGTACTTTGTGAGACCTTTCCAACAAGGTATTGTACATGCCAAACAGAGATAATATGACCAAGTTACGACCCTCGGAAGTTGGCTACCCAACTAACCCCAACGCTGACCACAAACTCTTAGTGTTACATCTCCTGGGGTTAGGGTTTTGGTTGTTTAGGGTTTTATCATGTTTTCCAATAATAAATAGACCCTTGAGCCTCATTGTAACATAGTTTAGAGGCATGTAGCTGCCACATCTCTTCTCAGAGATAAGCTACCATCGCCTGAGCTATCTTATTTCCATTATGTTTGTAAGAATAGCTCAATATTTTTCTATGAATGAAATGAAGTGCTTTTCTACTGCATCTCTGTGTTTATGATTATATCTATAAGTTTTTTCATCCATGTTTAAGTTTAGATCATTGTCCACCCACGATTCCTATAGAGTTAACTATTAAGCCTTTGAAGGGCGTTATTCATAAGTCAACTTTCAACCCTCATGTCAGGGCTACTCAAAATTATAACGTAGTTGAAGACTTGGCTCAGTTTCCATCATTTGTGTCGAACCTCGATGTGTTGCAAAACTACACTGCCCAGAAAAAGGCTTTGATTTTGAGCTATCGGATGTGTGGATCTTTCATATTCCAACCTAGTTGTTTTAAGTCATGAAAAATATACCCCTCGCCTTCCAGTTCAATTGGTGTTCATCACCCAGGCCATCGTCTGTGGTAAGAATATTCATTGTTCTATTGTGGACGAGGGAGCCTTGACCTGCATCATGTCTCTGTCTTGTTGGAAAGTGATTGGTTCTCCTCAATTAGGTCAATCACCTACCACATTGAAAGATTTTGATGGGAGAACATATAGGCCTTGTGGTATTCTTAACTCCTTACAAGTAGAATTAGGGGGAAAAATTGTATCCACAGAAGTGAAATTTATTGATGGACCTCTTGATTATAATATTCTATTGGGTCACGCATGGGTTTATGCCTTAGTCACGGTCATTTCAACTTATTTCCGTATGATCTCCTTTCCTTATAAGGGCGGGATTATGGCCATTGACCAACTCACCTTTTTTCCCCTCAACTCTTATGTTACTGGAAGTGTCTCGCTTGTAGGGGAAACTCTACATTCTTATTAGCATGTCGAGGTTAGATTGTTGAAGGATTCCTCGCTCATGGGAACCTTTTCACTTCCTCCTCCTCCTCTTCTCAACAACTCATCTTCAGTTGCTTATATCAATATGATATCATATTCTAATATCTAGACTGATTCATGTATTACACTAGATGAAACTAGCATCCATAGTTTTGGTGACCAACTGCCACTTAGTCCCATTGAACTTGATTACGAAGCCATCTATTCAAATTGTGTGGCTCATACATTCTCTTCGATCAATTAGGTCAATCGAGCATTGGATTATGGCACGTCTTTTGATTCATTCTCTTGTATATTATATACTGATGAGATCATCATGGAGATCATGATTCCAAATGATGCACCATGGGACAATCATCACCATCATTCCTCCTTACTAGATTCCATTAAGGATAATATCATTGATGTGTATCTACCCAATATCATTGATTATTTTATGAATTCCATTTCCATCCACGAAGTTGATTTTGAAAATAACCTCTTGAGTATGGAAGAGATGATACCTCTTGATATTTGTGTTAAACTGGGTATTCTCGAAAGTATTCGTATTGGTGTGTCTTGCTCTCCATATGAGATTGAGACCTATAAAGCTCTTTTCAGTAGTTTGTGATGTCTTTTCCTGGACTTATGAGGAAATTCCAAGTGTTGACCCAAATATAGTGGTGCATGAGATTAAAACGTATCTTGATGCTAAACCAATTTGGCAGCGTCTCCATCCAGTCCATCCAAAGAAGGCTGCTGCGATAAAGAGTGAAGTTGAAAAAATCCTTCATGTTGATTTCAACTACCTTGTTTCTTTAACCGATTGGGTGTCAAACATTGTCCCTGTCATGAATAAATGGGGGATAATCCATGTATGCATCAATTATCGGGATGTGAATTATAGTTGTCCAAAGGAAAATTACTCGACCTCATTCATTGACCAGATTGTTGATGACGACGTTAGTTGTGAAATCTATTCGTTCATGGATGGTTTCCCTGGATATAAACAAATGAACATTCTCCTAGCGGATCAATCTAAAAAATCATTTATTTGTCCCTGGGGTACATTTTCCTATTGGAAACTTCAATTTGGTCTAAAGAATGCAGAGGCCACGTTTCAACGGGAAATAGATTACACTTTTCATGATATTAAACACATCGTGAAACCTTATTTGGATGATCTCCTTGCTCATTCTAAGTATCGAGATAATCACTCGACGCATCTTAGGGCCATTTTCTTACACTATAGACACTATAATATTCCACTGAATCCACACAAATTTGTATTCTTTGTTAGTTTTGGTCAAATTCTTGGTTTTTTTATTTCAAAACATGGAATTCGTATTGATCCTCTAAAAGTACATGAAATCATCGACCTACCTACACATCCTTCACTCGTTTACCTTCAATGACTTCAAGGGAAAGTTAACTCCCTGTGAAGGTTCATCCCTAATTATGTTGAGTTGACCAAAGGATTCACTCCCTTGCTTAGGAAAGGAGTTCCCTTCCTTTGGGATAGTTCTTCTTAGAAAGCGTTTGATGCTCTGAAAGATTTACTAGTTCTGGCATCTCTCTTATACCCCCCTGATTATTAGCATGGGTATTGGTCCAAGAAGATGATGTAGGGACAAAACACCCCATAAATTATCTGATTCAAAATCTTAATGATACTGAAATCAGGTATACCCATGTAGAAAAGTTAGCTTTTGTGGCCGTTCAATCTGTTTAAAGGTTCTGCCATTACATCTTGCTCTAGAAAACTACGGTTGTTTCAGATTGCAACCCTATGACATATATTTTGTTATATCAATTGATGGGGGCGAAATAATCTAAATGGATCATCATCCTGCAAGAGTTTGACCTAGAATTCATCAAATCCATGTCAAAGAATCCTTGGTTTTCGTTGAGCTTATGTGTGACCTTCCTTCCCCTGATTTTGATTCGACATCTGATGATTCTATCACCGACGAATCATCATTTCTGATTTCTTCATCTGACCAATGGTATGGAGATATTATGATACATCTCCAGACCAAAACTTTCCGGTCTGATACCTTTTTCTTTGAGCATCGATTTATTCGATACCAAGCCAAGAATTACATCATTATTGGGGACACCCTTTATTGACGCGATATTGATACGATTTTATGAAGGTGCCTCATGCATGAGGAGGCTGAGAAAGTCCTTAATGAATGCCACTCAGGGGCATGTGGCAACTATTTATCTAGTTATGCTACTACGTAGACGACCGTATGCACTGGTTACTTTTGGCATACCATTTTTTGAGACTATATTCTCACTATCCAGAAGTGTCATGCATGCCAAATTTATGATCGTAAGACCCATGCTCCGCCTCCTCCATTGCATCCCATTATCGTCGTCAGACCTTTTGTGAAATGGGGTATCGACATTGTTGTAGCATCCATTGTCATTTGAATTTCATTTTTAATATTATCACAAAAAAAAAAAAAAAAATTATTATGTTTTAAAAATCAAAAGAAAATTTGAAAGTCCGAAACAGTGATTTAATTTATACTATCGACAGCATTCGAATGCAATATAAGGTGGGCCCGACCCATATACTAAAGCTCGAGCGGTATTATGAAACATAATAAAACAATGGCTTAAGAGGTGGGCAAAGCGATTTACGGGGGGACAAAGAGCACGAGTCATAACTTAGGCTCAACCCCCGCAGTTGACCATGACGTCGGTATGGTTGACTAAGATCTATGGCCTATGATCACTGCGGGGGTTCAAGCCTGATGAACCTCCCATACACTCCCTACCCCCGCAGTGGGCCACCCACATCGTTTCACTCCACCTCGTCTCCTCCACGTCATCCGCCACTCTCATTTATTACTGTCCACCTCACCCACTGTACCCTGTCACCTCATCTGCCACTCCATTAATATGTTACATTAATTACAGGGTTTCCCTCCGTTTTGATTACCATATATATAAAAGAAAAGTAAAAACCTCGTTGCATTAGTCTTTTGCTTTTAGTACTAAGAAACCTCGCTTCCAGTTCAACATTCTGAGTCAGCAGCCATCACCAACAACTGTCATCAGCAACTGTCACCAGCAACTGTCATCTACAGACACCATGGCCAAACAAGTAAGTTCTTCCTCAGTCATCCATACCCCATTAATGGATGTTGAACGTGATATTTTTGATACCCTCTGCACAATTAAGCACCTTTCACTATATCAAGAAGTCATTCTGAACCATAAAAAGTCCCCTATATTCATGGCAATGGTTAGGTTAGGTGTTTTAGCAGCTTTTGTTCCAAGGACTCATTTGTTCCCTGAATTCATTCAATGGTTAGCCTCAACAATGTACCCCAAGAAGTGTTTTGTAATGAATCAGTCAGGGGAGAGTGTTTTCCAAGTAACTTCTCAATTAATTCACCAAGCTTTGAATTACCCTATATCTGGAACTTACACCACCTTTACTAAAGAGTCTTTGGTTTCATATTATGATAACCTGTCCCTCCAGGAGTTTTCTCATGTTACCTCTTTCCTGGCTCCTAAATCTAGTCAATTCTCTCTAGATGGGAATTTGTTCTCTTTAGACATTTTTGCAGTTGATATAAGACCCGTCTTGCAAGTAATTTCTAAGATTTTGGGAAAAGAAGACTCCAATCAAGTTGATAAAGTAGTGTTGGGATTTTTCTCTTTAATGATGAAGCTAGAGGTAGTACTAGATATTCCAACATTCTGGGTGGATATTATCAATACCCAATTCATGACTTTGCCTCTTACTGGGTCCTTTAGTTTCCTTCAGTTATTACTTATTTATTTCTGTACCAAAATGTTGAACATTTTACAGGTTTGGGACTAAATGTTGTTGACATAAATAAAAAGAAGCAGTCAGTGGTATTCTGGACAGACCTGATAAGGGGTGATCTAGGAGATGGTGGTTTATTTGAGTTCACTTCTTTATTCCTTCTAGTGGCTTATAAGATCTTGAATGGAACCTTACCCCCAACATTTCTTCCTAAAGCTCAAGAATTCCTTCAATTGAGTAAAGATGTGAGGTGTGGAGACTGGTTCATATTTGAGGAACATGTAGAGGTTAGGCTTTATGGAGCCTTTGTGAAACCATACAGGTTACCAAAATTTGTGCCAATGAGGCTTTTTTCACTTGAATTTATCAAACAAAGCTTGAATGTAGATCAAGTTCATTTTGTTCCTATGAAGAAAGGCTATTTCTTTAAATTGCCCAAAGCAGTAGGACCCTTCATTGTGAACACTAGGCAGGCTGCCCAAGAGGTCGAGAGATTATTGAATGATATGTGTCTTTTATAGGTGGTTGAGTGGGAAAATGAACCTCATCAAATTATTTCAAAAAGAAGGCTAGAAAATGGATATTCAACCTTTGTGCATGAAAGTAGACTAGAAATAGAGAAATTGGCAAATGGAGGTTTGGAGAACACTTAGGGGACAGAGATTGAAATCCCTAGCATTACAGAATAAGGTGTCAAGAGGGCTAGAGAGGAATTTATTGATTTGGATGAAGAAGAATCTGAAGCAGCAAAAAGGACTAAGCTTTTGGATGCAATGTCTTCAGCACAACCTAGTTTAGTAATTCAGTTAGGAGAAACAGAGTGTGCCCCAGCTTCCCCATCTTCCAGAGAACCTATTCATGATCAAGTTCCTTTAATTCAAAGTATGTATGTTCAAATAGCTGAGAGAAACCAGAAAGTGAAGTTAAATATGGAGGCTCAAGCTGAGTCTCAAGTTGCTCCTAAACAAACTAGATTGTTGTTTTCTATGGGTTTGGAGAAAATTCAGGTTAAAATTTCTTTCTCTCATCCTATTGAAATATCAATTGGGTCCACCAGCAATTTCAAGACTGTAAATTTGACTGTTGACACTCACAAGCTTCCAATGCTTGACAAGATCAATTTACACATGCAAACTGGGCAATTTATCGTAAACGATTTACATAAAACAAATGTAGCAGCTGTTAAGGCAAAGAAAATTCTAAATAAGGTAATTCAGCAATTAAAGTTGGAGAAAGCCAACTCCAGGGCTTTGAATGCTCAGGTGGATGAATTGAAGAAAATTATCATAAAAATAGGTGTCAATCCTGATGATCAACCTACGATTCAGAAATTGTTGCAATCTGCTAAGTCAGAGATTGGGGTTTTAAATAAAAAGTTGAATCTACCTACAAGTGAGCATCCCATTGCTGCAGGGATAGCTGAAGTTGAAAAGGAAAAGGAAAAGCTCCTACAGGATGTATTGCAGAAAACTAAAGAAGTTTATTTACTTAAAGAATCTTTGGATAATATGTAACAATAGGTAGATACTCATGTTTATATAATAGTAATGCCAGCTAACACAGATGATCCAGCATCACAGGTATTAAAAATTGGGAATAGAGCTTAAAATGGCTGAGCATGATGTAAAGAAAGCACAAAGAGAATTGGAAACAACCTGTAAGCTATTGAATTTGAGTGAAGAGGAAGCAAGAATGGAGAAAGAAAATGCAAAAAAGTACAGGGAAGATCTTCTAAGGGTTGAAGATGAAATTAAAAGGCTGAAGGAAAAAATGAAGGGCAATATGTCCTTAATTCAAGCCAGGGAAATCCTATGGGATGAAATCATTGAGATTATCAAGGGCATCTGGGAATTCCTTGTTATTATCTCTGAGGAGAAAACAATAGTCCAAGACATGGAAGGTGTGGTCATGAAAAATAAGCAAAAATATTTAGATAGATCAAAGTTTGCAAAGAGAATGATAGATTTCATTAATTCTAAATCTACTTCAGAATTAAAGGAGCATGACATGCCAGACAGAACATTATGTGAAATAGATTTCAACAAGATTATTGTTAGAAATATTTATAGAAATACTACTGAGAAGAAGATAAATGAGATGAAGGAAGCAGTTTCCAAGTTTAACATCCTGTTTGATAAAAGTGTTAGAGCTGGATTTCCTTATTGCTGGGATCTACAAGGAAACTTGCTGCCATGGAATGCATATGGCTTTGCTAGTTGAGGCAAAGAGAAAAGTTGATAACACTCATGAAAAGACAGCAGTATTAAAGGGAGCCACCATTGTGAACTACCTTAACAAAGATTTTAAGCTTCTATGGATGGTGAAGACTCTGTTTACAGATAAGCCTACTTATAGTAGGATTACAGCTTGCAGAATAGCACTTGACAAATTGGAGGAAGCACCAAAGTCAAATGTACCATTATGGAGAAAATGCAAGGAATGGATGATAGAGCAGACCAAAGATACAGTAGCATGACCACCTACTCAAGCCACAGATTCAAACAGTGAACAAGAATCACCAATTATACTTTAATTTTTGTTACTTCATGTTATCTTATTTCCTGAGAAAAATGAGGTGTCTTTTACCCTCTAATGTAATATTCTGTAATGACTTTTACTTTAGACAGTTAGAATGTAGTTAAGCAGTTTGACAGTTTTGGTAGTTACCAACTGTCTCATGACATATAAAAAGAGGGAAAATTATAGAAGAAGGGTCCGAATTTTGAAGAACATGAAGGCTATGCTAGTGTGTACTTGATAGATTGATGATTAATGAAAGAATCATGAGTTTTCCATACAGTGTTGGGTATGATTTTGTAATTTCTCCGTTATGTGTCATTATTTTTCTTCCTATCTTTAAATATGGTAATGAAGCTGCAGGTCTTTGTTTACTTATGTGAATAAAGTTAAAATTCCTTAAAAGAGCACTCCCATATTTAAATCTTTTTCCCCTATATTTATTCTAAGTTACAGATGATAGTTTCTGTCAAACACAACATATTACCTTTAATTTCTCAAGATATTCTTCACACAACATTTATATCCAGCATCACATGGAATTTTGAGATTTTCATATCAGCTAAAGATTAAGTGTTAAAAGTCAGGTCCTTCATGTCCTTCAGATGAAGATACATTATACAAATAAGTGACATGAATAATAAAATTTAATGTCTTAAGAACAATTTCTCCACAACTAGGAAATTGGTTTCTTAAGGGACAACATTAATTGGTGTCGTTGCCGGGGACCAAAAGCAAGAACGTTTTTCCCTAGGTTTTTAATATTTTCCTCTGGTTGTTCAGTGAGGAGGAAATATTTGGCTATACTGAACAAAAAATAACAACTCTGGCTTCAAAAAGGCCTGATACGAGGTCAGATACCTCACAGTAGAAATTTCAAGCCCTTTAGGACCCTAAGAGACTAGTTTCCAAGAGGGTTGGAAGGCCATAAACTCCATTTACACCAATTCTTACACTGTCTGCACCTGGCAGCAGTTCAACACATCTTTCATCCAAACATTCACCTTTCATTGATCAAGAATTACCTTTTACATCAACTTAATTTCAAGAACCCAACTGTCAACAACAGTCTTTAGAGTCTTTTTATTTTTCAGTATTCAAAAATATATCTGCTATAGTTGTTCAACCTGAACCTATATATACATTACCCCCTTTTCATACTCTATTTACCCCTCAGACAGGTTTTACATCTACTGGTACTCAAGGTTCAGTAAGTTCAGGTGCAAACATGGCAACACCTGCATTCTTGTTGAATATGTATGCACCTATTCAGTTGCCTTAACAATTGAATCCAATGCCTCAAGAATACCTAAAATTTCACCCTCATTTCTCAAGGGAAGATGAAAAAACAACAGAGAAGCATATAGAAATGTTTTGTAATTTTGCAGAAAATCTCAATGTTGAACACCTAGATGTTGTTTTAAGACTTTTTGTGCAATCCTTAGATGGTGTTAGGTCTTGAAATTGTCATTCATTTCCATTACACTTTCACTATTATGTCCATTATATCACCTCTATTTCACCTTCATTTCACTACCATGTCACTACATTCATCTCACTTTCATTATCATTGGGTCACATTTATGTTTTTCCAAACTTTATTAATTCTTAGCATTTTTAAGTGAATTTGTGGTTAAAAATTATGAAATAATGTGCATATGCTTATACTTAACAAGTGGGATGACATTATTGACATGTGTAGGTTAAAAGAAAGCTTCTAGAAGACCTTTATGTGGCATCCTAAGGCCAAATTCGAATTTGAGTGGAGAGGATCATGGGATCATGAGGATATGTGTCACATTTCCTATTTGTATTGAAACTCTAAGAAGACATGTGTCTTATCGTTTCTTATTTTGATTAGCACTCTAGAGGTATATGGAGAGATTCATGAACTCTCATTAATGAGATGACTTCTCATATTTTTGTATAAATAGGAGATCTCTCTCCTTCATTTGGTATATTTTTGGTAGCTTTGGAAGCTTTTGGAAAGCTTTGGAGAGCTTTGTAAACTTTTGTATTTTTGAAGAATTTGAATAAAGCTTTGATGTTCTCAACATGGAAGGATATGTGAAGTAGATGTCATGGAGCATATTAGAATGTAAGGTAGAGTAGATTTTAGTTTGTAGTTTTGCTTTGATTTCATTCAACTATGTCATTTTATTTTTATGATTGTTTTCAAGTTTAATAGTTTAGCTTTTCCATTCATGCAAGTTTAATTCATGCAAGTGTGTTCAACCGGTTGATTGTAGGTTTTCTAACTGTGTAATCTATGCTTAGCAAAATAGTCCAAGAAAGTATTTTCCAATTGGTGCTTGGAGCATTAGAGCACACAGTAGATTAGTTTTTCTTTACATGTTTTGCACTTAATTTTGTTGCAATTTCGTTTTCAGTTTTAGAACAATGAAGTATTGAATCCCTCAAAATGCTATCACAAGGAGGTAGTTCTCCCAAAATTGTATAGCAGTGATAAAACACTTCATTTAGCTGTTATAGTAGATTAGTTGCAATTTCACTTTCAGTATTAGTCTTTCATTTAAATTTCATTTTCAGTTTTAGAACAATGAAGTATTGAATCCCTCAAAATGCCATCACAAGGGGGTAGTTCTCCCAAAATTGTATAGCAGTGATAAAACACTTCATTTAGTTGTTATAGTAGATTAGTTGCAATTTCACTTTCAATCTTAGTCTTTCATTTAAATTTCATTTTCAGTTTTAGAACAATGAAGTATGGAGTCCCTCAAAATGCTATCATAAGGAGGTAGTTCTCCCAAAATTGTATAGCAAAGTGATAAAACACTTCATTTAGCTGTTATCATTTTTTTTGCTTTCATTTCATAGACATTTTGCTGGCTTAGATTAATCTAACTATTCAAAGTTTTGATTTGTTTTTATCTAATGTTCATTTCCTTTTCTCTCTTCTTTAGAAATTAGATTTTAACATTAAAAGTCATTAGATTTAGTTGTCCATTAACATTTAGAGATTTTCATCTAGAAGCATAACTTTTCTTTCTTAGATTAATTTCCTTAAGCATAAGAAACAAAACCCCTAAAAATAACATAAACTATAAAACAACGAAGTAAGAAAAAGGTTAATTAAGCACATATAGTGCACCACACTTCATCAGTTTATGATATTCGGATTGATAATTTATGTAGATCAATTTAAGACGTTAAATTGACTAGACATTTTGGCGCCGCTGCCGAGGAAGTGTAATTAGGAGACCTTATTTCTTACATCTAAAAAAATTAATAATTTCTCGAGTATGCTCTCCTCCTGCACTTTTTGTGATCTGGAGGACCAGAAAAAGAATTTTTATGTTAAAAAAAATAAAATAAAAATTTCATCATTTCATTTGATTCTGTTATCACCAGAAACTATAGTCCATGTATATGATAATTGTCCATAAATTTTGAAGAGTCTTGTGGTCTTGTAAATAGCTTTGTTAACTTGTGTCAATTTCAAATTTTGAAAATGCAAGAGTTATGAATGAAATTCGTGTAAAGGCAAGGGCATTGGTCATCTTTCATCATAGTTAGTTATGTCATGTCTTGTCAAAAGTACTTGCGCAGTTTCGCAGCGCGGGTGTCATGTCTTAGGTACTTGCGCAGTTTCGCAGCGCGGGTATGATTGGTCAAGTCTGTTGCTCAAATCTGTTTGCGCGTTTTCGTAGCGGCTTGTTTGTCAGCGATTTCGTAGCGCATTCCCTTAAATTTGAACTGCCCGCGCTACGAAATCGGGGTTTCGGGTTTTTATGCAGCGTTTTTCCTTAACTGTCTAATCCGAGAGGTGATGAGTCACGTGTCCGGTCATGATTGTTTCCTCACACCATTTGTCTGTCATGATTAGCCATTACTTTGCCATCAGGTTTGATCTCATTGAGTTAGGTGTCAGTTTGGGGACGTTATAGAAAGTGGTCGTGTCATAATATGTTTTTCATAACAAATGAATGTCCTCTGCTTGATGAAAGCTTGAGCTTTATCCTAAATAGACTTCTGCAAGCGAGCCTGATTTCTACAGCGTAAAATCTGTTATTGTGCTGCAAACCATTGTCATTCCCTCGTGAAGAATTGTGCTAAGAAATATGGAGAAAAAAGAGCATCGTTCAGGGAGATGTGTGAGAACAGAACCGGAGGGATTAGATGTAACCCTCAGGGATGAGGAAATAGCAAAGGCATTCAGAGCTACTGGTTGTTGGCGGTTTTGTGAAAAGCTCAAAGGTGGACATGCAGAAGTTACCAAGGCATTTGCAGTGAATTTTACGGGATTAAATTCAAAAGTGGCCATGCTGGAGTTCCCGGTTTCACCTGAAGTTATTTCTAAAGTCACAGAAATCCCAAGAGGTGGTCAAGAGTGGTTCAAGAATTTCAAGTTTGATATGGGTCCGTGTAAGGAGTTCTTAAAGGCACCATATGTGAATGAAGATCTCTCCAGAGCTGTCCCAAGGAGTTATCTTAAGGAGAATTATGCTACATTATTGTCATGCATTCAGAAGTATTTGACGTGTGAAGGCCGATACAACAAAGTTTACTCATATCATTTCAAGCTGTTGCTACACTTTACTGGTAAGAGCTCCATAGACATACCCTTTTACTTATTCAGGAGTATTTCTAAGATGTGTGATAAAATTCAGTTGAAGAAGGAAGCCTATGAAACTTCTCTTTTCCATCATGGTCTGGTTAAATTACTGGTGTTGGATAGCCTACATAAAATTGGTAAGGACTGGGACTCGTTTGTATTCATGGCCGGTTTCCCTAGTAAAACGGGCCTAACTCCTTTACCTGTAAGAGAAAAAGAAGATAGGAGTGAGGGTACTACTTTGGCTGAGTTAAGAAAAGAAATAACAGACCATAGCAAGTTCAAAGCTAAAACAAAGAAGCCAGAGAGGTCTGCAACAGTCAAAGACACACCTGAAGCTAAAACAAAGAAGACTCCTAAGTTAGCAGTTGAAAAAGCTCCTGAAGCATCGATAATCAAAACTTCAAAGTCATCCAAAGTATCTGAAAAGGAAGCTTCTAAGTTATCTCTTAAAGAAACACCAGAATCATCTAAACAGAAGACTCACAAAGGAAAAGATGAATTTGAGTCTAGTAAAGTGGAAAGGGTTTCAAGAGTAAGAACTAGAGGACAGCTAAATAAAGAAAAGGGAAAGTTAGCTCCTGTGGAAGAAAGTCCTGTGTCTAGGGGTAGTTTAAATGATTTGTTGGAAGCTATTGAATTAGAACAAGAGCACCCAATTCAAGTTGAACCCCTTGAAATTGAACAAGATCAATTGGTATCGCCAATGCATATTGATTTAACACTGTCTTCTCCTGAAAGTTCAAAGAAGTCAAAGGCTTCTAAAAAATTAAAGTTTGAAGAACCAGGGGTAGAGTATGCTTTTAAACCCTGTAGACCAATGACTAGGAGGCAAATGAAGGAAGCAGAAAAGGTTCAAAAAGAGAAAGTCTCTTCAGACTTGCCTAGGACAGAGGCACTTGAAATTTTCTCTGAAATGGTCCAAGCAGCTAAAAACAAGAGTAAGGACAAAAAGGTGGTTATAAGTCAAAGTGGCAATGTGATTGCCATCAAAAAACAAGCTGGAGTAAGTAAGGAGATACCTCAGGTCTCAAATGTTTTTAAAGAGAAGGCAGTAAGGTATACCAATTATAGGAAAGCTGTGATGAAAGGTAAAGCAAGAATGATCAGTCAAGCTAGTTCGGTGTCTGATGCCTATGTATGGACAGTACCAGCTTTAAAACAAGCAAAAACTATGAAACAAGTGAATATAAGTCTGAAAGCAGAGAATAAGAAGTTGAAGAAGGAGGTCATCAGTCTGAGAGAAAAGCTAGACAGGCTAGCTAAATGATTCAAGAAGGATTGTGTATTCTCAAATTTTGATATATTTTGGGTCATTATCTTGTCAAAAGTTTTTGAGACTTTTTGTGTCTTTTTGCTTGTATGGAATGACTGAAGAATTATAAATTTGAAGTGATACTGTTTTGAGGTTCATAAAATTGATTTTAATGACCTACAGCAGTTTCGTAGCGCGCTACGAAACTGCTGTAGATGACTGGTTATGATTAAAGCTTGAAATGGAATGCTGAGGTCAGCATATATTTTAACAAATGGTCAAATACTAAGCCTGGGGAGTATAGAAGATCAGTCAGATATTTTGTTAAAGAGGCCAAGGGTAAATATTAAAAAAAAGGGCGAAGTTTTGTTTTTTGCTAAAAAGTCACTTTATCTCCGAGAATTTAGGGTTTGGATAGAGCTGCTGAGGTGTAAGATAATACACTTGTCTAGCTCTGGGATGGCTGGTTCATGAATTCTTTTCAATCAGACGAGGTTATCCAAGGTGTAAGAGGCTCAAATATGGATCATTAATATGTGGACACCGAGGGGGGCAACAACCAAGAATATAGGCTTCATTTTCTTTTCGGTTGTTTGAATCATCTCTGCATCAAGAATCCGAAGCTGTATATACATTGAACATGCTTCTAGTTTGGATATGGTTGTTATGGCAATGATACAGGTGGTGAGCTTTGAAGAACATAGCAGGGTATACAAGGAAGGAGACTTAAAGGGCCAGTATGATGGAATCCCCTGTTTTCGTACCATCATAACTTTTGTAATTAATCAGTTGGTTTATGTCATAGTTAAGGTCATTTATGTAAAAAACACGAGCTCCCTTCATGCTCGTTGAGGAGCCTCGTACAGTAGTTTTTGATAGGCTATATATAGGAAGAATTGATATGTAAAAAAGGTTGGATACTTAATAGAAAAAGTGTGTTGTTTTGGGCCACTGTAAGACCTTTTTTGACAGTAATAGTAAAAACAGAGTTATACTCTTCTCAAGATTCTCGAAGTGTTATCATGGTCAAATGAAGTAATGATGGTTTATGTTTTATGTTATTTTATGGTTTTGTTGTATGCAATCACTCAGAACTCATGATTATATGCTCTGATTTCCTGTGTATACAGCCGACTATATGTGGTGGAATTTGTTTGACTTGTGATGTTTAGAGCCTTGATTTCTATGAGATCACTGTGTTTTTTCTTGTTCACTGGATATTGTAGACTCCATAGCCCAATGGGATTCATTTTGGTGTGTTTCCAACCATTTATGTTTTCATAAAAAGACAAAGAGTTAACCCTCTAGTGTGTGAAGAATTTCATTAAGAGTTTTGAGAGAGCCCTCTCTGATCAAAGAGGCTGATCTTTGGTCTAAAGATAGGTTGAAATAGTTACATGAGATCATGCTTAGTTGCAACCCTCTGTGATGGTTTTGTGATAACAGATTCAATGAAAAAAACAATAAATCCAACTGCTTTGATAGGTTCAGCTGTCCAAATTGACTGATTATGGTTTGTAGTGACCCTCAAAACATTATGTCATGTTTTAATAAGATTTTGCAAATTAGTTGTGGAACGTAGCCCTGTTCTGCAACTATTTCCAAGGTTTAGCAGGTTACAGGCGCCCAATGAAGAAACCGACCACATGGGCATCTCTGGAATCGTCCCGACATGGATCCTATCCTAGTCACCCAGCCCAGATAGAAAAAAAAAAACTAGCTTAAGACCTCAATCAAAGTCCTGTTTTCAGTACATTTACCTTGAAGTCTTTGTTGCCTGAAATTGGGAACCATTAATCATTTTTATAAAAAAAAAAATTAAAAAAAAAAAAAAAGAGGAAACAACCAATGGCTATCTCCAATCCTAGTTTCCATTGTGGCCTCAATAGAAAACCTACATTCCTGTTTGAGCTTTGGCCTTGAAACAAACCTGCAAGAACATTTTAAAAAAAAATCAAATAGATTGAATTGCATGGACTGTTGTGTTAAAATAAAAACTCTGTGTTTTTGGAATTTGGTTGGACTCCTGCTGATCTGGCTTTCAAGAAAGGGTATGAAGGATTAGCTGGATATCTTGCAGAAAAGGCATTGAAAACTCACCTATCAAAACTTACACTGTATAATAACAATGAACCAAGGAAAATGATTAATTTCAATGAGTTTGAAATTTTTGAGAATCTAAGTGAAGATGAACTCTGTATGAGAGATTCTCTTGCTTCTATTTGCATTGCTACTTAGGCAACAACAAAGATTCAAGCTGCATTTCAAGAACACTCATTCAAATCATTTGAATCAGCTGGCAATTGTCTAACCAAGGAAGAAACTTTTAAAATGATTGTTGCCCGTAGGATTCAGAAGGAATTTTAGGAACACTGTGAAAAGAGGCATATTGTTGTAGTCAAGCATATACAACACAAATTCTGTGGTTGGAATGCTCGCAAAGAATTTTAAAATCTATGGCAACAAGTGATTAAGATCCAGGGAGCGGAAACTGTAAAAAACATCAAACTTTAATTGCACGACCCAGCCAAATAAAAACGAATTAGGAAAAACTAAAACATGTGTTTTTTCGAGGACGGGGTCAATTAGATAACTCAAAAATGGTTTGAATAATTTCACAACGGTTTGGGAGAATTTCTCGGTTCTCTGTGTTATAGACAATTTTGTGCCTTGCAGCATCAGGCATGAATTGTCAATAATCCAAGGGATCCAAAGTCCCTAAACATAATGTTCCTACCCCTAGAGGAACAAGGTCAGCAAACCAACAGCTCTCAGATCAGTTCTCCACCTGAAAACACTCAAAAACAAGCAATCCTGAAATCAAAGCAGGTGCTCCACTAGGCTTCTGCGCTGAAACTCAACTCCTCCATGGTGTACCTGCGTTGCAAAGCAGGTAGAACAAAGGCCACCTGCGCTGAGCGAGATGGGACAAGTGGCACACTGAGTCATTGCTCTGGAATCTTCCAAAAATGACACTTGGATCAGGGATTTCGCCTTGTGATGAGTCAGAGGCTCTGTTTCTCCAAGTGGAAGCAAGGTTCTCCAAGTGGACTCAAGAACTGAAGATCAACTGAAGAGAGAGAGGACACAAGGCAGCTACACATCAGTTGCAAGCTGACTCATCCTTTCTCAATTCATCTATATATTGAGCTCTCCCCTATGAGCTCAAGAGGCTGGAATTTTGTGCAAAGTAATGACATGTTGTTGGTTTCACTATAGAACTATTGGGTGATTGCTTGAAGGAGGTGAAGAGGAGAAATTCTTTCTGCTGGGAGGTGTTGCTGGATTGGAGCCTTCAATGATTGTAACCTTCTCAGAACTTTACTTCTTCCATTAATAAAAGCTATTGAGGTTCTTCTATATGCATTTGTTTCAATGATGTATTGTGATGATTGTATGTTTGATTTGTGCTAATCCTTGAATCAGTTATGAATGCATGCTTCTTGTAGTTTCCTTCTTTGTTATTTTGCAGGATCTCATTGTAGCTGGGCCAGCAAAAGAGAAAAGAGCTAGGAGCAAGCAGCAAAGAGAAGAGATTGGAGCAAATATTAAGCGCAAGGCAACGGTTAGTGCATTTCTTCATTCTCTCTTGCTTTCATAAAGAAGTAAACCTTGAGTAGTTTTGTTTACAGTTGTTGCTGAGGTACTATCACCCTTAGAGTGGGATAGGGTCATCCGAATCGGATACCTTTCCCTACAACAAACTGGCGACCCCGCTGGGGATCGTATCTGTTTGATTGTTTGTAGTATTTTGCTATTCATTTCCTGAACAAAAGAATACCAAATCGAAAAGCTTTTGACTATATCAAAAGCGAAGTAGAGGGCAGCTACTCTAGCTCATTTCTGAGTATGTTCATGATTTGAAGAGCTGATCTACAAGGATCCTTGTAAGCTCTTAGTGATAGCTTTTCATCCTCCTTGTCATCCCTTAGTGTGTGCTTGACTGATAGCTTCTGATTTGAGCAAAAACTGTGAATTTTTGAGAAAATTGTGACCCGGAAACTGTGAAAACGCAACTTTCGTTTTCCAAAGCAGGTAGTACACAGGCTACCTGCTTTGCAACGCAGGTCCCGAAGGGGCTACCTGCGCTGAGAGCCAGACTGGCTGTGCAGCACCTGCATTGGCCCAATTTTGCCTTGTGCATTTGGGGTTTCCTCCCTTTTTCTTGCCTGTTTTCACTATAGATTTTGCAGCCAGTTACCAGTCTTGTGCCTGTTCTGAAACCAACCTTACTTGCCATCATTCCGCATCTGTTATATAACGAAATTGTACTTGTTCTTTTGTATTTCTTACATCATTTACAATTTCCCATAACGAAAGTGAACTAGTCTTGCTTTGGCCTCTTAGATCTGAACCTGTGTTAGGCATTTTGCTGGTCTAAAGAGTTAGCTTGTTTGCTGTCCATAGCTGATTAGTCTTTTTACTTTCGTCATTATGGTTTGATTTCATGTATTTCCAGTGATTAAACAAGTAAATCTTAAGGTGTCTTTTGATTTTGGACAAGCTTGTTTGTTTTCGCTTTAAATCGAAATCAAAGTTATATAACAACTTTCTTTTTGTAATACATCAACATTAAGAAAGGGAAAAGAAAATACATGCATTGTGCATTTTGCATTTGACTGTTTGCATGCTGATTTAGGAAATTTTGCATTAGTGTGTGCTCTATGATCTGTGTGAAAAGATTTGCCTTTCTTCTCCTCAGTAGTTAAGATTTTCAAAGTTGAAAGATTGAAAAGTTTGCTTCTCATCTTAGACTGCATTCAGGAATTTGTTACATACATCTCGTGGTGATCCTTAAAGGCAAACTGCTAAGCAAGATCAACATTAAAATAAATTCAATTTACATAACAACGCTTTGTAACATAACGCAAACACATAGAGGTCTAGGTAGAGACGTGTTCCGGCGTCGTTAAACGTAGTGACTGTCGATCTCTACGAAGGTGGGTGATTCCTCCTGAGAGTCGGTGGCACTATTACGGACTTGTGCTCCCACGTACCGTCGCGTATATATTGGGAGACCCCTATAGGAACAAAGCCTTTATCCATAGGAAGCCGTGTCGGCCGCCCTACTGATCGCGATGCAGTGAACACAGCATTCACGAAGATCGACCACCCGTACCGTAAAACGTATTCTGTGGTTTCACGAAAAGTTTGGCACACCCTCTGCCTAAAACTCCAGAGCAGTTTCTTTTGGCCTTTTTCAAACTCTATAACTGAAAAAGTCCATCCGAGCATTTGTCACTTCGGGCTCGTTAAAACATCGAAGGGGACTAGAGTCATCTTTAGCTTTTTCTCGACTCTTAAAACATGAAAAAGCAAAGTTGTGTCTAAAGCGTCATTAATAAAATTTATTTTAATCGGAACATAATCACCTGTTATTCCCACGTTGATCTTTCAGTTGAAAAGTATGGAGCCCACCAACCAAGGAAGTCACCTTGGTGGAAGTCCCAATCCCTTCTCCTCTTGGGGAGATGTTGGTGCGCCTCATATGGCCACATTGTCACTTCCAGGATTGACAATTGGCCTACCTGTATGGCTCTTTTCAACTAATGTAGTTCAGATCACCACTAATCCTGAGCAGTCGAATCAACAGTCAGACCAGTCTAGAGCTACCCTCCAGCCTTCCACTTCTTACAATTCTTCCTCTGATCCTTCATCTTCACAAGGTAGAGCCGGCAGAAGTCAGCCTCCCATGGAGAAGAAGGAAAAGAAGAAGAGAGAAAAGAAGCAGAAGGGGCCTATGGCGAAGGCGACTGGGGGCAAGCAAAAGACATCTGACAAAAATCCACACACTGCACCGACCGGGCCTAAATCGCCATGTGTCATTTGCAAAGGGACCCACTTCCACCATGATTGTCCTTGTATTCCCCGGATACTAAGGGACTGGTCCCCCAGGTTGCACAATCCGGTAGCATCAACCTCTGGTAGTCATGTTGATTGCAGTCTGTCAACTAGCGAGAGTGAAGGACGAAAAGGGAGACCAAGATCACCCTGCATGCTGTGTGAAGGCGATCACGCCATCCACCGTTGTCCATTCTTAGATGAGGCAAAGAGAGTTTTGGAAGATCATCCGGTTTCACCGTCACGACTTCCTCCTGGATACCAAAAACTCGCGCCAAGTCCCTCGATAGTTGAAAATCCAGCTGGCCCGCTCAAGTGGTCAGCTGAAGTGTCGGTCATTGAGAATGAACCTACTGAATCCAGACCAGACGAAAGTCTAAAGGTCGAAACGGCAGTTGACCCGGTTCTTCCTTCAGAGGTTTCATCCTCAAATGACTCCGTCATTGAAGACTCATCTTCAAATGACACCCTCACTGAAGAGAATAAGGATGACACCGTCCAGATTCTTTTCATCAACACAGACTCTGATGAGCATAAGGGCAATGCGCCTATTCCTTTATCGCAGGAAGGAACATCGTCAGGGTCGTATCCGGCCGTGTATTCGGTCCCACCGCCAAGAAACCTGGTTGTGTCCTTTGATTGGAACCAACTAGGCAGACCCCGGTTACCAACCAATATACCATTCAGAATCATTGTCCAAATCTATAGAATGGTAATGGCTGGAACTATCATTGATGAAGGGGCATCTGTGAGTATCCTTTCCTCTATTGCTTGAAAAGCACTGGGTTCCCCGGCGCTTTTACCTGAGATGAGAAATCTATCAGGTTTTGATAAAGGAACCAGTCGCCCTTCAGGGATCCTCCCCAATGTTTCGATTACATTGAGGAAGAAGACAGTTCATATGAACGTCATGGTCGTCCAAGGACCCTTGGATTATAACCTACTCCTTGGACGGGACTATATATATTGCATGGGAGCTATAGTCTCCTCACTCTTTAGAGTAATGTGTTTTCCACACGAAGGAAAGATGGTCAAGCTCGTAGACCAACTTTCATTTCCGGAATCTCGCATCGCAAATAGTCAAACACCATCCCTGAATGGCTTATTCACTCAAGAAATGCCTCCACCCCCGGTTCTACTTCCCGATGAATGCGAGTGATTCGGAAAGATATAACTGGGACCCAGGGAGCATGCACCCTGGCCTGCCTTGGGCAGAGGAAACCTTGGGTATAAAGTTAATTTCCGCAGAAGAATGGGACTAGTCCGTACCCCGTCCGAAAGAAGGAAGAGAGGGTTGTTCTAGGATAAAGTTCTTTTGTCAAAGTTATGTGAGTGAGATAATCAGCTTCTCGCTCCCCTTGTCTAGGTAAGTAGGATACCGAGGAAGGGGACCATTTGCGGCAGCAAGTAGCCACCATCTTTGAAGACAAGCCTCACCCATTAAAACATATGTTTTGAAGGATAAGTAGGGGCAACCTCCAAAGAAAGAGATGAAATTGCTGCAACGAGTGGTCACCGTCTTTAGTAACCTAGTGATAGACATCGCCGGAAAAAGGGGTTTAGTTTGCGGCAGCGAACAGAACTATTTTTCGGATAATAAGTAAGAGGCAGGCCTCCCTCCGTAACACCAATGTTTTATCTGTTGCGATCTTGCAAAAACCTAAAAGTGAACTGATGGGAAGACAAGTACCGTCGGCACCGAAAAATAACGAGAAGACAAGTATCGTTAAAAATATAGCAAGACGACAAGTAGAAAAACGGAGGTGGGACAGAGGAGGGGTAGCCTTGAAATTATATTTTATACCTGGGGGCATGCAAACCTTTTGGAGTGCAAGCAAAGAGCGGTTATTTATCTGTTTTTTGGATTAGTCGTTTCCGAACTTGCATGAAGAAAGGATGTGGGGCAAAAGTCAAAACTTGCCAAATAGGAGCATAGCTTCGTGAGATAAAGCTCCTTAAAAAATAGCTATCTCACCTGAGGCGTTTCTTGTATTATGACTGGTATAATCGAGCAGTTTTAGCACACAGTTCATGCTCGTTAAAAAATAAACGCAAGATCCGAGCAGTTTTAGCACATAGTTCATGCTCGTTAAAAAATAAACATAAGTTGTGAGCAATCTTCCCCTAGAGTTCAAGCTCACCCAGAAAAAATGAACCGGTAAATAACCTTGGTAAATGTAACCTTTGACAGCCATATTAAAGCCCTTGGTCGTGTTCTTGCAGTCTCACCTCCATCCGTTCATTTGGCCAATCGTTCATCTCCATATGTTTGTTTACCCATTTTGAGGAACAGCTGCGAAGAGTGATTTCACTTAGCCATCCTTGTGACACTGCCGTGATTGGAAAATTCCAACCTGCACCTGGAATCTGCTGCTATCCCTGTTTATCACTCGTTCCTCAAAAGACGAGTCTTCTTTGAGCTTTTTTCTCCTGACTCGTAAAATATGAAAAGTTTGCCGAGTTTTGGCCTTCCAGCTCGTTAAACGACCGGAAGAGCTATCCCTCCTCTAGATTTTAATCTTTTTTGGACCTGAGGGATTATTGCACAAAAAGATCGAGCGCTTGTTTTGTTCGGCTCGTTAAAAGTACCGAAAACTCATCCCTTCTGTATTGTTTTATACTTTTTCGGACTTAAGGGATTAGATGACAAAAAAGGAATTCTGGAGTTGACTTTATGTACCTTTTCAGACTCTCTAAAAATGAAAAGGACCGAGTTATCCTTGTCATTAGACTCGTTAAATTCATTAAATAGCGACAAACTTGTCTTTAGACGAGAACGAGTTTCCCTATCGCTAGGCTCGTTAAAACATAGCGATGGGCTTGCCCGAAGGGCAGGTTATAGAACAAGCATATGTTATCCTCCTCAAGCTTGACAAAAATAAAGAGGTACTGGTCAGCAATGACTGGGGAAAAATTGGGAGAACCTCACAGCTTTAATGGTAGCAAGTCGCTCTTGAACATGACACTTTGTCCTCCGTATCACATCGGGTTGGGTTGTTTCATTCACCGGTCTCATCACCATGGTCCTCGCCACACCATCCACATTTGGGGTAATGCTACCGATCCATCACATCAGTGTCGTTATATGTTCAAGAGATGTTGTTCTGCAAAGAGTCAACCGTGTCCCATCCACTGCCATACATTGTCCTTCATCCATTTCATGACCGCCACCCTGAATCATACATCACAGTTTGTTTTCACCTCATTACAATCACTAGCTCTGTTCCGTGTCACTGATGTGGGATTCATTAAGGCCCTCCTTTGACGGATCGCTCCTTGTCGACATCAGCTCATTATCCAAGGAGTTGATCTAGGAACAACCCCTTCAGTACTTTGAAGCTTGCATGCCTCAATGGCAAGTTTCTCACTTCCGGCGACAGGTATACATCAATGACCTTCGACCAGAAGATTTTACATGGTGGTCGACACCAAGTCCTTTATTCCCACCATGTGAATTGTACTACTGTACCTTGAGGGTCATCATCCTTATCGGTGATTCCTCTTGCGTTTGTTAACGGTTTACATCATTGACCGGTAATCAAGCGATGTCTTTCCATGTTCGACTTCAAGAAATTCTCACATGGATCGACTTGTACATCGAGTGAAGATCGGAAGAGATTGAAGACCCCGGATCTAGTTTCATCCATCCGGGCTGCGATATATATTCAGGATATAAAGACATTTGATGTGTACATCATTGCAGCAGATGATCATCCTTCTCAAAGGATGATAATTTCAGCAGAGAATTATCAGTCTACCATCAGACGATCGTCTGTTCTATGTACCAAAATGAATTTATAAAGCTGAGCATGGGAATGCCCACCTCAGCTAGATCATGAAAAAGTATGAAAAATAATGTATTGTATTGTATCTTATTACAGGACACTTCTCAGCAGATTGAATGAACTTCGGATCCTCCTAATAAAGCATTTCACTCGATAAACGACCTCATACTTTAGGGGGCATCTGTTATAGACAATTTTGTGCCTTGCAGCATCAGGCATGAATTGTCAATAATCCAAGGGATCCAAAGTCCCTAAACATGATGTTCCTACCCCTAGAGGAACAAGGTCAGCAAACCAATAGCTCTCAGATCAGTTCTCCACCTGAAAACACTCAAAAACAAGCAATCCTGAAATCAAAGCAGGTGCTCCACTAGGCTTCTGCGCTGAAACTCAACTCCTCCATGGTGTACCTACGTTGCAAAGTAGGTAGAACAAAGGCCACCTGCGCTGAGCGAGATGGGACAAGTGGCACACTGAGTCATTGCTCTGGAATCTTCCAAAAATGACACTTGGATCAGGGATTTCACCTTGTGATGAGTCAGAGGCTCTGTTTCTCCAAGTGGAAGCAAGGTTCTCCAAGTGGACTCAAGAACTGAAAAGAGAGAGGACACAAGGCAGCTACACATCAGTTGCAAGCTGACTCATCCTTTCTCAATTCATCTATATATTGAGCTCTCCCCTATGAGCTCAAGAGGCTGGAATTTTGTGCAAAGTAATGACATGCTGTTGGTTTCACTATAGAACTATTGGGTGATTGCTTGAAGGAGGTGAAGAGGAGAAATTCTTTCTGCTGGGAGGTGTTGCTGGATTGGAGCCTTCAATGGTTGTAACCTTCTCAGAACTTTACTTCTTCCATTAATAAAAGCTATTGAGGTTCTTCTATATGCATTTGTTTCAATGATGTATTGTGATGATTGTATGTTTGATTTGTGCTAATCCTTGAATCAGTTATGAATGCATGCTTCTTGTAGTTTCCTTCTTTGTTATTTTGCAGGATCTCATTATAGCTGGGCCAGCAAAAGAGCAAAGAGCTAGGAGCAAGCAGCAAAGAGAAGAGATTGGAGCAAATATTAAGCGCAAGGCAACGGTTAGTGCATTTCTTCATTCTCTCTTGCTTTCATAAAGAAGTAAACCTTAAGTAGTTTTGTTTACAGTTGTTGCTGAGGTACTATCACCCTTAGAGTGGGATAGGGTCATCCGAATCGGATACTTTTCCCTACAACACTCTGAAGCCCCTTTTTGCATACCGCGTGAAGAAAAAACAGATTTTTATTAATGAAAAGACTGTTGTTTTAACACGGCATGCTTGAAGAGGGGAAATCCGATTTTGGAATTAATTGTGCGGTGGCATTCAATCTTGCTTACACCATGCCTCCTGTATTTAATAACTCATACTTCACTATTACACCTGTTTAACGGCTGATTACATGACTTATCCCAATTGAATACAACTCTTCCAAACTGATCTTTCATTTTCAATCGAACTTCTCCACTACACCTGTTTAATGGCTATTCCTATGTTCTTTTCATTCTCGTAGGATGCTCGACGCTTTACTCACTAAAATATGAGCGGCACAAGAGTTGGTACTCGTGGATCTTGTCTTCATTGACAAGTTGTGTGTACATGTTTGGTTTTATCATGATGTGCCCTCAGTTGTTTATAAACTATAAGTTGAAGTCTGTTGCTCATTTGCCCTGGCGACAGATGACATACAAATTTCTCAATATGATTATCGATGATTTGTTTGCATTTGTGATCAAGATGCCCATATTGCACCGCCTCTCATTTTTCCGTGATGATGTCATCTTCCTTATCTATCTATATCAGCGATGGATATACCCAGTTGATAAGAAACACGTGAAGGCAGTTTATGTTGCTGCAGGAAGGGTAGCTATTAGGGCTGGAGCTTCAAATTCAAAATGTTGGTAACGATGGAGATAACAAAAAGAGCAAGTAAATTTTATTACACTGCGGGACAAGTGTATTGATTCTCATGATTGAGGGGATCAGTTTTGGGAGTTTCACCATTAATCTTCAGTGAATCAGGATCCTCTTGCATTTGTGATCTTTTAAGAAAAATGTATACTATCTCTTACCATCATGGATTTGAAATGTAGGCCTTTCCGGTTGTTTACTTCTAATGCTTCCATTGATAACTGTTGTACGATTCGAAACCAATTATTCTTTCAAATGTTTACATCACAAGTTGCTGAAGGAATGAAAATGATTTATTGTGCAGTTGAAAAAGGAAACACGCCATCTACCTCATGGCAAAATCTATGGCAAAGTTTCTGAGTGGAAACTAATATTGAAGACTTTTTTTTCTTGGATTCTTCCAAAAAAAATAAAAAATTGAATCAATGAAATAAGTAGATTATTTGCTCACTTTTCTGAAAGGTATTGATTAAATTTTGGATTGATGATGAAAAATGAATGGCTAACTTTCTGTTCAAGATTTTTAGCTACAGAAATTGTGCATGTTCCATAGCTAAAGTAATTCCGCAGCTAAAGCCATTCCGCAGCTAAAACATCAAATTTTGCAATTGAAAAACCTCACTGTTCAAATTAGCCTAACTTTCTCATACAAAATCAGATTTTGATGATTCAAGTGTCCTTGGAAAGATATCGACGAGATCTACACAATGAGAAATCCATCATCAAAATTTGAAACAGTAAATAATGAAATAAATTTGTGAAAAGAAACAACAGTTAATTTGAGGCACTAATTCCGAAGCAGGTATAAATTCTTTTGGTTTTCCTTCGTGAACTTGTTTCATTAATACAAATTCTTAGTTTTGTGTGTAAATATCATAACTAGAGAGATTGGCCACCTCTCTCTTTTGATAGTCTTACATTCCATTACAGAAGAAGTATTCATTTTTTTTGCAGGTTCCAAGAGGAAGGACAAATGACTACAAGTGAATAGTGTCTCTCTAAGAGACCAATTTGTTTGATAAGAGGATGATCAGAAACAAATAAGAAACATGCAAAATCAGTTCCAAACACTTGCAAAACTTTCAGATACTATTGTCTCCATTACATCCATACTTCATACTAAACCATTCACCTCATTTCCTTTCATATTTTCCATTTACATTCACATATACTTTCCGTTACATTTTGTCCACTCATAACCCACAAATAAAAGAAAGAGGCTCAGTTACATGCTTATTTTCCATTGTCATTATTACTTTCCATTGCCATCTTCCATTTTCATTTTCCCTTTCCTATCATTTTCATTTCACAAATAAACCCTGCTTCAATGCAAATTATTGAGTCCATAGTCCTTTGAGTCTAAATTCCTTGCAAAAATACCTTGAAGCTTTCATGCCTTAATGGCAAATCCTCATGCCAACAAACAATGGGAATACGTTAATGTCCCTTGTTCATCAGATCTTCTAGGTGACTCGATATCGGCAAATTTATTCGTACCTAGCAAGATGTGTTTGGGCATCTTGACTCTCATTGTCATCAATGGTGAGAGTTCTCGTGTTGACTAGTGGCATCCATTAATGGCCACTAAGTAAAAAATTTCCTGCTATGTTCGACATCAGAACATTTCTTCACATAGTAGGAATTGTGCCAATGAGTTTTGAAGACATGAAGACTATTATTTTCAGCATTTTGGAGCAGATTCAGCAAGTTTTAGTAGAAGCAATAAAAAGTCATCTTGACTCTTTTATCCATGACTCTTTTTGTCCAGCCACTTGAAGAATATTATGATCAGAATTTTGTAGCCACCACACATACAACTCATCCATTTCAAAGGGTAAGTTAAGGTACGTCATTTTCTAACTTTTGACCATAGAATTCCATAAAAAGCTAGAATGATAATTGTTGGAAAAACATTTCTCTTCCTCATTTCATAAAATTGCCAATACCATCACTTTGGGGGGGGGGCAAGGGAATACATTCGTATTCATATCTTTTCATGTTCATATCATATTCAGAAGCCCACATACTTCCAAAATATATTAACTCTTACATTATTATTATGAGCATACAATGGCTTTTCAAAAGTGCTTAAAGGATAATTGGATACAAACACATTCATGTTTGTCACACAAGAACCAACCATCATGCAATCCAATAAAGATATACTTTGCAACAATAATCAAATTATCATTATGCAAAGTTCAAAGATCAAAATAGAATGCAACAACACAATATGGTTGTAACATAAGAACCAACCATGTTGCAATTCAAGTAAAACACTTTGAAGAAGTATGAAGTTATCAAATGATATCATGCAAAGTTAAGCCAAAGCTTAAGGATCAAAAGAATTAATGTAATATATATTGCATGAGGACATGCAATCGCTTCAGTTGGGGGGTATGTTGGGTCTTGAAATTACCATTCATTTCCATTACATTTTCACTATTATGTTCATTATATCACCTCCATTTCACCTTCATTTCACTACATTCGTCTCACTTTCATTATCATTGGGTCACATTTATGTTTTTCCAAACTTTATTAATTAGTAGCATTTTTAAGTGAATTTGTGGTTAAAAATTAGAAAATAATGTGCATATGCTTATAACTAACAAGTGGGATGAGATTTTTGGCATGTGTAGGTCAAAAAGAAGCTTCTAGAAGACCTTTATGTGGCATCCTAAGGCCAAATTTGAATTTGAGTGGAGAGGATCATGGGATTATAAGGATATGTGTCACATTTCCTATTTGTATTGAAACTCTAAGAAGACATGTATCTTATCATTTCCTAATTTGATTAGAAATCTAGACGTATAGGGAGAGATTCATGGACTCTCATTAATTAGATGACTTCTCATCTTTTTGTATAAATAGGAGATCTCTCTCCTTCATTTGGTAGTTTTCTGGTAGCTTTGGAAGCTTTTGGAAAGATTTGGAGAGTTTTGTAAACTTTTGTAATTTTGAAGAATTTGAATAAAGCTTTGATATTCTCAACATGGAAGGAGATGTGAAGTAGATGTCATGGAGCATATTAGAATGTAAGGTAGAGTAGATTTTATTTTGTAGTTTTGCTTTGATTTCATTCAAGTATGTCATTTTATTTTTATAATTGTTTTCAAATTTAAGAGTTTAGATTTTCCATTCATGCAAGTGTGTTCAACCGGTTGATTGTATATTTATATAACTGTGTAATCTATGCTTAGCAAAATAGTCCAAGAAAGTATTTTCCAATTTGTGCTTGGAGCATTAGAGCACGCAGTAGATTAGTTTTCCTTTACATGTTTTGTATTTAATTTTGTTGCAATTTCATTTTCAGTTTTAGAAAAATGAAGTATTGAATCCCTTAAAATCCTATCACAAGGAGGTGGTTCTCCCAAAATTGTATAGCAGTGATAAAACAATTCATTTAGCTATTATAGTAGATTAGTTGCAATTTCACTTTCAGTCCTAGTCTTTCATTTAAATTTCATTTTCAGTTTTAGAACAATGAAGTATTGAATCCCTCAAAATGCTATTACAAGGAGGTAGTTCTCCCAAAATTGTATAGCAGTGATAAAACACTTCATTTAGCTATTATAGTAGATTAGTTGCAATTTCACTTTCAGTCTTAGTCTTTCATTTAAATTTCATTTTCAGTTTTAGAACAATGAAGTATGGAGTCCCTCAATATGCTATCACAAGGAGGTAGTTCTCCCAAAATTGTATAGCAAAGTGATAAAACACTTCATTTAGCTGTTATCATTTTTTTGCTTTCATTTCATAGACATTTTGCCAGCTTAGATTAATCTAACTATTCAAAGTTCTGATTTGTTTTTATCTAATGTTCATTTCCTTTTCTCCCTTATTTATAAATTATATTTTAACATTTAAAGTCATTAGATTTAGTTTCCCATTAACATTTAGAGATTTTCATCTAGAAGCATAACTTTTCTTTCTTAGATTAATTTCCTTAAGCATGCAAAACAAAACCTCCAAAAACAACATAAACTATAAAACAACGAAGTAAAAAAAGGTTAACTAAGCACATATAATGCACCACACTTCATTAGTTTATGATACCCGAATTGATAATTTATGTAGAGCAATTTAAGACGTTAAATTGACTAGACAGATGGTGAAGCAAGAAAGTGGTTTAAAGGGCTTGCCAATAACTCTATTCCTACATTGGAAGAGATGGAGCGCCAGTTCACCCAGAGATGGGGAGAGAAAAGAGATCATGGGTATTCACTTACAGAGTTCAATTCTATTAAAAATAAATCTAATGAAAGTGTTGTTGAGTTCATCAGAAGGCTTAATAAACTTTACAACAGTGTTCCAGTGGAGATCAAGCCTCCTCCTACTGGTGCAAAAATAACTTTGCAGGGGCATTTAAATCAGATTTTGGGTTTACATTAAGGGAGAGAAGATCCACAACCCTTGACCAGATTCAAATTGATGCTTTAGAAATAGAAGAAAATCTGGTGGCTGCAAGCAAAGCACCAAAGGCACAGCCTACCCAAAATAAGGGAAAGGCCAAAGTGGAATCCTCTCAAAGTCAAACATTAGAAGATATGAATAATGTGATTAAAAATTTGTCTAGCAAATTGATTAAATTGGAGTTGGAGAGTAAAAATTATTAAAGGCAAGTACAACGAAATAGAAACTTTAATCCCCAATATAGAAGACAACCTCTGCAGATTTTGCAGAAGGAAAGAAAAGACCAAGATTAGGTTCAAGCACCACTTTACTTAGAGGTAGATTATGATGAAATACCAGAAGAGCATTTCAAGGATCATGATGATCATATTTCCACATTGTATGCAGGGGATGAAGATGAACTAGGTGTTCAGGGAGAAGAATATACTGATTTTATGATGAAAATGAAATTGATGAGTACTGGAAGCAATTTACTGATTTTATGCAGGCAGAATTGCATAAGAAATATGACTTGAGATCAAGAAAAAGATCTAGAATTCAAGAAAATGAAGGTGAGCAGCGAGTTCTTGCTCCCCTACAAAAGGCGACTCCACAAGAAGCACATCCTGCAAAACAGTTAAATAAAGGAAAGCAACAACAGAGTACAAATAACAAAACTCAGATACATCAAGGTGAGTCTTCCCAAGATAAAATTGATAAAATTCCTTTAGAAAAAATCATTTCCATTCCACAAGATATTTCAATGATGAGGAAAAGTGAAGAAGAAACAGAAAAGAATACCAAATAGGTCCATGCATTTAGTCTCACTAAAGAATTGGAAAAAATCAGAATTCAGGTGCCTCTCACAGAGTTGGTCAAAACACCAGTTTATAAAAGAGAGATTGTTGAGTTTATCAACTTGTCTCAGAATGTGAATATAAATGACACTGTAAATCTACAAGAAGATAAACTAGTAGTTGTTTTTGGCCCACATGTGGAGGAGGTAGATTCTTCAACCCCTCCTTTCTACATTTCTTTATTGATTTGTGACTTCCTCTTTAATAATTGTATCTTTGATTTAGGAGCTTCACACAACCTTATGCCACTATCAATAATGAAACAGTTGAACCTACAAGTTACTAAGCCTTACAGAGACTTGTATTCTTTTGATTCAAATAAAGTCAAGTGTCTTGGTGTCATTAAGGATATGGTGGTGTCATTAGCCCAGATCCCAGCTAGAAGCTTAGTAATGGATATAGTAGTAGAAGATATCCCGATTAGGTTTGGAATGTTGCTATCTAGGTCATGGGGGGCTAAATTGGGGGGAGTCCTAAAGTCGGATTTTACTTATGCTATCATACTAGTTTTTTTGTGGAGAAGAGAGAAGGTTGTACAAAGAAACAAGGTTTTTTAAAACAATCACAAAGAATGGAGCAAGTAATTCACCTGTCTACAGCCAAGGAAAAGATGACTTTTCTTGTTCCATGCTGCATGAAAAAGTAGAGTTGGCTGAAGATAATCAGAGCAGCTTACTTCAGCATGTGTAAATACAGAGCTACAAAAAGGAGGGGTATGGAAGTGTTTGTTTGATGGAGCCTATTCTAAGGAAGGAACAGGTGTTGGTTTCCTATTAATTACACTTGGAGGTGACATGATCCCATTTTCTTTTAAGTTAGAGTTTGAAGAAAATAACAATGTGGTAGAATATGAATCCTTAATCATTGCTCTTCAAACAAAAAAACAAATGGGAGTCCAGTCTATTTCTATTTTTGGAGATTTAGAGTTGATTATAAAGCAAATTAAAAATCATTGTCAAACAAAACACCCTAGGCTTAGGGCATATAGAAATGAAGTGTGGGATTTAGTTGAGAATTTCTTTGAGGCTTTCAACATACAGTTCATTCCAAGAGATGGGAACAGGTTAGCAGACTCCTTGGCTATGCCAACCAGTACCTTTAGGCCTCCTTTAAATCCAAGACAAAGATATGAGGTCGAAATGAGGCACAGGCCATCTGTTCCAGATAACATAAAACACTGGCAGATTTTTTAGGATGATCAACAGATTAAGGAATTCATGACTATGATTGAAGACTTTCAAGGCACCGAAATTGATCAAGATAGAGATGAAGCAATAGAACGTGCAAAAGTAAATGCTTTTAAAAATTTCATAGTTAATCAGAAAATTATTCAATTGAAAGATAATATTCTGCCAAGAAGACTTGTCCCTCTTGAAAGACATTTTAATTCTAATGATGTAGCTATTAGTTCAGAGAAAGTTTCACAGGATGAGCAGATCCAAGATCACAATATTGGAACCCAAAAGGATCCCAAGTTAGTCAAATTGTTTAAGGGAGTTCCATTTAATTATAAACAAAGATATATTGAGCTTTTCAAGAAGTACACTGATGTTTTGGCTTAGTCCTATGAGGATCTCAAGACATATGATGTGACCATCATTCAACACAAGATTCCCCTGAAAGAAGGGATTAAACTAGTTAAGAAGAAACTCAGGTAGATCAATCCTTTGCTTTTACCATTGATAGAGAAAGAAGTTAAGAAGCTTCTTGATGCCAAGATAATAGTTCCACTCTGATACTCTGACTGGGTGGCCAATTTAGTACAAGTAAGGAAGAAAAATGGAGAAATAAGGTTATGTGTGGATTTTAGAAATTTTAATAGAGCTTATTTAAAACATAACTATCTGTTACCTAAAATGGATCGTGTGTTGCAGAAGGTAACTGGATCATTCAAAATGTCAATGCTTGATGGGTTCTCCGGATATAATCAGGTGGTTGTTGATAAAGAAGATTAAAAAAAAGACTGCATTCACAACTCCTTGGGGAACCTTCATGTATGCTCGAATGCCCTTTGGGTTAATGAATGCAGGTGCAACATTCCAAAGGGCTATGGACATTGCATTTGTGGGTGATAAGTTTGTAGTGATATACTTGGATGATATCAATGTTTTCTCTAAGTCAGATGAGGAGCATTTGGATCATCTTAAAAGGTCTTTTGAGAAGTGCATAAAATTTGGGCTTTATTTGAATCCTAAGAAGTCTATTGTTTCTCTAGAAGAAGGCAAATTGTTGGGACACATTGTTTCAAGAGATGGAGTAAAGATAGATCCAACAAGGGTGCAAGCTGTGCAACAAATACACTTGCCTAGAAGTAAGAAAGACATTCAAAAATTCCTGGGAAAAATAAATTTTTAAGGAGATTTGTGTCAAATTATGTTGAAATTGTAAAGGAGAATACTAATATGTTGAAGAAGGAAAATGAAGTACATTGGACCAAGGAAGCTAGAGAGTCATTTTCCAGGATCAAAGGAGCATTACAAGCAGCTCCAATTTTGATTAGCCCTAATTATCAAAATCCCTTTCAAATATTTTCATTTGCATCACTCAATTCAATAGTTGTTGTTCTGTTACAGAAAAATGATGAAGGAAAAGAGAAGCTAGTTGCTTTCTCTAGTAAGGTTCTCAGAGATGCTGAACTCAAATACAATATTCTTGAAAAATAGGTATATGCCTTGGTAAAGTCCCTAAAGGCCTTTAGAACTTATGTGTTACAGTCACAGATCATTGCTTATGTGCCAAATGCTGCAATGAAGGATTTCTTAGTCCAGAGTGATGTGGAAGATAAAAGAGGAAACTGGATAGCTAATATCCAAGAATATAACCTAGACATAAAGCCCACCAAGCTGGTGAAAGGGCAGGGATTGGGAAATATATTGACATAGTCAAATTTTCAGGCATTGGGAATCAACTTGTTAACACCTACAAATGAGGAAATAATTAAAGAGGGTGAAGGAAAATCAAATCCAAGTATGAAGATCTGATATAAATTTTTATGTTCAGAATGGTACAAGAACATAGTTCATTATTTATGTTTTCTTTCTTGTCCCCAGTCATTGGATAGAACAAGATAGAGAGCATTAAAAATCAAAGCACAACCATATGTTTTTCTCTTTTTCCTTCATGCAAACAAAAAAATATCATCATTACAAACACGTGATAATGTATACCATCTCACTCCCGTAGTGAAGAAGACCACGTTGGTTAGTTTAAAACCACATTGATTTCTCCATTTACAATCCTTTTCTAAATTTGTGGTCTTTTCTAACTCTAAAGTAATAAAATAATCTTATATTATTTTTAAAATTTTAACTACTTTATCTTTAGTCATCTTTAAATTTTTAAACGAATTAAATATCGAGAGTGAAATTATCTTATGTTGTTTTTTAAAAATTCCTATAAATAAAGCCATCTATCCTGTAGAACGGATTAAAATATATTTCCAATAAATTTCTTCTAGGAGAGTAGAGAGCTGCAAAGCCCAGAAAAGTGATGAGATTAATGGAATGTCTAGAGGATGTGTTGGAGCGGGTGATTTCTTTTCTCCTTGTGCCCGACATGTTCAGGCTCAGAACTATTTGCAAAGAATGGAATGAAATCATCACAACTCGGGCCTTCCAAGAAAAGGGGCAGCTTAGGTTTACTAAGTTGCAGTTATTAGCGGTCTGTAATTCCGACTTGAGAAGCAATAACTGTGAATCCAAAGATTACGATGTGGACGCCCATAAATGGCATTCGTTTGATCTTTCTTTCCTACCCGGTGACAAACCATTCCGGGTTGTCGATTTCGCAAGCTGCCTCGCCTGTGTGATGTATGAGAGGTGCATGGAAAGGGTGGTTTTATATGTGTGCAATCCACTTACTAAGAGCTTGGCTCGGTTGCCATCACCTCCATCTAGCTTTAATCCTTCTTCTTCTTCTCCTAATGTAATAGTCATAATGTACTACTGCAGGAAGACGGGGCACTACAAAGTTTTCGTGGTTTCAGGGCTCTGTGTGAATAGATCAGGGCTCTTTACCCGCGTGGTTGTTGAATAATTCAATTCTTGTTCATGGACATGGGTTGTGCACTTGCAAATTTTCCAGCCCTTCAGCTAGCGGGAGATGATGGGAGAGGGTGTTCTTCCCTGCAACATCGAGAATGGTGCATCTTTATTTATTTTACTGTACCAAACCTACGGCCGCAACCCCAACAGACGCCAACTATTTGCGCTACTTTTTGATGAAGAGAAAGGAAATTTAGGGTTTGTGAAGGTTGAGGCTGAATTGCCAAGTAATTTATTGAATCCAAGGCTGGTGTGCTGTGAGCAAAACCCTCGCCCTAGAAGGCAATCCCTTGCTATATATGAGGTAATTGTATTGTGTCTATGTAGATTTGTATTCTGAGTGAGGAAGAGAGAGGAAATTGAGAGTGAAGAGGGAATTACAACGGATCTGATGTAGGTTCTATCTCTTCAGTTTGCTAGATAATATAAAAGGAAGGACTGGTTGTTTCTCCATGGACATAGCCCAAACTGGGTGAACCATGTATATCTGTGTCTCTCTTGTTTTATGTGTTTTATGTGTTTATATTTCTGCAATATTTTGTGTTCCATTGCTCTGTAATATATAATTTTCTAACATCGAGTACTACAGTATGTTCTCCCTCTGTTAAAATTCATTATGTTCATGTTTATTCTTTGAATTCATGTAATCATAGCTGCAAGAAATGTTTCAAACTTCTTTGCAAATTCATTTGTATTGACTTGTTAATACATGTGCCTGTATGGATTATTGAGATTATATCTTTAAAATTGCTCTCCATGAATCATAGCACCCAATCTCTCTTTTGTCCATTATATCTACATGTAACTCAAATAAGTGTAAAAATTCTTGATGCTTCAAGATCTATGTGCTAAGTGTAGAACTCTTGATGTTTTAAGCTCTATGTGATGAGTTACTCCTTCTCCTTATCCTCTCATGTTGCTTTATCAAATATTATTAAACTGTAGGTCCTTGAACTACTCGGCCTCCACTATTTTATGCACATATTTATGTGAGGTGTATATGTGAAGAAGTACCAGAAACGCATGGCTTACTCCTTTAGATCAATGAACCAACCCATTCCGTTTAATATATGTGTGTGTGTGTGTGTGTGTGATGTATCCATTTTCCTGAGAATCATATGAGACACACAAAACCTAGATGTGCCCAGGCACTAGTCTTGTAAGAAATCCAAGACTATCTCCGGGAGCGACAACACCACACAACTGCTCTACCATATAAGGTACACGGAAAGAGTCTACATGCAAAATCATCATAGCATACCTGAACTGTTTGTAGGTGTACCTCATCATAGCGTATCGCGGTTGTACACAACATTCCATGTCTATGGGTTCCAAAGCTTATAACCTTTTACACCATTCTTATACCCAATAAATATGCACCTTTCTCATTTACTATCCAACTTGGTTATTTTCTCCTTTGGAACATGTACAGATTCATCACAACCAAATACCCTCATATGTGATAGAGAGGGTTTCTTACCAGCCCATACCTCATGGGGCAACTTATCCTCCAACATTGATAAAGGTGATCTATTAACCAGGTAACATGCAGTCTCCACTACCTCTGCCCAAAATTCCTTTCCTAACCTGGCACCACGGAGCATGCTTCTTGCCTTTTCCATCAATGTCTTGTCCATTCTTTCTGAAACTTCATTTTGTTTATCTGTGTATGGAGTAGTCTTCTGTCATGCTATACCACACTTCTTACATAACTCTTCAAATTCATTCTTGCAGAAGTCACCACCATTATCTTTCCTCAACACCTTTATCCTCTTCTCTGTCTAGTTTTCTACCAGAGCCTTAAATTATTTAAACCTGTCAAAGACTTCAGATTTCTTCCTAAGGAGATATATCCATGTATTCCTTGAAAATTCATTTATAAATGACACATAGTACATAGACTTACCCAGTGATGGAACTGACATAGGTCCAAACACATCACTATGCACAAGATCTAATATCCCTTTTTCCCTCTTAGCACCAGACGAGAAACTCACCTGATTCTACTTCCCATATACACAATGTTCACATAAATCGAAATCCAGAGAGAAATTAGACATACATTCTACCATACCATTACCATGAAATATTTGAAGGCCCTTCTCTCCAATATGTTGAAGCCTTTGATGCCATAGCATTGTCTTTTCTCCAGAAACTGCTATATTTTTTTCTCCACTTTCAGGAACCACATAAATGTTGCACCCATTAATAGCAATGCTACCTAGAAGCTTGTAAAGAGTTCCAATCCTAACTCCCCACATAAATACCACTACTCCCCAAACCATCTTGTAGGTATATTTATCGAACAATGTTTTCACACTTGCATCATCCATCTTACTTACAGAAATAAGATTTCTAGCCAATGTAGAAATATGCAGAACACCTGAAGTGCTCTAACCCATCCACCTTGCAACTTCAACTCGAATTCTACGTATCCGATGGTTCTAGCCTTCCATCCCCTATGGAGACATCACTGCCATTATATTTCTGATACTCGCAGAACCACTCCCTATGGGGAGTGAAGTGAAACGATGCACCTGATTCAATCAACCATGCCTCATGATCTACATGCGTACTTGAATAAGAAGAAAATTACACATCCCCACCTTCATCTGAGGTGGTTTTCATCTTTGCAAAAGGAAAATCATCAGGTCCATTTCCTTTCTCAAGAGCTTTAGATCTATAGTCCTTTTTGAAGTGCCCTTCCTTTCCACATTTCCAACACACCATTCAAGGTTTTCTTGGAGATTTAGATCTCCCTCTAAATTTAGATCTCCCACATGAGGACTTATTTTTGTTTCTGTTCTAAGACCCTCCTCATACAGACAAGGCATCTCCATTCTGGCCCTCCATATTTTTTCGTCTCATATCCTCCGACAGCAAGGATGAAACTATTTCATCAAACTTCAAGGTAGTTGTATTGCTACCTATTGCAACAACTAGACTATCCCACGAATTTGGTAGAGAACACAACAAACTAATGCACTTATCTTCATCTGAAATTTTAATATCAATAGATAAAAACTATCGTACCACAGTATTAAAGGCGTTCAGATGCTCTGTCATCGAGTCTCCATCCTTCATCCCCAAGTTATACAACGTTTTCTGTAGGAACAATTTGTTCACCAGAGACTTATATTGGTACAAAGTCCCTAACTTGTCCCAAAAATCCTTCATCGCAGCTTCCCCTGATACATTCAACAATATTGAATCTAAGATACATAACCATATTGTGCTCTTTACTTTCCGATCCAACTTCGTCTAGTATTCATATGAGATTTCTATTGGTTTAGTACCCATATCTACTACAATCCACCAATATTTATCCACCAGCAGATCCTCAATATTGAGCTTCGACAAATAAAAATTCTGACCATTAAATTTTTCAATCTCTATCTTTCAACTGCTCACCATATTCTTTCACAGCAGGAATCGATTTGACAAATCTCTCACTGAACAAGGCCTGCCACATGCCCGAGAAAAAAACCTCAGCAGCATAGTCATCCCCTTGAAGCTGACACAACTCTGGTACCAAATGTAGGTTTTAACCCTGTACAAAAATTCCCTGCATACGAAGTCTAAAAATAGAGAATAAAAAATGGCGAGAACATAAAACATGAAATAGATATACACAGAGATTTTCCCTTGGATCCCAAAACCAGGACTACCAGATTGATTTTTCATTATTTTCCTTTCAATGTCACAATACATATATATACATGTCAAATAATTCATAAACACCAATCCATTAACCTTGGATTAGAACATAACCGTAGTTCCCTTGACCAGATCTACAAAATACCATGGGAAGAAATCCACCATGCCCAAAACCATGTGAAAAATTGATGCACAAAACCAAAGGTAGGTCCGCCCACCTAATATAGGGTCCAATTTGTTTTTCTAGATTCCATGGATATTCTGATGTTGGCTCAATGGATGGAAATAGCACATTTAGTGCTATATCTCTTGATTCACTTGCTTTGGAAGCACTATTGGGGCTGAATGTATATAACAACAAGTATGGATTATTACGAAGCCAGTTGGTTGAGGAACCTCTTCAGTGAGCCATTTGAGCATGTTCTAGTAACCAATGTTGTATATTGCAATATAGCAGGTCTTTGTTAGAGGAAAAAAGGGTTGTCTCATTTAGGGGAGTGAAGATAGGAGAAAGATGCTTTCTTTCTCATATAATTTTTGTAGATGATATTCTCATGTTTTGTGATGGGACGAGGAGAGACATTGTGAAGCTTAAGAGTATTTTGGATATTTATAGCTTAGATACTGGAATTCTAATAAATGAGAGTAAATCAACTATTTATTTTCATAGAGTTGAACGTTGTCCCCTGATACATTCAATAATATTGAATCTGAGATACACAACCATATTATGCTCTTTGATTTCTGTTCCAACCTTGTCAAGTCTTCATCTAACATTTTCGTTGATTTAATTCTCGAATCTACCACGATCCACTAATCTTTATCCATCAGCAAATCCTCCATCTTGAGTTTCCACAACTCAAAACTCTACCATTAAATTTCTTGATCTCTATCTTTCTACTACTCGCCATCTTCTTTCACCGCAAGAATCGATTACGCATATCTCTCACTGGACAAGGTCTACCACAGGCCCGAGAAAAACCCCTCAGTAGCGAAGGCATCCCCTTGAATCCGAAACAACTCTGATACCAAATGTAGGTTTTAACAGTGTACAAAAATTACCTGCATATGAATTCTAAAAACAGAAAATAAAAAATAGCGAGAACATAAAACTTACAATAGATATATATACAGATTTTCCCCTGGATCCCAAAACTATGACTGCCATATTGATTTTTCATTATTTTCCTTTCAATTTTACAATACATATATATAAATGTCGAAGCATTCATAAACCCCAATCCCTTAACCTTAGATTAGAACATAATCGTAGTTCCCTTGACCGGATCTACAAATTACCATGGGAAGAAAACAATCATGCCGAAAACCATGTGCAAAACCCATGCACAAAACCATAGGTAAGTCCACCCACCTAATATAGGGTCCAAAATAATTTCTCGGGGAATTGCCCCGGACCCCGTACAGGGGCACTACCGCCCCCCCTGCTGCGCCTGTCACAAGTAATGGGGGGGCTTTTGCCTACCCTATGACCCCCCTACACGTGCGAATCTTCATGAAAATAGTATAACACACACCCAACATCAAATGCTTCCCCTTTTTTTTCAAAAATAATATCCATGTATTGTGAGAAAAATCATCAACAAAAATCATGAAATGCAAATAGCCACCAAGAGAAGTAACAAACATAGTTCCACATAAATAAGACTATATGGGCTGAAGTACCTGACTAGTTTTTTTTCTGCTTGAATGGAATGGTCCCTTTATATGATTTCAACTTGCACATCCTGGGAAAACTCCTTCATGATCCATTATGATCTCAAACATTCCAGAAACCATCTCTCTTACATGATGTAAGGCTTTGTAGTGTAGGTGAGAAAACCTTATGTGCCATAGCTCACACTGAGTATTGGTATCATGGACCAATGGATGAATGGGTTTACCATTGATTTTGTAAATCCCTTCACATCTGTTGACGGTGCTGGACCTGCCAACATGTCAGGAGATCTCCTCGGTAAGAAGTCCCAACTAGACCTTAGACTATTTGGTGTAGAAGTCCCAACAGTGGGTGGTACATTATTGCCTTGACCACAGTTGCATGCAAAGGTAAGTAGGATGTCCTTGTTGGTAGAAAGGGGTGTGACCTTACATCAAGTCAAGGAAGGCGCATGAATGGCTCTAATAGAGAGAAGGGGGAGCGAGTGCACCCCTTAGAAACCTGTGATAGCACGTAGCTTGAAAGGGAACACACGAGCAGTAAGACATCAAGAGATGGAAAACAAGATAGCCGATGATCCAAAGTGATGGGTTATATCAACCACATGCTTTGATAAGATTCATACAAACACATACAAAATAGTCCATACATACATACGTAAATAACAACTACATATATCATTAAAGTAACCGCAATAGTCGAACTACAATAACAACATATGCATGAAATGTGTTGTCTCTGTTATATTAAGAAAGTGAAAGATCCAATCACACATACAACCAAGACTTCCACTAGCCCCACTAGGTCTGCACTGTGGAGAAGCCAAGGCTCATTACAATACAGTCCAAGATTTCTCTAAGTTACACATATAGGAAGCTTGGCTCCCAAAATTATGTACAATGAGTTATGAGGTTACATAAATAGCAAAGGGTAGGGTGACCCTTGACATTCCCCTTTGTGGCTCTTCCCCTACCCTCATGACTCTTCAACTACTACATGATTGTTACATTCTACTATTGACACTTGGTCTTTCACTTTTACAACATGTTTACATTACAATCTACACATGTACCCATGTGAGACAAAAATAGGCTTGAGTAATCCTTGCAAGACATCACTAAGACCCTGACAGCTGTAGGAAGACCAACTCTTCGACATCCTCGTGATGATCGACGATGGAGAACTGATGCCAAGCTTGGTAATCTATTATGGTGTCGGCATGCTCTATGGTGACATCCTTTTGAAAGTGAACTCTTGCCTCCGCTGCATCTGGGTACACTGATTTGGCACCTCTATCCAACTCGTCTGATAACATGTGCATCATAGTCTTGAGTGTAGTCAGACCGGCAACATACTGATGCATAGTGTTTGTGTTGATATCCAAGTCTGCGGTGGTGGCTACATGCATCAAATAATCAAAGTACATGTCCAGCTCTAGTAGGACTTGGTTCTTTGACTTCGCCTCGGTGAGTGTGCCAATGGATGGGATCACATGCATGCATATAATGGCATCCATGCTCCTAAACACTCGTGCATGTGAAGCCTGCAAACTAGTGATGAACTGTGGGGGATGCTCATAGTTCCAGATCTGACTCTAGATGCGTGCCTTCAACTCTACCGCCTTTGGCTTCATCATCTTTGGCAAGTGCAATGGGGCTCCTTTGTACCTCATTTTCCATGTTTTCATGTGATCGACAACATTGTGCAGGTCTGATAAGATGCATGCTCTCCTAGCACAACATTGCTGCCAACCGTTGAGATGGACAACTGACTTATGCACAGTGACGAATATGGAGTACACTTCCACGTGACTGTCTCCAGAGACGATACTTCATCTAGTATCACTCTCCTCAACTTTGCTCTGGTGGATGCTGTAACCTGTTCTCCTCCCTGCTTGGCTGATTGTAACTCCTTAGGCATTTGCTTGTTCTCAACTATCAAAAATTTAACACTTAAGCTCGTGGCTTCAACATATGCTTTAGTAGCATCATCCAATGTAGCTAGATGCCTATTCACATCGGACATGATCACTAGTTCTTCAAAATACGTAGGAGATACATGGACATCCAGAGTAGGCACTTTGCGCAACTGCACAAATTGGTGTTGTGACTCGTCGAAAGATATGTTGTGCATCTCCACTTCCAGATTTCTTCAAGTACTTTTGTGTCTCATTGATTGCTTGGGACTTGCTCCACTTTCGAATCTGGTGAAGCCAATGGGGTGACCTCTTGGCTCTGAGCATGAGGTCAATATATTTATCTGACTCTGGCTAAACCATATCCGTGTCCATCTACTCTCGCATCTATTCAATCTCTTGAGCAAGGTCCTACTCCTGTGACTCCTCACCCTTTCTACTCTGTGTCAGCTACTCGGATAAGTCTATATCCTGTATGGGCGCATTTTCATCAATCTGTGCATGTTGTACCTCTTGTTGTACCTGTTTCTGTTGTGCTTCCTTCTCTTTTCTGAACAACTCTTGTTCTTCCCTGAGTTGCCGCTTCGACTCTTGCAACTCGTTTTCTATTTCCTCCATCTTCTGTTTCTCCCTCTACCTTTCCACGATCCTCTTTTCACCTCTTAGCCTCAATATCCAAATCTACTCTCAACACAAGTGGATATGCTTTGAACTTGCAACTTTTCTCTGCCTCTATGCTGTCAACATCCTTCCTCTTGCCTTTGTCGTGCACAGGTTTGATATGGTCTGTTGTTGTTGATGATGCTACTCTCTGATATGCTGCTTCCTTCTTCTTTGTCAATCATTCTACAGCTATGCTAACCAGTTCATTGAGCCTTGAGAAGTGATAGCAACATCTCCATGGGTCTTCCTCAGGCCAATGACATGCTTCGTGGATCCAAGGATGTTGCACTCTTGCACAGTGGTCCTTCACTAAGAAATGCGGGTCATACAGATTGAAAATTATAGTGCCAAAGGTGAATCTTTTTAATTCCTCCATCTTGACCTCATAATGCTTGAGATTCTGGATCTCATATAAACCGATCTGCAAAGGAAGAGCAGACCAAGGTGCCTTCTTCTTCGTGTTTAGTCTAGATAACAACTCTATCGAGATGTGATATGATACTTCTTACATGACAAGCTTGTCCATGTAAAACTTCGGTAAAACATGCAAAGCCTTCTCCACACTGTACATTCAGATGAAGGTGCCAAGGGGTGAGCCATACCAATATGTTATGTTGATCAATTCCTCCATTTCTTCCTGCAACATGTAAGGTGGATCCTTCTCAAATATCATCCTGTACACCAGGGTGACGAAGTGGTCTGATAACTGAATGATAACTCCATAGAAGCTACATTCGGAAAAAAAAAAAAAAAAAAACACTTGCAATAAGTGTGCACAGAGGTTTTCAAAGTCGTCCATGCCCAACCTAAGCCTCGGAACAACTGACAGGAATAGAATGCATCCAATATCTAAGAGGACCTGTATATCTTCTCTTGTTGGCCCTTGGGTGGATGTCGAGCTTCTGTTATCTGTTCCTTCAACCTGAGAGCCAACATGTCAGACCAGTTGCAAGGTCTTCCTTCGCTTGCCAGTTGATCCAACATAATCACCTAACTCTGCGGGAAGTTCTCCGTGCTCTCTTGGCCATATAAGCAACATGAAAATATGGTCAAGAGCTAATATGCTTTCCGCAACATCTTCATCTTGTAAACCTGGCTGGGTGTTGTCTTAAATTTGGATGGATCTTTCACCCAGATCTTCAAGATGTCCCTTGAGTTTGCACTGTTGTTGGGTCTGCTAAAGGGCATATCCATCATGATCACTACCTCTAGAAAGTGATACATCTCCTGAAAGTCCTTCACCCTAAAGGTAGCAAGTTGTGTTCCACCAAAACTACTCAACACCATTGTCTCTGGATAAGTGTGCGAGACAATCTAGTGGATCATGTCTGCACATGGAAATGTAGGATACCTACATGCAATCTAGTACAAGATAGAGTTGTGAATGTTGACATAGACCCTGCGGTCTTCCAAATTTTCCTCAAAAGTGCCTGAAAGGTTGTTGTTGATGTCCTACCATTTCATCTTGATATCCTTGTCTATGAACAATTTAGTGTCTTCATTGATAGGAAAGCTCATAGACACTTTCTCAACGGTGTCCTTTGACCCTGCTCTCTTGGAAGCCATTGTACCTATACTGCTGAGAGACAGATGAACACTTGTGATACCTGGAGATAGAGCAACACTCATGGTAAGAAATCTGTCAGTTGAAAACTAAAAGAAACTTGAGGACTGACATGCAACACACCTGGGTGACTGATTGGGAAGATTGCACAATTTCAATGGGAGGCTAGGAGATTGACTGCCAAAAATACGCGAAGCACAGTCCAGACTGTCAATGGGTTCACTGATTGCTGAAACTACACAATGCACAGTCCATCCTGGCCTGCCAAGGACTAAAACTGCACAATGTGCAGTTTTGGTTAGCAATGATTACAACCAACAAATTTCATTTGTGCAATTTCTAGGGCCAGCAAGGCACTGCCTCTCAGAATTGCACAGAGCAAGCCTAGAGACCATTTTGGGCTAGCTTTGTGCAATTTCTAGGAGGAAGGCAGATCCTTCACTCTTAGAAATGTGCATTGCAAGCTGGGCAAGGCAAGGTCCATGCCAAGGCAGTCTAGACCCACCGACAGCCGACTGAAAACATGAAAAGTCTGAATTCATGGCAAAGCTGATTGCAAACAAGAGTGAATGATCATGCATGCAAATAGTGAGTGCAAGATTTAGAAAAAGGAAGACAAGCATGTGTGTGAAGCGAGTCACCGCAACGACAACCGTCAGTGCCGAAACAATGTCATGCATGTGACGGTAGTGAGATGCAATGAAAAACTTGAAACAATGCTTCTACAAGATAACATGCATTGAAAATACAACAAGCGTTCAACAAAACTAGACAAACAACACTCACACAAATCAAAATATAAAAAGTGGCAGAAAATTAGTAAAAGACATGGAAAATGGACTTGCCCAGAAAAACATGAGCTGAGTGTGCCAAATGCTCCTAGATACGATGTGGGATGTCAAAGCTCCAAGATCGATGTGAAGAATGAGCTCTAAAGCATCGAATAAATAAGTTTGATAAGATCGAGGCTTATGACGCGCATGCCACAAATCTAGGAAAAAACAGAACTTGGCGAGAGGTTTCTAAAATGACTTTTGCATGTAACCTCCAACTACTAAAAATGAATCGCTAAAATCAAGGTATGCTTTTTTGGCTTTTTTCCTTTTCGGGAAAAGCAGCCCATGCATGCAAATCAAGATTGCTCAGTACTAGAGGGACCGTTCAACATGGGAGCACATGCAACAATCTGCAAGCCTGGGAAAGACATTTGCGTAGTTTCTGGGTTGAGAAAATCTGGTTGTCCCTCATGCATTGCACAATTTATGGATTGAAGCCTTGGGTGTTAGTGATAATTACACAATATTTGAGATGAAGCCCAGGGTTGGGCTGCATTGCGCAGTTTCTAGAGGGAAGGCTGCCTAGCTGTTCTGCACATTTCTGAGAGTAGAAGGCAGCATAGATGGATTGCACAATTTCCCGAAGGAAGACTGGTTCCCCTCCAGAATTGCGCAATTTTCCAGGTGAACATCACAACTAGAAACTAACCAAGTTTCGGAGTGTCAGCCTGCAAACAAGTTGACAAGCACAGCCTGGTAAGCCACTGAAGCTCAATTGAAGCATTAGTACTTGTCAATGCAAGACATGTTGCTAAGGATGGTTGGTAGGAAGGCTCCAAAACGACACTGAGGCAAAATTTTGGAGGGTGGTTGTAGCCGCTACAACAACATCTTAATCCAAGGATGAAGGCTTCTCTCGTACTTGAGTTCAAAGGCTAGGTTAGGACTTTTCTATTAATGAAAGAAAATTCCATTGCTTTATTTTATAGAGTAGAATTGGACACAAGATTCTTTTTCACATTAGGTACATACAAAAATTCTTGCAGAAAATAGATTTTTCATCAACTAATTGAAATGAAACTGAACCATAACCTTTAACTCGGTGAGTTGAATTATCTCCAAGGATAACATTTAAATTAGTATCCCTCTTGACTAGATTAGAGAATGCTTCTTTGTAACCAATAAAATGTTTGTAAGCACCACTATCAACTAATCAACTATCAAATGAATCTACAGAAAAAGAACTAGAAAGAGCAGAAATAAGAAAATATTGTGATTGAGTTTCTGCTGCATTATTTCTATATCTTGGATTTCTTGTTTTCTTAGGACAGTCTTTTCTTTGTTTTTCAAAAGATTCTTTTCTATAATCATATTTGTTTTTGAATCTAGGTACTCTTCTTCTTTCTTTACATTCACAAGCAAAGTGACCATGCTTTTGACAGTTAAAACATATAACTTTTGACATGTCTAGATTCCCTTTATTTGATTTGAAAGCATATTTATTTTTATTTCCTTTATTTCTCTTGTCAAAGGCTAAAAATTTAGTAGGTTCTCCTTCTTCATGATGTGAAATTCTCCCACTGGAGATCATTCTGACCTCCTCTTAGATACACTTTCCCAGGAGCTCATCAAATGTGGAAATAGTGTTGACATTGCTGATGGTGGTCATAAAAGTCCCCCAAACATGAAAAAGGCCTCCAAGCACAATCAACACCATTTATTTATTGGGTACAACTTCACCAATTGTTGACAGTTGATTCCTGATCTTGGTAATTCTCAGGAAGTATGCTAGAACGTTCTCTCCTCTGTTCACCTTGCTGTCCTTCAGTTGATTCTTCAAGGCGATAATATGGTTCAAGTTACTAATTGCAAACATGCCAATTACTATGTTATACATTACTTTAACTTTCTTCAAACCAGAAACATAAGTAATGAGATCATCACTAAGAGAGTCAAGGATAATTTTTCTAGCTTTGATTTCACCCTTTTTATGTTTAGATTTGACTGCAACACTTGAATTCTCTGGTGGATCAACTATATTCCTTTAACATACTCCATAACTTCATGTTCTTTAAGAGTGATATCTAGTCTTACTTTCCATGGACCAAATTTTGAAGCATCATTCAACTTCTCATTTACTGTGAAGTAGGACGAAGTCATCTTCATAAAAAAAAAATTGGCAACAAGTGGGGTCTCTTCAGTTCATCTTTGGTCTCCTTGGACTTGTCTTCACCAAGGCTCTGATATCATATTAAAATATGAAACTTCTATGTAGAAATCTAAAAATTCTTTACAGAAACTTCAAAGTTCTATGCAGAAATCTTAAAGTTCTTTGCAGAAACTTGAAAGTTCTATGCAGAAAATTGGATGTATTTGCAGAAAATTGAATGTGCTTTGTAGAAAATTGAATGTACTTTGCAAAAAATTGAATGAGCTTTGCAGAAAACTAAATGTACTATGTTGTTGCAATTACTTCGAATGCAGATTTATTCTTCAAAACTTTTCATATTAGCAATTATAGATAGAACATAAACTTAAGGATCATATGAAGACATCCAAGCACAAATATAAGACATTGAGAGTTAGGTCCAATGAATAGGGGAAACCCAAATGTTTCTTCTTCTATTAAATTTATTCAATTGCTCAACAAATTTCATAAAGAGAGAGATAGTGTGAATGAATAAAGACACCAATGTCTGATCAGCTTAAAACTGAAGTGTTCTTACTCTTTGCTTGAAGATCTCCTTCTCTTGATCTGATCTTGTCCTTTACACTTGCTCTAGCTCTTCCCTTGCTCTACTCTTCACTTTCTCTCACACTTCTCTTGCACACACTCAACACTAGCTCTCCTTCTTCACATTGAACATGATACTCTCAACTCTCACTTGCTCTTGCTTAAATAGATAAGAAATGAGAGGAGTTACAAAATGAATTCATGCCTTGAGCCAATAATAGGAGAATTAAATTCCATGAGGGAAGAGTTACTTGAGGAGAAGTGTAACTCATCCCAAGAATAAAGATAGAGGTACACTTGTCTTGAAGAGTTAAAATTCAAATTAGGGAGAGAGAGAGAGTTACACTTAGACATGAGATAATATTTGGTGAGAGTTACAAATTGAATTGAATGAGAGTGTGACAAGTGCATTGAATGCGGAGGACTTACACTTTTTCCATACATTAAATTAGTGAGGAAGAGTTACATTATCTTAAGTGTGGAGTTATTATTTTATTCCAAGAGAGAGGTTCAATTTTCCACGTAAGGTATTCTCAATTTAATTTACTTATTCCATGAGAGAATTCATTTTTAGTAATCCATTAAAGGTGAATGAATTTAAACTGCTTTAGAAATAATAGTATCATAATAATAATAATAATATTAGTAAGGATAAATATATTAATTCATGACTTGCATAATCATGATTGATTTGATTTTAAATTGGGTGATTGATTTGATTTTTAAGTGGATCGTCCTTGATCATTTAGACGTGACTTTTTATTTTTGGAAAGTCACTTCCAAATTGAGATGTGACTTACTATTTTTCGAAAATTTTATTATAGGAGGTTAAAACAAAACTGAAAAATAACTGCTAAATTTTAACATTTCTTAGAGGAGAAATTCATCCTTTAGCTACTAAAGTTTAACACAAGTTGTGTGGGTTCAAGTCTCCTGAGACATGTTGGCCCTCAATGCATTTATGAAATATTGGTGCCCTTTTATATGAAATATTGGTTCTACCAGATACAATAGTGGCAATCGTTTCTACAAAGTTACCAATTATACCTAGTAGAATGTACTCATTACTATTAAAAAAAAAATTGTTCAATATTACCATCTTTGTAATCAAAACTACTTAAATTGCAAATACTTTTCTTATTTTCCAAAAATATATTATTTGCCATCCAAAACCACATAAAATATAAGTACTTTTTTTCGTTTCTACAAAATTACCAATTATACCTAGTAGAATGTACTCATTACTATTAAATTACCAATTATACCTAGTAGAATGTACTCATTACTATTAAAGAAAAAAAATATATTGTTCAATATTACCATCTTTGTAATAAAAACTACTTAAATTACAAATACTTTTCTTATTTTCCAAAAATATACTATTTTCCATCTAAAAACCACATAAATTATAAGTAATTTTTTTAGTTTCTACCAAGTTATCAATTATACTTAGTAGAATGTACGACATATTGCCCCTTATGACACAAAATGTATTCATTACTATTGGATCTTATGACACGTAGAATGTATTCATACTATTAAAAAAACGAAAATAAAATATTCAATATTACTATCTTTATAATCAAAACTACTTAAATTACAAATAATTTTCTGATTTTCCAAAAATATACTTTGCCAAAAATCACATAAACTAAAAGTAATTTTTTTTTTCTTCTAAAATTACACCATTTACCATACAAACTTGTTAAAAATATGTTCAAATGTATTCTTAATTCTTAAATTTATTAAATTTTACATTTTTCAAATATTTTTTCAAGCCTATGAATGTATAACTATTTTAAGATTTATAAATATATCACCATTTTCAAACCTATGAATTTATAACTCTTTTTAAGATTTATAAATATATCCCCATTTCCAGATTAGAAAGTTAATACCAATGCTCAAACAAAATAACTCCAAGTAGATATTTATGATTAATATTAACTTGAAAACTTGGCTTCGATTATTCGGACATTCCCATTCGCTATAATATCTAACAAGCCAAGCTGCGAGGCGGCAAGTCCCTGCATTGAGTGGGGTAGTTGCTCAAGCAAATGTTCTACCCGGGCAAAGTTCCTCTGCTGTTCATGAAAAGAATGAAAACAATATTCGAAACCGAACCCATCCGCTAAAGCGAAGACATTAAACTGCTATGCATGACACTACTTCTTCTGGATTTGTGTCACTCATATCATTTGTCATAAGGATTCCACTCGCTGGCTGCCACAGTTGGGGTGCAGTATTTGCTGTGGCCTAGAAAATGAATTGCCATCGTTCAAACGCTTGCAAATGCTTATTAAATGCAGAATTCTAACACTAAAAACAAACAGTACGTTAGGACACTTTCACAGTTGTACCTTGCCAGATGGATTGCGAACGGATTGCGATCATTACGCATCCATTTCCAAAGCTTGTGAACAGTATTTGGAGAAAAGAGCTATGACAGCAACCCCTAAAATAGTATATATTAATCCGTCTACCTGTAAAACACATGGAACATTATATCTAGTTCAAGCACAAAAAACTTGGCAAGCAATATTTTCTATGCTATTGGGTATTCAATGCGGTTTAAGAGTACTATGATGGGACCTCAAGTCGGCCAGCAATCGCTTAGCAAATACACCATGCATGCATGGGCATGTAACGGGATAGCCCTCCGGCCGGGAAAGGACTCCAGCTTCCACCGGAAAATACTGACGCGACTCGCGAGCTGTAGGACCTGCATTAAAGCGATAGTCATTCGAATTTTGGAAATGCCCGCCCAAATTCTAGATATTTTAATTTCAAATTCGGGAATGGTTAATCAGTTTCATCTCATGGCGTATAGAAATGCATCAGGAGCTCAGCTGGCTGTGGCGAAAGGAGGCGAACTCAAAGTATTTCACGATTCGAGCCGTGTGCGCCACAGTGTCGGACAACGAGCTAGACCCGAAGGTATTTCACCTGTGAGTCTATTGTTGAATAGAATGAGCTTTGCAAGGCTACGTGCCGCGCAAAGACCCTGCGGAATCGGCCCTACCAGACGTTTGCCCGAGGCGTCCAGGGAAATGAGCTTTTGGTTTTTGCCAAGCTTCGGCGGGAGTGTGCCGGTAAAAGAATTGTTCCAGATCACCAGTGTTAGCAGCTTGGGCAAGTCTGTGATTCTGCGCAGAACTCATCTTTCCACTTCAGACTTCTAAGCTCCCAGCAACGATTGAACTCCCGACCTTTCGATTTGTACCTTTCACTTACAAAGCGAACACAGTAGCACTATGTTATGGATAAAGGCAGTTGTGTTGTACCTTTTCATTTTCTTTGACACTGAGAATGGCAACATCGACAACTGACAACTGCATCATCGTAGAAGCACAAAACGAAAAGCGGGGAATTTTGTAAATATCAAACATGAGGTGATTCTAGCGCAAATGAGTGACATTATTCTTCTGAATTGTCATTACAGTTGTGTTTTTTTTAAACTCGCGCAATAAAATACTGGGCACTTTGTTATCATTCGAAAGTGTTTAAATAATTTGATACGTTACTTATAAGAATCTTAAGAAGAGGATACCAAGTATTTCTTTTCACTACTCACATTAAAATAAATTTACATCATAATCATTAGAAAACTTAATATTATTTCCTCTCACCACTCAAAGTAAACTAAATTTACAAGATAATCACTTAAACTATTGATATGGAAAAGTATTATCGAAGCTTTTTCTAGAAAAGGGATGCGTGGAGATTGGATATAATTTCACGGGAATCTCTTCACGTACGAAGAGAATCTCAGTGGCAATTAAATTTGGCAAGCTGGTAAGAAGAAAAATCTTGGCTATCCAAAATAAAGTTGGTGTTGCAAGCACGTTTACACTCTGTAGCTTAAATGAATGTTAGAAATACTCCAGGTTTAATAACTAGTTTGAATTAGATTATTCATGGAGATGCAGAGGATTTTCATTGTTAACCATGAAGGTTTTCTTGCAGTCGTTTGAGGGACACATGGAGGATCAAGGGAACTTTAATTTCCCCAGATGCAAGGGCTACAATCCCCTTAGCAATTGGTAGACATGCATGCAAACTCTAGTGAACGAGTAAGGTTTTTGAAGTAAAAGGCGTGCATGCAAACCCCAGTTAACGAGGTTAATGGAACTACGGTAAAACTGAATTGAAAGCTAGAGACCATCAAGGTTTAACAGCTAGTTTTGAATGAGATCATCAAGGTTTAACAGCTAGTTTTAAATCACATTATTCATGGAGGTTTAACCCTGAAGGTCTTGTTCCCGTGGAGGATAAGGGTACTTCAATTTGCTCGATGCAAAGGCCACCATTGCCTCAATCTCTTAACACTTGCTAGATTGGGTTTTTAAAGCTGAGGAATTTTATAGGCATTAAACTTGAAGGGAAAGTTCACATTTCAAATTAAAATATTAATTACATTTTGGCTTTTTAATATTCACAAATTAAAATAAATTATTATTTTTATATAGAAATGGAAAATATTTTAAAATTTTATGTATATCTCACACATCACAATTTTTATTGTGTTAAGTTGTGATCATTTACCTTTTCATCTAATATGGATATCATTCCTCAATACAATGAAATTATTTTTCTTCTTTACGAGACTCAATTGTTCACATAATTGCAATGACTTTAAAAGGATAAAAATAAGTATTTTTCTTCTTTACAATACTCAATTGTTCACATAATTGCAATGACTTAAAAAGGATAAAAACAAAGATATAGTATTATTTTATAGATATCTTTTTTTTGGTAGATAAGCACCCACAAGGGCTTTGAACCAGTGACCTATCGCAAGGAGTACCTTAATAGTGCACCCATTCACCGCCAATCCAAAGCCCCATGGGCTATTATTTTATAGATATCATTGTAATCTCCAATAAAGAAAAAATAAGCAACTATTTAAAACCAAACCAACAACAACAAAATTTTCCATAAAATAAACATAACTTACAAGAATATTTTTCCATAACAATTATGAAGTCAATGATTAGTGCACATGTGCATTCCTATGCATGACACCAGTTGCAAAATAACATATAACTCACATTATTTCTAATCAACAAAAATGAATGAACATTGAAAATGGGATAATAAGGAATCATAGCTCGATTTAATCAATTTTAATCTCAAGTGTTTTTTCTCATATCTTCAAAATAAATAGGCATAAACAAAACACGCTGGTGATATTCATAAATGCAAGAAAGCTAAGAAAGTAGTAAATAATGCAAGAAAGCTAAGAAAGTAGTAAATGCAATGGAAGAGTGGGACGTAAGACAATTTGCATTTTTGAATCCAAACACTAACAACGTAGGGTGTTGATTGGAATTGAAATTGTTTTTATCTACGAATAACAAAATATTTCACCACAACCAAAGTTTTGATCTTCAATTCCCATTACTAAGACACAACTGTAATAAATTATCAAGATATGGACAAAAATTGCTAGAATTCATTTTTCTAATTGTTTCTATATATATATATATATATATATATATATACGGGTAAAACATATTATAAAGTAAATTAAATGGTTTTATTTGCAAATTTGATAAGCAACATTATATTTTAATTTCATTTATATGGGAAAAATTGTATACCCCTCTATCAGAGGCTAAAGGGTTCTTAGAGGGTAATGATGAATTCAAATTTGAACTCTATACACACACACAAACTCGAGTTTAACTAAAATCCAATTTTAGTGAAATAAACTAGAAATACTCCAAAGGAAAAAAGATTGTGGTGAGGAGTTCAGAATCTAGAAATATTTATGGTTGAGGTACTGATGTATCTCAAGGTTGAGCACAAAAGAAATTATACATCTTTCTCATACTAACCTATTGAATGCGTGTCTCAGTGAAATAAAATGGATAGATGTCAACTAAAGGTTGAACACCCAAAGAATTACACATGTAGGTCATAATAAAATTTATTGTAATTTATTTCTTATTTGTAATTATTTTTTTTCTAATTACAAGTTTTTTCATTATTTCTAATAACTATAATAAATAGAAATGTGTCTTGAACTTCCACTAGGGAAACTAGGAGAGGCATAAAATTTCTTTTTCTTTAAGAGCCACACAAAATTTTTAGTAATAGTGTACCAAAAACCCAACAACTTTGTCTGAAATAAGTAGCCTCTAGGTTATACTCAAGCCAAAAAGCAAAGTAACTACGACTTGATAGTAAATAACCACAAAACATAGTTAAAAGGCTTCCAGATGGATAGGATCCCTATTATCTCTTGGAGAACAATCTAGAGCAGGGGGCAAGTCAAGGAAACCTTCAATTTTCTCTAGTCTTTGGTCCATCGATGCACTAACACCTATAATTCATTCAATTAAAAAAGCATCTTTTCTCTCGAAGTGTTCTTATCCACCAATACATAGCCGAACAACAACATGAGGTGTTAGTAAAGAACAACGATAATGATTGAGCTGGCCCCAAGAGTGGCCTATGTTTGGAACTTGTCCTGCTACTTTAGCAAGCACCTTGGAGTTAGTAATGCATTTTTTCTCATGTGAAATGTCACATTCAACATGGGAAATTTTTTCTTGAAGGCTTGTATTATTAAAAAAAATTAAATTGTATTATATTGTTCAATTTTTTTTTGAAAGTTTGGTAGTGGTGAGGCTATATCATGGTCATATCCAAGAATAACATTCGAATAGAGCAAGGAATTGAATCATTGTCTTCAACATGTAGGAGTAACCTAACAACACAATCATCACCATCTATCCAAAACCCGTCGACATTTTTTTGTTTACTTTTAAATTAATTTTTAATTTTTACTAAATTTTATTAAATATTTCTTAAATTATCATAAAATATAATTAATAAAAAAAATCTAATTATTAATAATTTTTAGTTAAAAATATTCTTAACTTTATTAAAACTATGTTAAAATATTTTTTTTTAAATCAATTTATTATAATGAATGATATATATTAAACAACCTAATTATCATATAGATGTGATCATTTAATATTTATGAATAATATATATAATTATATTTAAATATAAAATATTGGCGTAATTTAACTATTTTATAGTGTAGCTCACATGGTGTAGCTTAATTAGTGATCATTCTATTCAAAAGCATTATATAAATTATTAGATTAAAGGCTCAAAGTCTCGTTGGATTAAGCCAACAACAAAAAAATTAATAATCATTATTTTATTTTTTATTTTTTTGGTATATTTTCTAATCAATTTTTCTTAAGTATTCAGTAGGGATTTGTTAGTATAGAAACAAAAAGAATTCCTCAAGTAAGAGATCTAAATCTAGAGGAAGATATAATCTCCAAGAAAATTTGTAAAGGTATGTTGGAGATGTAGAAAAAACCTTTAGATGATGTAGGGGATGTGTACTTGCCTTTTTTCATGCACACATGTAGATCTTGAGGCATGGTTGGCTAACTCAATTGAATCTTCTCATATGACTCGTCACAATGAGTGGTTTGTGTGTATGAAAGGTACGATGGAAATGACATTTTCCTATGATATTTACCGACAACCAAAACCATAAGACGAGGAAAATTCACATTGAATCTCATGGATGGAAGGATTAAAACACTCTCTGGTGTTCTACGCATCATAGTATTGACTATATATTTGATTTTAATAATCAAGATGAGTGATGCAGGTGTAAAAACAATGTTTGAAAAGAAAATGTATATAATAGTTCAAGGAGCAATGGTATTACCAAAAGGAGTTAAGCTTTGAACTCTATGTAAGATATTGAGAAGGACTATTAGTGATGGGTGCAACAATCCCTTTGTTCCTCATAATGGAACTAAAGAAGGAAAAAATCCTATAATATTTAGAAATAAGACTATGCTATGGAATAAAAAACTGGGACATAACAGAAAGAAGGGCCTTCAAGCACTACATGGTAAAGGTATGGTAAAATGTATGTATAATTACTCTCTAGATTTTGATTTATATGAGCATTTCCTATACAAGAAACATAATTAGGTAATATTATCCTCTAGCAGTATGGAAAAAAAACAAATATTGTACTGGGTGCATAATGATGTGTTCAGAAATGTGTTGGTTCAATCACTAGGAAACTATATGCATTATGTCTCATTTATAGATGACTTCTCAAGAAATACGTAAATTTATTTTGTGAGAAAGAAATCTAAAGTGTTTGCCAAATTTAAAAGTATATTATTCTACTATGCAAAGTAGCTTTTTTGTGATACTTGGATAGGTAACATTAGTGATTTAAGATTATATACTAGACTCTAGTATCACGTAAAAACAACATAGTATCAGAGCGACTTTGAAGGGCCAGTGAATTAGAGTGTGCATAGTGAAGCAGCTCAAAGGGAGCTAGATTATCTAAAGCATGGAGCAAAGGGTTCAAATGAAGTCATGGATATATGGTCTCGAATATCTTGGAAATGAGATTAACGAGGAGTTTTGGTGGATTAGTGGAAAACCTGGTGAAAAACAGTTTTTTGTAGTGTAGGTGGTTGATCATGAACTTCCTCTGACTTTCCATGGATTTTTGGGAAAGCTCGAGGATTTATTTGACATGGATTATATTTGTTTAATCGAGATTGCTTCAGGTGATGGAATGGAGATTGGTAGGCTAGTTTCTTCATTAGATCGTGATGTTTCATATCTGAGAGTGGAGTGTGTGCACAGGTGGTGTTTGATCCAGGTGGACAAGTGTTACTAGGACTGAGTTGGGTTGATGATGGAACATGTTCTACCACAACTTAGACTGGTCTTGTAGGACATGAGGTCAGTAGTAGATTAAGTCATTGGAGACCGTGTAGACTTAGAGGGAGTCTAGCTTCAAAGGGAGTAGCCCTATGGAAGTGTTGAGGTTTTCAGGTTAAGATGAGATGATGCAAAGGAACTGTCGATATTACAAGGTTAATTCTACAGAGTATACTGCAATGATGGATGCCATATGGGCTAGTGGTGTCAGTGATGAAGTTGATGGAGACTTCCTAGTGTTGGAGGTACCTCCCTCGCTAAGAGGAAGTGTAGATATCTGTACCTTGAGAGGTACTCCAAACCCTAAGATAGTGGGTTTTGGAAGAATTGGCACACAAAAGTGACTTGTGGATAAAGAACCCAATAGGATCTTTATCCACAAAGGGATTTCTATTTTTTTTGTTTTCTATTTTTATGGATTTTTTAATAACATAAATAAATAAAAAGACAAGAAATTGATTTTTTTTTAAAAAGTGGTTGGTTTTTGGCTTTACGGTGAATGGCTCATCTCCATTGAGGCTTAATGGGGTCAATATGAATGCCCCTCTTAAGTTGGTTATCTAGTGCTTGTGGATTAGGACAAGAGGATGGTACCCTAAGAGGTTAAATTAATATGTTATCTAATCAAGATAATTTGTGAAACCAAGACCTACTAGAATGGATCCCTCCGAGGAGAAGCATTCAACCACATGATTAATTATGGAATGGAATAAAATCAAAACCCTTGTTGAGGAACCTCTAGGGTATGACTAAATAAGGTAATTTAATGCTTACCTCACACCAACAAAGGAGAGGTGAGACATTTATCCTAGATGTCTCCCTCCAAGTGACAATGTTTCCCTTAAAATGGATTGATATTGATAGTCTTCTAGCAATATTGAATTATCACAATATTATCTTAATATTATGAAGAATAACCAAGAAAAAGATACTTAAAATTTTCCACCAAAGATTCGTGGAAATATTGCATTATGGCACAGTGATCCCAACAATTACAACAATTTGGGAGGAGAGGAAGCTCTCATATTCATAGATGAGGCTTTTGACAACTATCTTCCTTTAAATCCTTAGTTTATGCTAAGAAGCATTAAGAAGTATTAACTTGTTATCCACAACATACTTGAAGACTAATTCATTACATTAAAATTCATCATTTCATTTTTTCCCCTACCCTATACAAATTGATTGATAGATCAGTAAGAGCCTAATGTTTCAATATTGCTAATTGAAGCACACCACAAGATATATATATATATATATATATATATATATATATATATATATATATATATATATATATATATATATATATATATATATATATATATATATATATATATATATATATACCTCCTTCTTCCAAGGTTAATAAAGATCCAATGTTCTCCTTATCTTGCTCGATGTTTTGTAGAGGAGGCTCAACATTCAAATATTAAGTAGAAAACTCCTCTAATTTGCTTGGCTTTCATTTGAATTTACTTCATTTAATTTATTAGGGTTTTCTTTCCTTTCTTCTTGGATTGAGAATGTCCCATAGATGCTTTATTGAACTGATTTGACCATTTTTTCACTTGTAGAAGGTACAAAATTTCCACATTTAACCCCATTACTTCCCCAAGGAGAAGTTAACCCCTCCACGGGGGCTTCACTCAATGAACTTCTGTCATATCACATGCATTCATGGCATACTAAAAAATACTCCTAATTTGGATATGTATTAGAAAATACCTCTAAAAATCACATTATTTAACTCCCTACCAATACAAACCCAATGCGCCTTCCCAATTTAAAAAACCTCTACTTTCACTAGATATTGTAGATCTCCATTTTTTCATTAACATTTTCTATACCCTTTTATACTTTTTCACTAACTTTGATCCCCATTTTTTATACCTCCCAATATAAAAACACTTTACCCCCTAATATATGCTCAATATATTATTTCATTCTTTCCTCAATATATACCCCCCAATATGAATGCACATGGTATGGTATTGCTCCCCTAGTGAAGCCCCCATGAACCCCTCCCAAGGGAATTTTGGATGCTCTAACTTGGAGTTAATTTGTAATTCCACGAAGAGTGTAATAGGCCTATTTCTCGCCTTGGATAATGAAAAAAATTGCCTCTTGGATTGTGAAATAATTGTGTATTTTGAGACTGCAATGAAAAATGAGGACCATGGCCAAAGTGGTGTGCATAAATAAGATCAATATTTATTGCGGGGAATAAAAGTTACATGTGTTAAGATAATAATGAAATAGGTGTTTCCACCCTTACATAGTCTGATAAGTGTTATAGGGACAATAATAATAAATGTTCCTATAATCCATGCCTCCTAATAGATCCAAACCACACTATCTCAACCTAGCTTAACAATGAGCAAGGCACTCCCAAAAAAGATAAACATTAGAGGTAGGGGGTGAAATGGAGGCTGAAAAAGCTCAAATTAAGTCATAAAAAAACACCTCCTCGAATTAGAAGTTCCTAAGAGAGGATAAATATCCAAAAGATGATTAATCCACAATCCCTGCAAAACTTTGATAGAAAAATGTCTACAACTAAATGGTTGTGCAGAACATAAATTACAATTGCAGCAAACCTGAGAATCCTTATCTAATTTTGCAACGAACTAGAGGTAGTGCACTCTAGACTGAGTATTTTCCAATTGCAAACTATCATCAATCTTGCATGCAACGACAATTCTATTATAGGATTGACTTTTAATTTCCTCTTTTCCAAACCTATAATATTTGACAATAGTAGGACTATAAAAGGCTAGGAGTGCCCATGAGAAATAGTGGCATGGAACTCAATAAACTATACCGAGAGCTTCAACCCTCCCTCCTCAATTTCCATTACTCCATCCTGTGTTATGATATGTTATTTCCTTCTTGTTAATCACCATAATTAATACTCGAGTGCTCTTGCATTTAGAATTCAAAACAAATTTCCCTTCACTAGACTCCCACGCAATGAAGGCTATCATCACAACGCCCTCCCACGAACTAAACAAAATACCAAACAAGCATATTTTTATGCTAATCCATCCATATCACATTTGATGGGAAGCCTACCACCCATATTAAATAGATGGTTTTCATCTCAATGCAAGGAGGTCGCCTCACCAGATGTGCACCCACCCTAGGGAGCTTTGTCCATTTCTACAATTTCTTTGCACATGGTTCTTAGCACATCAAGAAGAGGATGGAGATTTTTTTTCCAACATATCTACTTGTATTGTAGACCTTTGTTAGCTAGTTTATTTGCCAACTTATTTCCTATTCTTCGTATATGTGATAGTACAAGGGATACTATTACCTTTAAGACTTTGATTCTTGTTAAGCCTACCATTAGTCTCCATCTTTTTTGAGATTTTGGGGGGCTAGATCCATTGTGTAGTTTATTTATCATTAGGAAAATAGTTTTATAATCCCCTTATGTTATAAATTTTTGATAATTGAGATGCTTGGATATTATTAGGCCTTGCTCCAAGGATGAGAGTTTTTCCACATTATTAGTTTCATTTCCTAGAATTCCTATATAAATGTGAGTAATTTACCCATGATAATTTCTAAATACTCCTCTGAAACTAGCAAGGCGAAGATTGCCCCTAGAGGCTCTATCAAATTTTAACTTTAATAAACTAGGAGAAGGTGGTAGCTATTTGTTAGGATTTCAGGGAATGGGCTAGGATTGTGTTGCTTGAAAATTTGTAAAATATTGGTTGAGCCCCAAAAGTGTGAGAATGTGTGATTCCTTGGAATTACATTCCCAATAATGTGTAGACCACTTGAGATTATGAGGATTGTTTCACTTACCCTTCCCATTATGGAGCTCTAATAGTGTCCACATTTAATGACTAATATTTGAATATTCTTCTATTCCTTTCCTTCCATAATTCCCATGTTATAAATCTCGGGAAAATTTCCATGTTCAATTCACTATAGTACTTTTAAAAGGTCCAAAATTCCATTCATCAAGTGTTGAATGAATATTGGTTTCATTCCAATTCTGATTGTCTAAAAATTATGGCCAAGTGATCCCATATTTCTAATGCAAATCTATAATTGTTAAGTAGATGCTCAGTTGTTTCTATGTTTTCCCAGCAGAGGCTACATCTAGATAGACTTTGAAAACCCATTTTTGGAGATTTTCCCAAGTTAAGATTTTGTTTTGCATGAAAGTTAGAGGAAGAGGGTCACCTTTGGCTAGAATTTGGAGTCCCATAGCCTTTTCCATTTAGTTTTACTAGGGTTTCCTTCTATGCTAGCTATTAATCTACAAGGCTCCTTTAAGCTAAAATATCCTTTAGGACATTTTCCCTATCGAAGGATATCTTTCCCATTTTAATTCTTCTACTTTATGTTTCATGTGTGATGACTATTTGTGTTTCTCATCTTATGTGCACTGGCCAATGCGTGCACTTCTGCCACTACCTCCATTGTTGTTGAGATTGAGGTTGCGCCCAATACTAGTAGACTAGTACTATACCTTACAATATCAAACAAGTTTTTAACTCATTTACCTCTCCTTTTTCCAATTTGGGCCCATTGCTATTAAGAATCCTCCCAAAAGAGGAATAAGTTTATGTTTTGATTTCCATGATGAATTCTATAGATGAAATCCCTTAATTCCACCCCCCTATCCAAATTATCAAACTATCATTTGTTCTTGCCATGTATTTTTTCTTCCATACATTACTCCATAAAGCTGATGGGTTTTTAAACCACCACCAGCAAGTTTTGGCTCCTAGTGGTTAATTGAGGATTTTAGGGTCTCTCAGTCCCAAACCACTGAGGTGGTTAGGATAGCATAATTTTTCTAAAGTGATAAGGACACATTTTTATTGTTATTTAGCTCCCCCTAAAATAAAGATATTTGTCTGTTTCTTATTTTTTCCCATAATGGCTTTAGGGGTTTCCGAGTATGAGAATATGTACATAAAGATAACTGGTAGAACTAATTTAGATATTTTTGAATACACATCATTAATCATATCAATATTATTTCAAATAGTTAAATTATACAAAATTTTAAATAAAATTTATTTAAAAATATATGGAAACTGTTCACCATTATATTTTTTTTTTAATTAAAATTTAGTAATAAATTGTTTTTCAAAATAATTAGTTTTCACTATTTAAAATGTATTTTAAAATACATAAATAAATTATGGCCCTCAAAAATCCCTAAAAGATTAAGATTATGTAAGTTACAAAACTCACAATTACCATTGTAAAAAATCCCACCAAATTTTAAAATAAAATTGAAAAAAACGCTCTGCAAAAAGGACGGTCTCTCAAGGGCTTTTGGGTATTCGCGAAGGTGGCTAGGTAGAGTTCAAAATTCAGAATTTAAATTTCACATTACCGGGCGCGGGACTGAGTCTTAAACAGAAAATTAACCACGAATGGTCCATGGATGACCATGTGATGGTCATTGTCAGATGTTCTAAAGATATTTATGTTGATGGTCATCAGAAAACTGGGGCGGTTCGCATAGTTTTTTAGTAATTAATGCAGAGTGGGCCAGAGCTGCCATGTAAGCAGGTTCTGATAACCTGCAATCGGGATAAGGGTTGCAACACAACGTGTGTGGTTGATTGATTATTCTCGTGAATAAGTGTGGAAATCGCTTGCCTGACCACAACGTCTCTGGTTGATTGAATATTCAATCGTGGATAAGTGTGGAAATTCCTTGCATGACCACAATGTCTGTGGTTGATTGACAGTTCTTGTGGATGAGTGTGGAATTTCTTGCCTGGGCCCTGAACACAATGTCTGTGGTTGATTGATTATTCTCGTGAATGAGTGTGGAAATCTCTTGCCCGAGCACAACGTCTGTGGTTGATTGATTATTCTCGTGAATAAGTGTGGAAATTCCTTGCATGACCACAACGTCTGTGGTTGAATGACAGTTCTTGCGGATGAGTGTGGAATTTCTTGCCCTGAACACAACGTCTCTGGTTCATTGATTATTCTCGTGAATAAGTGTGGAAATTTTTTGGCCGAGAACGACTTCCGTGGTTGATTGATTATTCTCGTGAATAATTGTGAAACTTTCTTGCCCTAGCACAACGTGTGTGGTTGATGGATTGTTTTTGTGAATAAGTGTGAAAATTTCTTGGCTGAGCACAACGTCACTGGTTGATTTAGTATTCATTGTCGCGGATAAGTGTGGTAATTCCTTGCCTTGCATAAGCGCAACGTCCGTTGTTGATTGACCATTCGCGGGAAAGAGTCGCAATTCGTTGCATGGTCACAAGCGTTCCTGCATCATCATAATGGTTGACGGTTTATTCTCGTGAAATTTTAATATTGAAAGAAACTTTTATGATGCTGATCTTTTATATATATATATATATATATATTTTGGCAAATATGAGTGACTTGCATAACCTTTACTTTTATCGTTAGGTCAAAAATTGTGACTTGCATAACCTTTACTTTTATCGTTAGGTCAAAAATTGAAATTTAGAAAGTTTTAAAAATATTTTGAAAATTAAAAATTAATTTTTAATTTTTTAAATATAATATAATTTATTTATTTTTTATTTTTTGGTTGAAAATTATTTTTGTGGTTTTAAATTGAAGCATGAGATATAAAAATTATCTTCAAAATAACTGTTTATAACAAAATATCATGTGGATAGTTCTTACTATTTTTTATGCAAAAAAAGTATTTATAAGATTAGAAAAAAATATTGATAAAATTAGAAATTTCAGCTAAAAAAAAGAATTTTGTTTGGCTTTTTCATTAGTCATAAGTTTTTTTGCTTTCTTTTTATATCAGTTTATTGCTTTCTCATTTCAAATTTTCTAATTTTAAAAGGATTCCTAATTACATTTATTTTCAGGTTGCAAAGCAATTTCAAAATATCTGAGAGTTTTCAAAATATGTTAAACCCTCACTTAATAAAATATTAATAACTATAAACTTTGTATATTTCTATAATTTTAATAAAATTCATTCATTGCATATCAACTTGGACTTAATATGAATTTTAATCAACTATAAACTATATAAAAAACTATGCAAATATTATATATACATACCACTATACTTTCATTATAGCAATATTACATATTAGACTTGTTGATATTGCACGCATACATACACATTAATATAGTTATATTAATTAAATAATCAATCAATATTAATACATATCAAATCAATTCATAATAAGTATCAAAACTTACCTCATAATACATCATTGCCCAATGATATATATATATATATATATATATATATATATATATATATATATATATATATAAAAATAAAAATAAAAAATAATATATAAGTTAAGCATGCATATATATATAAAATAAGAGAATATGAAACAATAACAACATAATAATAAAATGTGCTACTTATAACTGAATCTAAATAGAATTAAATTAAAGTAAAAATATTGAATTCAAGTTAATGTTAAGGTTTAGAATTTAGTTAATTTAGGTGGAAAATCTAATCCTACCTAACGACAATAATAATGTCATATTGTAGTGATAATATTTTTGTTAAGAAAGTTGTTCTTGCCATATATATTGTAAAAATATGCTCAATATATTACTTTAAAAAAATATAAATTACAAAAATAGAGTTGCTTTATTTAGTTAGATATTTGTTATTTGAATTGATAACCATTTTAATTTATTAATAATAATTTTTTTAATGATTTTTATTGATATTGAGTAAAATTATATAATTAAGTTTGCACATTTACTTTTTTATGTTTAAAGCTTTGAAGAAAACATAAATAACGGTGAACATCAATAATAATGTAAAGTGATAATATTTTTGTTAAGAAAGTTGTTCTTGTGAGATATATTGTAAAGATAAGCTGAATATATTGCTTTAAAAAAATATAAATTACAAAAATAGGGTTGTTTTATTTAGTTAGATATTTGTTATTTGAATTGATAACCATTTTAATTTATTATTGATAAATTTTTAATGGTTTTTATTAATATTAAGTAAAATTATATAATTAAGTTTGCATATTTACATTTTTATGTCTAAAGCGTTGAAGAAAACATAAATAATGGTGAACAACAATTATAATGTCTTATTGTAGTGATAATATTTTTGTTAAGAAAGTTGTTCTTGCCAAATATATAGTAAGGATAGGCTGAATATACTACTTTAAAAAAATATAAATTACAAAAATAGAGTTGCTTTATTTAGTTAGATATTTGTTATTTGAATGGATAACCATTTTAATTTATTATTGATAATTTTTTAATGGTTTTATTGATATTAAGTAAAATTATATAATTAAATTTGCACATTTACATTTTTGTGTCTAAAGTGTTGAAGAAAACATAAATAATGGTGAACAACAATAATAATGTCTTATTGTAGTGATAATATTTTTGTTCAGAAAGCTGTTCATGGGAGATATATTGTAAAGATAGGCTGAATATATTACTTTAAAAAAATATAAATTACAAAAAATAGAGTTTTTTTTGTTTTTGTTTTTTGGTTTTTTGTTTTTTTTTTTTTAAGTTAGATATTAGTTATTTGAATTGATAACCATTTTAATTTATTATTAGTAAAATTTTAATGGTTTTTATTGATATTAAGGAAAATTATCTAATTAAGTTTGCACATTTACATTTTTATGTCTAAAGCATTGAAGAAAACATAAATAATAGTAGCAGTAACAACTTTATTTATATGAGCTATTAATGGTAAATATGTTATTTATATGAGCTATTTTCAAAGATTTTAATTTTTGGTGGTTTCCTATAAAGCTTAACAATGAGAAATATTAAAAGTATCTAAAAATCATGGCATAAATATTGCAATTGCATCCAAAAATTATGGCAGCATGACATTGTGGCATTGTGTTGTCCAAAAACTAGATTAACAATCATTACAGAGTAAGATGTAAACCAATAATTTTAAATATTAATAAAATTCAATCCATAGTATGTTAAACTATGGAGAAGCTCCAATTTTTTTTTGTCAAAACCAAAGTAATACAGGTCAAAAGAAAAATGGAATGCCTAACTCCATGTCTGTGGTAGCTATAATAATAAGAAATGAGAGTTCAATTACAATTGTAGATATTATATTCTTTTTAATTTAATTAAAAAGGCATAACTTCTTTTGACATAAATCTCAACCATATCTCTTAACAATTATTGAAAATATTCCATGATAAATCCATACCATTAGCCTAATAATTATTAATAAGTAAATCAATATTCTAGAAAAGATATTCCAATTAAGTAAACACACTTAAACATTACACTTGATCGAATATGTTTTCGTATTTAGAGAACTAGTGAAAAAGAGAGAGATGCCAACTTCATGTAGTTGTATTAACAAATTTATAAATTTATGTATTTATGCTAATTTGAGTTGGATGATCTTGAGTTCAGTTAAGCATGATTGACTGTTAATTTGTAGTAATCTAATTAAGTTATATTAAGTTGTATTCAGTTAAACTAGTTCTAATTGTTGTAGAAACTAGTGCAAGGTTTGTTGTAATGTTTTCTTCTCAATGATGTACGAAAAGAACCCACTTAAGATTGTGAATGACAAACAATCTCAATAATAGAAATGGCTACTAAACATTGTAGATCTACAGCTATTGATAGAAACAAAACCTGCCAAAATTCTGATCTATGCTATGATCATAGTTAAACAAAAGAAAGAGTAATAACTCCAATTATCCAATGGAAACCAGATATGTAAAGAATAATTTAATAATAACACCAGTGAAGAGAAAAGATAAATGTTACCAATCCCCTTTATGTTATGGGTTCTTGGTTATCCTCAAACGTCTTCAGCTTGTGTAGAGTCTCTCTCCTCTATAATGTATAACCCAACAAAAATATGTTGTGAGACAATGAAAATAATCAGAGTTACAATAGTCAAGCAAATATTCGATGCAAAGGCCACCATTGCCTCAATCCCTTAACACTTGCTAGATTGGGTTTTTAAAGTTGAGGAATTTTATAGGCATTAAATTTGAAGGGAAAGTTCACATTTCAAATTAAATGATTAATTACATTTTGGCTTTTTAATATTCACAAATTAAAATAAATTATTATTTTTATATAGAAATTGTAAATATTTTAAAATTTTATGTATATCTCACACATCACAATTTTTATTGTGTTAAGTTGTGATCATTTACCTTTTCATCTAATATGGATATCATTCCTCAATACAATGAAATTATTTTTCTTCTTTACAAGACTCAATTGTTCACATAATTGCAATGACTTTAAAAGGATAAAAATAAAGATATAGTATTATTTTATAGATATCTGTTTTTTGGTAGGTAAGCACCCACGAGGGATTTGAACCAGTGACCTATCGCAAGGAGTGCCTTAATAGTGCACCCATTCACCGTCATCCAAAGCCCCGTGGGTTATTATTTTATAGATATCATTGTAATCTCCAATAAAGAAAAAAAAAACAACTATTTAAAACCAAACCAACAACAACAAAATTTTCCATAAAATAAATATAACTTACAAGAATATTTTTCCATAACAATTATGAAATCAATGATTAGTGCACATGTGCATTCCTATGCATGACACCAGTTGCAAAAGAACATATAACTCACATGATTTCTAATCAACAAAAATGAATGAACATTGAAAATGGGATAATAAGGAATCATAACTCAATTTAATCAATTTTAATCTCAAGTGTTTGTTCTCATATCTTCAAAATAAATAGGCATAAACAAAACATGCTGGTGATATTCATAAATGCAAGAAAGCTAAGAAAGTAGTAAATAATGCAAGAAAGCTAAGAAAGTAGTAAATGCAATGTAAGAGTAGGACGTAAGACAATTTGCATTTTTAAATCCAAACACGAGCGTAGGGTGTTGATTGGAAATGAAATTGTTTTTATCTACGAATAACAAAAGATTTCACCACAACCAAAGTTTTGATCTTCAATTCCCATTACTAAGACACAACTGTAATAAATTATCAAGATATGGAGAAAATTTGTTAGAATTCATTTTTCTAATTGTTTATATATATATATATATATATATATATATATATATATATATATATATATATATATATATATACACGTAAAACATATTATAAAGTAAATTTTATCATTCAACTGGAAAAAATTAGAAATGGTTTTCTTTGCAAATTTGATAAGCAACTTTTTATTTTAATTTCATTTATATGGGAAAAATTGCATACCCCTCTATGAGAGGCTAAAGGGTTCTTAGAGGGTAATGATGAGTTCAAATTTGAACCCTATATACATACAAACTCAAGTTTAACTAAAACCCAATGCTAGTGAGATAAACTAGAAATACTCTAAAGGAAAAAAAAATTGTGGAGAGGAGTTCAAAATCTAGAAATATTTATGGTTGAGGTACTGATGTATCTCAAGGTCTCAAGGTTGAGCACAAAAGAAATTATATATATTCCTCATACTAGTCTATTGAATGTGTGTCTCAGTGCAATAAAATGGATACATGTTAACTAAAGGTTGAACACCCAAAGAATTACACATGTAGCTCATAATAAAATATATTGTAATTTATTTCTTATTTGTAATTTATTTGTTATTTGTAATTATTTTTTTTTCTAAGTAAAAGCTTTTTCATTATTTCTAATAACTATAATAAATTGAAATGTGTCTTGGTCTTCCACTAGGGAAACTAGGAGAGGCATAAAAGTTATTTTTCTTTAAGAGCCACACAAAATTTTTAGTAATAGTGTACCAAAAAACCAACAACTTTGTTTGAAATAAGTGGCCTCTAGGGTTATACTCAAGCAAAAAAACAAAGTAACTAGGACTTGATAGTAAATAACCACAGAACATAGTTAACATTCAATACTTTCTAGAGCCTGAGGCTTCCACATGGATAGGATCCCCATTATCTCTTGGAGAACAATCTAGAGTAGGGGGAAAGTCAAGCAAACCTTCAATTTTCTCTAGTCTTTGGTCCATCAAGTGCACTAACACCTATAATTTATTCAATTAAAGAGGCATCTCTTCTCTTGAAGTGTTCCTATCCACCAACACATAGCTGAACAACAACATGAGGTGTTAGTAAAGAACAACTATAATGATTGAGGTGACCCCAAGAGTGGCCTATGTTTGGAACTTGTCTTGCTACTTTGGCAAGCACTGTAGAGTTAGTAATGCATTTTTTCTCATGTGAAATTTCATATTCAACATGGGAAATTTCTTCTTGAAGGCTTGTATTATAAAAAAAAAAATTAAATTGTATTATATTGTTTAATTCTTTTTTGAAAGTTTGGTAGTGGTGAGGCTATATCATGGTCATATCCAAGAATAACATTCAAATAGAGTGGGGAATTGAATCATTGTCTTCAACATCTAGGAGTAACTTAACAACACAGTCATCACCATCTATCCAAAACCCGTCGACATTTTTTTTTGTTTACTTTTAAATTAATTTTTAATTTTTAATAAAATTTTATTAAATATTTCTTAAACTATCATAAAATATAATTAATAAATAAATCTAATTATTAACAATTTTTAGTTAAAAATATTCTTAACTTTATTAAAACTATGTTAAAATATTATTTTAAAAAAATCAATCTATTATAATGAAGGATATATATTAAACAACCTAGTTATCATATAGATGTGATCATTTAATATTTATGAATAATCTATATAATTATATTTAAATATAAAATATTGGCATAATTTAACTACTTTATAGTGTAGCTCACACGGTGTAGCTTATTAGTGATCATTCTATTCAAAAGTATTATATAAATTATTAGATTAAAGGCTCAAAGTCCAGTTGGATTAAGCCAACAAAAAAAGAATTAATAATCATTATTTTATTTTTTATTTTTTTGGTATATTTTCTAATGAATTTTTCTTAAGTATTTGGTAGGGATTTATTAGTATAGAAACAAAAATAATTCCTCAAGTAAGAGATCTAAATATAGAGGAAGATATAATCTCCATGAAAAATTGTAAAGGTATGTTAGAGATGCAAAAAAGAAGACATAAAGAAAATGATCTTATGATACTCCTTCTATAGAAGAAAAAACCTTTAGATGAAGTAGGGGATGTGTACTTGCCTTTTTCATGCACACATGTATGTCTTGAGGCATGGTTGGTTAACTCAATTGAATCCTCTCATATGACTCGTCACAAGGAGTGGTTTGTGCGTATGAAAGGTACGATGGAAATGGCATTTTCCTAGGAGATTTATCGACAATCAAAATCGTAAGATGAGGAAAATTCACATTGAATCTCATGGATGGAAGGATTAAAACACTCTCTGGTGTTCTGCGCATCACAATATTGACCATATATTTGATTTCAATAATCAAGATGAGTGATGCAGGTGTAAATAAATGTTTGAAAAGAAAATGTATAGAATAGTTCAAGGAGCAATGGTATTACCAAGAGGAGTTAAGCTTTGAACTCTATATAAGATATTGAGAAGGACTATTAGCGGTGGGTGCAACAATACCTTTGTTCCTCATAATGGAACTGAAGAAGGAAAAAATCCTATAGTATTTATAAATAAGAATATACTATGGAATAAAAAATTGGGACATACCAGAAAGAAGGGCCATCAAGCACTACATGGTAAAGGTATGGTAAAATTTATGTATAATTACTCTCTATATTTTGATTTATATGAGCATTTCCTATACAAGAAACATAATTAGGTAACATTATCTTCTAGCAGTATGGCGAAAAAAGAAATATTGTAGTGGGTGCATAATGATGTGTTAGGAAATGTGTTGGTTCAATCACTAGGAAACTATATGCATTATGTCTCATTTATAGATGACTTCTCAAGAAATATGTAAATTTATATTGTGAGGAAGAAACCTAAAGTGTTTGACAAATTTAAAAGTATATTATTCTACTATGCAAAGTAGCCTTGTTGTGATACTTGGATTGGTAACGTCAGTGATTTAAGATTCTATCCTAGACTCTAGTATCACATAAAAACAACATAGTATCATGGTGACTTTGAAGGGCTAGTGAATCAGAGTGTGCATAGTGAAGCAAATCAAAGGGATCTAGATTATCTAAAGCATGGAGCAAAGGGTTCAAATGAAGTTACAAAGATGTGGTCTTGAATAGATTGGAAGTGAGATTGACTGGGAGTTTTGGTGGATTAGTGGAAAACCTAGTGAAAAAAAAAAATTTGTAGGGTAGGTGGTTGATCATGAACTTCCTCTCACTTTCCATGGATTTTTGGGAAAGCTTGAGGATTTATTTGACATAGATTATATTGGTTTGATTGAGATTTCTTCATGTGATGGAATGGAGATTGGCAGACTAGTTTCTTAATTAGATCGTGATGTTTCATATCTGAGAGTGGAGGGTGTGCATAGGTGGTGTTTGATCCAGGAGGACGAGTGCTAGTAGGACTGAGTTTGGTTGATGATGGAACATGTTCCACCACAACTTAGACTGGCCTTGTAGGACATGAGGTCAGTAGTAGATTAAGTCACTGGAGACCGTGTAGACTGAGAGGGAGTCTAGCTTCAGAGGGAGTAGCCTTATGGAAGTGTTGAGGTCTTCAAGTTAAGATGAGATGATGCAAAGGAACTATCAATATTACAAGGTTAATTCTACAGAGTATACTATAGTGATGGATGCCATATGGGCTAGTGGTGTTAGTGATGAAGTTGATGGAGACTTCCTAGTGTTGGAGGTACCTCCCTCGCTAAGAGGAAGTGTTGATATTTGTACCTTGAGAGGTACTCCAAACCCTAGGATAGTGGGTTTTGGAAGAATTGGCACACAAAAGTGACTTGTGGATAAAGAACCCAAGTATGTGGGCTTTGTACCCAATCTCGTGGGTGTGAAACCACCAAGAGAAACCATGGTTTGACATAGGTAGGTGAAGGGGCATCTCTACAGGAGCTAGGGGCCACTTCAAGCACTTAAAAAGGATGTATCAAAATGGAGTTGTGAATTTTTATATGTGGTTGTGGGTTAATTTGTGAAGGAGAGAAGGTCGGCTAGGGCTAGATTAGCCCTCTTGATAGTTCATTGGGAGCACATGTTTGTGTATAAATAAGAGTTAAGTTGATGGAATTTCAACACATCTAAGTGCAAAAATATCACAAGGAGCACATTTGTTTTGGGTCACATATATAAGGAGCATACTTCATCAAAGATTAGAGGATTTATGGATGATTTCTAGTGATTGTTGATGGTCGAGTTTGATCTGTGGAGGAGGCCAAGACGTGAGGGATGAGTCTAGTTCTATTTGTGCATAGTTTTTGTGGCACATTTCCTATTTTTAGGTGCCAAGATACTCTATATATAGGCCAAGGTAATTATGGGCAGATTGGTGAAATATTTATGTGTGGTAATATCTCCAAAAGGAGTCACATTCTTTTACAATAGTTGGATAGGAGGGCTGAAGCCTTGTACGTCCATTGGAAGGTGTCCAAAAGGCTTAAACAGCAGCTGGAAACTTGCTTAGATACCAGCGTATGGGAGAAATAGCATAAGGGAGAAAGGCCACAATAGAGGAGGTTGTTGGATCATTTTGGAAAGGGCTAATAGGCTATTAGAAGCACTAACTAAAGGATACAACATAGAGAATCCAACCCTAAGGTATGTATTGATGATGTTTTCAAGGGTGATTTGTTGGTAGAGGATAGGGTCTAGATTGGACATGTGTATTAGAAACTCATGGACTATTGAAGGGAAGCATGAGAGTGGATCAAGTGTGGCCTAGAGTAGCACCTTAATTGACTAAGGTGGCTTCTAGAAGAGGCAAAGTTGGATCAACCTAAAAATAAACTTGTGGAGGGTTGTAGGGGATTTATTCAAGCCCTATAGAACAAGTCTCCTAAATGATTAAGGGATTGTTAGAAGTGGAAAAATAAGATCTCACAGGTATGATCAACTAGGAACAGTTTGTAGCCCTAGAATTGTCTTGTGAGAAGGACATCTACAACATAAATTTGGCAGTCCTCCATACCCTAAGTTCATTATAGGAGAAGGACATTTGATAGTGATAATGGGAAGCCCTCCAGCCCTAAGTGTGTCTTCATTGGGAAACATAGGAATGCACTAGTGGGAAGAAATTCCTAAAAGAGATGAGGAGTAGCAGTGGGGGGTTGAGAGTTGTGAACAAATCTACAAGAATCTTAATGTGTTAATGTCTTGAAGGACTAACGATCAACTAGAGAGTATTTGGAGACAATTTTAGTGACCTAATGGGGTTGGTTCATTAATAGAGGCATATTAGAGTTGTTGCAAATCTGGAACTGAAAGATAAGGCAAATGTGTACAAGGTATGACAAATGCAACTGTGAGGAGCTCTACAACATCTAGACATTCAAAGTAATTTGTAAGGGTAGATTGGTTTTCAAAAGACTCAAAGCAAGCCCTAGTTGTTGTTATCTTGTATCAAAGGATGTATGAGGGTCATTATCTGTAGTATGGGAGCCCTAGACTATTGTATTATCAATTTGTTAATATAACGAAGTTGGGTTGTAAAAAATTGTAAATAAGTTTTCTATATTTGTTCACATGTTAATTTACTACTATATATTATTCCACTGTGAAAATTAGTCTTATTGTGATACTTGGATTGGTAGCGTCAGTGATTTAAGATTTTGTAATAGACTCCAGTATTATATAAAAAAGTAGTATGGTTTGGTAAAAAAAGCCTAAACATCTCATGGTAAATGGCTATGATGCCTATGTACACATTCCAAATAAAACTAGGTCTAAACTATATATCTTTATTGGCTATAAAGATGGTTTAAAAGGTTATAAGATTTGGAACATAGAAACTAAGAAGATTGTGTATAGTTGAGATGTAGTATCTAGAGAAATCAAATATAGTTTAAAATAGGAAGTCCTTCCAAGGGAGATAAAACCAAAGAAGATAGAGTTTGAATTGAATGATGATGTATCAAAATCTATAGAAAAGAACAAAATTGATAGAAGAAGAACCATATATTTCATTATTGGTAAGATCAAATAAGGAAAGAAGGGTGGGTGCAAGAGAATGAGTGTATGTATGTATATATATATATATATATATATATATATATATATATATATATATATATATATATATATATATATATATATATATACATATACATACATACATACATCTTGTGGTGTGCTTCAATTAGAAATACCGGAACATTAGGCTCTTATTGATCTATCAATCAATTTGTATAGGGTAGGGGAAAAAATGTAATGATGAATTTTAATGTAATGACTTAGTCTTCAAGTATGTTGTGGATAACAAGTTAATACTTCTTAATGATTCTTAGCATAAACTAAGGATTTAAAGGAAGATAGTTGTCAAAAGCCTCATCTATGAATATGAGAGCTCCCTCTCCTCCCAAATTGTTGTAATTGTTGGGATCATTGTGCCATAATGCAATATTTCCACGAATCTTTGGTGGAAAATTTTAAGTATCTTTTTCTTGGTTATTCTTCATAATATTAAGATAATATTGTGATAATTCAATATTGCTAGAAGACTATCAATGTCAATCCATTTTAAGGGAAACATTGTCACTTGGAGGGAGACATCTAGGATAAATGTCTCACCTCTCCTTTGTTGGTGTGAGGTAAGCATTAAATTACCTTATTTAGTCATACCCTAGAGGTTCCTCAACAAGGGTTTTGATTTTATTCCATTCCATAATTAATCGTGTGGTTGAATGCTTCTCCTCGGAGGGATCCATTCTAGTAGGTCTTGGTTTCACAAATTGTCTTGATTAGATAACATATTAATTTAACCTCTTAGGGTACCATCCTCTTGTCCTAATCCACAAGCACTAGATAACCAAATTAAGAGGGGCATTCATATTGACCCCATTAAGCCTCAATGGAGATGAACCATTAACCCTAAAGCCAAAAACCAACCACTTTTTTAAAAAAAATTCAATTTCTTGTCTTTTTATTTATTTATGTTATTAAAAAATCCACAAAAATAGAAAACAAAAGAAATAGAAATCCCTTTGTGGATAAAGATCCTATTGGGTTCTTTATCCACAAGTCACTTTGTGTGCCAATTCTTCCAAAACCCACTATCTTAGGGTTTGGAGTACCTCTCAAGGTACAAATATCTACACTTCCTCTTAGCAAGGGAGGTACCTCCAACACTAGGAAGTCTCCATCAACTTCATCACTGACACCACTAGCCCATATGGCATCCATCATTGCAGTATACTTTGTAGAATTAACCTTGTAATATCGATAGTTCCTTTGCATCATCTCATCTTAACCTGAAAACCTCAACACTTCCATAGGGCTACTCCCTCTGAAGCTAGACTCCCTCTAAGTCTACACGGTCTCCAATGACTTAATCTACTATTGACCTCATTTCCTACAAGGCCAGTCTAAGTTTTGGTGGAACATGTTCCATCATCAACCCAACTCAGTCCTAGTAACACTCGTCCTCTTGGATCAAACACCACCTATGCACACACTCCACTCTCAGATATGAAACATCACAATCTAATGAAGAAACTAGCCTACCAATCTCCATTCCATCACATGAAGCAATCTTGATTAAACAAATATGATCCATGTCAAATAAATCCTCGAGCTTTCCCAAAAATCCATGGAAAGTCAGAGGAAGTTCATGATCAACCACCTACACTACAAAAAACTGTTTTTCACCAGGATTTCCACTAATCCACCAAAACTCCCAGTTAATCTCATTTCCAATCTATTCGAGACCATATCTCCATGACTTCATTTGAACCCTTTGCTCCATGCTTTAGATAATCTAGCTCCCTTTGAGTTGCTTCACTATGCACACTCTGATTCACTGGCCCTTCAAAGTCGCTCTGATACTATGTTGTTTTTACGTGATACTAGAGTCTAGTATATAATCTTAAATCACTAATGTTACCTATCCAAATATCACAAAAAGGCTACTTTGCATAGTAGAATAATATACTTTTAAATTTGGCAAACACTTTAGATTTCTTCCTCACAAAATAAATTTACATATTTCTTGAGAATTCATCTATAAATAAGACATAATGCATATAGTTTCCTAGTGATTGAACCAACACATTTCTGAACACATCATTATGCACCCACTACAATATTTATTTTTTTGCCATACTGCTAGAGGATAATCTTACCTAATTATGTTTCTTGTATAGGAAATGCTCATATAAATCAAAATATAGAGAGTAATTATACATACATTTTACCATACCTTTACTATGTAGTGCTTGAAGGCCCTTCTTTCTGTTGTGTCCCAGTTTTTTATTCCATAGCATAGTCTTATTTCTAAATATTATAGGATTTTTTCCTTCTTTAGTTCCAATATGAGGAACAAAGGGATTGTTGCACCCATCACTAATAGTCCTTCTCAATATCTTACATAGAGTTCAAAGCTTAACTCCTTTTGGTAATACCATTGCTCCTTGAACTATTATATACATTTTCTTTTCAAACATTGTTTTTACACCTGCATCACTCATCTTGATTATTGAAATCAAATATATGGTCAATATTGTGATGAGTAGAACACCAGAGAGTGTTTTAATCCTTCCATCCATGAGATTCAATGTGAATTTTCCTCGTCTTATGGTTTTGGTTGTCAATAAATATCATAGGAAAATGTCATTTCCATCGTACCTTTCATACACACAAACCACTCATTGTGACGAGTCATATGAGAAGATTCAATTGAGTTAACCAACCATGCCTCAAGATCTACATGTGTGCATGAAAAAAGGCAAGTACACATCCCCTACTTCATCTAAAGGTTTTTTCTACATCTCCAACATACCTTTACAAATTTTCTTGGAGATTATATCTTCCTCTAGATTTAGATCTCTTACTTGAGGAATTATTTTTGTTTCTATACTAATAAATCCCTATTGAATACTTCAGAAAAATTGATTACAAAATATACCAAAAAAATAAAAAATAAAATAATGATTATTATTTTTTTTGTTGTTGGTTTAATCCAACGAGACTTTGAGCCTTTAATCTAATAATTTATATAATACTTTTGAATAGAATGATCACTAATTAAGCTACACCATGTGAGCTACACTATAAAATAGTTAAATTACGCCAATATTTTATATTTAAATATAATTATATATATTATTCATAAATATTAAATGATCACATCTATATGATAATTAGGTTGTTTAATATATATCATTCATTATAATAAATTGATTTTAAAAAAAATAACATTAACATAGTTTTAATAAAGTTAAGAATATTTTTAACTAAAAATTATTAATAATTAGATTTTTTTTATTAATTATATTTTATGATAATTTAAGAAATATTTAATAAAATTTAGTAAAAATTAAAGATTAATTTAAAAGTAAACAAAAAAAATGTCGACGGGTTTTGGATAGATGGTGATGATTGTGTTGTTAGGTTACTCCTACATGTTGAAGGCAATGATTCAATTTCTTGCTCTATTCGAATGTTATTCTTGGATATGACCATGATATAGCCTCACCACTACCAAACTTTCAAAAAAAAATTAAACAATATGATACAATTTAATTTTTTTTAATAATACAAGCCTTCAAGAAGAAATTTCCCATGTTGAATGTGACATTTCACATGAGAAAAAATGCATTACTAACTCTAAGGTGCTTGCTAAAGTAGCAGGACAAGTTCCAAACATAGGCCACTCTTGGGGCCAGCTCAATCATTATCGTTGTTCTTTACTAACACCTCATGTTGTTGTTCCGCTATGTGTTGGTGGATAAGAACACTTCGAGAGAAGAGATGCTTCTTTAATTGAATGAATCATAGGTGTTAGTGCATCGATGGACCAAAGACTAGAGAAAATTGAAGGTTTCCGTGACTTGCCCCCTCCTCTAGATTGTTCTCCAAAAGATAATAGGGATCTTATCCATCTGGAAGCCTCAGGGTCTAGAAAGTATTGAATGTTAACTATGTTTTGTGGTTATTTACTATCAAGTCCTAGTTACTTTGCTTTTTGGCTTGAGTATAACCTAGAGGCCACTTATTTCAGACAAAGTTGTTGGGTTTTTGGTACACTATTACTAAAAATTTTGTGTGGCTCTTAAAGAAAAAGAAATTTTATGCCTCTCCTAGTTTCCCTAGTGGAAGTTCAAGACACATTTCTATTTATTATAGTTATTAGAAATAATGAAAAAACTTGTAATTAGAAAAAAAAAATTACAAATAAGAAATAAATTTTATTATGACCTACATGTGTAATTCTTTGGGTGTTCAACCTTTAGTTGACATCTATCCATTTTATTTCACTGAGACACGCATTCAATAGGTTAGTATGAGAAAGATGTATAATTTCTTTTGTGCTCAACCTTGAGATACATCAGTACCTCAACCATAAATATTTCTAGATTCTAAACTCCTCACCACAATCTTTTTTCCTTTGGAGTATTTCTAGTTTATTTCACTAAAATTGGATTTTAGTTAAACTCGAGTTTGTGTGTGTATAGGGTTCAAATTTGAATTCATCATTACCCTCTAAGAACCCTTTAGCCTCTGATAGAGGGGTATACAATTTTTCCCATATAAATGAAATTAAAATATAATGTTGCTTATCAAATTTGCAAATAAAACCATTTCTAATTTACTTTATAATATGTTTTACCCGTTATATATATATATAAACCATTAGAAAAATGAATTCTGGCAATTTTTCTCCATATCTTGATAATTTATTACAGTTGTGTCTTAGTAATGGGAATTGAAGATCAAAACTTTGGTTGTGGTGAAATATTTTGTTATTCGTAGATAAAAACAATTTCAATTCTAATCAACACCCTACGTTGTTAGTGTTTGGATTCAAAAATGCAAATTGTCTTACATCCTACTCTTCCATTGCATTTACTACTTTCTTAGCTTTCTTGCATTATTTACTACTTTCTTAGCTTTCTTGCATTTATGAATATCACCAGCGTGTTTTGTTTATGCCTATTTATTTTGAAGATATGAGAACAAACACTTGAGATTAAAATTGATTAAATCTAGCTATGATTCCTTATTATCCCATTTTCAATGTTCATTCATTTTTGTTGATTAGAAATAATGTGAGTTATATGTTATTTTGCAACTGGTATCATGCATAGGAATGCACATGTGCACTAATCATTGACTTCATAATTGTTATGTGTCAGGCCAGGGTAACTCCAGCAATTAATGAGCGCAAGACAGAATTGGTTCATTTATTCATTTAGACAATTATTTATTTATACATATACACAACGGATCAGTTCATCTTCTAGATGACTGTCCAGCTTCACCTCATCCGTTTCGGATTAGGTGTCAACATTCCCCCCCTTAATCTGAAGGGATGTTGGTGAGTCCAAGCATCGTTCTGAATCTTTCAAGCTTTTCTCTTCCAAGCGCTTTGGTGAAGATGTCTGCAATTTGCTCGTTTGTGGAACAATGACGAAGATGGATTGTTTTGGCCTCAACATGATGTCGGATCAGATGATATTTAGTATTGATGTGCTTAGTACGATCATGGAACTTTGGGTTCTTGGCCAATTTTATTGCAGAGGTGTTATCAATCATGAGTGGAGTTGATTGTATTTGTTTTACCTGCAAATCTTCAAGAATTTTCCTGAGCCACACAATTTCTTTCGTTGCTTCAGCTGCTGCCACATATTCTGCTTCTGTTGTGGAATCTGCTGGTACTGATTGTTTGCGTGATCTCCAGGAGACAGCTCCTGATCCAAGACTCATAGCATATCCTGAAGTAGATACCCCAGTTTCTTTGTCTCCATCGAAGTCTGAATCAGAGTATCCAATCAAGTTGAAGTCGTCCACCTGTGTATACTTGATTCCAAGGTCTTGAGTTCCCTTCAAGTACCTTAGAACTCTTTTTGCAGCAGACCAATGTCCCTCACAAGGCCTTTGCATGAACCTGGAGAGGATTCCAACAGCAAATGAAATGTCTGGTCTGGTAGTAGTGAGGTAGATGAGACTTCCTACAAGCTGTCTATACTTTGTTGCATCCTCAAATTCCTTTCCTTCAGTAGATGTGAGCTTTAAGTTTTGTTCCATTGGAGTAGAAAGGGGATTGCACTCTGTCATGCCAAATCTGTATAACAAATCTCCAATGTATTTCTTTTGAGAAAGAAATATGGACTTTGGATGTTGGGTTACTTCAAGGCCAAGATAGTAATGAACATAGCCCAAATCAGTCATTTCAAAAAAATTTCCTAATTCTTTCTTTATGGATGCAATATAGCTTTCATTGTTCCCTGTCATTAAAAGATCATCTACATATACCACAAGATATACAACTGTTTTGCCAACTTTCTTGACAAATAAAGTTGCATCATCAAGATCAAAATGATTGAAGTTGAGTTTCAGAAGATGCTCAGTTAGTTTTTCATACCAGGCTCGTGGTGCTTGTTTGAGGCCATACAAGGACTTCACAAGTTTGCATACTTTGTGTTCATGTCCTTTCACAGCAAATCCTTCAGGCTGGGACATAAAAACATTCTCTTTTAGATCTCCATTCAAGAATGCAGTTTTTACATCCATTTGATGGACTTTCCAACCGTTCTGAGCAGCTAGTGCAAAGAGTGTCCGGATGGTGGCCCATTTTGCTGTGGGAGCAAAAGTTTCCTCATAATCGACCCCTTCCTTCTGTGCAAAACCTTTTGCCACAAGCCTAGCTTTGTGCTTGTCAAGTGAGCCATCAGCTTTGTACTTGTTCTTGTAGACCCACTTGCAGCCAATTGGTTTGGTTCCAAATGGAGGATCAACCAGCTTCCAAGTGCCATTCTTTATGAGGGCATCATACTCCTTCTGCATCGCTTCTTTCCATTCATCATGAGAAGCAGCTTCTTTGAAGGAAGTTGGTTCAAAATCTGTAGACAAGTTCAATTCACAATCATAAGTAACATCCATATCAACAGGTGAATTAGAGTTATCTACATCACCTCCATCTTGTCGGTTTGAATTTCTGGTTCCTGTTTTTCCAATTTCATCAGGATGAACACTTTCAAGTGTCTTTGTCAGCCACTTTGTGGGACCTTTCTGAGATGGTCCAGGCTGTTCTGTTGATTGAGTTGGGTCTGAATCAAGATTGAGTCTCCCAATTCTATCAATTACATCACTTAAAGCATCATCCGTTGTTGGAGTGTCATGCAGGGGAGATTGTTCTTCAGAAGGAGATTCCACATGTTGATCTAGTATAGGAATCCCCCCTTCAAGATTTGGAATCTGATTATCAAACTCTTGAAATGATTTCGGTTTTGTGAATCTATCCAAGCGATCAAGTTGCCGCTCAACAACACTGTCAGATTTGGATGATTCAAGAAAAATGACATCTCTAGATAAAACAAACTTTTTATTTACTTCATCATAGAGGCGGTATGCTTTAGATGTGTTTGAATACCCCAGGAAGATACACTTACGACTTCTAGCACCAAGTTTGTTTCTATGTACCTTTGGTATTAAAGCATAACAGGTGGAACCAAATATCCTGAGATGTTTTACCGAAGGAACATGGCCATACCACAATTCATAAGGAGTCTTGTTTCTTATAGCACTAGATGGACATCTATTCTTTATATATGCAGCACATAGAACAGCATCAGCCCAAAACATTGTCTTTACATTTTTGAAAAAAAGCATGGATCGTACCATATTCAAAATTGTTCTGTTCATTCTTTCAGCTACACCATTCTGTTGAGGATTATAAGGCACAGTTGTTTGATGTTTAATCCCATGTTGGCGAAGATAGTGTTCAAATTCATTTGATGTATATTCTTTTCCATTATCAGTGCGAATAGACCCAATATGAGATTGTGCATCATTTTCAATCCACTTATGAAAATTCTTGAATGTTTGAAAAGCATCAGATTTGTTCTTCAATAAATAAACCCAACACATTCTGGTGTAATCATCAATAAATGTCATGATATACTTATTTCCATTTGCAGAAGGAACAGGCATTGGACCACATAAATCTGAATGAATAAGTTCAAGCTTCCTATGTGCTCTTGAATGTGAATCATGAAAAGACTGTTTGCTATGCTTTCCTAGAATGCAAGCATCACATTGTTTATGTTTTCTAGGAATTGTAGGCAAACCAGCAACACCATTTTTCTTCAACAAGCGGAGACTATCATAGTTTAAATGTCCAAATCTAGCATGCCATAATAAACTTGATGGAAGTGTACCTTCATCATGATGAGAAATATATGAAAAATGTTGTGCATGAGCAGAGGTTCCTTGCAGTTTAAGAAGTCTTTCTTCTTCTATACCCCTCATGACAAGTGAATGGTCAGATGCCTTTCTTACCTCAAGCTTTCCATCAAACATATGAATGGAGTGACCTTGCTGGCGGATGTGGACCAGGGACAGCAAGTTTCTCTTGAGCTGTGGGAGATATAGAACATGATCCAGAAGAAAGTCTGGAAGACCAGGCAGTTTAAGCCTGATTGTGCCGAGCCCTGATGGCTTGATTTTTGACTGATCTGCAAAGCATACTGCTCCATCAACATTGTCAGTGAAATCTTCAAAGAAATCTTTCCTATGAGTCATATGACAGGTTGCTCCTGAATCAAGCAACCAGTGATTTTTCGACGAAGTAAGTGAAGCATTAAACAAATCTTCATTTACTCCAATGTTACATTGTGCCTCAATATAGTGAGCGGATTCAGGTGCTTTACCTTTGTCTGTGTCATCAGTTTTACCTTTCTGCTGTTTTCTTCTCTGCTCAATCTTTTCCCATGGTAGCTTGCATGTAGAAGCATCATGGGATCCATTTTGTTTGCAGCGAATGCAATGTAAGTCTGCCTTTTCTTCTTGAGGGTGTCTGCCCCCCCCTGCCTCTGAAGTATCTTTTTCTTTCTCTTGAAGGCATACTGTAACAAAAAAAACTTCTGCTGATAGAAAAAAAATACTTCTGCTGAAAAAAATCTTATGCCACAGCTTTATGCACTTTATTTTCTTCCTATGTTTGATAGAAGCATCAGCATCACTGCAATTTTACTATGTTTGAAAAATGCGCAATGGATCTCATCACTTCATTCTATAACTTCAATATATCAATATATATGCAATTGAAAAACTGCGCAAGAGATATATATCTTCAATCAATGCAACACACATAAGGGATAATATATATTACTTCAATATATATTAATGCAAAGCTGTTATGAAAGCAGTGCAATATATTAAACTTTTTGAATGAAACAGCACATTTTAGTCTTCACAGTCTCCAACACACAATACATTACAGGCTTCAATACATCAAACACAGTCTTCTTGCGTTGCTTCAAACAGCCAGGCTTCAATACATTAAACGCAGTCAATAAAAAAACGCAGTCACCCACCGATGCCGAGAGTCTTCAATAAAAAACGCAGTTCCACGGTGAAACAAGAAAATGGCTTTCACTGGAGATGCTCTTTTAATACGTGGCTGTGGTCGCACTGATTTTCAGGGAGGAAGTGCGGAACAACTTTACAAATCTGTGCACTCATGACAGGCCATACAGTCACGACTGTAGAAGAAGAATCGCTCTATAATCCTCGGCTTTCAAAGGATATGGATATATTCAAGAAGATAATGGAAAATCTTGGTCTTTGTTATCCAAAAAAAAAGATTGATGTAGCAGTGCCAGCAAATAATTACCCACGACACAGCCTCAGGACATCAATGCAAATGCAATAAACGCGGTGCTGGGCATTAAAAGTAATAACAACAGTATGGGTTCCGGTTGCTTGTCACAAGAAAATACTTTAAAAAAAGGCACGGACCGTCAGAGCTCTAAACAACCGGAGTTATGAAATACTCAGATAATTTAGCTGCTTGTCAAAAAAATGAAACCCAAACTCAGAGGAAAACGAGCCGACTGACGTGCTGTAATGAGGAGGGAAGAGGCATGAAACGGCAGACGAATCGGTTGATAGCGATTTGCATTAAATTTCTAACCATTGCTAGCCCCGAATATTAACCATATAAATACCATCCAAAACCATGCTCACGGCATTCACCATATTTCATGAAAATATTCGACCAACCATACCAGAAAACGCAGTCCACAGCACAAAAAACGATACCTCAGTTTGCATAGGTAACAGAGCTTCAACACAGCGTTCCAGGGAAAGAACGCATCAACTCAGGGCGCAGTACTCAAGGTCTGAGGGCGCAGTCTCTGGCAGTCAGAGAGCGCAGCGAATTCAGGCAAAGGCAAAGGCAGAGCCAGGGAATCAAGCCAGAGCAGCTCTCAAGACAAGAGTTACTACTATTTTAGGGACTGGGACCTGGGCTCTGATACCATGTCAGGCCAGGGTAACTCCAGCAATTAATGAGCGCAAGACAGAACTGGTTCATTTATTCATTTAGACAATCATTTATTTATACATATACACAACGGATCAGTTCATCTTCTAGATGACTGTCCAGCTTCACCTCATCCGTTTCGGATTAGGTGTCAACATTATGGAAAAATATTCTTGTAAGTTATATTTATTTTATGGAAAATTTTGTTGTTGTTGGTTTGATTTTAAATAGTTGTTTATTTTTTCTTTATTGGAGATTACAATGATATCTATAAAATAATAGCCCATGGGGCTTTGGATTGACGGTGGATGGGTGCACTATTAAGGTACTCCTTGCGATAGGTCACTGGTTCAAATCCCTTGTGGGTGCTTACCTACCAAAAAAATAGATATCTATAAAATAATAGTATATCTTTATTTTTATCCTTTTTAAGTCATTGCAATTATGTGAACAATTAAGTCTTGTAAAGAAGAAAAATATTTATTTTTATCCTTTTAAAGTCATTGCAATTATGTGAACAATTTTTATCCTTTTTAAGTCATTGCAATTATGTGAACAATTAAGTCTTGTAAAGAAGAAAAATATTTATTTTTATCCTTTTAAAGTCATTGCAATTATGTGAACAATTGAGTCTCGTAAAGAAGAAAAATAATTTCATTGTATTGAGGAATGATATCCATATTAGATGAAAAGGTAAATGATCACAACTTAACACAATAAAAATTGTGATGTGTGAGATATACATAAAATTGTAAAATATTTTCCATTTCTATATAAAAATAATAATTTATTTTAATTTGTGAATATTAAAAAACCAAAATGTAATTAATCTTTTAATTTGAAATGTGAACTTTCCCTTCAAATTTAATGCCTATAAAATTCCTCAGCGTTAAAAACCCAATCTAGCAAGTGTTAAGGGATTAAGGCAATGGTGGCCTTTGCATCGAGCAAATTGAAGTACCCTTATCCTCCACGGGAACAAGACCTTCAGGGTTAAACCTCCATGAATAATGTGATTTAAAACTAGCTGTTAAACCTTGATGATCTCATTCAAAACTAGCTGTTAAACCTTGATGGTCTCTAGCTTTCAATTCAGTTTTACCGGAGTTCCATTAACCTCGTTAACTGGAGTTTGCATGCACGCCTTACCTTGATGATCTCATTCAAAACTAGCTGTTAAACCTTGATGGTCTCTAGCTTTCAATTCAGTTTTACCGGAGTTCCATTAACCTCGTTAACTGGAGTTTGCATGCACGCCTTTTACTTCAAAAACCTTACTCGTTCACTAGAGTTTGCATGCATGTCTACCAATTGCTAAGGGGATTGTAGCCCTTGCATCAGGGGAAATTAAAGTTCCCTTGATCCTCCATGTGTCCCTCAAATGAGGGCAAGAAAACCTTCAAAGTTAACAATGAAAATCCTCTGCATCTCTGTTGAAATTGTAATTTCCACTGCCGTGCAGCATTTAATTCTTGAAAACCGCTGAGCCTTTCCTGCACCGCTTTTCACAAGTTGGTGGTATTTTCTCAAACGGCAGCGATAACATCCATCGATTGACACGTGGTCACAGCAGTTTTGGAAAACAACTTTTTTCCCGAAGCATAAAGATCGGTAAGAAGAGGCCATGCGATATTGATTGCAACCATCCGATTGAAAGCAAGGTTGATGTCCGTCCGATTGAAACCAAAGTTGCGCATAGCCCCGCACCATGGACATAACGTGAAGTTTCATTTTGACCGCCGATTTTATCAGTAAAATATTTAATGAAATTTACTACGAGGTTGGTAAATGTAGGTAAGCTTTTAATTTTATTGTTTTTTATTATGTACGAGAGTATGGCAACAAGTAAATGTAATGTCATTTGTTTTTATGTTGAATATGTTTTGAAATATACGTAGAAGTGTAAAAAAAAGCAAAATATGTAGGTTTTGTTGTTCAGTGTAAAACAAAAGAAAGGGGAATGCGCAGCAGCGCAAAGGTAATTTTGGTTTTTGTTGAATATGAGATGTAATGGGAAACGCAACAGCGCGTGAGCATGTAAGATTTTTGTTTACACATAGCAGTGTGAAAATATACAGCTGAGACAGAGTAATTTGTTTTATGAGAAATAGTGAAGGTTCTTGGAACTGCATTTGAAACGTTGCTGGTGTAATCTCTCTGTAAGAGGAAGAAGTTTGTAACAGGCAGTATTTATTAATGAATATAAAGTTTTTATGTATGTGAAAAACTTCTTCTTCAACAAACAATTTTAAGCTTCCCTGTGTTAAGATCCTGTGTTAAAACAGAGCGTTTTCTCTGTTCTGTTTAGTAATTTTGTTCGGAATTACCAGAAATTCCCAACAATCTCCATGAATAATCTAAAATTCCCAACAATCTCCATGAATAATCTAATTCAAACTAGTTATTAAATCTCGAGTATTTCTAACATTCATTTAAGCTACAGAGTGTAAACGTGCTTGCAACACCAACTTTCTTTGGATAGCCAAGATTTTTCTTCTTACCAGCTTGCCAAATTTAATTGCCACCGCGATTCTCTTCGTACGTGAAGAGATTCCCGTGAAATTATATCCAATCTCCACGCATCCCTTTTCTAGAAAAAGCTTCGATAATACTTTTCCATATCAATAGTTTAAGTGATTATCTTGTAAATTTAGTTTACTTTGAGTGGTGAGAGGAAATAATATTAAGTTTTCTAACGATTATGATGTAAATTTATTTTAATGTGAGTAGTGAAAAGAAATACTTGGTATCCTCTTCTTAAGATTCTTATAAGTAACCTATCAAATTCTTTAAACACTTGCGGATGATAACAAAGTGCCCACTATTTTATTGTGCGAGTTTAAAAAAAACAACTGTAATGACAATTCAGAAGAATAATGTCACTCATTTGCGCTAGAATCCCCTCATGTTTGATATTTACAAAATTCCCCGCTTTTTGTTTTGTGCTTCTACGATGATGCAGTTGTCAGTTGTCAATGTTGCCATTCTCAGTGTCAAAGAAAATGAAAAGGTACAACACAACTGCCTTTATCCATAACATAGTGCTACTGCGTTCGCTTTCTAAGTGAAAGGTACAAATTGAAAGGTCGTGAGTTCAATCGTTGCTGCGAGCTTAGAAGTCTGAAGTGGAAAGATGAGTTCCGCGCAGAATCACAGACTTGCCCAAGCTGCTAACACTGGTGATCTGGAATAATTCTTTTACCGGCACACTCCCGCCGAAGCTTGGCAAAAACCAAAAGCTCATTTCCCTGGACGCCTCGGGCAAACGTCTGGTAGGGCCGATTCCGCGGGGTCTCTGCGCGGCACATAGCCTTGCAAAGCTCATTCTATTCAACAACAGACTCACAGGTGAAATACCTTTGGGTCTAGCTCGTTGCCCGACACTGTGGCGCACACGGCTCGAATCGTGAAATACTGAGTTCGCCTCCTTTCCCCACAGCCAGCTGAGCTCCTGATGCATTGCTATACGCCATGAGATGAAACTGATTAACCATACCCGAATTTGAAATTAAAATATCTAGAATTTGGGTGGGCGTTTTCAAAATTCAAATGACTATCGCATTAATGCAGGTCCTGCAGCTCGCGAGTCGCGTCAGTGTTTTCCGGTGGAAGCTGGAGTCCTTTCCCGGCTGGAGGGATATCCCGTTACATGCCCATGCATGCATGGTGAATTTGCTAGGCGATTACTGGCCGACTTGAGGTCCCATCATAGTACTCTTAAACCGCACTGAATACCCAATAGCATAGCAAATATTGCTTGCCAAAAAACTTTCTAGGATACAGAAAATACGGTCCAACAACCAATGGTATGCCAGAAATTCTTGTTGTATAAATGAGATCACTAGCAACTTGCCTTTCCAGCAGGTAGCGTATCTGGCAACCTAAGAGACCTACACTGGGTGATATCAATTTTTTATTGAAAGGTCACCATATAGATATTTTCAGATGTGATAGATTGGTCTCAGGAGTGTTCAGTGACTTGAGCAGGTACAGGGGCAAGCTATAACAAGAAACAGAGCATGTTGATTTATTAAATCAGGGACTCGACAGGAAATCCATGACTGAGGAGGCAGAGTATGTGTTTTGTGTTCAGTGACTTGAGTAGGTATGGGACGCTGTAACTGGCACCAAGCAGTACACATTCGAAGGTCATGAGGAGGCAGAGTAGGTGTTTTGTGTTCAGTGACTTGAGCAGGTATGGGACGCTGTAACTGGCACCAAGCAATACACATTTGAAGGCCATGAAACAGAGCATGTTGATTTATTAATTCAGGGACCCGGCAGGAAATCCATGACTGAGGAGGCAGAGTATGTGTTTTGGGAACTATTGGACAGAGGAGGATATAGATGGAAACTTTCAACACCCATCTTGGGTTCTTTCTCATGATTGTACATGACAAATAGGAAGGACTTTGATACATAACCTAAATCCATTCTTGGTCCAGGAAGAAAGTACCTGCAGTCTTTCGCCTTTAGTGATACCATCGATGGAGCATGTTATTCTCACTGGTCAGTGTTTATTAAGGAAACTATTGAAGGATAAGGCATGGTAAACATGAGCCCTCAAAATGCTAAACTCTTCATCACACGGTAAACTCTTCATCAGAGGGGGCTTAGTATTCTGGCTCTACATGTCTCCACTATTTAGACCCTGATATCTATATCTGCATATATGTGTAAGTAGCATCTCAATGCGTTGCACCCATGACTGCTGTCAAAGAGACCATTCAGCAATCTGACTCTCACCAACTTGCTATCTGTGTATGAGTTGAGGGAGTATGTTCAGCCAGTGGGACTGTCTTCTTCTAATAGAAGCCAGTGGTGGTTGCTTCTTAGTAAGAAATGTGGATGACACTCCTTTTGATTGATTCTATGGTCAGAGGGTTGCCAAAATAAACCTTCTCATAACAAAGTAGAAACACCACATGCAGCCTTCATTGAACAAAGAGATGTATCATACACAGAGAAATCGTTCATGGAGATTATAAGAACAACTGACTTGCTTGAAACCATTACAAAGGAGAAATTACCTTTTCTCAAGATGTTCTGGAAAGACCAATATTTGCTAGGAATAAACAGCTGGAAATGTAGTAGGGAAATGAAACCCTCCAGGGAGGTAAATGTAGTCTTTGTTTCTTCATTTGGCATCAAACTCATCCAGCCTATAAATGGAAATCCATGGTGGAAATCAAATGAAAATGGTTGCTTTCTCATGCCATTCTCACACAAATGACATGACTGATTCTCAACCATATAGAAGATTAAGAGGTTTAAATTAGTACTGTAAATGTAGTCCTGGCCTTACTCTGAATTAAGATTACACATGCAGTTGAGCATTCTCAACTACCAATGCAATTAATTATGGAGGTCTCTTTTATGTTGAAAATTCTGTATCCCCACATTCTGGACGGCATGACAGGTCGTAAGTATACTATCAATTAGAGTGGAATGTAAAAAAAAAGAAAAAAGAAAAACAGGAGATCGGTGGGCTGATATATACATTAGTTTGTGCAACGCTGTAGAGCTGTTTAATTGTCTATTGTGTATGATGTGGTCAATTTTGGAGTTAAACTTCAGGACCTCTGAAATGATCTTTTACACATCTTGAAGAATATATGGGTTGCAACTTTTATCAGGCAGCACTGAAAATGTCTATACAACATTTGAGAGGAGTAATACATTTCACATGACATGATACGTGACTTCAGTTTGACGTGATTAGTTCTTGTATGTGAAAATGGTTTTGAATCCAAAAATGGTTTATGACCCATTGTTTAAATTTAGTTTTCTGCAAATAAAAGTTATGGAGTGGTGGACAATGACAGGTCACCCCCAACTTTTGGCATGCTAATTGGGAGTAGCCTCCCTATATTACATGAAATACAAAATCAAACACGAAAAGACAGCTTCACGGTGTTGTCCTGCTTAGCAGGAATGCATGCAACATATACATGGGTGGTTCCTAATGGTTCCTAAAAAATATTGCCTCTGGCCAATAGTAGGCTATTGACATTCTGTGGCATTTGGTAATTAGCATATCTTCTTTTTGAAATATCTTAATATAAAATAATCCAAGAAAACCAACTGTGGGAACTTGAGGCTCTCTTTGATATCACTCTCTGGCTCTGGCTAATCAGAAGATAATGAATGTAGACTACAGATAGAAGCTGGGAAAATGAGATTGCCAAACTGAAAGGGCTCTCACTCTTTTCTCAGAATAGACATTCATGGTAGGGCTCTGTAAGATAGGATAAAAGGCCTGATGAAATATATTTGCCAGTCCTAGCAATTGCAAACCAAAATCTAAATTCATTAAATAGACTTTTGAGAGAGCTAGCAACTGAATAAAGCAATAATCAGTTGAAACTTATGCCTTCTGCATCCTTGTCCGCATATTGCCCAAACAAGATATCTATACGTTCCAACTCTTTTGCAGCTACTCTGCTGGCCGCTGTTCAATATACATACAGAATAAGCAAGGACCAGATAATCAAAATCCAAACCAACTGAATTGCACCATGTAACATCTAAAAGATACAACTAAACAAGTATACAGCTCAAATATCAAAATCTATCATGCATGTGATAATCTAATATGCAAAATCATTTGTAAGGCTTAAGCCAAACCACTGTGTAAGGATCCGGTAAAGGGTAAGGATCTGGGTACTTGCAATTCAAAAATGTCAAACTTCCAAGAAAATTGAAATCCAGCAAAGAATAGCCACCTTTTATTCTCATCATCACCTTTCTAATGCCAACAAATTCCTCACGCCTTTCTAATGCCTTCATACTAGAGAAGGCCTGAAGCAATTTCTAATAAACATAAAAGTTCAAGCAAGTCTTGATTAAAGAACAGATAACAGTTCTACTAGTTCTTGGCCATGATATCAGGAGAAATTCTATTCAGAATTTTCTTCACTGCTTCATAAGTTGCAAAGTGGACAGCAGTGAAAGGGGCATTCATTACCACTGTTGTTCTATAGGATGCATAAAAAGCTCTAAACCCCTCTTCCCTCAAAATCCTCTTGATGCAATCCATTACTCCTCCATATGGGCTGTTTCTGAGCTGCAGCCTCTGCTTCACTACATCCATGGGAGTAAAAACTGCATCACTTGCAATGGTGGCTAAAACTCCAAATGCTGCATGGGCAAAAGGATGGTGACCACGTCTGTTACCTCATAAGGAGAATATCCAGGTCAGTTATGATCCGAGTACCATAATAAAAAAACCTATCGATAATTTTTTTGAGAAGCCTCTCTCTAATTTTGAAGGGTTTCTTTAATTGGGTACTAGTTCATGCTTGTATAGGGACAAGCTATAACAAGAAACAGAGCATGTTGATTTCCCAGATGAAAACGCTTAAGATTTTCACTTTTTCTAATCTTCCTAAATCATAAAACATTATCAATCACACTTTAAACTCAAGTGGCAGATCAATACAATACATTGTGTCGGTAGAGAAATGATCCACGTTGCACTGCAATCTAATGAAACCCCTTTGCAATATTATATTTCAGCATATTGATAAATGTCGGCTACCCTGGGGTACCGCAGCTTTTGCAAAGGGATATTTTGATTTCGTATCTCACAATAAATTTTGCTGGTTGTTCAGCCGCGGGACTTAACGTCATTGAAATTAGTGTGGCAATTAATTTCGTATCTCACAATAAAATAAAATTCGCTGGTTGTTGGGTGAGAAGTTCTCACGAAATTGTTTGAATAATAACCTAATAAGCATGATGGCAGAGATTGTACTGAAGGCACGAGATTATCAACAATAACATATTAAATTCGATAGTTAATCAGATCAATATCTGTTTAAATTAATGACAGCACAATACCTGTTTTAATTCGAATGTTTATCAATGTTTTACAGGAGGTGCAGGGCTGGGAAAACGCAGATGACTGGGAAACCGGAGATAATAATCTAAGCTTATTCTACTCTTGTTATCTATAGCTAGCCAGCAAGAACCCTGCTCAGATGGGGACCGACAAAGCTTTAGAGCTCCGAAAAAACAGAAAAAAACGATTTCAACCTAAAGGGTAAAGAATTCCTCTAAATAAAGTGATTCTAAAGTGCATTCTAGGCTTACTAAATAAAGTGCATTCGATCTACGGCAATATTTCGACATGCATTTTGACAGATGTCATTGAGTAACGTTACAGGAGAGAGCTGATAGGTTGCCTTGTTCCTTCCTGGCGCTCTGCTTGTACTTCAGCGAACTCGTCCATCAGCTCTTCGTGCCATAGCCAGATCTTTTCGTGGCTCCGCGAGGGTTGGAATTTGACGGGCAAAATGCCCGTCACAAGGCATTTTGACCGTATTTTACGTTTACAAATTTTAAAATGCCGTTTTTTGTGATGGGTTTTCAGAGTTATAAAACGTATTTTTTACTGTTCACTTTTTTACGAAAACGTCATTACTACCCTTTCAAACAAGTCTTCGAATCTGATCCTCGTAAATATATTTTATTGACCGGTCAATAAAGAAGTGCGGTAATATTTGGAATTGGTTCCATAATATTTGTTTTTATTGAAATAAATTAATTTCATGTTATTTAGTTTTTATTGAAATAAATTAATTTCATGTTATTTAAAATTATAGGTGTATATTTGATAGCACGTATTTAGTTGTAATATATTACATTGAGTGATTAATAATTAAGTAGCTTAATATTTGGAATTTACTTTATAATATTTGTTTTTATTTAAATAAATTAAATTTATGTGATTTATATTTAAATAAATTAAGTTTGTTGGGTTTACTAAAAACTTGAACTTTACTTCGATTTTATGATATTATGATGGTGGAGAGGATGGGTACTATGGAGATAGTTTTTGGTCAACTCCAAAGTTTTTGAGATGGAAATTTTTTTTGGGAAGTTTTTTTTGTTTACATTGGTGGAAGAAATCTGTTTGTTTTTACTGAAATTGCAACATTTAAATTATCTAATAGAAATCCAAATTAAGAAATAGAAATAGGAGTAGATTGATTGCAATAACAATGAGTTGGGTGTGAGTAAAATAGATTTCTAGATTTATTCATAATTTTTGTATCATGTGTTTGGGAGAAGCATTGAATCTGGATGGTTTGGGAGTTGTGGATCCCATCCATGAGTAAAACAACCTATATGATTCAACAAATCATTTAGTTATAAATATGTGAGAAAAATTAACACAGTGGTGTGATTGAAAAGTATTTTTTTAATTAAACCTTTATTGATGAAAGGTCTATTTATTATCAAAACATTTTGATTGAAGGGCAAAATTTTAAACATAACGTTCCTTGATGGCCAACACAAAAACCCAAAACATCAAAAAAAAAATTATGTGACGGGTAATGAAGAATCCAAATTCCAACCCTGGCTCCGCCTCTCTTCGGGACGCAAGGTTGAACCAGCAAGCAGGTCCAGGTCCTTTTCATTTCCTCTCCCAGCCCCAGGTCCGTTTCATTTCATCTCCCAGCCCGGATGCAGAAACTAGGGGAACTTACTAGACAAGAAACACAGAATGAAATACTACATTACCTCACGCTGAGTGCTCTTACTGGAGTAGTGGCACTGGTACCATTTGGTATACTTGTTTTAGCTTTGAATTTCTAATAAATGTTCATTGTCAAACTAATTAGTTGCATAAAGATGCTATGTACTGAAACAATAAGGCTGTTCTGTAATAATTGGGGCTAACTGAATTGGCCAAATTCTTCTGTCTGCATTGCATTTGGCCCATTGATTCTGTCTGCCGTGCATTCTGGTGAATAGAGAATAGCAGAATGATATTTGTGTTGACAGGGCCATTACCTCTACCCATTTCACTCGGTAAACTCGGTCCGAGATTGGATTTGTAACTCAATTGGCTACTGGGGACTTTGAAATCGGAGGATCTCGATATCAATCGAACGCAACTGCGGGGACTATATTTTGGGATGGATCCGGGCAAATAGGTGAGGAATTTCGAACAGCCCATCAAGGAAGGGGTGCTACAGGCCCTGGAACCAAAAGGAATGCTAGCTTAGCGATTGGCCTTGTCTCTGGGCGAAGGAAAGCTAGGACCTCTGCCTAAGGATATACTGTGTTTGTCTCCGAGCGAAGGAAAGCTAGGACCTCTGCCTAAGAATATACTGTGTTTGCCTCTGTTACCTCTCCTTGCTCTGTTCTTGGTGAATCAATGGGTTAAAGTCCATCAGCTTGGTAAACTGAATAAACGGACAGACCAAAAACTAGCTTTTGTAACTCGATATGAATCTGCTTTATATTAAAGGGATGTTGCAGGATATTCTTGAACTATCTCGGCAAACACAAAACATCATTTGATACAGAGGCCGAAACCCTGATCAAGTTAACCTAGCAAAAAAAAAATGGGAATGAAAGAAAACATTTTCGTGCAAACCAGCTGGGGCATCTCCATACCAAAAATTTGGAAGATTGGAGCAAATTAGATATAAGAACCGAGTTGTGCTGCTTGACAGCTACGATATAGAAGACACTTGTGCCTGTTCGTTTTCCTGTGTGTGCCACATAATCTATGCCACATTATACAGTCACAGTTTTCACAGTTTTTGTAGAGATAGGTATGGTTCATCAGCAGGTGGATGTAGCAACATAATAAATGAAACATGTAGAGTATGGACACATCATATACGAATCGCTTCCAGTTCGACCTTGCATTATCTAGAGATGGAAGAAGTTGCTTGGTTCCGGCAGGCGACTTTGACAGGAATTTAGTTTGGCCTTGCATCGTCTACAGAAATCGTAAGTAGCATCAACGCTTCTGTTTAATTCTGTAATTCTGTAGCAAAACAAGTTTAAAGTTCTTCTGTTTAATTCTGTAGCAAAACAATTATGTTACCGCTGTTAAAATTCATTTTCATACTAATTCAGTGGGAAACCAGCTTTGAAGTTTGAAAATATTGTCTGAATGCTGACAATATTCCTGCGCTTGTCAATTGTTTGTGGTATCATATTCCTACGCTTTATTGAGCTAAAATTGTTGTGGATGCTACCGGGAGACAAATTGATTATGGAGAATTGCAGAGAAAATGCAAAATACCTGACAGAAATCCTTGAAGATCCTTGAAGAGACTAGATGTTTCAACATACTTTCCAAAAAGATGTGGGCGTGCCTATTGTTGCATTCTATTGTTTTATTCTCGCTGAAGGACAAGGACAAGCGCTATTGTTTCATTCTCGCTGAAGGACAAGGACAAGCGCTGAGCACTGAGCTTGAGCAGTCTATGAACTCAGGCTGAGCACTGAGACTGAACAGTCTATCGTTATTCATTTTCGAGTATCAGTTCAGCAGAGATCATTTTCGAGGATCAGTTCAACAGAGATCAGTGCAAGACAGATCAGAGATCACCCACAGCGCAGAAGAGATCAGTTCAGCGCAGATCAGAGATCACCCACAGCGCACAGTGTTAGAACAACTACAACCAATTATAAACATACGACCAACGTAAGAACAAAAGAATCTTTATTCATTTTCCGGCGTCAGTTCAGTAGAGATCACCCAAAGCCCAGAGTGTTAGAACAACTACAACTTGATAGAAATTAGAAATTATAAACATAAGAATAGAAGAGGTGTCATGTAAACAGAACAACAGAATATTGTATTACACCTGAGCGCTGACCCCTAAGAGTCGTGGCACGGAGCGGTGGTGCCAGCCCTACATGCAGCGGTGGTGGTTCTCTATTATACTATGGTTTTTTTTATACTAAATATGATTAACATAAAAAGCTTGGGATTTAATGCTGAAATTTGTAAATGTGAAATGAAAATATCATATAACTTATACTTTCCACCTCCATGCCTCGAGAAAAGGTCAAATAAGACCCTAAAATGGAGCACTGTTAAAAAAATTTAGATATTCACAATAGCAAATGGTTATTTATCAGGGTAAGCCAAGAGGTCAAATAAGACCCTAAAATGGAGCACTGTTAAAAAAAATTTAGATATTCACAATAGCAAATGGTTATTTATCAGGATAATCAGCTTTAAGAAATACTAAAAAAAACTACAAATCAATTACTATAGTCCCATGCCATCCAGAGCCATATTGAATATTAACTATGGTTACATTCAAAAACATATGCCGAAAACGAAATCCATAGTTCGGAAAAGTATGTTTGGAATTGGATGTCAGTGAATGTGGTTAAAAAAAGGGCCATGTTTCCAGCCAGGTTGGTTCCTTCAAATTAGAGTTTCCAAAAGGATGAAATCACAAAATTATAATGCGAGCATTCTGATAATTAACAAAAATATAATGCGGGCATTCTAACACATGATTGTATATTCTGTTTACTGCAGAAAAGTATAAGTGATAGAGAGGTGGTCATGTGCTGGTTCCATGATGTATAAATGATAGAGAGGTGGTCATGTGCTGGTTCCATGATGCTGATAATTTAGCTTTTTACAAATGGAACGTCAAGTGATTAAAGCTCTGCTGCAGACCGAAGATTAACTGTTGTCACCGCAAAAACTGTGTTCTTCGGCTTTGATTTTCAAATGTGGACAGTCAGAAGCATCAAGCTTCTCCAACAACCTCAAATGTTCAACACCTTCCAGCTCTTCTATCTTGCTGCATCCATGAACATCCAGTTGTTTAAGTTTTGTCAGCTGCCCCAAACCCCGTATTCTCTTCAGATTTTTACATCCAGATGCTCGCAGCGCCTCCAGAGTTACCAATGTTTCAATACCTGCCAGTTCCTCCACTTCTCTCCACCCGCTAAGGTTTAGCGTTTGAAGTTCGGCAAGACCAAAAAGGCCCAGATCTATTTTCTTCAATTTAGGACAAGAAATCAAGCTCAGCTGGATGAGCGTAGTCGGCAATGTTCTAACATCAACAAGACCAGGACAACATTTGACTTCCAACACGCTCAACAGTCCGAGGGAATCCGGCAAACACTTCAATCTCGGGCAATTAACCAGTCTCAACTCCTTCAAATTACTTAGGACGCTGAGCGAAGGCGGCAGCATTTTCGAGAAAGAGCCATCCAATTCCAAAACTTCCAGATTGCAGAGGTTTTCAAAAGTGCTAGGTAATTCCTTTATATGTAGTTCTTGGAGAGACGGTGGAAGTTGGAGAGGCATTAATCGGTTCATCTCCTCGGCCAACAGTGCCTGCCTAAAGTGTGTTAGAGAGGCACTGTCACTCGTCTCCCTCATCCTCGGACACTCCCTCACCGCCCATTTCCTCTCCGCCCATTCCCTCTCTGCCCTCCACGCCTCCCACCTCCTCTCGTGCAGCTTCCTCCGTAATCTTCCCGGCCAAAAGAACCAGGGAAAGAAGTAGGGCAATAACACCGACACCAACGGCATCCACTCCCCAAACGACACCAACTTCGGCTCCGTCACCTTCGATTGATAAAGACATATCAGAGCAATTATGTTCAACACAAGCACCAGGCCGATCATAAACGTCACGCGCAACTCATACGCGATAGAGTGTATTCTCAGCCGCATCCTCGACTGCCGGTCCATCCACTTGTCACTCCACACCCTCTCCTCCAACTCCACCGACTCCTCAAACTCCACCCGCTCATCAATCTCCAGCGACCCAACAATATCCACCGACACCCCCTTCTTCCTCTGCTGGTTTATCCACTTGTCCCTCCACTCCCTCTCCTCCAACTCATCCTCCTGCTCCTTATCCATCTCCATCTTGTACCACTGATGGACGTGCCGCTCCCTCCATCTCGCTATATTTTTGTGGGTTGTGGTCGAAATAATCAAACTATCGCTACCTCTTAGATCAAGATATTTAAGCCTAATTAACTTCTCGAAGGAATTTGGAAGCCTCTTCAAACTGCAGGAGCACGACAGACTGAGGTGTTCGAGGGTGACCAAATTGCCAAACGAATCCGGCAGTGACTTCATTTTCCAAGCATTTATTAACTCAAAACGCTTCAAAGATGGCAGCTGACAAAATTCATCTGGCAGTGATGTCATATAATTCTCCTCGGGTAACCAGATGTAAATCTCTTCGAGGTGCTTCAGCTGTCCAATGGACTTGGGAAGCTTTGAGAGAGGAGCCAAAATCTTTAACTCCCGCAGCTGCAAAGGTGCCTGCAAAATGTTAAAGTATTTAAACTATAATAAAGATGCAGAAATTCAATTTTGCGGTGCGAGATATCCATAGTGATAGCGCACAGAAAGTTACTCCTTGACAAATTTCTTATTTACCTGCGCTTTGCATTGCCACAATATTTTCAATGCTTTCCCGGCTACATATAGGACTCTTAGATTCTCCTTTGGAATCCAGGAAGGCAGAGAAGAGTGGCCACACTTGTACCAGCGAAGCCATCTCAGATTTGGCAAAGCCACCGTCCTCAAAATGCTTTCCAAAAGCTGGTCTTCGGTAACAAGAAGTTCCAAGTTGTCCATAGTAACAGTTTTGTGCAGTCTATTGCAAAGCTTCATCACGGGGTTCCGCAACAGCTGATGAGTCGTCCTTTTGAACCATGTCATATTTGACCGCAATGGTGCATAAGACTTTGGCTCTTGATTTGCGCTAGGAATCATCCTAATTCCGCGAACATTGTAATTCTGTAAATACAGACAAGAATTGAAACATTATGCTTCTTTAAAAACAATGAAGAATTTGAACATCGGGATTCCGTAAATATTGAATAAACTCTTTTTAAAGGCTTGAATGACTGAAGCACTTACAGCTGGTTGCTCTAACATCAGCAACAAGTTAGCAATGTCCTCGTTCTCCGTCCGATCCCACAAACAAGGAATGCGGAATCCTGAATTCTCAGCGATCCTTCTTCCCAATTCTCTTACGTGATCGTGCATATGTATAAAATTTTCACCGTCTACCTCAACAAGAGATTTGTTCTGTAAATTTTGAAATACAGAGAAGCCTTTGCACCCTGATTGGTCCCACACTTTCATGGCCGTATCCATTTTTTCTCTTATGAGAAAACAAGAAATATATAAAAATAGTTGTTTCTCCTCTTCATCGAGTGAATCAAAACTAATTTTAAGAATTTGTTGTATATCAGGATGCCCATATTTAAGTCTACTCAATTCGGCCTCCCAGTAAGTTTCATCTGTGTTTCCACAAAAATGACTCCCTATTACTTTTAGGGATAAAGGCAATCCAGCGCAAATCTTTAAAATACTATCTACAAAATATTGAAAACAGGGGAGCGGATGGGGCTGGCAGAAAGCATGGCGGCAGAAGAGCTCCCTGGAGTGATGTGTATTCAGGCCAGTTAACGGATAAATCGATTCAGGTTGTATTCCTGAGCTTGCAAGAACACATTTGTTCCGGGACGTAATCAAAATTAAACAGTTTGAGTTGAAGGTATATTTATCTGCACCAGGCAAAAGTGCATCCAGCTGATCCAGATGATCTACGTCATCGAAAATTAGCATGCCGTGAGAAAAGGATCGGAAACACGACATTAGCTGCTGTTTACCAATATCAATACTGTCTATTTGGTAATCGTTTCCAAACAAGCTCCGAAGAAGTTTTTTCTGCAAACCAACTAGAGAGCCTCCTCCGCTTTTAGCTGTATCTCTAACTGCAGATAAAAAGCAGGTTCTACGATAGTAGGGTCTCTTCCGATTGAAGAGTTCTTTTGCCAGTGTTGTCTTTCCTATTCCACCTAACCCTACAATGGCCGCGACCTTGGGTCTATTTTCAGGCAGTTTCGATAAGAAACTTTCGAAATGTTTCACCTTCTCCTCCAAACCCGTTGGATAATCGGCCACATACACCTCTTTCTCTTTCTTTTTGACCTTTTTCAACAGAAGTTCAACCAGCTTCTCCAGCAGCACGCCCTCGTCGCTGGTTATTCAAAACAAAATTTATATAACTAGTGAGAAACAAACATCCATCCATCTATATATTTGAAAATAGCTAGCATAAAGTAATATGATAACGGGAGTGTTGAATTCTCACCCATCAAAAGCGGCCAGCTCAAAACCGCTTATTTCTGAAACAGTAGCAAGAGCCTTTCTCCAATTTTCGATAGTATTGGAGCTATACCGTGGCTTCTCTTCCCGAGTTTCAGAGTCATATGTCGTTTTCTTTTCGAGATTCCGTAAAGCCTCAGCGTACACTCCATCTTTGCCCTGCGTCCACCGTAGATCAGCAGGTGTGACGTTATAGAACACTGGAATGATGGGAGCCTTCGATTCCAACATGTCTACAAGCTCGTCGAGACACCAGCGAGAATCCGCAAAACCAGGAGATAAAATAGCGACATGAACAGCGGCTTTTGCAATAGCATCTTTTATCTGAGCACTTATGTTTTCTCCCTCTTGCATTTCTGGTTTGTCCAGAAAGGCTCGCACATGATGTACAAGAAGGCGGTGATACAGATGGCTGGCAAATGTCTTCTTGACATCGGGGCCCCGATGGCTTATAAAGACATCGTGCCCGTAAGAAATGCTGCTGTTCTCATTGGTATCAACAGCCGTGGAGGCCGAGGTCGATGCCTCAAAGTCATTTGCAGCAGTGTAGGCGGAGGTCGACGCCTCAAAGTCATTAGCAGCTCGAGGGTAATCGGCAGGAGGAGCCCGGTTTTCACTGACAATTTCAATTTCAAATGCAGATGAAGCAGCCATGTAGGCGGAGGTCGACGCCTCAAAGTCATTAGCAGCTCGGGGGTAATCCATAGGAGGAGCCCGACTTTCACTGACAATTTCAATTTCAAATGCAGATGAAGCAGCCGTATAGGCGGAGGTCGACGCCTCAAAGTCATTAGCAGCTCGGGGGTAATCGGGAGGAGGAGCCGGACTTTCAATTTCAATTTCAAATGCAGATGAAGCAGCCGTGGAGAAGGAGGTCGACGCCTCAAAGTCATTAGCAGCTCGGGGGTAATCGGGAGGAGAAGCCGGACTTTCAATTTCAATTTCAATTTCAGATGCAGATGATGGGCATGCCATTGCTAATTGAAGTATGAAAACGGAAATAGGAAGCTTTGAAGGGATGAGCAAATTGCCGAGGGAGGAGCTGAGTTATGAGTTTGGGGGAGATTAAAATGAAAGAGGATGCATACTTACCATGGCGCGTAGGCTGGACACGTTAAGATTTCAGTTTTTTTTAATAATATATATTTTGTAATTTTATTTATAAATTAGGAAAAATATTAAAATTATTAAATAAACCATTAAAAGAAATTACAATTCCACTCATCTTCCTGACAAATTCCAAATCATTATGAAAAAATCGATCCTACCACATTTAAACTTTTACCTTCCTTTAATGTCCGTTGTTTCCATGTAAATTCTTTAATCGAAATTTTTTAAAAAAATTACAATTCCACTCATCTTCCTCACAAATTCCAAATCATTATGAAAAAATCGAAATCCTACCACAATTAAACTTTTACCTTCCTTTAATGTCCGATGTTTCCATGTAAATTCTTTAATGGAAAAATTTAAAAAAAATTACAATTCCACTCATCTTCCTCACAAATTCCAAATCATTATGAAAAAATCGAAATCCTACCACATTTAAACTTTTACCTTCCTTTAATGTCCGATGTTTCCATGTAAATTCTTAAATGGAAAAATTAAAAAAAATTACAATTCCACTCATCTTCGTCACAAATTCCAAATCATTATGAAAAAGTCGAAATCCTACCACATCTAAACTTTTACCTTCCTTTAATGTTCGATGTTTCCATGTAAATTCTTTAATGGAAAAATAAAAAAAAATTACAATTCCACTCATCTTCTTCACAAATTCCAAATCATTATGGAAAAATCGAAATCTTACCCATTTAAACTTTTACCTTCCTTTAATGTCCGATGTTTCCGTGTAAATTCTTTAATGGCTTCGGTTTCGAGGTATAGTCTATTACCCGCGTGTTTTTTAATAGAAAAGGACGATATTTCTATTAGATCCGTGTGTGGATAATGAGGATAACAAAGAATGGAATTGGAGATGTGTACAACTCATTCAATGATATGCGTACGAATATAGAGCACACATAACAAATAATATCTTTCCAATTGTGATATTTGTAACTCTTCTCTAACTCCCTTTAATATTTTGCTAGGAGAAGCTTTAACAGTGGGGGCTCGAGTTTCTCTATCTCTTTACCAATCCGATATAGGGATTGATTCCTATTCTCTGCACATTATTACTATTGGAGCCATTTAATATTCTGATCTCGATTCCCATTCTCTGCACATTATTACTATTGGAGCCATATAATATTCTGATCTCAGCAAAACCCCAATACAATAAATGCATGCAGCGCCCGCTCAGTTAATATTCTGCCTCTGTAATACCAAGCTACTCACAGGTCCAGATCGTTAGCCTCTCTGAATTCGATTTTGCTCAGTTTGATCTCTTGATATTTGGCCTCAAGTGCACAAAAGTAAAATTGCTTATAGTAGGGTGGGAGAAAACAAATATTAAATATAAAAGAAGTAATATGGATTCTTTACCTTTAGAGAAATTTAATGGCATCAACTTTCATACATGGAAAGTTAAAATTCAAATGCATCTTATGAGTAGAGGTTTGTGGAGTATAGTAAAAGGAACCGAAAAGGCTCCTACCGATGTCAAGCTTTTATTTCAATTGGAAAACAAAGAAGACAAGGCTAAGGCTATAATTGGATTGGGTCTTTGAGACACTTAGATGCATTTGATTGATTTAGCAAAATCAGCCCATGAAAACATTTGAGTAAGTTATTTGGGGAAAAGGTTATGACCACAAAGTTATTTTTGAAACTACAACTCTTTAGTTTCAAAATGCATGATGAGACACCTCTCTCTAATCATATAAATGAGTTAATGTCTCTGTTCAGGAAATTAGTTGAAATTGGTATCAATGTAGAAAATGATGATGCTAAAGCAATTATATTAAATAGCCTAGCTTCCAAGTATAGCAACATTGTATTTACATTAAGTCAAATGTCCTCTCAATCATTAGAAGGAATGGTATCATCACTTTTAGTTGAGGAAAAAAGAGTGTTATAGGTGATTCTGTCACATCTCATCAATAGGCCTTCAACTGGATCAATCAACATCCTTTGACCTCCTTTTCTTCATCCTTTTGCAAAGCCCTAAGCATGACTCATTCTAATCCCTAAGTTTCTGCCAGAAAGCACCTTGTTTTAGTCATTTTAAGGACCAATGCACCCTAGTCTCTTACTAGACAACGTTGATCACGAGCAGGTTGTGTTATCGTTCTGTGATTTTGAAGATTGGTAAGACAAAAGTCACAAAGGATACATCAAACACTTATGAGTCTAGGACCTAGCCTTCCTGAACTCAGAGAGAGCTCTCTCTATACATTTATGATTTAACTTTAAATTCAGTGCTTTAATGTTTTAGGCTAGATATTAAAAATAAAGGGATTGCTTGATTGATTGCTTATTTGTTCATTTGGTTGGGGGGAGGGAGATCATTCTTGAATATTTTCCATTGGGCTATGGAGTCATAGGATGGGTGGCGACATCAACTTTCCGGAGCATTTACAGGGTGAGCTAACTATTTTTATTAGATCTTAAAAGCATAGTGATAAATGGAATTGGAGAAAAATGATATCAGTGAGGATTAAAAAGAATTTAAGTATTTTTTAATCATACTTCTGAGGAAAACATATAGATTGTAAACACAGATAGCAGTAAGGTGCTCCAACAACATATCTTAAACTATAATTTCTGCTTTACAATAAGAATCAAAGATGTATGCATAGACATAAATACATTAAAAATAGAAAAAAAGACATCACCAGGTCAAAACATATCAAGTATCCTGTAAATGATCCTTTTTATTGATGCTCCAACTCAAAATTACAATGCTCCAAACAGAAAAATCGTTCAAATGACTAGGGTCCAACACCTAATACTCCCAATGCATGGAGTATTTAAACAAAAAATACAACGATTTTCCTTTGTACACTTGGAAATCTATTATTTATTACAATGAAAGGAAAAATGACTAATGTAGCCATGGAGTGGCCACACTGAGAAAACTGGGACACGTGTCCCTCTTTTTCAAGGATGTTGTTGCCTGAAATATTAGTTTGACTGAAGTGGTTCTGCTGACGTGGTTGTTGCTGACTCATGCCTGTATAGTCACTCTAATCGTCCTTGTCTCATTCCTCCTGATAATCACATAGCTCACTCCACGCTTCCCCATCTAGAATTTTGATCTTGGTTAATCTTCTGTACACTTCATCAGCGTCAGTATATTTGGCAAATGCTGGTTTGACTAGAAACATGTGCTTCAGCTCATGTTCAATGTAAATTTTATTGTTGATTGCTTCCAGCAATGCCTTCCCTGTTATGTTGCCTTTGATGTTAGACAGGTTTGCAACATCTGTGGCTATGCCCTGTAGTTTCTTGACATAATCCCCTTTGTCCATGAGTTTTTCATTTAGAACAAACAGAGAGGGAATACCTTTCTGATGTAGAGGCTGCATTCTATTGAAAAATCTATTGACTGTCAGCTGGCATTTTTCTTCTAGCTGCACATTTAAACTCTTCTTTGTCAACACCTTCTTGACCTGTAGTATAGTCTCTGTTCTATCTGCCACTCCCAATTCTTCCAGCTCATACGTTTCTTGCATTCAAAAATTTGATAATTTGTTTGCTGTTGCTTGCATATCTCCCAACTCTGTATTTTGAAATGGCTTCTCTGGCTTTCTCCACTAATTCCTTCTACTCAAAGATAATTTGTATGCTTGGTCAAATTTCATTCATTTCATTGATTATATTATGCAAAATAATCTCTTTAACCCTCCATAGAGTATTTCCAATGCATGATTCTTTTTCTGACTTCTGCAGCTTTTCTATCAATGCCTTTACTCTCTGTATCTCTACCAAGCAATTATTTTCAGCTCTTTTAATTTGATCTTATAGCACACCAACTTCAGATTCCAGCCTCTTGATTTCTTCACTCTGCAAATTCATAACTTCCATAGATCTAGCCAAATTTTCTGCACTGCTTCCTGCTCCTGTGGCTGTACTTGCTGGAGTAGTTATGGGAAGGGTTGTTAGAGGAAGGGCCTCCATTGTTGTGTTGGCTATCTGTGCTGCTTTTTCTTTCTCCTGCACCATATTTTCCATCTCTGTCTCCATCTATTTGATCTAGATAGACTGCTCCACTATTAATTTCATCATGTTAGCCTTTAGGCTCTCTGTTTCCTCTATCTCCTTGGTTAATGGGTCATGTGTAGCAGGCACCTTGAGCTGCTTCTTTAGAGCTGCAATATCTAATTCTTTCTTCTTGATTACTTCTTCAGCTACTTTTGTATCTGAGGGATCATACCCAATTTTTACTACTAAGTCTTCCAAAGACTTAATTCTGTTGCCCTTTGACAATGATGAAATCCTTTCCATCTTCAACTGGGACTGAGCATTTGAAAGGGCCACCTGCATTTTGAACAAATTCATAAAAGTTCTGGTCAAAGTAGATGAACTAATTTCATCTGTTTGCTTGTGCATCTCCAGCTGATCAATAGGATGGAAATTCTTGACATCAAAATCAAAGGAAGTTTTCTTGTAGTCTGCTGGAGTTTTGGGCTTTGATATCTGTGCCTCCAAAAATACCATATGCATTTTTCCCTTCTCTGAATCAAAGGTAGAGAGAAGTCTGCCTTGTGCAGTTGCAATTTGCTTCCAAAACTGAGCATAGGTGCTCTTCTTCAACATTTCATTTCTGATTTTGATCTCTCTGAATGTATCAAAGATTGTCTCTTCTTTCTCTTCAGTCACCTTTGTAGATGAGGACACTTGAAGAGATCACTGCCTTTCTGAAATCAGAGTGACATGAAAGGGTTGTCCTCCAGCTAGGGATGAATCTGGAATATCAATTATGTTGATCACTGTCTGCTGTGGTGATCCTTTATCTCTGTCCATATGTTTCCTAGGCTTCTTCCTGTACTTCAACCTGAATTTTTTCATAGAAGTATTAGTCCCTGGTGACTGATCTTCTCTAGATCTCTTCCCTATTTTTCCCTGCTCTTGCTCTTTTCCTTTTTTAGTCCTTTCTTCAGTAATTTGTTTTTCCTGCTGCCTTGGAGTCTATGCACTGGAAGAGGAGATTACTTGCTCCTCGGCTTCGTGTAATGTATCATGCATCCATTCTATCTGATTCATGTATTTCTCGATTTCGGGCCTTTGAGTGAGGATGTAGGCAGTAGACTTTTTTTCCACCTTCTTCTTGGAAACAATGCCCCATGGGTCATAAGACCATGGGAAATTGTGGGTGAAATTCATTTCTCTTAATCTTTTGTCTGCCTCCTCTCCTGCTGCTCTGCTGTTGCAAATGAAGGGACCAATTTGAGATTTGATCCTGAATTGGGACTTTTTTTTGGCTAATACAAAATGTACCTCATCTACATTAATCATCTGTCTAATGTACTCTAGTGCAAAGATCCTCATGGGGAGGAACTTTGGCAGCTAGTAAGGGGCCAACTCACAGTTGTACACTCTTATTTTAGTGTAATTTTGGTACAGCTACTAATCACCTGTTCTGTCTTGATCAGTGAATTGCATAATTCTCTTTATTTCTTCATTTATCCTAGGCTCTGTAGTCCCACTGAGGAGGCTCATTGCTAGGTGGAAAAACATTTCCACAAATGTCTTGTAGCTGAAGTCTTTTTGGTATTTCATTAGCAATGTTGTCCAGAATATCACTGATTGGGATTCACCTTCTTCATTCATTTTTCTCACTAAAAATTGGAATCTTTCTACCTGAAAGTACACAAACATATATACCAACAACGAGGAATAATGAAACACTTCATCTGTGAAAAAATTAACAAGCTGCTCATGAATGGCATCTGCTAGAAATTGGCTGAAGTTGAAAATGATAGATGGCTTGGATTCTGTTGAGAGGATAGACATGAAAGTTATAATAGCTTCATCAAGCCATTTGTTTGAATAATAGCCAAGTAAATAGGAAAGAACTGTGGCAATGTGTCTTGTTCTGTCAGGGAAAACAGAGGAGGAATAACGTGGATTCTTGTTTGGTAGAGGTGTGTTCCCAATCATGAAAAGTTCTAATGTTTTGGCTCTCTTAGAAAAATCAAGATTTTGGTACATTTCAATGAGAACTTCATGGGAAAAGGGGGCAGTTCCTTCAATAGCCAGGGCCTGCATCATTTGCATGATGGACTTGGCATCAATTGTGAACAAAATATGTCTTGTTGGGGCCATCACTGCCTTTTGTTGTGGGTTGTAACATGAATGACATTTCCTGATCAGTTCTGGGAAACTGTGTGTTTTAGGGAAGATATAAAAAGGCAGGTTAGCGCCCAAGAGGCCTATGTCATCCATTTCCTCCATGAATTTGTCCTCCCACTAGCAATATATATCAAATAAATCAAATTCTGAGAGTGTTTCATGGATCTTGAAATATTTGTCAGCCAGGGATAGGCGATCTAAATCCAGTGGTGGGTGCACCATTGGGTTAAATACTTTTGGTTCTTTCTTCTTTGGTGCCATGGATGTCTTCTCTGAAATTGTCCTCTGAAAGTTGTCCTGTGTTGAATTTTTAACAGAAAAAAGATAAAAAGAAGTGGGATTTCAGTGAGGGAGAAAGAAATGGATTAACCAGAGAATGGATTCAAGAATGGGAAATGGTGATTGTTGCAGGAAAATGAATTATCCTGCACTGTATTGCTGTTTTTTGGCTTCACTGCGCGCTCTCTGTGATGGCTGAATGAAGTGGAAAGACGCCTGCAAGTGAAAATAACAATTAAAATTTGAAATTGGCGTGAAGTGGTAGTTTTATGACTTGGAATAGTGCCGTTGGATTGGTTTGATTTGGCGCCGATCCATTGGCTAATGGTCCAACCCATTGATTGCTCAACGATGGGAACGAAGTGATTGGGCGGATGGGACAGGTTGGTGTCGTGAGGTGGCAGGGGTATCCAATGGTCAAAATAGTGAGTGGTTTGAGTAATACTGAAAACAACTTTTCGGGGGTCCTGGGGAGCAGTAGGTGGTAAGAGAGGGGGGGTGCGAACTGATGAGGGCACGACACGTAAGGGGGCGAAAACTGTCGTCTTTGGAACTCCTCCCCTGGTATTAACTTTCGGAGGGTGAGGGGGGGCCAAAAATGGACGAGGGCCATTGGATCGGGCGGAGTGAGCGGGGATGGGGTGTAGATGGTGTGTAGATTAGATATGAGGTGACAGGTGAGTGTGGTGATGGGGTCAGGAGATAAATGAAGGGTAGACTATAGAGATGAGGGGATAAATAGTAAAGTTTAGGGGGGAATGATTATTAAAGTGACATAAGACCCCTTCTTTTTAATTTCTTATTCCGACCTCGAAAACGATTGGAATATTTCTTCTAACCTTAGGAAAATATTGGAAAATCTCTTCCTAACTTTAAAATGTCTTTTGATATCCTTTCAGTTTTCTTTGGATCTACCTACCCTCATTCTATAGCCTAGGATTTTTTGTTCTTTTCCATTTGTAGGGTGCACTTAGACTTGCAGACCCTTTCCTTTTTGATTTCTTATCTCTTTTTCTTTTAAATACTAACCTACTCTATCTCTTATTTCTCCCTTGGTCCAGATTAAATAGTTGAACCAATTTTATTTCTACCTATCTACTGATTTGCCAAGATTAAACTGTTTGGCAGATCTTTATTTTCTAATCTATCAACAGAAATTGAAATTTGTTCAATCATGCTTAGACTGTATGATTTGAACAACCTTTGGGATTTTCTTTTTCTTTTTTCTTCTTCTTTTTTGTGAAATCAATTGAATGTTGAAACCTGCAAACTGTGAAATGCTCAATCACCTTGAGGTCCTATAAATTATAGGACCCTAACAGTGGCTCCAGTTGGGGATGGCACTTCTCAGCTTGAAGTGTCAAGAACACATGACCAGTAGCCTTAAGTCCTTCAAATCTATATGGTATTCAATCTGATTTATTTTTGTTAAATGAACTAACCAACTGAAAATCTGAAAACTGTAATATTTACAATGGAGTGAGGTAATCTATGTGCTTATGAAAAATAATGTTTCAACATCCTGCCATTTACAGGAGCTCATGACAATTTTGTACCATCCAACTCTTTGAGAAAGAATGCATTATTCCCTCTGAAAACTGAAATAATATATGGACCCTTCCAGAGATTTTCAAATTTACCATGTTTTCCTTTGTCTTCCCTTATTGAGTCCAACTTTAACACTTTGTCTCCCATGTTGAAATCATCGGCTTTAGTTCTTTTGTCAAAAATATTCTTTATGTTTTCCTGGACAACTTGAGTTCTGTTGTATATTTCTTCTCTGGATTGCTGCAATTGAATAGTCTGATATATCCTTTTTTGTACATCATTAGGCTCACTTTGTATCTCCTGAATTATCTTCATGACTGGCACTCCCATGGAAGAAGGAAATACTGCATCTATACCAAAAACCAACTGAAATGGGGACATGCCAATTGATTTCTTTGTAGTCAATCTGTCAACCCATAGTGCATAGATCAATTGGTTGTGCCATGACTTCTTGTTGTCTACAGTATCTTCTTAATGATATTTACCAAAATTTTATTGGAAGATTCAACTAACCCATTACCTTGAGGGTAATAAGTTGTTGAACGACCCAAAGAGATATAATATTTGTGACAAAAATCTATCATCTTTTTTTATTTGAAAGCTGCAACATTATCGGTGATTAGTTTCCTAGGACAGCCAAATCTAGAAAGGATATTGGTTTCAAGGAACTTTATTATGACAGAATCAGTGGCAGCTCTTGAAGGAGTGGCTTCTATCCATTTGGTAAAGTAGTATGTGGTAGTTAGGATCCATTTGTGCTGGGCAGAGGATGGAGGATGAATTTCACCAATGAAATCCAATCCCCACTATTGGAAAAGACTTTCAGTAGAGATAGGTTTCAAGGGAAAAGGTAGTAATTTTCTCTTTCCTTCAAATATTTGGCACTTGTGGCAAGCAATTACCATGTTATGGATGTCTGGGAATAGTGTAGGCAAATAATAATGAGCTCTAAGGATTTTATTAGCAGTTGTTTTCCAATAAAGATGGCCTCCACAGTCACCTTCATGGAACTCCCACATAACTTTTTCGGCATCATCCTTTAACAAACATCTGAGTAAAACACCTCCAACATCTTTCCAATATAATATACCATCAACAATACAGAATTTGACTACATTCAATTTAAAAAATCTAGCTTTTGTTTTCGATAATTCAGGGGGAGCATTTAAATTGAAAAGAACATATAAAAGGTTTGCATACCAGGGAGAATTTATATATGCCTCATCTATTGGTGGAGTTGCCAGTTCCTCAAGATCATCCAAAGCAAACACCATGTTGATATCTAATGCATTGAAATTTGATTCAGTCATCAATTTGGCTAATACCTGTCCTTTGATCAACTTGATGGGTTTGATTTCTATATCATATTCCAATATCACAACTATCCATTTGCCTCTCTTTCCATCTGGTCCATTTTGAGTGAGAATATCTTTGACCACTACATTAGGCACATAAGCAATGATATGAAAATGTAAAATGTAAACTCTGAAATCTTTATTGCTTTGACTAGAGAAAATTCTTGTTTTTCCATGATATTGTACTTCAAAGAAGCATCTCTCAGAGCTTTTCTAAAGAATGCTATTGGCTCTTCATGTCCATCATTGTTTTTCTGCAATAACACAACAACAATATTATGTTCAGATGCGAAAGAGAATATAATGAAATCCTTAGTGAAATCTAGGCTGATTAAAATGGGAGCTTGTGTTAATGCATGTTTGACTAGATCAAAAGATTGCTTGGCTTCCACATTCCATTTGATTCCTGTGTCCTTCTTGAGCATGTTTGTTATATTCCTGAGTAATTCAGAAAGATTTGGTATGAATCTTCTCAAAAAATTGATTTTTCCATTAAAAGACTGAAGTTCTTTCATGTTTCTTGGATGAGTGATTTTAAGGATGCCTTCAATCCTACTAGGGCCAATTTTGATTCCATCTTTAGAGATAATATGGCCTAAAAGCTTTCCTTATTCAAGGCTAAACCATGATTTCTTAGGGTTGAGTGAAATACCAAACTTTCTACATTTTTCAAATACTTTTCTTAGATGTGCTAAGTGTTCTTCATCAGTTTTTGAAAATATAGTGATGTCATCAAGGTAAATCACAATGACATATCCAATCTCTTTTGAAAAAGCAATGTCCATTGCTCTCTGGAAAGTAGCACCTGCATTCATTAATCCAAAGGGAATTTTAACATACATGAAAGTTCCCCAAGGTGTAGTAAAAGCGGTTTTATCTTGATCATCAGGATGTACTAAAACTTGATTGTATCTTGAGAAACCATCTAACAAGGAAATCCTACTAGAACCCACTACCCTTTGCAATATGTGATCCATATTTGGTAAGGGATATTTGTCCTTAAGGGAAACCTTGTTTAAATTTCTAAAGTCAATGCACAATCTTATCTCACCACTTTTCTTTCTTGTAGGCACAATATTGGATGCCCATTTAGAATATCTAATTGGGACTATGATCTTAGCGCCATACATTTTCTTAATTTCCTTTTCTACTAAAGGCATTAGGACAGGGTTTATCCTACGTAGCTTCTGTTTAAAAGGCTTTTGGTCTTCTTTGATTGGAATTTTGTGTTGTATAATGCTAATATCATAGGCTTTTAAATCCTCATAGCTCCAGGAAAATACATCTATGAATTCTTTGAACAAATTTATATACTTTCTTTAAGCCATGAGAGGTAGTGATTTTGACAATTTTATGATTTTAGTGTTCTGTTCACTACCTATGTTGCATTCTTCAATGTTTGTTCCTTTTGGTTCCATTTTTGGCTTTCTAGCAACATCATTAAACTCAAATAGTTCCTCTAAAGGGGCAAGCCCTCTAGACAACCCATTATCTTTGAGCTACAATACTTTGAACTCTTCTTTTTCTGTATCTTTACATATTTCAGTTTTTTGTACAGTTTTATTTACAATTTTTTTTCCTTAGAAACAACAGTTTGGTTTAAATCGCTATGTACAACAGTTTGACTATCTATTTCACCTTCGAAATCTATGTTGTTGTCTTCAAATTCATCTTTTGATTGCAAAAAGCTTTCAATTTGTTTGTCATTCCCAAAAACTTGCCAGTGTCTCATGTTATCAGGCACTACAGGATGGTGTTTCATTTCAACTGTGTATTGTTTATTTTGATGAAGCAATTTGTAGGTGTTGGCTGAAAAAGCTAGTCCATTGGCCAGAGCATTCTGGAGCCTAGGGATAACAGCAAGATCATACTCTTCAAATGTTTTGAGGAAATCAATTACAACATTTCGATATTCTCTCAATCTAGGGTGTTTAGTAGAGTATTGTCCTTTAATTTGTCTAATGATAAGCTCAGAATCTCCCTAGACAGAAATCCTTTTAGCACCTATCTTTTCAAGAAACTTCAAACCTAATAATAATGCCTCATATTCTACTATGTTGTTTGTACACAGAAAATTGAGTTTATAAGGATAAGCTTGAGCCCAATTAGTTGTTGGATTATATAACTAGACTCCTGCCCCTCATCCTGTTTTACCACATGAGCCATCAAAATTCATATTCCAAAGAGGTTATGTTTCAGGGTTCTGCTGCATAATGGGTACATGAGTGTCATGTTCTTCATTGAATTCATTTTCTGCATGTTTTACCTGCGTATCTGTCTCCATCATTGTCATTATACAATATGAAGGAATCAAGATCAGTATGGACTGAGTAGAGGGGGTAATTGCCTGGCCTTTCTTGACTAGTCACCATGTACTTCATCAAAGTTTCTCTATATAGTCTTCTTGATTGACCAAATACTGGTATTGTGGCATATGTCATATCTATTTGAAGTGTTCCCTGTAACTTAGCCTCCATGATCTTGATAATAACATACCATACTTAGGAGGAATATCTCCTATTACAATATCCATCACTAAACTTTTGGCTGGTATCTGGGCTAGCATGATACAAAGGTCCTTAATGAGACCTAGACATCTAACCTTGCTAGAGTCGAAAGAATAGAGATCTTTGTATGGTCTAGTGATTTCAAGTCCAAGCTTTTCCATAACAGTCTTTGGCATGAGATTATGTGATGCACCTGAGTCTAACATGGCATTATGAAGGATCTTATCATGAATATTAAGACTGACATAAAATGGAGGAACTCCCCCTTCTTGAGGCTTGCCATCAACTTCTGGTCCAAACAAGAGTTCAAGCTGGCCATCATTTAAATTCACTGTATCAATTTTTTCTCCTACATTAAGTGCCTTTAAGACCTGGGACCTATAGATATTCTTGTTTACCAATTTAGTAAGGGGAATAGAGATCTTGAGTTTTGTAATTTCATTCTCAATACTAAAGGGTTCTTGATTTTCCTGCAAATTTGAGAAATCATTTTTGTCAGCTATGGTCCTTGTTATGAGTTCAAATTGTTTACTTGTAGTGGGAATTTTAGTTTGGACAACTTTTGTTGAGATATCAATTGTTTTCTTAGCAACATTTTCTGTGTTTCTCCTTTCTAGATTGTTGTCATTTCTCTTAGATCTTTCAGTTGTTTTCTTAGAATTAGGGTCTAAATTTTTTTTAGCAGAATTATTTGGATCCTTTTTGTTTGGGTTATCATTGTTTTTCTTTCTCCTGAGATTATATTGTCTGTGGACTTCTAATATAGCATTTTCAAAACCATGTTTATAGTCATCAGATTCTTCAGATTCCAATTTTGTTTGAGTCAATAAAAGCAGTTCTCGGTCTTCTTGTGTAAGAAAAACAGAATCATCTTCATTAGTTCCCATTAAATTTATCTGATTTTCCTCAACTTCTTCTATCACCTCCCCACCTTCATCAGCATAATTTTCTTTAACTGGGGGCCTAATTTTTTGATTTGGGCCTCTTTGTCTAATCTGTGGAGGATTTCTTCTAGGATTTGGATTTTGGTTCAGTTGGATAGATGTGTTTTCGCTAGGAACATTCCTATCATTTATATTTATCCTCTCCATCATTCTTTCCATAGTCCTTACTAAGGAATCAATCTTGGCTTCTGTTGCAGAAGTTGATGCTTCTTCTCTAAAAGTCACTCTCTTTTCAGTCCTCATCCTTGCTTTTTTAGCTTGTAGATTTTCCTCTACATTAACATGTTGAACACGTAGAGTGACTTTTAGAGAAGAAGCATCAACTTCTCTCTTAATATTTTCATATTATGACAGAATCTGGAGAGGATTCTTTTTAACTTTCCACCTATTAAGAAAAGTTTGGTGAAATGCAGGGAGATCAATTATACTATTTGTAGGCAAGGATTTAAACCACTTTCTAACTTCTCCTCCTAGACTTTGAGCAAACATTCTGAGTTTAACACTTTCTTCATCTACCTCTTGCTAGTCAAAACAAACATTTATTTTATCCACATGTTGTTGGGCTGTTAATGGACTAGTACCATCAAACAATACAATTTTGGATTGATAGTCTTGTGGCATATTGGCCAATGGTGCAGGCAGCACCAAAGGAGCATATATGGCTACCATGATTGGTGGAGGAAAAATAGGGGGATTAACAATAAATGGAGGTGGAAGAGTAGGGTTCACTGGAGGGATCTGAACACTGGATGAAAGGATGACAAAGGGAGTGGGGATTGTAGAAACAATAGGACTAAATGATTGAATATGTATAGAAGGAAATGGAATGGAAGATGCTGTTATAGTTAAGGCAGTTAATTCCAATGATTACTGAAGGTAAGCACTATCAATTTTTTGAGGTGAGATCTGTCACTATATCTTGAAGGGTGTCAAAATGTTGCAGGAGATGAAGATCTGTTTCGGTTTGGGAAAGAGACTCTCTTACAAGACTCCCTTGTAAAGATGATGGATCAAAGATAGTGTGATCTTTCCAATTCTCTGATTCGGTCCTGAATAAGCCTTGTTCAAAGTGTGAATCAAACTGGATATCTTGTAATGTAACAAAGTTTTCAGGGAGAGAATTGGCTCTATGAAGAAATCTATTACTAGTCTGACTTTCAGTTCTTGGGGTTTTTCTTAAAATCTTCTCAAGGTTGTCCACTATAGCAGGAGGATTTAGATCTAGATGGGATCTGGTAGATATTCTTTTGGGAGCCAGAATTTAGATTTTAATCACAGATAAACTGAATATATGCAAAAACAGGAGAAAACCAATCTTGGGAGTTGTTTTATCATAAAAATCTATTTAACTATGTACTTCGAATTTAAAAAGAAATGGAAAATCTTCAATAAGTCCCCAGTATGGTTGCCACTATGTTATCGTTCTGTGCTTTTGAATACTGGCAAGAAAAAAGTCACAAAGGATACATCAAACCACTTATGAGTCTAGGACCTAGCCTTCCTGAACTCAGAGAGGGCTCTCTCTATGCATTTATGATTAAATTTTAAATTGAGTGCTTTAATGTTTTAGACTAGATATTAAAAATAAATGGATTGCTTGATTGATTGCTTGTTTGTTCATTTGGTTTGGGGGGGAGATCATTCTTGAATATTTTCCATTAGGCTATGGAGTCACAGGCTGGGTGGCAACATCAATTTTCCAGAGAATTTACAAGGCAAGCTAGCTATTTTACTAGATCTTAAAAGCAAAGTGATAAATGGAATTGTAGAAAATGATATCAGTCAGGATTAAAAAGCATTTAAGTATTTTTTAATCATACTTCAGAGGAAAAAAATTTAGATTGTAAACACAGATAGCAGTAAGGTGCTCCAACAAGATATCTTAAACTATAATTTCTGCTTCACAATAAGAATCAAAGATGTATGGATAGACATAAATACATTAAACATAGAAAGAAAGACATCAACAGGTCAAAACAGATCAAGTATCCTGTAAATGGTCCTTTTTATTGATGCTCCAGCTCAAAATTACAATGCTCCAAACAGAAAAATCGTTGAAATGACTAAGGTCCAACCCCTAATACTCCCAATGCATGGATTATTTAAACAAAAACTACAACGATTTGCCTTTGTACACTTGGAAATCTATTATTTATTACAATGAAAGGAAAAATGACTAATGTAGCCATGGAGTGGCCATGCTGAGAAAACTAGGATAGGTGTCCCTCTTTTTTAGGGATGTTGTTGCTTGAAGTATTAGTTTTACTAAAGTGGTTCTGCTAACGTGGCTGGTGCTGACTCATGCCTTTATGGTCACTCTAATCATCCTTGTCTCGTTCCTCTTGATAATCACATATCTCACTCCACGCTTCCCCATTTGGAATTTTGATCTTGGTTAATCTTTTGTACACTTCATCAGCATCAGTGTATTTGGCAAATGATGGTTTGACTAGAAACACGTGCTTCAACTCATGTTCAATGTAAATTTGATTAATGATTGCTTCCAACAATGCCTTTCCTATTATGTTTCCTTTGACGTTACACAGGTTTGCATCATATGCGGCTATGCCCTGTAGTTTCTTGACATAATCCCCTCTATCCATGAGTTTGTCATTTATAACAAACAGAGAGGAAAGACCTTTCTGATGTAGAGGCTGCATTCTATTGAAAAACCTATTGACTGTCAGCTCTAGAAATTGGCATTTTTCTTCTAGCTGCATATTTAAACTCTTCTTTGTCAGCACCTTCTTGACCTGTAATATAGTCTCTGTTCTATCTGCCACTTCCAATTCTTCCAGCTCATACTTGTTTCTTGCATTCAAAAATTTGATAATTCTGTTTGTTGTTGCTGGCATATCTCCCAACTCTGTATTGGTGGCTGAAATGGCTTCTTTAGCTTTCTCCACTAATTCCTTCTGCTCAAATATAATTTGTATGCTCGGCCAAATTTCATTCATTCCATTGATTATATTATGCCAAATAATCTCTTTAACTCTCCCTAGAGTATTTCCAATGGATGACTCTTTTTCTGACTTCTGCAACTTTTCTATCAATGCCTTTGCTCTTTGCATCTCTACCAAGTGATTGTTTTCAGATCTTTTAATTTGGTCTTGCATCACACCAATTTCAGATTCTAGCCGCTTGATTTCTTCACTCTACAAATTCATACCTTCCATAGATCTAGCCAAATGTTCTGCACTGCTTCCTGCTCCTGTGGCTGCACTTGCTGGAGTAGTTATGGGAAGGGTTGTTAGAAGAAGGGAGTCCATTGTTGTGTTGGCCATCTGTGTTGCTTTTTCTTTATCTTGCACCATATTTTCCATCTCTGTCTCCATCTGTTTGATCTGGATAGACTGCTCCACTATTAATTTCATCATGTCAGCCTTTAGGCTCTTTGTTTCCTCTATCTCTTTGGTCAGTGGGTCATGTGTAGAAGGCAGCTTGAGTTGCTTCTTGAGAGCTGAAATATCTAATTCTTTCTTCTTGATTACTTCTTCAGCTGCTTTTGTATTTGAGGGATCATACCCAATTTTTACTACTAAGTCTTCCAAAGACTTAATTTTGTTGTCCTTTGAAAATGATGAAGTCCTTTCCATCTTTAAAGGGGACTGAGCATTTGAAAGGGCCACCTGCATTTTGAACAAATTCATAGAAGTGCTGGTTAAAGTAGATGAAATCATTTCACATGTTTTCTTGTGCATCTCCAGCTAATAAATAGGATGGAAATTCTTGACATCAAACTCAAAGGAAGTTTTCTTGTAGTCTGTTGGAGTTTTGGGCTATGATATCTGTGCCTCCAAAAATGCCATATGCATTTTTCCCTTCTTTGAATCAAAGGTAGAGAGAAGTCTGCCTTGTGCAGTTGCACTTTGCTTCCAAAACTGAGCATAGGTGCTCTTCTTCAGCATTTCATTTCTCATTTTGATATCTCTGAATGTATCAAAGACCGTCTCTTCTTTCTCTTTAGTCACCTTTGTATATGAGGACACTTGAAGAGACTACTGCCTTTTTGAAATCGGAGTGACAGGAAAGGATTGCCCTCTAGCTGGGGATGAATATGGAATATCAATTATGTTGATCACTGTCTGCTGTGGTGATCCTTTATCTATGTCCATATGTTTTCTAGGCTTCTTCCTGTAGTTCAACCTGAATTATTTCATAGAAGTATCAGTCCTTGGTGACTGATCTTCTCTAGATATCTTCCATGTTATTCCCTGCTCTTGCTCTTTTCCTTTTTCAGTCCTTTCTTCAGTAATTTGTTTTTCCTATTGCCTTGGAGTTTGTGCATTGGAAGATGAGATTACTTGCTCCTCGGCTTCCTGTAATGTATCAGGCATCCATTCTATCTGATTCATGTATTTCTCAATTTCGGGCCTTTGAGTGTGGATGTAGGCAGTGGAATTGTTTTCCACCCTCTTCTTGGAAATAATGCCCCATGGGTCATAAGACCATGTGAAACTGTGGGTGAAATTCATTTCTCTTAATCTTCTATCTACCTCCTCTCCTGTTGCTCTGTTGTTGCAAATGAAGGGACCAGTTTGAGATTTTATCTTGAATTGGGACTTTTTCTTGGCTAATACAAAATGTATCTCATTTGCATTAATCATCTGTCTAATGTACTCTAGTGCAAAGATCCTCATGGGGAGGAACTTTGGCAGAATGTAAGGGGCAAACTCACAGCCATACACTCTTATTTCAGTGTAGTTTTAATACAAGTACCAATCACCTGTTCTAGCTTGATCGGTCAATTGCATAATTATATTTATTTCTTCATTTATCCTAGGCTTTGTAGTCCCACTGAGGAGGCTCACTACTGGGTGGACAAACATTTCCACAAATGTCTTGTAGCTGAAGTCTTTTTGGTCTTTCATCACCAATGTTGTCCAGAATATCACTGATTGGGGTCCACCTTCTTTATTCATTTTTCTCACTGAAAATTGGAATCTGTCTACCTAAAAGTACACAAACATATATACCAACATTGAGGAATAATGAAACACTTCATCCGTGAAAAAATTAACAAGCTGCTCATGAATGGTATCTGCTAGAAATTGGCTGAAGTTGAAAATGATAGATGGCTTGGATTCTGTTGAGAGGATAGATAGGAAATCTATAATAGCTTCATCAAGCCATTGGTCTGAATAATAGCCAAGTAAATAGGAAAGAACTATGGCAATGTGTCTTGTTCTGTCAGGGAAAATAGAGGAGGAATAAGGAGGATTCTTGTTTGGTAGAGGTGTGTTCTCAGTCATGAGAAGTTCTAATGTTTTGGATCTCTTAGAAAAATCAAGCTTTTGGTACATTTCAATGAGAAATTCATGGGAAAAGGGGGCAGATCCTTCAATAATCAGGGCCTGCATCATCTGCATGATGGACTTGGCATCAATTGTGAACAAAATATGTCCTGTTGGGGCCATCATTGCGCTTTGTTGTGAGTTGTAACATGAATGACATTTCTTGATCAGTTCTGGGCAACTTTGTGTTTTAGGGAAGATATAAAAAGGCAGGTTAGTGTCCCAGAGGCCTATGTCATCCATTTCCTCCATGAATTTGTCGTCCCACCAGCAATATATATCAAATAAATCAAATTCTGAGAGTGTTTCATGGATCTTGAAATCTCCGTCAGCCAGGGGTAGGTGATCTAAATCTAGTGGTGGGTGCACCATTGAGTTAAATACTTCTGGTTCTTTCTTCTTTGGTGCCATGGATGTCTTCTCTAAAATTTTCCTCTGAAAGCTATCCTGTGTTGAATGTGTAATAGAAAAGGATAAAAATAAGTGGGATTTCAATGAGGGAGAAAGAATGGGATTAACCAGAGACGGAATTCAAGAATGGGAAATGGTGATTGTTGTAGGAAAATGAATTATCCTACACTGTATTGTTGTTATTTGGCTTCACTACGCGCTCTCTATGATGGCTGAATGAAGTGGAAAGATGCCTGCAAGTGAAAAATAGCAATTAAAATTTGAAATTGGCATGAACTGGTAGTTTTATGACTTGGAATAGTGCCGTTGGATTGGTTTGATTTGGCGTGGGTCTGTTGGTTAACGGTCCAATCGATTGATTGCTCAACGGTGGGAACAAAAGTGATTGGGTGGATGGGACGGGTTGGCGCCATGAGGTGGGGGGGGTATCCAACGGTAAAAATAGTGAGTGGTTTGAGTAATAGTGAAAATAACTTTTCGGGGGGCCTCGGGAGCGGTAGGTGGTATAAGAGGGGGGTGCGAACTCATGAGGGCACGACATGTAAGGGGGCAGAAACCACTGACTTTAGACCTACCCCCCCCCCCACAGGATTGACTTTCAGAGGGTGAGGGGGGCCGGAAAGCGACGAGGGCCGTTGGATCAGGCGGAGTGAGCGGGGATGGGGTGATAGATGGTGTGTAGATTAGATATGAGGTGACAGGTGAGTGCGGTGGTGGGGTCGGGAGATAAACGAGGGGAAGAATATAGAGATGAGGGGGTAAATAGTAAAGTTTAGGGGGGGAATGATTATTAAAGTGACATAAGACCCCTTCTTTTCAATTGCTTATTCTGACCTTGGAAAAGATTGGAATATTTCTTCTAACCTGTTATACTCCTATACCAATAGGTATCATATTTCATGATTGACTTGTTGAGCTCTGTAATATGTTCATTCCTTTCTTGGTTGCAAAGGTTTTCCATATTATCAAAAATAAAAAAATGTAAAAAATGTAAAGAGGGTATGCCCTAAAAGAAAAATCAAAGGGTAAAAAGAATAAAATGGTCAAAAAATTGAAAGAAATGATCGCCAAACAAAAAGATACTAGGAAAGTGTGCAAGTCCAAAATGCCACTACTTTTCATTTTCTGTAATAAAGCATTGTGTGCAGCTTGTTAATTTATACCACAATTGATGAATGTCCAAATAGCTTAATCTTGGCTAGTTCATATTTGAATTTCTTGTTTTAGAGATAGAGAATAAAATCTGACCAAACTGTTTAATCTTGGCAGATAAGTATATAGTTAGAGTAAATAAAAAGGAGCTCAATAGTTAAATCTAAGCCCTTGGATGTAATAGGTGCAGACTTAGGTAGGCTTACAATGAAAAGAAAAGGAAAGTTGATAAGGGTTTGCTAGTCTAAGTGCACCCAAAGAAAGAAGGAAAAAATGCTAGGACTAAAGTAGGCAGGGTAGGTAAATGGTGTTGCAAAATGATACTTGTGATAGATTATGTCTTTAAAAATGTTAATCTTTATCTCTATCACAGGTGCCACGCAGATAGTATACTTGAAGCAGCTCAAGCAAGACAAGATTCAATAACTAACTCCCCTTCATACTTTTCCCTAAAGATTTCACTAATTTCCCCAAAGCATTAAGATCTGTTCTTAATATCACTTATAAAACCACTCATTCCGTTTCATAAACATTGCCTAAGTAAAACCCTATTTTACTTAGGAAAATGGCAACCATTTCTCATATAAATCCTTTTTCCTTCCTGATCCTAAGTTTAAATACAAAAGTCAATTGTTGTTATAACTTAGTGCTCAATTCATTTTGATATTAACTATTAACGTTTATTATATAACTCCCGCACATAAAACCCTTCCCGTATTATGTCAATATATTAAAAAAACCCCGATACAATACATATCCCGCCCTGGTTAATTATAACTGTAAATGCATTTAAACGCTGTTTAAACCAGGGTTAATGAATTTGTTTGTAATTCATTAATAACCTTCCCGCCGCGCAACCACGGGATTAATTAACCATTGGGTTAATTAATAACCATTACCAAACCAACAAAACACGCTCGAAATGATTAAACATTAGTTTATTATGTCGGCCCCGCTACATTAACCCCCCGCCATGTTCGACACCCGTCAGCCGTTAGGTCTCCGTCGCCAGATCCAACGGTTGACATCCATATCGCACCCCCCCTAACCGCCGCACTTTAACTCGCGAGGGGCCGGCGGTTTTTCCCCCATACTCCCGCCACGCGTCATTCTGCCAGTGTGCTCGCTCCCTCCCTGCTCAATACCGCCCAGCCCCAAAAGTGGTGCGGACAAAACCGCTTACCACCTTTTGCTGACGTCACCCGCCACGTCATCCGTCCTTTGCTGACGTCATCTATCCTCCACTGACGTCATCTGCCGTACTGCTCACGTCATCTGCCCAATGAAAAAAATCCCGCCAAACTTCGTTTTGTCAAATAAAACCGGTAAATTGCCATTTTAGCTGTAGTTTGCTGCAAACTGTGCTCTGGGCATAACAACGACCGAGTTCGCATTTCTAGATTCCGACCAGAAAGGCTACATCGACGAGCTCCTCTACCTGTCAACCGACCCTCCAGTGTATGGTTTTCCTCCTTGATCACAGAAGTCAAAGGTTCAACACCCTCAAACTACAACAGATTATATCAGGACAAATCTGGAAAGTCTTGGCAAAGGATATTACTCCTTTGGATTAAAGCGAACTTCCCAAGCAGACTGCCAACCAGAGAAATGGTTTATTTTACCCCAACCAGTAAAGCATGGACAACTCACAGGCTACACAACCCTAGGTAAAAGGTAAAATATTGGGAAATTTACCAGACAGAGACTAACAGGGTAAACATACGAAATGTATCAGATCACAGTTAAAGAGTATCAACTGAGACAGACAACCAACGCAGAGTTACTGAAGAAAGTAGCTGCAAGCCAACTCATAGAGCCTGCCTCCAGCGCGAACAACAAAAATCGGACGAGCACAACATTAGTTCATCTTTTCCCTATTTTCAAGGCTAGCTATTTCTATTTCTTGTAAACTATTTTTAGTTATCCTAGATATTATCTCACAACTGTTATGAGATATTTTGTTGTATAATTTTTGCATAAATACCCCCTCCATTGGAGTATTGAGGGTGGATTCCTAAACTTTGTTGTAATATTGATTATTTTGAATAAAGAGCTGTTGGAATCAACTGTTGTATGGCTTACTGGATGAGGAATTAAAAGCAGAGGACTTGTCACAGACTTCTTGAATCAATCACTGGATCAATAAGTCCTCTATATCTTGTGTTTTAAAGTTTTTTAGTTTATTACATCATCCGTGTTTCACAATCTGAATGATAAAGAAAGATTTAATTTCAGAATATGCTTGATTGCACTCTGTTTTCAGTCATTATTGTTCTTTGTGTTTTCTTCAGAATTAGTTTAAACAACGAAATCTTAATAGCTCCTGTGTCCTAATTCTTTCATGTTGATTATTTGCTAAAGAATACTTAACTGCTCCTTATCAGTAATCATCCAATTTCCCTCTTTAAATAGGTTGAAGGATTCTTGATTGCCCTTCACCCAATTTGAGCCCATTCCATCTGTTCCAAGTTTTTATTTGTTCCCTGTTTGACCACCTTGCTCTGTGAAGCCATCCTCTGTTAAGAAACCAAATCCAGAAAGCCATCTTCTTTGACTCCATTAGCCCAATGGACTGAACTACTTTGTTTTACCTCTCTGCTCTATTGAATCTCACCACCCAAACTCAAACAAAAATCTTGAATTTCATAACTAGCCTAATACCTTTAAAAAACAAAGCTAAATCATAAAGAGAGAGCCCTCTCTGGATACAGATTGGCTAGATTCTGTATCTAAAAGATTGGTCTATGGTTACCTCGGCCTCCTTTCCATTTCTTACAACTTTTGGGAAAACCTGAGTGATAACATAACCTTAGGAAAATATTGGAAAATCTCTTCCAACCTTTAAAAGGTCTTTTGATATCATTTCACTTTTCTTTGGATCTACCTACCCTCATTCTATAGCCTAGGATATTTTGTTCTTTTCCATTTGCAGGGTACACTTAGACCTGCAGACCCTTTCCTTTTTGATTTCTTATCTCTTTTTCTTTTAAATCATAACCTACTCTATCACTTATTTCTCCCTTGCTCTAGACTAAACAGTTGAACCAATTTTATTTCTACCTAGCTACTGATTTTCCAAGATTAAGCAGTTTGGCATATATTTATTTTCTAACCTATCAACAGAAATTGAAATTTGTTCAATCATGCGTAGACTGTATGATTTGAACAACCTTTGGGGTTTTCTTTTTATTTTTTCTTCTTCTTTTTTGTGAAATCAATTGAATATTGAAATCTATGAACAATTTGAAACCTAAAAACTATGAAATTCTCAATCACCTTGAGATCCTATAAATTATAGGACCCTAACAGGTTGCTTAGTGTTTGATCTAGGTGGATATTGGTGGCCACCTGCCTATTCGACTTGGACCCTCACCATTGTTCTATGAGTTTTTTTGTTTTTGTTTTTGTTTTTCTTTTTTCAGTTTCCTTAATTGTAGCACAATTTACTATTTTTGGCAGTTTTGAGGCCCTAAATGACATTTTTCTGGCAATATTTCTTTGGGCGATTTCTTGAAATCTCATTTTTATTGTAGTCCTCAAAGAGATATTTCCAATGAGGTATCATGCACGTCAAATGGAGATAATATGACCGAGTTACGACCCTCGGAGGTTGGCTACGCAATTAACCCCAACGGGGTCCATAAACTCTTGGTGTTACATCTCCTCGGGTTAGGGTTTTCGTTGTTCAGGGTTTTCTCTTATTGTTCAATAATAAAAAGGCCCTTGTGCCTCATTGTAACTCAGTTTAGAGGCATGTAGCTGCCACATCTCTTCTCAGAGATAAGCTACCATCACCCGAGCTAGTCTCATTTCCATTCCGTTTGTAAGAATATTTCATTATTTGATATTAATGAAAGGAAGTGTTATTTCTGCTGCACCTCTGTATTTATGGTTATATCTATAATTTGTTATGTTCCTGTTTAAATTTGGATCAGTGGTATCAGAGGGGTCTGCTCTTTCTCTATTTTTCTTTGCATGTCCCCAACGAGGTCGGGATATAAGTAGTTAGGGCTCGAACTGGTCGTACCTTTGCAAGACCAGCCTCGTAAATCCCAACAGCCTCCCATGGGGGAAGAAAATAAATACGAGGGAGTAGGAGATCCTATCAAAATATTGCTCGAGGAGGCCCTCGAGAAACAAAGGAACACGGTGATGGATACCATTTGCCAGATTCTTCAACGATTGCCCACCGACGGCGCATCCACATTCAACGGCCACTCTGGAGGCTCCACACCTTTTAAGGTACAAGAAAACTTTTACATTCCCATATTTGAGGGCCAAATAGATGTAGACGTTATAGATAAATGGTTGAATCTTCTAGAAGGATACTTTTTTGGTCATGATTTTTCCAGCTAGGAAAATATTACTTTTGCTTTTCTCAAAGCCGCTCCCCACATCAAAGACTAGTGGGAGACCTATTGTGAGTAGAAGGATAAAAGTAAGACCTCACTGTTTTCAGCCGCTTCCACTTGGAATTCATTCCGAAACACCATTAAGGAGTAGTACTACCCTATCGGGAGCTACGAGGACAAATACATAAAGTGGACTATGCTGCGGCAGGGAAGGGACAAAGATGTGTCAGAGTTTACCAATGTTTTTCATGCCCTCCACACAAAGTTGGGTATAAAGGATTCTTAGAAACATTTGGTACTCAAGTATCATGCTGCATACCTAAATACATCCAGGACAAGATGGAGTTCCTAGAAATCTCCTCGTTGGGCACGACGTACTGATATGCCATCAAGATCGAACAAAGTTTAAAAAGAAGAAGCGAGACTTTGGATCTGCGAATCCGAAGCAAGGGAAAGGTGCCCCCAAACCGTAGAACAAAGGAAAAAACCAAGGCAGGACAACCTAGGATAACCCGCCAAGGCCACAAGCAAAGGAAAAAACTACGAAGCTGAAGAAGGACACGGAAAGGTCATGTGAGTTCCATAATAGCTCCACCCACAACACAAGTGAGTGTCGGGCCAAGCAGTCACTAGTGGTCGAGCTGAAGGGTTTAGAATCAGATGCATGTTCCGACTCTGAGTGAAAACTTGACAAGGGGAATGAAAAAGGGAAGCATATTATTGATGTGGAACCCAACACCATCGTTGCCACAAAAAAGATCCAGAAGGAGGAACTTGAAGATCTAGAGGAGGAGGATCGTCTCTTCCACTCCCAGATGTGGGTAAAGGTTCCCCGCTACAGTTCATTGTCGACAACGAGAGCCAAAGGAACCTCATTGCAGTAGAGGTCGTGAATTGGCTAGGCTTACCAACTATAGCACACCCACAACCATACACCATCGGGTGGCTTCACCAAGGACGAGATCTGCACGTGAGCCAACAATGTCACCTTCCATACAACATCAAGCCCTTCACGGATGAGGTATTATGTGACATTGCTCCCCTTGATGTTTGTGATGTATTAGTAGGTCAACCATACTTGTGGAAGTGACATGTTGTGTATGAGCCAAGGCCTCGCGTTGTTATTGTTACATTGGGAAATAAGTTGTATAGGATACCGGAGGTAGCACCGCCTACTGCCATCTCTCTGGTTACTACAAAACAATGCAGTAAGATCATTTCCAAAAACTGGGAAATTTGTTTTCTTGATGATATGCCCTCAAGGAAAGAAGAAGATGGTGGCCATGACCTCCAGACAGGGCCCCTTCGCACAACAACAATAGATGGACAAGGTCGTGGAGGAGTGCGAGGACATCTTCACCTCCTCCGCAGGGGTGCTTCGGCACTGTCAAGTCAAGCGCTCCATCAATCTGACCCTGGGTGCGTCATTACCCAATGGACCAATCTATTGGCGTTCTGTTTTGGAGAAAGATAAAATCAAGAGGAAAATTCAGGAGCTACTGCAGAAAGGTCACATTCAGCTGAGTTCATCGCCTTGTGGGAGCCCGATTGTGTTGGTATAGAAGAAGGATGGGACATGGAGACTCTGTATTGACTATCGGGCGCTGAACAAGACCACTATCTGGAATAGGCACCCGCCCACAGATTGATGACCTTCTCGACCAACTCAAGGGGGCGAATATTTCAGCAAGATCAACTTGAAGTTCAGATATCACCAGGTACCAATCGAACCCTCCGATGTGTGGAATACTGCCTTCAAAGCCAAGGAGGGCCTTTTCGAATGGTTTGTTATGCCTTTCGAGTTGATGAATGCTCCTGCAACCTTCATGAGGTTGATGGATGACATCTTGTGGCTATTCACCAACTCATTTGTAGTGGTCTACTTGGATGACATCCCGATCTTGAACTAGAGTTGGGAAAAGAAACTCCACCACATCCGACAAGTTCTCTAAACACTGCAGCAACACAAGTTGTGTGCTAATTTGGAGAAATTCACTTTTGGCATGACCCAGGTTTAGTATCTAGGATACATTATTGATGAACAGGGGGTGCATGTGGATCCAACGAAGATCTAAGTCATTCAGGATTGTCCAGCACCAACCACTCTAACAGAGCTCCGCAACTTTCTAGGTCTTGCCAATTTCTACCACAGGTTCGTGTTGGGGTTCTCTCATATCACTTGGCCCTTGAGTCAAGTCACCAAAGGAGGAGCGAATGAAAAATTATTTTGGTCTGAATATCAACAAAAGGCATTCGAAGAGTTGAAACGTCCTCTCTTCTTTGGACTAGTACTCGCATTACCAGACTTGCAACAACCATTTGAGATTGAGACAGATGCCTCTGACTATGCGATTGGGGCAGTCCTTACTCAACAGGGGCATCCAATGGCATATCACAATGAGACACTTTCAAACACAGTCCAGAAGTATCCCACTTATGGCAAAGAGATTTATTCCATTGTGCAGGCCTTCCGACAATGGAAGCATTACATTTTGGGGAAGGAAACAGTCATCCACACAGAACACCGACCCCTGCAATTCATAGAGATGTAAGGGAAGTTGCATAATGATCACCATCATAAGTGGTCCAAATACTTGCAACAGTTCCATTTGAATATCAAGTACAAGAAGGGTAGCACAAATAATGTTGCAGACTACCTCAGCTGACCACCAATCATGGTGTTAACCACCGTGCTCAACTCTTGTGGGCACAAGATTCTGATTGGAAAATTCTCAACAAAAGCGACCTAGAATTTGACCACACATACCATGCACTCTTGGAGGGTCAGCAAGTTCCAGATTTTCACCTCTAGGATGCTATGTTATGCCACTTGGGACACCTTTGTGTTCATTCAAGTGAGCGTGCGAAGATGATTTGGGAAGCGCACTACAGTTGGGCAACTAAGCATTTCAGGGTCAAGAAAATGGTGACAGTACTGCAGAAGTATTTCTATTGGCTAAATCTTTGACATGATGTTGGGAAGTACATCAGATCCTACACTGCTTGTGCCATTGCCAAACCGACCATCAAGAAGCAAGGTCTCTATACTCCACTGCCTACCCCTAGTCGACCTTGGAAATCCATCTCGATGGATTACATGTCAGGCCTTCCTTCTACTAAGCATGGCAATGACTGCATTTTTGCGGTAGTTGACAGATTCTCGAAGATGGCCATTATGGCGGCCTGCAAGAAGAGTATCACAGTAGAAGCCACTGCTAAAATCTTCTTTCAACAAGTGTGGGTACACTTTGGGATCCCAAAGTCTATCATCTCAGACCGAGATAGCAGGTTCCTCAGTACATTTTGGTCCAGTCTCTGGTCAATGTTGGACATCAAACTCACTAAGTCCACAATTTTTGATCCCCAAACATATGGCTAGACAGAGGTATTCAACATGATGATTGTACACATTCTTCACATGTACAACTCAAAGCATCCACACACATGGGATGAGATCCTCCCCTATGTCCAGCTTAACTACAACCGGGCTCTCCACATCTTGACTGGTCACAACCCTTTTCAGGTGGGCTTGAGATTCCAGCCACTATGTCCCATTGATGCAACCATACCATTTGCAGTGACTTAGGCAGATTCAGCTCATGTCTAGTCCGAAGCCGACAAGGCAAATAGCTTCATTATGCACATTCAACACATCTTCCAATAGGTCCATGACATATTGGACAAAGCCAATGCTAAGTACAAGTAGCGACATGATCAACATTAGGTGCCACACAAGTTCTAGGTAGGCGACAAAGTTTGGCTACATTTGCAGAAGCAGTGCCTCGTTGGGCCCCATTGCAAGATTCACCCGCTTCATTATGGGCCATACACCATCACTAAGGTTGTGGGAGATAATTCTTTTGAGCTCAACATTCCCCATTCCTTGGCCTGCACACAGTGTTCAATGTGGATCGCCTTTGGCCATACTTTCCACCATTACTGGATGCATCCAACATTGCAGAACAACTCACACCAATAGAGTTAAATCTAGACTGCATGGAACAAGATGCAAATGATCGGATCATGGACATGTAGATCAAGAACACTCACCAGTATAAGATCCAAATGTATTGAGTTGTCAAAGCTGACCAACTCCTGCACCAAGGAAAATGGCTCACTAGGGACCAAGTTCAGCAGAAATTTCCTCATCTCATGGAGGAATTCAATGCAATGGAGACCATTTCTTCCTAAGTGGGGAGGAATGATCCAGGTGGATATCGGTGGCCACCTGCCTATTCCACTTGGACCCTCACCATTTTTCTGAGAGTTTTTTTTTTTTTTGCAGTTTCCTTAATTGTAGCACAATTTATTATTTTTGGCAATTTTTCAGGTCCTGAACTTCTGGAGCCTTTTTGAGGCCCTAAATGACATTTTTTTGGCAATATTCCTTTGGGAAAGTTCACTGAAATCACGTTTTTAGTTGTATTCCTCGAAGAGATATTTCCAACAAGGTATCATGAGCATCAGACAAAGATAATCTGACCAAGTTACGACATCGGGAAGTTGGCTGCCCAACTAACCCCAACGAGGACCATAAACTCTTGGTGTTACATCTCCTCGGGTTAGGGTTTTGGCTGTTCAGGGTTTTCTCTTATTTATCAATAATAAAAAGGCCCTTGCACCTCATTGTAACTCAGTTCAGAGGCATGTAGCCGCCACCTCTCTTCTTAGAGATAAGCTATCATCACCTGAGCTAGTCTCATTTCCATTATGTTTGTAAGCATATTTCATTATTTGATATTAATGAAAGGAAGTGTTATTTCTGCTACATCTCTGTATTTATGGTTATATCTGTAATTTGTTGCATTCTTGTTTAAATTTAGATCAGTGTTGGGGGTGTGCTGATTCTAGAAATTTGGGAAAAAGAGAGAGAATCTCGAAGCTCCCTCTTGCAAAAGCTTCCAGGATCTGTTGTAACCATTTACCTCAGATAAAAGTCTCAAATCCTATCCTATCCTACCTTGAATTTTTCATCCCTTATACCTTGAGCTCATCCTCTCATCAAGCATGGATCTGAAGCCCAGATTGGTAAAAGGATAAGAATTCAGGAACTACCTCCTTTACTTATATATTTACTACCATCCATAGGCAAGGGGTTGCCTTCTGGAGAGTGATTTTACCCTTATGTTGTTGTTGTGAGAGATATATTTCGATGCATTAGGGTGATTAGGGGTGCACTTTGTGACAAGGAAAGGAAAAGTCAACTTGGAGGATCTCTTCTACAATATCAACACCAATTTTTGGTTGTAACTCACTCAATTTCTATGAATGCAAAGAGTTTTTTGTTTTCCTATATATGATGTTACAATTTCATATATTTCAATACCATGTTGATCTATTGAATCAAGTGATTAGATGATGTTGCATAGATTATGTGGATTGTTGGTTTGTGTTATCTGAATGTGTAGGTTATAATTATAGCGATCAGAGCTAGGATTGGAGCATTCAAGCAAAGTAAGGAGCGAAGCATACAACAAATTCTAGGTAGGCTTCATCCCGTTATCTATTTACTTTAAGCAAATATTATTCTCTTTATCTTTTTGTTGTTCTAGGTCAGTCCACCAGGCCTAGGTAAGATAATTTTGTCTACAGTCATAGATTCTACATAACAAATTGGTGACCATACTAGGGAGTGATATATTCCCTTGGTGGTTTATTTTTCCATTGTGCTTGTCTTACCTCTTCATCAGATCCTTTACTATCTTATTTAGTCAGGAACAGACCTAGGAACACCTTCCATTGAGTCTCAATTGCAATCCTTGTGTCAGAACTGTGCATCCCTAAACCAATACACCCTATGGTCTTTTGATATAGCGTTGCACCCTAGCTGAGCCTTCTTGGTACCTGCGTTGCATAGCACTGGTGCCTTCTTTGCACCTCCGTTGGCCCCTGTTCATGCAAAAGTTTTATTTTGTCTTGATTTTCTCTTTGATCAACCTTATTCCAGCTGCTCTTCCCTGAGTCTTTGAGTGTCTTGTGGTCCCTCTAAAGCCTCCATTTGGTTTGCTTTTGTTTTAGTAAATTTGGTAATGATTTGTTTAAATATTTTCATTTTCTCTTATCATTAGGTCATTTGAAAACTAATTTTGTGTGATCATTGAGTACTTATATTAATTGGTTTTCTAGTCATCGTTTTGAAAATATTTTTTGAATCAGTGATTAGACTTTGCATATTTGTTTTCTTCATTTTCGAAAATTAAGTGACTTGAAAATAAAAATCTTTGCATTGGAATTTATGGTTTGTGTGTACATAAAAATTGGAACAATTATATTTTAAAAGGGAATTTCATTTTTCACATTTTTTGTTGCATACTCTTTGTGTCTTCCCTTCCTTAGATAGGTTTTCATTGAATGAGAAAGATTTCTTTTCCTCATGCTAGTTTGCATTTTAGAATATTCAGGTGACATTCACGGTGAGCCCCAAAATTGAAACTTAATTGAAGATAAACATTAAAATTTATTGAATCAACATAAGGAGCATTTGTAACATTAATGCAATCGTTTAGAGGTCTAGGTTAGAGACATGCTCTAGCATTGTTAAATGTAGGAGTTGTCATTTTTTTTCCAGCGTTGTATCCTGGGGGGTGAAATATCATTCTACGTACGTGAGTGTATAGGATGATTATCCATGTAGCTTTGGGTATATTGGAAGACGCTCCACGCACGTAAAGTTAATGGGAACGCTCTCATCGAATGGTTACGCATTAGACAACATTACTACAGACTGCACTTCCACGTATCGTCAAGTATATTTTGGAAGTCCCCTATAGGTTGTTATCTTTGCCATAGGTAACTGATTCAACCACCTTATGTACCATGATACACATAACATAGCATTTAGGGAGATTTCCTGCATGTACGTTAAGTCCTTGGTTTGCCAAGGTGTATATTGTAGTTCACAGTTGCTTGGTAATCATTTATGCCTAGATTACCCTCTTTTTTATTTATTTTTGTGTTGATTTCTAAAAATTATTATCCAACATGGAAGAACAAAATCCCCCACTATATTGTTCGCGTAGAATGCAAAATATGTCTCCTATTCCACCAGAGGCTACTCCTGGACGTCATCAGAAGCATAAGAAGATGCAAACTACTGAATCAGGAAATTTGGGAACTAATTCTGGTCCTCCTCCTAAATATGATCGAACATAATCATCTTTCCCTTTAAGTACTGAGCCTGAGATCACCTCTACTCTTGCTAGAGAATATCACGCAATAAAAATAGAAGTCCCTAAAACCTTATTGCCTGAGGTTATTGAACCTAACTTTCTTGAGTCAGATACTTTACTTCATGAGGTTGTTGAACCTGAGGAACCTCAGCCATCTTTACCTATTACTTTAGGTCCTTCTCCTTCTCTTCCTTTGTCTCAAACAAAACCTCCAACAATATATATTGGACCAAACGACAAACCTCTTCCCTACAAACTTGTAAGTATTGAAGAGATCCTGCAAGAGAAGCCTCGTCCCTCTACTCATGTTCATTGGAGTGGACTCCATTTTTATCAAACTAATCCTCTTCCTCCTCTTCAGGCTCCATCACAAACTCTTTTACCTGATTCTTTCGACTCACCCATGGATTTCTCACGACAATATTCATTAGGATTGTTAACCATGACTGGATCCGATTTGACCTCCCAATCCATGTCCACCAATATGGTTGAGACATCAGATGTTTCTTCCTCATCCATGTTTGCAGCATCACTAGAGGCACATTTTTATGGTGGCTCATCTGTCCCACCTTGTTATCAGTCTTTATCTAGCACCTTCTCTGGTGCAGCTTCAAGTCCTTGGAACTCTCCCATGTCATCCATTTTAAGAATTCCATCTGGAACTTCTCTTATGAACACTACTCATCCCGCTCCTTCTCCTTCGCCTACACCTACAATTGAATAGAAGGATGGCCCTTATGTTAGTGGGCATGGTTATCTTCAACAACCTAACTCTCCTTATGTTGGGTGCTCTCCATCTGGGTTGCAGTTTCCTCCATCATCCCCTCCTCCTATGGCAGGGTGGAAAACTATTGTTGGTATGCCTCAAATTGGAAATCGACCTTATTATAATCCTCCTTATTCTGGGATGGCTACCAGTGTTTGGAAACCTACTTTTCCTGTCTAACCTGGTTCATTTTGGGACTAACTGTTGAATCCTCCACCTGTGTCATCTTCATTTTAGAATTCCTACCCATTAAACTATACCTCAACAAGCTTAAATACATGTAGGTAAACCTTTACAGGTTTCCATTACATCTCAACCTCTTTAGTCGATATATGGTAACCCCTCAGGTTCCACTTACCTAGCCTTTATAAGGTACCTTACAATACCAATCGCTTGGGCAAGGTACTCCTCAAATTCCAATAGGACAGAATGTGTATAGTATGGCACAAACCCAATCGAACCCACTTTATGCAAGGATGATGCAAAATCCCATGGGGCAACCGTATAGACCTTATCAGGGTGTTCCTCAAATTCCTTTTCAAGGAAAATACATCTAAACCTAGTCATTCTAGCCTTTACAGGGTTATCCTAGAGCTGGTCAACAATGCGACTCATATTCTGGTTACCAAAATCCTCCTTATTCTGGTGACTAGGTTCCTTTTTATCAAAACCCTCCTTATCTAGGAACACAAGTACCTATTTCTCAAGTTATTCCTTCTTATCTATGTTATCTTCCACCAGATTTTAACCGGTAGTTACCTTTTGTGGCAACTCTCGAATTTCCCTACTTGACTCGACTTACTAACAATCCCATTGCTCATTCACTTTGGTGGCTGATAATTCCCACCAAACTTCCCTCTGATATCCCTAAGTTCAATGGGAATCTTAGAGAAGACTCATCGACCCATGTCATGACGTATCATCTTTGGTGTTCTTCAAACTCCCTTTTTGACGATTCCATACAATTACGTCTTTTCCAACATACTTGTACATGTAATGCAACTAAATGGTACATTGAGTTACCTAGAGATTTGTTTCATGATTTCAATTCCTTAGCTACTGCCTTCCTCACACATTTCGAGTTACTCATCCGGCATGAAACCGGGACAAAAATTTTGACCAACTTTAAACAAACTAAATCCACTCACATTTTAGACCACATTCATGAGTGGAGATGTCATCACTAGTTGGTTAAGACCTATGTTCCAGATCAAATATTAGTGAAATGGTTCATTAAATCCATGTTGCCATCAATCACATAGGATGTACCTAAAGGTGGAGTCTTGAATGAAGAGAAAATAATTGCTCATGCTTAGTATTTGGACCTCATCTATACCTAATCTGACATTTTCTATGAAAATATACCATATTCTTCGATACCTTCTAACATTGTTCCTCCCACTCCTGGTAAATAATCTCATGTTGGTGATGGAACCATCGGTTATTCCAGTTCACAAACAGTGAGTAAACCGTCTGGTGTTTCTCTCATTTCTTCTGCACAAAACTATTCATCCAATCCTCTTGCGGTTTCTTCTTTTAAGATAAATGTCATTTCATCTAATAAAGGAAAATCTCAACAACAACCAAGAATAAAGAAGAAGGGAAAAGGAAAAACGAAGAAATATTCTTCACCGTAGAATAAACAAAAAAATAAATCGTATGATGAGAAATGAAAGCCTCACTATCCATGCTTGATTTGTAACGAGGAGCAATTTACTCGTGACTATCCTCACTGCGTGGAAGTGAATCAGTTTTTGAAATCCTCCACTTCTCTTGCAATGTTGACCAACTGGTTTCCCAATCAGGAGACCCACATAGGATCTCAAAACCCATCTTCCTCTAACACGGTTTCAATTCTTTCTTCCTTAAAGCATAAATATGATGTTATGGTAGCTACTCAAGAAAAGGGCTATGGTAATGTGAATCCCTTGAACGGTTAGGCTACTGATCATCCTACTAGTTTGACATCACCTCCATTCGATCTTTCTCTGCCCATGATTCCTATGAAATTAACTTTTAAGCCTTCAAAGGGTGTTGTTCATAAGTCTACTTTCAATCCTCATGTCAGGGCTACTCAAAATTATAACGTAGTTGAAGACTTGGCTCAGTATCCATCATCTATGTCGTACCTCGAGGTGTTGTAAAAATGCCCTACCCAGAAAAGGCTTTTCTTTTGAGCTATCGGATGTGTGGATCTCTCATATTCCAACCTAGTTGTTTTCAGTCATGAAAACTATATCCCTTTCCTTCTAGCTCAATTTGCCTTCATCACCCAGGTCGTTGTTCATGGTAAGAATATTCATCTCTATATTGTGGATGAGGGAACCTCAACCTGAATCATGTCTCTGTATTGCTAGAAAGTGAATGGTTCTCCTCAATTGAGTCTGTCACCTACCACATTGAAAGATTTTTATGGGAGAACATATAAGCCTTGTGGTATTCTGAACTCCTTACAAGTAGAATTAGGGGGAAAATTGTATCCACAGAAGTGGAATTTATTGACAGACCTCTTGATTATAATCTTCGATTGGGTCACACATGGGTTTATGCCATAGTCACGGTCATTTCGACTTATTTCTGTATGATCTCCTTTCCTCATAGGGGAAAGATTCTAGCCATTGACCAACTCACCTTTTTCGCCTCCAACTCTCATGTTATTGGAAGTGTCTTGCTTGTAGGGGAAACTCTACATTCTTATCAACATGTCGAGGTTGAATTGTTGAAGGATTCCTCACTCATGGGAACCTTTTTACTTCCTCCTTCTCCTCTTCTTGACAACTCATATTCGATTGCTTATATCAATATGATATCATATTCTACTATCCAGACAGATTCATGGATTACACAAGATGAAACTAGCATCCATATTTTTTGCAACTGAATTCCACTTAGCCCCATTGAACTTGATTACGAAGCCATCTATTCAGTTTGTGTGGCTTACACCTTCTATTTGATCAATTAAGTCGATCGAGCATTGGATTATGGAACGTCTTCTGATCCATTCTCTCGTATATTCTCTACTGATGAGATCATCATGGAGATCATGATGTCAGACGATGTGTCATGGGACTATCATCACCATCATTCCTCCTTACTAGATTCCATTCAGGATAATCTTAGTGATGTGTATCTACCCAATATCGTCGATTATTTTACGAATTCCATTTCCATCCATGAAGTCGATTCTGAAAATAACCTCTTGAATATTGAAGAGACGATACCTATTGATATCTCCTTTAAACTGGGTATTGTCAAAAATATGCATATTGGTGTGTCTTACTCTCCAACTGAGATTGTGACCTATAAAGACCTATTTCACTAGTTTCGTGATGTATTTTCCTGGACTTATGAGGGAATGCTAAGTGTCAACCCAAAAATAGTGGTGGATGAGATTAAAATGTATATTGATGCTAAACCAGTCTAGCAATGCCTCCATCCGGTCCATCCAAAGAAGGTTGTTGCGATAAAGAGTGAAGTTGAAAAAATCCTTCATGTTGGTTTCATCTACCCCGTTCCTTTGATCGATTGGGTGTCAAACATTGTCCATGTCATGAAGAAAAAGGGGAAAATCCATGTATGTGTCTATTATCGAGATGTGAATCATTCTTTTCCGAAGGAAAATTACCTGACCTCGTTCATCGAACATATTTTTGATTACTGCGGTAATTGTGAAATATATTCATTCATGGATGGTTTCTCTGGATACGATCAAATCAATATTCTCCCAGCGAACCAACCTAAAACTACATTTATATGTCCCTGGGGTACATTTTCCTACCAGAAACTTCCATTTGGTCAAAATAATACAGGGGCCACGTTTCAACTTGAAATAGATTATGCTTTTCGTGATATAAAACACATTGTGAAACCTTATTTGGATGATCTCTCTGCTCATTCTAAGTATCAGGATTATCACCCGATGAATCTTAGGGCCATTTTCTTATGGTGTAGACACTATAATATTCGACCGAACCCACACAAATGTGTGTTCTGTGTCAGTTTTGGTCAAATTCTTGGTTTTGTTATTTCAAAACATGGAATTTGTATCGATCCTCTGAAAGTACAGGAAATCATCGACCTACCTACACCTTCTTCGCTCGTTTACCTTCAACAAATTCAAGGAAAAGTTAACTTCTTGTGAAGGTTCATCTTGAATTATGATGAGTTGACCAAAGGATTCACCCACCTTCTTAGGAAATGGGTTCCCTTCCATTGGGTCAATGCTTCTTAGAAAGTGTTTGATGCTCTGAAAGATGTACTTGTTCTGACATCTCTCTTATATCCCCCTGATTATCATCGCGACTATTTCTTATATCTTTTGTTGCCATTTCTACTATAGAAATGGTATTGGTCCAAGATGACGATGTAGGTACAGAACACCCCATATATTATCTGATTCAAAATCTCAATGATACTGAAATCTGGTATACCCACATAGAAAAGCTAGCTTTGGTGGATGTTCAAGATGTTTAAAGTTTTTTCCATTACATCTTGCTCTAGAAAAATATGGTTGTTTCAGATTGCAACCCTATGACATACATTTTGTCATGTCAATTGAGTGGGGGGGGGGGGTGTGGAATAATCTAAATGGATCATCATCCGGCAAGAGTTTGACCTGGAATTCATCAAATCCAAGTCAAATAATCCTTGGTTTTCATTGAGCTTATGTGCGACCTTCCTTCCCCTGGTTTTGAATCGACATCTGACGATCCTATCCCTGACGAGTCATTGTTTCTGATTTCATCACCTGACCCATGATATGGAGACATTCTTCTACATCTCCAGATCCAAACTTTCCATTCTAATAGCTCTCGCTTCGAGCAACGATTTATTCGATACCAAGCCAAGCATTACATCATTATTGGCGACACCCTTTATTGACGCGGTATTGATACAATTTTACGAAGGTGCATCATGCATGAGGAGGCTGAGAAAGTCCTTAATGAAAGCCACTTAGGGGCATGTGGTGGCAATTTATCTAGTTATGCTACTTCATAGACAATCTTATGTGTTGGTTACTTTTGGCATACCATTTTTCAAGATTGTATTCTCGTTGTCCAGAAGCATCATGCATACCAAATTTATGATCATAAGACCCATGCTCTACCTGCTCCATTGCATCCCGTTATCACCGTTAGGCCTTTTTTGAAATGGGGTATCAACATCATGACATGTAAAATTCATTCGACCCGGGCGGAGGGGGGGGGCCATGGTTATATCATTTTCACAGTAGATTATTTTACTAAATGGGTCGAGGTGATGCCTACATTTAACAACACTGAAAAAACGCAAGCCATGGTTACGGATCATGGAAACCATTTACAGAATCATATGATGACCAAAATAACTACTACTATGGGAATTTCCCATAAAAGTTCCACTCCTTTCTACCCTCATGCTAATGGACAGGTTGAGGGTATCAATAAAGTTCTCAAAACTATGCTTCAACGCATGGTAGGGGTCCATAAATGAGAATGGAATTTTCTTCTTTATGATGCCTTGTGGGCATACCGAACCTCAGTAAGGACTACTACATTATTTACACCCTTTCAATTGGTTTATGGTCTGGAAGCAATCCTTCCATTCGAATGCGAAATTTTGTCACTAAAACTAGTTATCGAACTTCTTCCTACCACTTTTGTAGAAGAGGAACACCTTTTACATCTGACTTGATTAGATGAGACATGATAGAGTGTTTCTATAGCTAATGAAGCTCATAAAAGATGTATCAAGGTGCAATACGACAAAAGTGTGAAGCTTCATGTCTTCTTAGAAGGGGACCTTGTTCTTTTATATGACCAAGAATCTAATAAGTTAGGATGAGGAAATTTCCAACCTATGTGGTTAGGTCCATATATTGTCAAGTGTATTCTTGTAATAAGGGGCCTATGAGTTAGTTGATTTTGATTGAATTCCACTAGCGCAACCTAGGAATGGGCTATACCTAAAGAAATATTATGCTTGATCTCATGCGTAGTAACATGTTGACGATGCTAGACATGCTAACATTCAGGGGATCTCCCTGATATGAAGTCCCAATTAGACCTCACACTGTTTGGTGTAGGAGTCCCATCTAGTTGTTGAAAATAGCAACAAGAAATGATAAAAATAGAAATTCTATAAATAGCATTTTAGGTACCAGCGTTGGAAATAGAAACAAGGAATGATAAAATAGAAATGCTAAAAATAGCATTGCTATAAATAGCATTTTGGGATAGATTCCAATTTTAATTAGTCCCTGAATTAAAATTGTGAATTAATATTCGAATTTGAGCTCAGCAGTTATTTGTAAAATAGTTAATTAATTCATCTTGAGTTAATTAGTTGGAGAAAATCAAACATGAAGTCTATGTGAAGACATGCAATAATTATCCCTTTGATTGAGGAAGTTATCCCTTAATTAAGGAGATCAGGATGAGTTGTAATTTGAGTTGTAATTAGTTAGCTCAGTTAGATTAGTTCCAACAATTTATGGAACTAATTGTGAGTTCAGTTAGTCAATGCATGCATGCATGCAACTAGTGTACTTCAGATAACTGAATATTCTCTCATAAATAACTCATGCATGTCAGTTCAGAAAGAGACCCAGTTGAGATCAAAGGAAGGGACAATGTACTATCAGTTGGAGGAATTTTCCTATATAGGAAACTCATCCATGCAGAAGGAATTATCTCCTTCAGGATTGCATAGTTATTTATGAGTTTGGTGAGTTGTGTGAGAGGTGAATTCACACAAGTGGTAGCCAAAGGACCTAGGAGAAACTGCACAAGGAAATAGGAGGCCTAGAGGACTGAAGGAAGGCATATGTTGTGTCTTTTTAGTCTATGAGCAGCATTGAGGGATTGTACTGAGAGCTGGATAGCTTGTGAGCTAAAACTTTGTGTAATCTGGAGACATTTCCACTTGTATGATAATACAGATAGCAAGGTTTTTAGCTGAGGATTTCCCGAGAGTATTATTATGTGTTCATGTGTGATTGATTTCTCTTTCTCTGTTATATGTGTTCTATTTGATCTTGCTCAAAATCGATTAAGCTTCCACAAGTATGTTTGTAGAAGTAGATCAAGTATTTTGCTTTAGTATATTGCATTATCAGGTGATCTACAGTGAGAAATTCTACATGGTATCAGAGCCAAGTTGATCAAAGCGGAGAACAGTATACAAAGAAGGGAGAAGTTCGGAGTTTGAAGCTCCTGATTATAAAAATCGAATTCTTATCACATCTCAAATTTCACCAATGGCGTTCAACAATTTGAGACTCGAGTATGCCCTGGATGGCAGCTCGAATTATATAGCCTGGAAGGATCACATGGAAGCGGTATTAGAGGAAAACAGTTTAAAGGACTTCATTGATTAAGAAGTCCCCAAGCTAGCAGTTGCTAATGCCCAAGAATTGGCGGAATGGAAGAAATGTGTGGCTAGAGCGAGGAGGATTCTTTTGGAGGGAGTTCGAGACCACATTGTCTCGAGTCTCCATGGGAAGGAGACACCATTTTCAATGTGGAAAACATTGAAGGATCTATATCAGAACAACAGATATCAGAGGAAGCTGGTGCTGAAAGACAAACTTCGGAAAATCAAGTGTGAAAAGGGTGACACGATCTCTACATATTTGAACAAGCTCACCACCTGCAGTGATGAGCTTGGAAGTGTAGGAATCACGACAACTGATGATGACATGGTGAGTCTTGCTCTCCTCGGTCTTCCTAAGAGCTGGAATAGCTACCAAGACTCAGTAAATGGAAGAGAGAAATTGCCAGATTGGGAACGACTGTGGTTGGATCTGATGCAGGAGGAGATCAGGAGAAGCACCAGAGATGGTTCTTCATCCAAGGAGGATGAAGAAAATTGCGCCTTAGCGAGCAAGGCAAAGAAAGGGAAGGAGATGGATTCTCATCCCAAATCGAGTTCTTCTCATCGTGGGAAGAATATTGACAAATCTAAAGTGCGATGCTTTAATTGTCACGAGGTCGGCCATTATGTAACTAATTGTCCATTGAAGAAATCCAAGAAGGGATCTAAGGAAGGATCTAAAGGCGAGGAATTGGCCTCTCAGTTCGAATTGGATTTTACCCTCATCGCATGCATGGTTTCATCGATGATGGGTTGTGGTTGGTTTCTTGACAGTGGAGCCTCATTCTACATGACTGGCGATAAGAGTCTGTTCAGTACCTTGGAGGAGAAAGACCTCAAGATACTCATAGAGATGGGTAATGATAAAAAGTATAGTATCTCAGGAGTAGGCACAATTGTTTTTCAGAGGGAGCATGGAGCTCGCATTACCTTGACAGATGTGAAGTATGTGCCAGGACTGAAGAAGAACTGGGCACCGATCACGATGCTGGAGGACAAAGGCTATGATGTAGTCTTCAATACGGGAAAGGTTTTCCTTAGACACATCACCACGAGACAGGTGAAGCAGATTAGTTCACGAGTCAAGAACCTGTATGCTCTTGAGGTTCAAGATGCATGCAAAGCCTTGAGGAGTAAGGCAACTGTTGGAGACTTGGTGGTTGAGAGGGAGAGTACATTACCTCTCAACATGTAGTGCCAGAAGAAGTCTTAGACAATTGTGAAGGAGCCACAATTGGTGAAGAAGCTTCATGAGGTTGTGGAGCAACCACAACTAGAGAAGTCGAGAGGAGACCGAGTGGAGGTATCCAATCATGCAGAGACCTCCAGTAGGGGGAAATTTCGAGCCAAGTGGGCAAAGGGATCACATGCATCCATACCTCTAGGTGGGAGGTGGGGCGATGTGGAGTGATAGTCCCAAGAAGGCTGAAATAGGGGTAGGATCCTTGAGGTACCCAGCCTCTTTGATTAGACCTTGCTACGAGAGCCCTGATGAGGAGTAGCAGGACTGGCTGAGTGGGTAGAGACAGATGTGGATGGAGTGGCAGAGGAAGCTTCAGCATCAAAGGATGTTTCTAGCCCAACAAGGAGGTTAGTTGGGAGATCAGTTACTTACTTCTCAGTAACTGAGATGCAGTGCAGCAGTGGGTAGCACGATGCAACATGACTAGAGGAGGTGCAGTCCGGATGCAGTGCTGGGAGACAGGACCAGCAGCAACACGGATGCAGCAGGGGGAATCAGTGTGATTGATGCAGTCAGAGATCAAAGTGATAGAGGCTAGAGAAGTCAGATACTGAAGAGCACAAAGGTGCAAAGTTTTCAGTCGACAGAGGCAACAACAGTCAGAGACATTGATGACAGAGGCATCATTTTGATTCATGTTGGATACTTTTTTGTTTCTAGAGTTGTTGGAGAAACAACACTAGCGAGAAGTGTTGCATGCAGAACATTCCAAAGGTTCAGGATCGGGTTCGAGTTGAATGCCTTTCTTGTTGAGAGGGAGTGTTGAAAATAACAAAAATAAATGCTACAAATAGAAATGCTATAAATAGCATTTCAGGTACCGGTGTTGGAAATAGCAACAAGGAATGGTAAAATAGAAATGCTAAAAATAGCATTTTGAGATAGATTCCAATTTTAATTAGTCCCTGAATTAAAATTTGAATTTGAGCTTAGCAGTTGTTTGTAAAATAATTAATTAATTCATCTTTAGTTAATTAGTTGGAGAAAATCAAACATGAAGTCTATGTGAAGACATGCAACAATTATCCCTTTGATTGAGGAAGTTATCCCTTAATTAAGGAGATCAGGATGAGTTTTACTTTGAGTTTTAATTAGTTAGCTCAGTTAACTGAGTTTAGTCCAACTAGATTAGTTCCAACAGTTTGTGGAACTGATTGTGAGTTAAGTTAATCAATGCATGCATGCATGCAACTAATGTACTTCAGATAACTGAATATTCTCTCATAAATAACTCATGCATGTTAGTTCAGACAGAGACCCAATTGAGATCAAAGGAAGGGACAATGCACTATTAGTTGGAGGAATTTTCCTATATAGGAAACTCATCCATGCAAAAGGAATTATCTCCTTCAGGATTGCGCAGTTATTTCTGGGTTTGGTGAGTTGTGTGAGAGGTGAATTCATACAGGTGGCAGCCAGAGGACCCAAGAGGAACTGCACAAGGAAATAGGAGGCTTGGAGGACTGAAGGAAGGCATATGTTGTGTCTATTCAGTCTATGAGTAGCATTGAGGGATTGTACTGAAAGCGGGATAGCTTGTGAGCTAAAGCTTTGTGTAATCCAGAGATATTTCCACTTGGATGATAATACAGATAGCGGGGTTTTTAGCTGAGGCTTTCCCCAGAGTATTCTTCTGTGTTCATGTGTGATTGATTTCTCTTTCTCTGTTATATGTGTTCTATTTGATCTTGCTCAAAATCAATTAAGCTTCCACAAGTTTGTTTGTAGAAGTAGATCAATTATTTTGCTTTAGTATATTGCATTATCAGGTGATCTACGGTGAGAAATTCTACACTAGTATAAAGGCCCAGTTGTCGAATCCTTAAATATTTTCCTTGGATCTAACTATTAGCAAGAGGGAGGGATGCATTGGTCCCTTCAAAAAGAAATAAGGTGTTACTATTGAGTTTTCAACTGTAAATGTTTCAAGGATAGTATACTTCGAGGAGGGGAGAAAAGTAAGCCTCTAAGAGAGAGGTAGCAGTACTACCCAAGAAGAGACACGCATGAACTGGAAGGACCCGTCTAACATCGAGCGGAATAGTCCATAGAGGATGTGATGGTCATTACAATCAACAAATGAAGAAAGGTCTGTCTAATATCCTGTGTAATAGTCCATAAGGATGGGACAACAATAACAACCATTACAACACATTCTCAATAATATAAGTACTAAAACCATCTAAATAGTTCAACTATCTTAGCACGTGTGAAAGCAAACATGAAATACAAACATCTGCAAAATAGTTTTACAAAAATTCATAATCCATGCATGAAGAACATGCTGGCCTTGAAGGCTTCGGTTCTTAAGTAAAAGTTCCAAAACACATGTTTACAACCTCAATCACTATCTCCAGTAGTGGAGCACTGGAGCCACTCCTTGCTCCCCAAAGAACTAGCTTATCTCTCTAATGCTTTGCGGGAGGAGCCAAGGTGAAAATTCATTTGCTCAAACAATGAGGGAATATATATAACCAAGGGGTGATGCTTGGCCTTCCCCATGACCTTTTGACTACCCTCATGATTGTTTGACTTCCTATTATTTTTCAACTTACATGACTCTTTGTATTCTACACATGTCCTTTGGACTTTCACTTTACAATACATTTCTGAAACATATGTTACATCATTGGATACAAGGTGTGGCATGTGACTACTCATGACATGACATGACATTGCTAACATGGACTGCATGGTGATGTGGCAATGTCAAGCCACTGTTGCTACTGAGTACTGAGTGTCTACTTGAATATGTTCTTATTTTCACTTTTGTATGACTTGGTGATAAGGAATCTTCAATGATCTTGAGTCTTGAGTTATGATCGCAAATTGATGTCCCTTTTGCTTTTCTTGATTGATCGGCTTGTGTGTTCAGATACAAGTCTGTACTTTAGCAAGGTTCCTTCCTTCATCTCCTTCTCCATCATCTTGCCATGGTCGGATAGAGTAACTGCATTTGCAATTCACTCATGAAAAGATGACATCAACTTGAAAACCCCCTAGTCTAAGATAGTGCATTTTGATCCATTAATTGAGCCAGAACCAAGTGACAGGTCAGGACAGATGGCTTAATGACTATGCATTGCATAGTTCTAGTAGCCAGGGGTGAGGCTTGAGCTCTGAGACTGCGTAGTGCATAATTCCAGAATGATTGAGGGAAAAAACTGCGCAGTTCTCAGAGCCATTGGGATAGGCTGAGGGGATGAGCACTTGGAGGACACACTGAACATTTTTGGGAGACTAGGGAGGTAAGGCTTATGCACAATTGCGTAGTTTAGAGGCTTAGGAGACGAGCTTGAGGCTTGTGATTGCGCAATGAAGGATGGAATGGGAGGAATGATTGCACAATTCTGGAGGTCAAGGCTGGAGCTTGAGCACAAACATTGCATAGTGCAGTAGTCCTAGGAGGCAGGAACTACGCATTGCATAGTGTCAAGAGGAAAGGTCTCATATAGAGGACTAGAAGTACATAGTGCATAGTGCAGGGAGGTCAGGTGAAGCTAAGTTGCTTAGTGGAGAAGCCTTGTCAGAAATGGTTAAGTGTAAGAGTGGTTAGACTGATGCGAATAGTGATAAGACTTTGACTGTGATCTCACACTTAGAATAAATGATGAAACAACAACATAGATCATCTAGGACATGAAAAATTCATTTCCCTCTCTGTGAACACTTTATGACCAGTTACGACAATTGCAATACTTAAGATAGAATTTTAAATGATCGTGACGATGTTGAGATTGCAACAAGATGATGGAGCTTAGTGAAAAGAGTCGCCTTCACTAAGTGGGCCCGCAGGCTATTTTTGGCGCAAGTCTATTTTTAGACATATGGATCATGTCTATGGATTGCAGGTTGCTGTTTATGGATGATTGGTCAAGTTGGGAAAAATAGATGGACTTCTATTTTTGATCATTGTGAGTGATCAAAGTCTATTTTTAGACTGGCTGTCAAAAATAGAAAAGTCAAATATTATTGTCTCATAATAATATTTGGACTATAAACTTGATCTTATTCTCTTGGAGCACTTCAGTTTGAGCTACAGATGAGCTACAAATGTGGCCCATGCAGCTATCAGAAGGAAGTACGCTTTTCTTATGAGTCAGTTGAGTTGTTGCATGCATGACTTCAGTTAGAACTCAAGTGAGTTGAGTTTAGTGGACTGGAGGTGCAGTTGATGGAGTTGTGTTCAGTTTAGCTTTGTTAAATTGGTTGTATTTAGTCTAACTGGCAAATAGACTAGAGATGAGTTGGGTGAATTAGTTATTAATTAATTCACAAGTTATTAACTCATAATACAACTAATGAATACATCAGTTAACTCAGTTTCATGTCAGTGCATGTTCAGTTCAGCAGGGACAGGTGTTAGAGAATCAGATTGCTATCAGTTGTGACTATAGTTGTGCATCAGATCTTGCACAATCAAGGGATTGAGTATGCCAATGAGTTTTCTCACGTATTTTCCCATTATTGTAGCCTATGCTCACGTCCAACATTATGTGAGTGACTATTTGCAGGTGAAATACGAGTTTGGTAAGCCATTCTCATCAGTTCTTGAGAAGGTACTGAGAAGCGGAGGCAGGCAAGCAGTGGAATAGATTTGGAGATCAGATCTGAGATGTATTGTGTGTAACAGGTGGAGCTGGTACTGGATTTCTTGTGATAAGCATTGTACTTTGTAATGTTACATGGTCTCAATCATTAATATACAGATAGTTGGGGTTTTTAGCGAGATGCTTTCCCCGGGTTACATACTGTGTTAATGTGTGAATGCTCTTGATGTTTTATTATTATTGATGCTGCTATATTGATGATCAACGTAGAGGAGCTTATGTATTGTGTATGTATTCCGCAATAGTACATGATCAGGATAATCTCTGTTGAATATGTGTTAAATTATTCAAAATTTCTACAGACGACACTTGTGAAATAGTGCTCAAAACTTTGTGAATGAGTGAGACAGATGTTTACATAGTTATAACAACTCATGTATACAAAGATAGATCCTTGAAACCATTTAGACAAGATTCTACACATTGTGCGACAACTAATCGTGTCGAAAGATGAAAGTTAACCCAACTTGCAAAGGGGAGAAAAATACTTCAATAAATCTCATGAAATGTTTTTCGATGTTTGTGATGATAGTATGAAAAACCAAGGAAGGCTCTAAAATTGAGTGTAGGCCAAAATTTTGGAGGGTATTACATCAATACAACACTTGGCAACACACTAGTAGGATTCTAGCTTCTCTTCCTCGGTTAACTACTTTTGTGTAGGGCCTTGGTTCTTGAGGGAGTATTGATACATCATGAAGATTACTTTGGTCTTCCCACTTACCCCATGAATAGACACAGTATCATTTATGCCTTCTCGGTTCAACACAACATAAGATTCAGTGTTATCACAATGTTTCGAGTTGAGAAGGGTAGTGTAGTTCACGAGCTTAAGATTTCCAAAGTATAATTTTTCATCTCTGGTGTTTCTCCATTGCTAGTAGGCTTGGGGAGTACCCCAACGGAGTCACACAGGAAGACAAGAATTGCTCTGCTGCCAGTGAGCCTAGACAGTACCCCCACAGAGATGCTTGCTTCACCTCTCTGCGCAAGAAGCCTTTCTATTCTTCCACCTTTATTTATTTATTTTAAAGAGAACTGAACATGAGCACTTATTCATTTTTGGGAAAAAGAGGGACCCCAAATTATTGAGAGAAGAAAAATTTATTCCTTCAGAGAGGCATATAGATATCTTTGATTTACGTTTGCTCGTGTTAGAAAATTATATATTACAAATCAATGGTACACATTGTAGAAACACAAACACAGAAAACACATAAAACAAGAGAGACACAGATATACATGGTTCACCCAATTTGGGCTATATCCACTGAGAAACAACCAATCCTTCCTTCATATTATCTAGAAAAATGAAGAGATACATCCTACAAAAGATCCACTGTATTTTCCTCTTCGCTCTCACCTAATCTCCTCCCTCTTTGTCGCTCAAAATACACATATCCACAACCACAATACAATTCGCTCATATATAGCGAGGGGTTGCCTTCTAGGGAAAAAACCCTAACTTAAACATAACTTATATCATCAGATCATCCACCTAATGAATGACTCAGATTGACTACAAAATTACAATATTTTAGAAGTTAATTTTACATATATTTTTAGTTTCAGGGGAGCTACCCCTGGACTCACATCCAGGGCGTGCACCCCCCCATACCCCTGTGGGAGGGGTGTACAGTCTTCCTATGGTATACATCCAGCTGAAACAGAGACCTCTAAATCAGGAAGATAATCATGCTCCACACCCAACAACTCATTTAGATTTTTCCCCTTCTCCTCTTCTACTAATTGGATAAGCATGAAAACATCGAAACATAAATACCAAGTGTAGGCACAAGGTTTTCGGAATAGACATGGGTTCATGGTTGGACTAAAACTCTCCTTACAGATGGATCATATTTTCCGTTAAAACTTCATCGGTCAAAAGATATAACCAAAACAAGGAATATGGAAAAAAGGTTAGCCATATGTTGAAGTGTCACAAGAATCTTTAGAGTTCGAACACACACATACTAAGCAGCCACAACATTTTCATGCACAACACTTATTCATATGATGAAAAAAAACAAAATTCAAACAAACAAGAAAGAAAAGACTATGTACACAATGTAGGGAACAACCCCAAAACTTTATTGAAAGTAATGTTTTAAGTATTTTCCATTGATAGGGAGAGAGTCAATATTCCCGTCAAGTTATTGAAGTCGATAAGTGTGCTAGCCAATCTTTTCATGGATATTGAATGGTCCAATCCACAGGGATTGAAACTTAGTGTGTTTGCCTTTGTCCTCGTGGGCTTTGTCCCACTTCAATACTAAGTCACCCACACTAAAGTTGTTCTTTCCTACAGACTTCTTATCAAACCACCTCTTGATACGATTCTAATGAAGTGAAAAACTTTCTTTTTTCTTTCAACCTTTCTTCCTATAATTTGTGAAGGTTGTCCATCCTACGTTTCACTAGTAAGCATGGCTTGCTTGGGATTCTTGCAAAAGTTGGAGTGTAGGAAAGTAGATGTTGGGTGTGAGGATGGATTCTTTTTCCTATACCAGGAAGAAAGGGGAGGTGTTCAAAGAGGGATTTTACACGACTCGGTCAACCCATAAAGAATTTACCAAAGCGGAGTACCAGTTTCACTAATTAGAGAATATGGTATTTTTGATAATACATATTGGGTTCATATTTGTGGATTAAACAAGACTGTTCCCTTGCGAATAGTAATTAGTTGAATTCTTCAATATAATACCATTTTCCAATGAAAAATCGTAAAGTTTTAGCGATGAAAATTATATTTCATTGTCGAAAACAAGTGAAGTAGGAATGCCAAACCTGGAAATGATGTTCTGCTGAAGGAAATTTATGACTTCCTAATCATTCATGTGTTTGAGCGGAACTGCTTCTGTCCACCCCGTGAAATAATTTGTAGCAGTGAGAATATAATGGTGCTTCTTCGATGAATGTAGAAATATTTCTCCAATAATATCTAAGCCTCACTGTTGAAAAGGTTCTTCCAATGCAATAAGCTGAATGGGGCAACTGACTTCTTGTTTTTGTCGACACACCTATGACAGACTAGACACTTGCAAGCGTAAGCATGAACATCCTTGAATAATGGAGGCCAATAAAAGTTGGCCTGCATAACTTTATGTTCTGTTGTGTTACCCGCAAAATGTCCCCTAGCTGGTCTATTATGGAGATCACATTCTCTGAATCATGTGCTTCCAAACACTTGAGAAGTACTCCATTATGGTGCTTTATGAAAATCACCCCCTGCACCAATTGGTAGGATAATTCTTTGAGTCTGAGTGACCTATTTTTCCATGCATATAGATGGGAGGGAACAACGTCATGCTCAAGGTATTGGCTCACATTCGTGTACCAAGAGTTCATGACAACAAAGGGGGAAGCTCACTCAACATTCTACATTTCGATTTCTTGTTCCCAACCTGAGAGATCTTCTTCTTCCTTTGTGTCTACCACTTTTTCTGCTAGTCGAAATAGATCGTGGCCCTTGATTGCGTGAGCTGGTATGAATTCTAATTCATATTCCTATAGACTAGTCATCCAATTCGCTCTTCCCTCACCCAGATTTTGCTGGACAAACAATGATCTAACTACTAGGTGGCGAACAAAGATCATTAGGTGATTTTTCAGAAGATAGGGCCGAAAGTGCTTCGCCGTATTGTATACTGCATAAGTCGGCTTGTCAATGGTGGGATAATTAAGTTTGGGTCCTTGAAGACTAGAGCTCATGAAAGATATAGGTTTCTTATTATTCTGAGCATCCTTTTGCATGAGAACAATGACAAGAGAATTTTCAAAAGCAAAGGTATAGAGAAAAAAATATTTTTTGAAGTCTGTGATGTATAATGCAGGTGTTTTTGTGATAACTTGTTTGATACGGGAAAATGAGTTCTTTTCCCTTTTGTCCCATCTATATACTGCATCCTTCTTTATCATCTCATGTATTGGTTTAAAAATCTGAGCATAATTGGAAATGAACTTCCAAAAGAAATTGATTTTCCCCAGAAAGGACTGCATAGATTTTTTGTTCATTGGGAAGGGAATTTGCATAATTTATTTGACCCTCTCTGGGTCTACTTTAATCCCACTCTTAGAAATGATGTGGCCCAAGAGGTTACCGTCGTACATTGCAAAGATGATCTTCTTGGGATTAAGAGATATCTCGTACTTGTGACATCGCTCAAAATTTTTTCTTCAAGTGGCATATATGATTGGATATTTTTTTGGAAAAAACTGTAACATCATCAAGATAGACCACTACACGCTGTCCAATCAAACCCCGGAAAGAGATGTCCATGGCACGTTGGAATGTAGCACCAACATTAATCAACCCAAATGGCATTCACGTAAATGTGAATGTGCCCCACTTTGTGCGGAAAGTTGTTTTAAGATTGTCAGACTCTAAGACCAGTACCCGATTTTATCTTAAATATCCATCCAAGAGAGAAAACATTTCTAACCCCGATACTTTTTGCAATATGTTCTCCATAGACAAGACATGATAGTTAACATTATCTAAGGTGTGGTTCAAATTTCATAAATCAACACATAAGTGGGTTCCCTAGACTTCTTTCTTACCAGGACGAAGTTTGATTCCCAGGTAGAGTGTTGCACTTTGTATATGATCTGAGCATCCAACAATTTCCTTAAATCCTTTTGAATTAGGGGCTCAAGCATGGGATGTACCTTCTGTATCTTTTGTTGAACTGGCTTGGCCCCTTCTTTTAGCACAATCGCATGTTGTATAATTCATGTTTCGTAAGTTTTAAGTTCATCATACATCCACGTGAATACATCTAGACACTACTTGAATAAGAGGATAAAGACTTGCTGCTCCTGTGGTGTACAACAAGTACCAAGATTGACAAAATTCAGATCATTTTCTATTCCCAAATAGATATGCTTGTGTGACATCGTGGAACTGTGGGTTTTAGCATTAACAGGTCCCCAGAAATGGTTCTGTACGTCATACATATTTTCTAGTGATACCACACCTTTAGGCATGAGATTTCCTTTTCTTGAGCTCGCTGCATCCTACAATGTTCTTTCGTGCTCATCCTCATCAATTATTTCATCCTTGAAAACATCAATGTTTTCCATGAAGTGAAATATCCGTTGGTCATCATTTAAAACATGAAATTAGTGATATTATCAGGGATGCATGGATTATAAACAATTTCAACATAAAAACCATCCCTTAACTGTGACAACCTAGAAACAAAATTTCCAATGCATCCGCAGCTGTGTTATGCATTCTAGGAACAATAATAATATTAAAAGCTTAGAATTTCAAAATAAAATGTCATACTTCTTATTGAAATCTTTCAACATGAGGAAACACACAATATATGGTATCATGTACCTCTCGCACAAATTTTTTTGAGTCACCTACTGCTTTTAGGATCACAATGTTGAGGTAAATGGCTCTTTGCAAGCCTAAAATAAGTGCTTTGTATTATGTAGTGTTGTTCGTGCACTCAAATTCCAAGTGGCTAGAGCTCGTATGCTTTCTCTGCATCGGGTCTATTAAAACAGAACCAGATCTAGAGCCCTCCTACGTTTTGGAACCATCAAATTACAAAGTCCACATATCATATGTACAAGGACTAGGAACTACACTAGTACTATTGTTACTACCACTAATAACTGTACAAATGTCATTTTCACTAGTTGGATTGGGAAGGAGCTCCAACTGTGTACCTAGTGGAACTGGGGATGGTTGCATAAGATAGCACCCTAGTTGAGTTTCTAGGAAGAAATTGCCGAAAATAATTTCCGCAAAATCCATTGGTTCATTATATCCATTCAAGGGGAGTAACAATATTTTTCCTGCATCTCTATGAATTCACTCAGATTTGATTATTTCTTCCCTTGTATAGAAGCCATAAATGTGACCAGTCCATAGAAAAATACCCTTGTAGCTTGGTGGACCAATCTTTGCTCAGCAATACTCCATATGCTTCCAGAATGTCCACAATCACTATGTTGATACATTGGTGGACTCGCTCATCGAATGATAAATGGATAATCACATCTCAAAGTTCACCAGCTAAGTGGACAAGAGTCATGTCCATATAAATGATTTGTGCATCTATTTTTTCCCATTTTGTGTTGATTTTCTTGGTGACAGATAATGGTATTACATTTACCAATGCACTGGAATCAACCAAGCAATTGTGTATATTGAAATTGAATATTTCAAAAGTTAACATAAAAGGAGGGAAGAGTGTATTTGCATCCATTGTCAAAGCACTAAGTACAAATTCGAGGGAACCAAAGGAAGTACTAGATCCCTTGTATGAAGAAGCATCATTACCTGTGGTGGATTTACCAAGTGCACGTAAGAGGATGTCTCATTGGCTCGTGGTCTTTTTTAGTTCGAACATTGAGATGTTCACACAAAAGTTCTTCATGTCTTAAACTATGTAGTAATACAAAGTGGGACAAATTTTTGATGTGTTTGGGGGCATGACTTGGCTTTTCACTTCTAGAATGTTGGTCTTACTCTTACTATTTATAGAAGCACTTTTCATTTAGCTATGTTCCTAGACTTTCTCTGAGTGTTCTGCATTGAGCTGACGGGTGGATTGATATTTCTTAACAAATTTTCTTTGAGTTTCTGCTTTATCAACTCTGGTCCAATGACTGGCCCTTGGCACCTCAGATTGTACCAGTTGGTCTGCTTCTAGGCTGGATCATCACTCAGAGGTTGTTTGTCAGCCATACTCTTTTAGGTTGTGAGTATGAAATTGAACATGTTTACTGTGTGCCCCACACTTGGAGTCTCTTCAGTTGCAACAACTTCTTGCTTTTCTTCTACAGGCTCAGTCTACTCATCAACCATTACTGCATCGAAAATATGCATAGAAAAAGCGCTCATGATGTGATTCGATTGTGGGCATATTTTCTCAGAATGATATTCTTGATGATACAAACAATATTGGTATATTCCATGCTTTCAATATTCAATACAACATTCAAGTTATATACAGACTTAGCCGGTTGGTTGCTGCTACTGCTAGAATTTGCAGTCCTTCTAAACAGGTTGAAATTAGGAGACTTGATTCTCACGGTGGTCTTGCTTGACCTTCATTTCAAATTTTCCAACCCATTTGACAGACTCTTGACAGTACGAGTCAAGATCTCAAGATCAATAGTTTCTTTCTCTTTGGCCTTGCTTACGAAGCCTGATACCTTTTACCCATGTCTTTGATGTCTTTGGTTGGTTCATCATCTACGATGAATCCAATCATGCACAAGTCCTTTTCAACCACAATTTCCTCTCCATAATTTTCTGTCAAAGTTTGTTTCATAGTTCTCTTTACAAACTGCACAATGCTTGTTGGCAAGGAAGAAGTGTATTAATCAATGGTGATGGAGTCATGAGGTTTAGTGTTTTCTGGGAACATATTCAGAATACTGTTAAACATTTGATTATAATCTTTCACTTTTTTCCTTTTTCTCCATCTTAAGAGTGCCCAAATCTTTCAACAACATGGCGGGGGTCTTGCCATCAACAAATTTCTCAAGGAAAATTTTCTTAAACCCCCTCTAGTTCTAGATGGAATTCGGAGGAAGACTATGATACCACACAACTGCTCTACCATCTACGGGACACGGAAATAATTTACATGAAACAACATCATAGTGTACCTCAAGTGTTTGTAGATGTAGGTAGAAGTTGTCTAAATGATCCTCCACCTTTACTATTTTGTCAAGGTCGTACTTCGTAAGGAGATTTTATGAACGCCTTGGCATCCTGTGTAACACACCCGGTAGTGCAAGTGGGCCCTGAGACATCCAATCCAAATATTGGTCTGCCATATCTTCTTCTTTGTATTACCCTTCTTCTTCAAACTTTTATTGGTCTTCTTCTTCTTCTTCTATTCCAAACCCACAGAAAGTATCATATGAGAGAACTATGTTATGACCATCACCACCATTGAAGGTTGGAGGTTGTTCTAGTTTTTCTTTGTTTTCTTCAGAGACTACTGTTGGGTAGCAGAGGCCCCACATAATGGTGTTGGGGCTTAAAGCTCATAATTTAGGGTAATGATATTGTTAAAGTTCCACGAAGTACGCGAAGCTCGGAATGTAATAAGTTGAGTCAAAGGGTTGTCTGCCCGAAAATAATTTAAAATAATAGAAAGTGAGTCGGCCTACCCATGGTCTGCGGACCATGGAAATGTATAATATCAGTTTTTGGTTTTGGATCTTAAGGTATTATGGGTTTGTAAAAGCAATAGTCGATTTGAGTTTGTGAGTCCGAGTCGTGGGTTTTAGTGGTTGGCTAGAGGCTCTGCAGTTGTTTGCGCAGAGGTAGAGTCCGCAGCTATGTGCACAGACCCCTGCAGCTGAGTGTGCAGGGTAGATCTGGTTGTACTGAATGGAAGATATTAATAAAGATAAGTTGTTTCTGAAATATTGCGAATCTGGTGTATTTTGGTTTATGCATTTGTTATGATCTATATGTTTATTTATGCTTATGTGTGATGGCGCGCACGAGTTATTATTTTTAAATGTTTGCTTAAAGACCTTGCGAATTAGTTCTGATCTATAATAAATCCATATAATTAATAAGATTCAGGAAGTGACTGGCGCGGATCTACGTGAAGGACAGATCTCTGTGCAAAGTAGCGCAAGAGTGCAGAACAGTTTGCGGCCTTCTAGACCACATCTAAACATCCCAAAGGTGCGGAAACCTGGTTCCAGCACCCTCCCATACTACCTTAGGTGAGACTTCAGTCCGCGCTCCGCGGATTGTTGATGAAAGGGCTGGTAGTGTGGGATTTGTTCGGCTAAACCACTTCTAAACCTGGGTCAAGCCCCAACAAGCTAACAAATGGTTCCGTTGTTGGGACCGGGATCTGCCTAAGGGATGTCTAATGTTAGAATTTTGGAACCCTACGAAGAAAGAGATTGAAGATTGATTGGATCAGAAGCAGTACGAGTTCGTAGTTGGCCTTAGCACACCTGCGTGTAAACTAGAAGTTTAACATGGCGAGCGCGATCAAGTTTCCTGTATTCAAAGGGGCAGGAAGAAAAGATATAGAATAGTTTTGGTTTGTAGTAAGGGTAGTGTGGGAAGCGCAGGGAGTTACAGACGATAATATTAAAAAGGCTACCTTAGTGAGTGCGCTACAAGATCGCGCGCTAACTTGGTATATCAAGCACTCTAGCAATCATCCAAATGCCAGAATAGCGGAGATCCAGGATGCATTGAACAAAGAGTTTAGCTGGCCGAGGTTAAAGACACAGTCGATCATCGGTTCAAGGAAATTGTGATGCTGCCAGGAGAAACCCCTTGGGATTTGGATCAGAGACTGAAAAGTACGATCCGAGAGGCTAACATGACGCTAACAAATGGGTAGCACTGTGCGTGGTTTGTGGCATCTTTGGCGCCACATCTGCGGACGACACTATCACAGCAGAAGATCTTGACCCAGGCTGAAGCATTAGAAATAGCGATGAGTTTGCATGAGACCCCAATACAGGATCCTGGGTTGGGAGTTCAACAGATCCACGTGCAATTACAAAACCTATGTTTAGAAATGCAGAGTTTGAAACAGGAGAAGGCACTCTGGCCAGAAGCGCAAGAGGAAGTGTGGTGCATAAAGTGTAGAAGCCAGGGCCATGATAAGGATCACTGCTCGGTATTTGCGAACTATTTGGCAGCAGGGGGACCAATACCGTTGCGACCAGAGACACAGGCAGGGCCAAGCGCGACGCCCTCGCTCTGGTGCGCAATCTAGTCAGGTGGGAGGAAAGCATAACACGGATAACTGTCACCTATTGCAAAAGTTTACCCAGACCCCCTAGTAGCTATTTTGCAATTTTTGCAGATCGACGGGCCACGATGAACAAGACTTCCGTAGTTATGAATTGTTGATGGATCGAAAACCTACCTACAGGATACAGACTGAGGCGCGAGGCCAATATCCAGCTGCATCGATAGTGCGCAGTGGATTCCAAGGCTGAGGATGAGGACGAGGAGGAATGGGGCCAGGAAGGGGCCACGGGTAGCTAATCTGTTATAACTGTGGAGGACCAGGGAACTACGCGCAGGATTGTACCAACCCGACTAGAATATCATGCCCCTACTGCGAGCAATTCAATCATGAAATGATAGATTGCCCCACGTTGATAGCGCAGATACATGAGAAAAGGGCAGCACAACCTACGCCAATGCAGAACATCCAAATGATGAGGTCCGAACCGTGTGAGGAAGACCCCAACGTGAATATGGTGCTCAGAAGTGGCGCAACCACAGGTGAAGATAAGGGCAAACTAGCCGAGGAAGCCCCAGGGGTTCACAAGACCCCTACAAAGCAGCTTGAGTTCGAATTAGAATGTGCGAAGAAGACGTTTATGGAAGTTAAGAAGAGCTTCGCGGAGGTCTCTACCTCAGGTAGTAAGGATCAAATCGGGATGGAAATGGATCCCTTGATGCTAACTACCTTTTTAGAGACATGTATTAAGTTGCTACATGACAATAAGGCAGTTAAAGGATTTTAAGAACTGATGATGAGGTGTGTAGGGTCAGATGAACCTCGCGTGGTCCAGAAACTAGGAAAACATGCTTTGCGCACTGGACGGGAAATGCAGTTAACGGCGCAAATTGGTGACTATGAGATGGATCAGATCATTTTGGACCTAGGATTGAATGCAAACGTACTATCTAAACAAACATGGAAATGCATGGGAAGCCCCACATTACAATGGTCTCCTATTCAATTATGGATGGCAAACCAACAAAATATCTTGCCCATGGGGAGATTGCAAGGAGTCACGGTGGATAGAGAATGCGTGAGCACGCAAATGGACTTTGAGGTAATAGAAATTGTGGATGACAGTAACCCGTACCTTGCCTTGTTAGGCATAGTCTGGGTCACAGATATGAATGGAGTCATTAATCTAAAGAAACGGATGATGATATTTGAGAAGAAGTCCCTACGCGTAGCCATTTCGCTAGACCTAGCTGAAGGAGAGCGCTACACTGAGCCTGTGCGTGATGAGGACAGTGACGATGAACTAGACTGCATCTACAAGATAACTGCGTGAGATCAGGATCGGGTAAATCTGACAGCAGAGGGAAGGATATTGTGGGAACGCGTAGAGGCCTGCAATTCAGATTGAGATGAAGAAGACGAATGATGGCACAATCGGTTGGATGGAGTAACAACGTTAAACTGCAATATGATGACTTCGTCGTTGTATTGTGTAAAAGCTCAGGATTGAGAGCTGCCAATGTATGATAGGTTGACAGCGGTGGATGAATTCCTAACCCAGTTTGAGAACACGGTACTAGAACACCAGTGGTTTGATGCATTAAAATGGGCATTGCGTGTGACGCCTGCGCATTGGTGGGGAACACATGAAGGAACTTTTGAACACTGGCACGGCTACAAGAAGATGATGTAGATCAGGTTTGGAAATCCGGAACTACGAATAATTGAGAAGTATGATGGGCGTGATGACCCGCGCATGCACCTCACCAGATGGACCCAGGCCTATGGAGAAGAACCCCAGCCAGAGTGGGTACACTTATTTTATCATACCCTGGATATCATCCCAAGGCACTACTATACTAAAACAAAACTTCGACATGGTACAGGCGAATGGGATGTCTTGCGTGAAGGATTTTTATTAACATTCTTATTTGAGTACCAATGGATGGATATGGTTGACGATGGGTTGCAAGTTGTGAAGGCCGCCATTTTCAAATTACCACTAGAACCAGAGGAGATATTGCAGCTAGATTGGTCGCATCAGTTGAGCCAGGCCCTTGAATGTTACAACGTGCAGGTAGAATATGATGAGGACAATCCCATAAACATTAATATTCCAGAAACAGAGGGGAGTCGCGAGGTTCACGGACTAGCGATCGAGGATCTTGACATCACTGCGCTGCTGAAAAGGAAACAAGTGAACATTGGTACGGAGGAGGAGCCAAAGTATGCAACACTTGGGGACTATTGGAATGATGCCACGGTGGAGAAGGTCGTCGAGTTACTTCGCGAATATCAAGATTTATTCTCGACCAAAATCACGGAGTTAAAAGGGATCCTCGGTGACCTAGGAATGATGAAGATAACCTTGAAGCCAGACACAGAGCCCGTCAAGCAGCGACCTTACCAGTTGGATCCAAAATATAAAGCAAAGGTCCATGAAGAGTTGGACAAAATGCTTGCAGCAAGAATAATTGAACCAGTGGAGGAATCTGACTGGGTAAGTCCTATGGTGGTACAGGAGAAAAAACAGAAGGGATAAATTCGCATCTGTGTGGATCTCAGGAAGCTTAATGATGCATGTGTTAAAGATCCATTCTCGATGCCATTTATAGACGAAGTACTGGAAAATGTTGGTGGACAGGAAGCCTATTCCTTCACGGACGGTTTCTCGGGGTACCACCAGATCAAGATTGCCCTGGAGGATAGGAGTAAAACAACTTTCACAAACGAATGGGGCTGTTTTTAGTACACGGTGATGCCCTTTGGAATGAAGAATGTGCCGGCGATATTCTCACACGTCGTGGTAGCTTCATTCCAGGAATTTATACATAAGTTTTTAGAGGTCTATCTTGATGATTGGACCGTCTTTGGGCTAGTAAAGAAACATATCGCAAGCTTATGGTTAATGCTGGATACTTGCCGATGGAACCAATTTGCGCTAAATCTAAAGAAGTGTACTATCCTCATCCCCTTTGGGAACCTGCTTGGCCATGTGGTTTGCAAGCAAGCCCTGATGGTAGACCCGGCGAAGATTGTTGTCATACTCAATCTGCAAGTGCCGCGAAGTGTCAAACAACTACGCGCCACATTGGGACACACTGGTTACTATCAAAAGTTCATAAAGAGCTACGCACAGATCATGACAACAATGGAATAGTTGTTGAAAAAGGACGCTGCTTATTGTTGCAATAAGGAATGTAACAAAAGTCTGGAAACTCTCAAGGAGAAGATGGCATCAGCTCCCATTTTGGTCTTTCCAAAATGGGACATTGAATTCCACGTGCATGTTGACGCATCATGTATCGCACTCGGTGCGGTACTCACATAGGAAGGAGCGGAAGGAATTGATCACCTGATCACGTTCGCAAGTCAACGATTGTCCAAAGCTGAAAAGAACTACTCCACTACTGAGTGTGAGGGGTTGGCGATGGTATACGCACTCCAGAAATACCACCACTAGCTACTCGAGGGACACTTTAAGATGTATACTGATCATTCCACGCTAAAATACTTAGTGAATAAGGCTGTGTTGGGGGGGCACATTTTTAGATGGTTGTTATTATTTCAAGAATATGATTTTGAAGTCATCGTAAATCTGGGACGTCTAAACGCAGGCCCAGATCACCTGTTCCGAATTGAGAATGGTGAAGAACCCACAAACTTAGAGGAGGGACTACTTGATGCACAACTCTATGTAGTGCGCATTGCAGATGGCCACTTTGAGGATATAATTCACTTCTTAACTACAGGAACCGCGCCGCAGGGGTATTTTGTTCAGCAGAAGAAAGAACTGGTGATATGTTATGAAACCAGCTCAAGAAAAGATAGAAAAGAAAGATCAACGCCTTAGAATTCAGCCTCTTCGAGGGGGTAACCTCCTTTACATTACATAAATGAACAATTCTTGGATGATACAAATGAAAAGACCTCCTTTCTATATATAGGAGTCTAAGGGGTCATAACATAATCAGAGCCGACATAACAATAATAATGTAAGGGCACAATAATAACAATAATGGGCTTCTATGGGGCACATTAGTAACAATATGGGCACTACATGGGTACATCAATATAATAAGTGGGTTGTACTAATAACAATAAGGGGTTACACTAGTAGTATAGGGGCCTAACATGCCCCTCTCCTTCAAAAAGCGTTGTCCTCAATGCTTGAGTAGTTCTTGATGCTTATGTATAAAATTTTTGTCCTCCCATTTGGAATCTTTAGTGGGTAAGTTCTTCCACTTGATGAGATACTCTGAAATTGATCGATTTCGTAGCTGTCGGGTTCTTGTTTCTGTGATTGCTCCAGGTTCCAATATGATTTTTCCTTGCTTTTCAATATCTAGCAATATTTCTTGAATTGGGATCTCTTGCAACTTTTGAATAAGTGGCCATACTTCTTTGTCCTTCTTCCATTCATCCCTTGCTTCGTTTATCCAATCTGGTTGGATAATAGAAATAGCACAAAACAATGCTTCCACATCCTCATCCTTGAAGAGTCTTCCCATTCGGTAAGGTCGCCATTTTTTAAGTGCATGTAGTATTGCCAACATTTCCTGTTGTTTCATTTGATTTTGCACCGAAGTGGCGCTATCCTTTAAAAGTTGGAGAACTTGTTGTTGATGCTCGATGTGATCTTTCACTGCTTGAACCTTTTTCTTCTTGATATGTCCTTCTATCTTTAGAGTTTGAGGAGTGGTAATTTCTTCCAGTCCTTTACAAGATATGGTTGGATTCATTTCTTGACGCTCGATGTGATCTTTCACTTCTTGAACATTTTTCTTCTTGATATGTCCTGCTGTCTTGCTAGTTTGAGGAGTGGTAATTCCGACCAGTGAATTACAAGATATGGTTGGATTCATTTCTTCTTTCTCGATGTGATCTTTCACTTCTTGCACCTTTTTCTTCTTGATATTTCCTTCTATCTTGAGAGTTTGAGGAGTGGTCATTCTTGCCAATAGTTTACAAGATATGTTCTGATTCATTTCTTCTTTCTCTGGGGTCGGGTCCTGGCATATATCCTCTTCTTTTGATGTTTCTTGATCCTTTTCTTCCTCCTCTTCATACTCTATGTAAAATAATTTCTTCTCAGCACACTTATGACCTTTAGTGCATTTGCTATCACAATTGTAACAAAGCCCTTTTTCTCTTTTTTCTTCCAATTGTTGTGGTGTAACCCTTGTAGGTTGTGGAAGGCTAGGAGGAACAACACGTCCATCTTTATAGTTGTGAGGGTTAGACTTCCTTGTTGCCATAATTTTACTTTCAAATATGTCACATATCCCTTTTACTCTTTCCAATTGTTGTGGTGTGGCTCTAAGGAAGGTGTTGCTCTTTGTATCCTCATAATGTGCTATCATTTCCTCCATGAGAATTGACCACGTAACAAGTTTTTTACGAGAACAAAGCCCTTTATACCATAAAAACTGATCCGGTTCTAAATATGAAGATGCAATACATACCTTTTGTAACATTTGTACACCATGTAGATCAAAATATTGCTCCATCTGAAGTATCCAATTTACCGGATCCTTGCCATCAAACTTCCTCATCTTCTTTTTTCTTGATTTTAGGACCTCGAACTTTAAATGACTGTAACTCTGTACTTATAGATATTTAAGTTCTGAAATTCCTACCTGTAGTAGCCCTCTGTGTCCTCTTTCCAATGCCACCAGCCTGATCCAAATTGGATTCTCAAGAAAGAGTTATGCACAATCTCCCGCAGTGACCTGATTATAGACTAGTTCAGTATAACGAACTTGTATGAAGTGCCACGTGTCACTATTTCAACCTTTGACTATGAAAGATATATAAACGAAAACTAAAGTCCGTCCTCTTTTTGTACCTTCTTACGAAATTTCAATCCGATGTTCAGAAAGAAAGTTATGACGATTTTTCCCAGGTCACCTGTTTTGAGTGTAATTCAGGAGTCTGCAAAAATACCAACTTCCTCAGATCATATCTCTGAAAATATCACGCTAAAAGCTCTGAAATTTGGACCCACAGTTCAGTGCGATTTCTTCTCAAATGGGTTTTTTTTGTGACTTCCGAAACGTCACAAAAAAAAAATTTATAGCGAAAATGCCACGATGTCCTGTTTGGAGCAGCGAAACCCTAGAATCCAAAGCTCTGATACCAAATGTTATGAAACCAACTCAAGAAAAGATAGAAAAGAAAGATCAATGCCTTAGAATTCAGCCTCTTCGAGGGGGTAACCTCCTTTACATTACATAAATGAACAATTCTTGGATGATACAAATGAAAAGACCTCCTTTCTATATATAGGAGTCTAAGGGGTCATAACATAATCAGAGCCGACATAACAATAATAATGTAAGGGCACAATAATAACAATAATGGGCTTCTATGGGGCACATTAGTAACAATATGGGCACTACATGGGTACATCAATATAATAAGTGGGTTGTACTAATAACAATAAGGGGTTACACTAGTAGTATAGGGGCCTAACATGATACTCGCAGTAGACTTTACTGTTATTGCAGGACACCTCTACAAAATGGGCAATGATGAAATATTACGCAGATATGTACCTGAATTTGAGCGAGGATAGGTCCTTGCCGAAGCACATGGTGGGGTTGCAAGAGGAAATTATGCGGGATGCACCATAGCACAGAAGATTCTTCGTGTTGGACTATGGTGGCCAACTCTATATCAAGATTCAAAAGTGTACTGTCGGGCTTGCGACGTATGTCAATGGACTAGGAAACCATCGTGGAGGGATGAAATGCCGCTCAAGCCACAGATGACGTTGCAACCATTTGAAAAATGGGCGATCGACTTTGTGGGGCCTATCACACCTCAAGGAAAGACGGGTGCGCGCTATATCATCACCGCGACAGAATACTTGACCCAATGGGCGAAAGCACAGCCGATTAAGGACTGCACGACCACTACAGCTGCGAAATTTTTGTTCAAGAATGTGTTAACGCGGTTTGGATGTCCAAAAATTATAATGAGTGATCGCGAAACACACTTCCTAAATGAGACTATCAGCGTGCTCACTGAGGAGTTCCAGATATATCATCAACAGAGTACGCCATACCATCCGCAAGCAAATGGGACTGTTGAAGCTTTTAACAAGATTTTGGAGACTGTGTTGACTAAGGTATGTAATGCGCAATGAAATGATTGGGATTTGCGCGTACCTGATGTGCTATGGGCATATCGAACAACGCGCAAAAAGTTGACAGGCCAGGCACCTTTCCGGTTAGTCTATGGCAAGGAAGTCGTCATGCTAATGGAATACATTGTACCTAGTTTACGAATAGCAGTGACGACAGGCATGGCATTCCGTGGGGCTTTGGAAGAAAGGATCGTACAACTGGAAGAACTTGAGGAGGAATGGTTTCTAGTAGGATTCCATCAGCAGGTACAAAAGCAGCAGGAAAAAGCTTGGCATGATTGCCATATCAAGATGGGCACATTCAAAGAAAATGATCTAGTATTACTATATGATAACAAGTTCGAGAAATTCCCTCGAAAGCTCCAAATGCATTGGTTGGGACCATATGTAGTCAAAGAAGTCATGGATGGAGGCGCAGTCCAGCTTGCCAAGCTTAATTAAGAGCCTTTCCCAGGCAGAGTAAATGGTAGTCGCCTGAAGCTCTACACGGGTGGGCCGACCACCTAACTAACCAATCGAAGGACAGTCTCACCGCTCCAACCAGTTGAAAGAGAGCGTGGAACAATAAAGCAATCTATGGGGGAGCTGCGTGACAACAAGGGTGTGCGTAGAAGTGGTATGTCACATGGGTCGCAGTTGCGCAGAAGTGGCTGTGTTGCTGCGTGGACAAGCAGAGAGGTGACCATTGCTGACACTGTTCATGACAAGATGTCTGAGTTATGGCGAAAGGGAGTGGGCGGCGAGAAATTAAGAAACGAGGTACGAGCCAGATCCGGAACAATCTACCGCAGGCTTAACATTACGGTGCCAGAAATGGAGGGAACTGCTGAATTTGAATTTCAAAACGCTTATAAATCACAGGGGGGCATCCACCGAACAATCAGTGGTTTCGAGAGAAGTAAGCTATTATGCCTTTCCACCAGTATGGAGCTGTTGCTCATTGACGCGAAAGGAGTAAGCCCGGGGTTTGTAATATGGCCAATAGAGATGTAGGACTTTCTAGATAGTGTGGTGTCGATGGTCGCGGGTGTCACACAGAGTTTAGTACCACCGGTAGGGGATGTACTAGAAATTCGTAGACACGCAGCAAAACTGGTTCAGAGGCCACTGCCTAATCCATGGGCTGGCCAGCCACCCATAAACGATAGGGGAAAGACTGTGAATATGGACACAAATGATGGAATTGCAGTTTGTCTCTGATCCACCTTGAAGATTGGGATCTCACAGACAACAACATCTTTCTTGCAAAAATGCAACACAAGCTGTAGCTGACAGTGTGTATGGTAGACCGGAAATTGGAGATTCGCTGCGTTGTCATGAAGAGTTCCCGTAGGCGGCACCCCAGCTTGAGCTAAAATCCTATGAGGGAGTGCTCTTTGTTAACTAAGCATAGCAGCACGAGCATCATCGGTTGCGCAAATTAGTAGAGGTAATGGAGCAGGAACTTGAAGAAGCGTTGCAGGAGACAAAGAGGGAGCATCAGAAAGTAGTGCGTCACTCACAGGGATGGTGGACCATGAAGCCTTGGCAGCGCGTATCGCCGCACCGACGAGTGACTCGGGACGAGTCACGATGATTATGTTGGGGGCCTGTTGGGCAGCGGAGGCCCTGTGTAATGGTGTTGGGGCTTAAAGCTCGTAATTTAGGGTAATGATATTGTAAAAGTTCCGCGAAGTACACAGAGCTCAGAATGTAATAGGTCGATTCAAAGGGTTGTCCGCCCGAAAATAATGTAAAATAATAGAAAGTGAGTCGGCCTACCCATGGTCTGCGGACCATGGAAATGTATAAATAGAGCAAGGCTCTATGGTTAGAAGTTAGTTTTTGGTTTTGGATCTTAAGGTATTATGGGTTTGTAAAAGCAATAGTCGATTTGAGTCTGCAAGTCCGAGCCGTGGGTGTTAGTGGTTGGCTAGAGGCTCTGCAGCTGTGTGCGCGAAGGCCTGGTAGAGTCCGCAGTTGTGTGCACGGACCCCTACAACTGAGTGCGCAGGGTAGATCTGGTTGTACTAAATAGAAGAAATTAATAAAGATAACTTGTTTCTGAAATATTGTGGATCTGGTGTATTCTGGTTTATGCATCTGTTATGATCTATATGTTTATTTATGCTTATGTGTGATTGCGTGCACGAGTTATTATTGTTAAATGTTTGTTTAAAGACCTTGCGAATTAGTTCTGATCTATAATAAATCCATATAATTAATAAGATTCGGGAAGTGACTGGCGTGGATCTACACAAAGGACAGATCTCTGTGCAGAGTAGCGCAAGAGTGCAGAACGGTTCGCGACCTTCCAGACCACATCCAGACATCCCAAAGGTGCAGAAACCTGGTTCCAACACCCTCCCATACTACCTCGGGTGAGACTTCAGTCTGCACTACGTGGATTGTTGCCGAAAGGGCCGATCTTACGGGATTTGTTCGGCTAAGCCACTTCTAAACCTGGGTCAGGCCCCAATAAGCCAACATCTACTAACTATTCAAGGGTGGAAAGAACCAACTCTTCAACTATTGAAACCATTATCCTAGTGGGGGTATTTTGGTTCTTCTTTGGAAAATACAGAAGAGTTTTTATTCCAGGTATCAATCCAATAGCTCTCACAAACGTTCGGGTGATGGGGCAGTAAGGTTGTGCAGTCTTAGGATGAGAAGAATTACCAACTTCAGGAATGCACACGTGGTAGTTGCCGGGAATGTTACTCCTTTCACCAGAGGAAGTAAGATTGGGGTTGGTGGGGTTATCATCCATAGAAGTTTGATTTACCTCCTTTTAGCACCATAAATGTTGATGGTGCGTGACTCGCCAACATTCAGGGGATCTCCCCGATATGAAGTAAAAATTAGACCTCCCACCATTTGGTGTAGGAATCCCATAAGGTATAAATGCCTGGTTGTCGAATCCTTTAAGATTTTCCTTGGCTCTAATTGTTAGCAAGAGAGAGAGATGCAATGGTGCCTTCGAAAAGAAATACAGTGTGCCTGGTGAGTGTTCAGTTGTAAATGTGTTAACGTTCTTCTACTATGGAGAGGGGAGGAAAGTGAGCCTCTAAGAGAGAGGTAGTAGTACCACCCAAGAAGAGACACACATGAACCAGAAGGATCCATCTAAGATCGAGTAGAATAGTCCACAGAGGATGTGACAATCATTACCACCAACAAATGAAGAAAGGTATGTCTAATATCCTCTGAAATACTCCACAAGGATGGGACAAAAATAACAACCATTACAACACATTCTCAATAAGATAAGTACTAAAACAACCAAAATAGTTTAACTATCTTAACACATGTGAAAGCAAACATGAAATACAAACATTAGTAGAATAGTCTTACAAACATTGATAATCCATGCATGAATAACATGTTGGCATTGAAGGCTTTTTCTATTAAGTAAAAGTTCCAAGGCACATGTTTACAATGTACATCACTAGCTCCAGTAGTGGACTATTGGAGCCATTCCTTGCTCCCCAACTATCTCATCTCTCTAATTCTTTGTGAGAGGAGCCAAGGTGAAAAGTCCTTTGCTCATACAATGAGGGAGTATATATAACCAAGGGGTAATGCTTCCCCTTCCTTGTGACCTTTTGACTACTCTCATAAGTGTTTGAATTCCTATGACTTTTCAACTTATATGACTTTTTGCATTCTACACGTGTCCTTTGGACTTTCACTTGACAATATATTTCTGAAACATATGTTACACCATTGGCCACAAGGTGTGGCATGTGAGTACTCATGACATGGCATGACATGATGCTGCTGACATGGACTGCATGATGATATGGAAATTTCAAGCCACTAATGTTGTTGAGTGCTGAGTGTCTCCTTGAAGATGCTCTTCTTTTTCACCTCGGTATGACTTGGTAATAAGGAATCTTCAATGATCTTGAGTCTTGAGTTATGATCACAAATTGATGTCCCTTTTTCTTTTCTTGATTGATCGACTTGTGTGTTTAGATACAAGTGTGTACTTTAGCAAGGCTCCTCCTTCATCTCCTTCTTCACCATATTTCCATGGTCTGATAGAGTACTTGCTTATGAAATTCACTCATGACGAGATGACATAAGTCTGAAAACCCCCTAGTTTAAGATAGTGCATTTTGATCCATTAACTAAGAAAGAACGAGGTGACAGGTTGGGAGAGAGGGGTTAGTGACTATGTAGTGCACAGTTCCAATAGCCAGGGGTGAGGCTTGATATTTGAGACTGCGCAATGCACAGTTTAGGTATGATTGAGGTAAAAAAATATGTAGTTATGAGAGCCAGTGGGATAGGCTTAGGGGATGAGCATTGCGAGGACACACTATGCAGTTTTGGGATAAAAGTAAGGTAAGGATACTGCACAATTTTGCAGTTCAGAGGCTCAAGGGATGAGCTTGAGGCTTGTAATTGTACAATTCATAGTGAAGGCAGGGATGGTAGGAATGATTGCACAAATCTCAAGGTCAAGGTCAGAGCTTGAGCACAGAAACTACGTAGTACAATAGTCCTGGGAGGTAGGAACTGTGCATTACACAATGTCAAGGGGAAAGGTCTCAACCAGAGGAATAGAACTATATAGTATGCAGTCTAGGGAGGTTGGGTGAAGCCAAGTTTCTTAGCTGAGAAGCCTTCTCAGAAATAGTTAAGTGTAAGACGAGTTAGACTAATGTGAACAGTGATAAGACTTCAAATGTGATCTTGTGGTGTAGGTAAATTTTCGATGTAGATAAAGACAATCCCTCTAGCCTGAGAGAGAGGGTCTAGCCACAAACAAAAAATCTAATATAAACTTCCTTAGACTAGAATCGAATAAGAGGGCCTACCTCTTAGAACGCTAATCTACTTGATGACGATCCTACTTCCTTGCTCCAACTTCCTTTCGTTTCTTCCTTTAGATACCTGAAACAAATATGCAAGAGACAACAACAAACATGATAACATACAATCACATTCAATCTACTTAAAAATTCAAGGAGTCTTAAGCCATTAAGTGTAGCATAACACTCAATGTAGTAAATAAACCATTAGTTTTATTGATATAACTTCAGAAAGAGATACAACCGAAGTCTTGACGTTGCAGGTCTCCTCCGACGTATCCGGGTTCCCACACCTCTACTAGCATCTCATGGATAGCCTCAACAATGGGAGTTTAAGGATTCCTCCCTTTAGTTCCAAACCACACCAAACATACTATTCTCCCTTCACAAACATAAACTAGAAGGCTACAAGCTATAGATATCTTGTTGGTTATTCAAGCTCCAAAAGACAGCTAAGACTAGTTTAGCTTGGAAAGGAAGGATTTTATATAGCTTTGATGGAGGGGAGATGGTTCCTCTTATTATGGGAGAGGCCTTATCTCTTGGGTTTGTTCCATCTTAATAGGGGAAAGGAACCCAAACTAACTTCCTCAGCTCCATCTAGCCTAACCATTTACCAGACTTCCATTACAAATGTTTTAGACCTGGAAGCTTTGACTCCATATTTAAAAAAATTGCCAAAAGAGAATCGACGCGACTGAGAAAAGGATCATTTATGTCATACGACGCTAGTCCTAGTTTCAAACTCTTCAAATCGGCGCGAGGAGGGAAAGGGTCATTAGTGTCAGTCTTGTAAACTGGGGTAAAAGGAAGATTCTTGGGAAATGATGTAAAAGGGAATTGTTCTGCTCATGAAGAGAGACATAATGGGAGTCTCTTCATGATGGGGAAGCATGTAGGTTCACTGTAGAGGTCCTCCAAGATCATGGAACGGGGAGTACAGGGACAGTGACAAAATGCTGTGTAACAGATGCCCCCTAAAGCGTGAAAATCGAACTAGAGTGGGTTGAAATGCTTTACAAGTAGATGCGGGGAATCAGAGTCCATCATTGGAAATCATGCAAGCAAGCATAGATACACATACATCACTGAAATCTCTGATAAATGATACATGAATCATGGTATGGAAGCAGTCGTCCAGAGAATGATCCTGTAAATGGATCCAAGGCATGGGCGCAACCATCCAATAAAGAGGATCATATCGAAACCAAGGTATGTTCGTAGCCATCCAATAATGAAAAGGATCACATATAACAACTAATGGTATGGTCGTAGCCATCCATATGAAAGAGACATGTATATCAACATGGTCATGCCACATCACCTTGCAACCTAGACTTTTGTAATCTGAGCCTAGGGTCTTGCGCTGCAACACAACCCGATCAAAGTACAAATTCTAACATGTGAATAAATGTGTTGACGTCAAACATGCTAGAAATTCACTTGATTACTGGTCAATGATGTGAACCATTAACAAGCGCGAGAGAAACCACCAATAACCACAATGGTTCTCAAGGTACCCGCAACACAATCCATGAAATGTGAATAAAGGAAATGAAGTCGAACACCCATGAAATCACCTGATCGAAAGCCAATGATGTGAACTTGTCGTGGAGTGTGAAGAACTTGCCATTAGGGCATGCAAGCTCCAAGGTATTGGAAATGAGTCTCTTGGCCAACTTCCTGGATAATGAGCTGAAGTCGATAGGAAGTGACTGTGTCGAAGGAGGGCCATGATGTATCCCACATCATCGAAACGAGATAAAGAGGTGCAATGATTATGGATGATACAAAGAATCAAGAATGAGTGTAACTATAGAAAGACAACTCTTGAACATATCGGTGACATGACTCTAGATTTTGGCAACTTTTGGATCCATAGGATTGGAGGTCATGATGACATGGAAAAGATCAAATGGAAAGCAAAAATGAATGGCCCAACCTAGGAAACTCAATGATGAAGTGAGGATATCCCAACCTGACACAAACTAGAAAGTGTCATGTTTAAGAGTGAGTTGTCGACATAATTGATAGAATTTCCCATTTTCCCCCACGATTTCTGGTAGGTACCACAATTATTTTTTAATCGCAAGCTTGAAAGGGATAGCATGTGCTTGCACTGTAAGTCCATATTTCAGATGAATCCGATCTAGTAAGATTAATGAGCCCTAGGAAGGAGAAGCTCATGTCCGTCATGGTGACGAATCTGATGTAATTTAATGTTTTAACGAGTTCGACAAAGGTGTAACTAGGTATCTTTTTCATGTTTAGAGAGTTTGAAAAAGACATGGAAAAGAAAACTCCACATGGTCCCTTTTTGTACATTTGTGTCTCTCGAGCCCGAAAATGTAGAAAACGATACTTAAGAGAACTTCTTGACCATTTCAGTCAAGGAGTAACTTTTTTGTAAATAGTTTATCCCAACCCGAAAAAGGGGTAAATGTATATTGGGTAGTCGACGTTTCGCAGCCTTTAATGAGTTCAAAATGACAAGAGCTCGGCAATCTTTTCGTGTTTAAAGAGTCGGAAAAGAGCTTGAAAGTGAACCCCCCAATTGTATTCTCTTTAACGAGTTAAAAAGGGAACAATACTCAACGATCTTTTCATTTGAGGTTTTACGAGTCGAGAAAAGAGCTTAAACGCAACTCCAGTACCATCATTAGTAATCTATCACCTGTCACTGCACAAGAGGTAAACCTATTATCCAATTTCTGAGGTAAAAGAGATGAAAAATGCTTTTAAAACCTTAAAATATCGTTAAAAATGAATAAAAGGGAGAAAAGTAAATAAATTTTTACCATTTTGCCTTTTTACCTTGTGTGGAGAAATTTTCACCCATTTGTGCCCTAGATTTTCTGGCGCAGATTGCGGTAGATCTAGGAGGCCATTCAACGATCCGTCAGTTGAGTGTAAGAGCTGATACCCTTAGTTTCATTTTTATGCTTGTTTTTCTTGTTTTTAACCGTTTTTTGGATTTCTGGAGGAGATCTGAGTAAAACAATTTCATCCTTGGTCGATGTGATTTCCAAGCATGGGATTGCGCCGATTGAGGATCATTAACACAACCAAGTGCATCGTCGGTGCTACTATTTTTAAAACAATTGTGTTGGCACCGTGAACATAACAAATTTGATTTTTTGCCCAATTTCTCTACTTTGAATCCAAATTTCTTTAGCCAAGGATGAATTCTGACTTGATTCTATGGTTTTTGCAGGCAAAACACAACGAAAAATGGTCGATTGGAAAGAACGTGAGCATGAGGCAATTGATTCACAAGCATTGGCAGACCAAAACTGTTTAAATGCCCTGAGGAACTGTGGGCTTCTCAAATTATTCCTCACACTGGTCTTCGGGCTCAAGTATTGATTCGGGACCCAGAACTAGAATTGGAAACTTCTGACATCTATTTCAGCAATGGACTGTCCCGAAGAAGGGAACCAATCAATCTATATGGGGCCAGGCCTATTGGGGCAAGCGTGAACATGTTTCTCGCAGAACACTGCCCAGAAGCACTGAAATCAAAGAGTGGCAAGGCTGAGATTATGACTATCGATGACCTTGTGCTGAAAGTAATGCTTTTGACCATAAATAGAGTGGTTGGGGTTCAGGAATTGCATGAGTCCAACAAGTCCAAATTCCAGTATGTCATAGACTATACAGCACAAACTATCTTCAACTGGGCGGAAGCCATGAAGGTAAACATGAAGCGCCGGTTATCCAAAGCCAAGGCAGGAAACCTGAGGCAGTTCAGAGATGGTTCTGTTCTAGTGACCTTCTTTTTGGAGCAGATCCCACTATTTCACTATCAGCTTGCAGAGGTGAACCCACCATTGCCACGAGAACCATGGATGGTTTGTTGGAGTGAACTGATGCCTAGAATCACCGGGGGCCAGCATATGTCATACAAACCTGCCTTCTTTTTGTGGCTAAGGCATCAGCTGATTGTAGTAGAGGATTGGCCCTATAGCAGTACCAACTTCTGTGGCGATCCAGATATTTCGTTCCCAGAGGGAGAATATTACCATGATGGAGATAAGCAAAAACAATTTTAATTTTTTTATTTTTTATTGTTTTTGAAATATATGCATTCATGACAGTTTGATTTTGTAAATGCAGATGTGGGACCAGAGCGACCTGCTGGGATGTCCCCGATTTCCAGGCGCATTGCTCGATAGTTTTATATCGCTCCTTATCAGGAAGGAGTCGATAATGAGGAGGAAATTGTGTGGAACCTTGAGGGATTGACCAAAGGAATCGTAGAGTATGCCCCGGTGGGTGACGTCCCACGACAGTATCAGCGGCACACAGTGGGGGTATCAGACTAGATACGCCAACTACTAACTCGTGTAGTACGAGCAGTGACGTGTTATCATGAGCACCATGCCGAGTAGTCCATAGGTTTAGCATTTTACAGTTTTGAGGCCTGCGAGCCACAGATGTACTTTGAACACATATATTATTTTTTGGGGTTTTGATGTATGACACTCAAACATTATCGACATATATATATATATATATATATATATATATGCTATATTTTCTACTTACTATGGTACAAATGTTTTGTTTTTTCACATATTTCGCAAATGTCTGTCCAACACATAATTAGCTAATGCATTTGTTAATGTATTCATATGCCTAGGAATATGATGATATGTGATGTAATCAAAATTTCTTTCCAAGAGACGAATATGCAAATACATTCTCAATATAAGGGTTTCTGATGGAATATTGCCTGTTGAGCTGAAGAACAACAAGTTGTGAATCAAGGAATGTGGAATCCTAAACTCTGAGTAATCCCTCTTCCCAATTCTCTTAAGTGATCATGCATATGTATAAAATTTTCACTGTCTACCTCAACAAGAATTTGTTCTGTAAATTTTGAAATACAGAGAAGCCTTTGCACCCTGATTGGTCCCATACTTTCATGGCCGTATCCATCTTTTCTCTTATGAGAAAACAAGAAATATATAAAAATATTTGTTTCTCCTCTTCATCGAGTGAATCATAACTAATTTTAAGAATTTGTTGTATATCAGGATGCCGATATTTAATTCTCCTCAATTTGGCCTCCCAATAAGTTTCATCTATGTTTCCACAAAAATGAATCGCTAATACTTTTAGGGATAAAGTCAATCCAGTGCAAATCTTTAAAATACTATCTACCAAATATTGAAAACAGGGGAGCGGATGGGGCTGGTGTTGGGGATTTTTCTGGTAAAATCCCAAAAACAAATAAAAATTGAACACACAGAAGCAATGCTCTGTTTTCTTCTCTCCTCATGATCCTTTGCATAGGGAATCTTTAAAAAAAAATTCTTGAGAACAGAGTATTACATACCCAGAAAAAGATTTCTATTCATTAAAACAAAATGCCTGATACAAACTTCATCCTCTTTGCTGAGAGGGATTCACCAAAAACAACATTCATCCAACAAAATATTTACTCTATCTCCTCCTGAGAATTTACACTGCTGGTGTGTAAAAAATCATTTACATTTACAACTGTGAAAAGATTTTACATAAACTGCTGTAAAAATCCTTTTTCACTTACTGGTGTAAAACTATTTTACACATACTGCTGTAAAAAAAATTTACATATGCAACTCCAAAAACTCATACACCCCGCACTGCTGTGCATATATCCTCTTTTTAAAAATCAACAATACAATAAAAATTTCATGCTGCTCCCCGCATTCTTTAGCTGTTGCTAGCTTCTATTTCATCCATGTGCAAAGTATTACCACAACAAAAAAAATACAGAGCACGTTTTTCACTTGGCTCGTAATATGAAAAACTTAAAAGAAAACATTATGTACTACCGTGGGTTTTACGACAGGTTCACAATATACATATGGTCAACGCTTTAAAAAAAATATAATATGTATGCCTTACAAAAAAAATACGTAATATGCATATGCGCCCATACCTCCAGTGTAATTAAAATTACTGTTCTACCAAAAACTTATGAACCACAATAACTATGCATTGAATGATTTTACGGCGGTCAACTCAAACTTCAATTCACTCCATGCAAAGTCATTAATGCTGGCTCGAATGTAACTTTGAAACAATCGACGGCGGAGAACAACGAAGGCGATCGGACGGCTGGAATGAATATCGGGAGCCCACTTCACGCTGAACTTTAGGCTCCGAAATGTCAGTCCTGCTGACGTATATAGAGGACCACGTGGCTGAGTATAATTGTATCGGGCTCGATTATACGGAAACTACTTTGTGACAAAAAGCAGTCTGATAAGTTTAAGTGGTTTGGAGGAGCGGTTTTGGCATTGTACAAATGAACGAACGCGGTTGAAATTATATTTTCAACACTCCCCTTTAATTTCAACTGCTGGGCATTCAGTCATACCCAGACACTTCCTTAAAAATTCAAAGCTTTTCTGATCCACTGGCTTTGTCAAAATGTCTGCTACCTATTCTTGAGTCCTGCAATGTTCTAGGACAATTTCTCCATTGTTCACCAATTCTCTGATGTAGTGAAACCTTGTATCAATGTGTTTCGTTCTCTTATGAAACACTGAATTCTTTGACAATGCAATAGCTGAGCTATTGTCACAAAAAATCACTGTCGCTTTTGCCTGCTCTTGGCCTAAGCTCCTCAACATTCTTCTCATCCAAACTGCTTAACATGCTGCTGCTGTAGCTGCCACATATTCAGCCTCTGCTGTAGACAATGCTACAATAGACTGCTTCTTAGAAGCCCATGAAATGGCTCCTGAACCCATATGAAAACATAACCGGAAGTGCTTTTCCGATCATCTACACTTCCAGCACAATCACTATCAGTGTATCCAATTAAATCTGAATGTTCTGAGACAATATATAAAATGCCAAACATTTTGGTACCTTTGACATACCTTAAAATTCTTTTTGCTGCCTGCCAATGTGCCTCCTTTGGCCTCTCCATGAATCTGGAAATTAAACTAACAGCAAACATAATGTCAGGCCTAGTTGCTGTTAAATACATAAGGCTGCCAACAATACTCTTGTACAAACTAGGATCAAAATCCTTGCTGCTGTCCTCTCTGCTGAGTTTTAATCCCATTACTGTGGGAGTGATCGCTGCTTTGCATTCTTGCATGTTAAATCTGCCCAACACTTGATTTACATATCTAGCTTGTGAGATAAAAATTCCTTTTTCATTTTGATCTACTTCTATGCCTAAGAAGTATCTCAAGAAACCCATGTCAGTCATTTCAAATTCCTCTTTCATGACTGATTTAAAATTCTCAATGAGCTGATCATCATTACTTGTGAAAATAACATCATCAACATATAAGACAACAATCAAAATTTTACCATCCTTTTATTTGATGTAGATGGTGGGTTCTCCTTCACACTTGTCAAATTCATTATCCAATAGATAGGAATCTATCCTGCTGTACCATGCTCTTGGCGCTTGCTTCAGCCCATAAAGAGCCTTCTTCAATTTGCACACTTTGTGCTCTTCACCTTTCTTCTCATAGCCTATAGGTTGTTCAATGTAAACCTCTTCCATTAACACTCCATTTAGGAATGCTGACTTCACGTCCATTTGGTAAACTTTCCACTTGTTTTGAGCTGCTATAGACAACACTGCTCTCACGGTTTCCATTCTTGCAACCGGTGCGAAAGTCTTCTCATAATCTCTCCCATACTACTACTTGTATCCTTTGACAACCAGCCTTGCCTTGTGTCTTTCTATCTTGCCTTCAACATTGCTCTTGGTCTTGTAGACCCATTTAACTCCAATGACTTCTTTACCTTTTGGTAGCTCAACCAAATCCCATGTTTTGTTTCTCTCTATGGCATTCATCTCTTCATCCATAGCTTCTATCCATTTCTTATCTTTAATTGCTTCTTCGAAATGAATAGGATCATCAACATGACAATACAAGGAAAATAAGGAATTCATTCCTTCATCATAAATGTCACTTAAGTTTCTGAACTTCTTACCTCTTTCATTTGGTGTGCAAGTGCTTGAAGATGCACTTGAATTTCCTCCTTGTGGTGTGCTTGATGAAGCACTTTCATTTATCATCAATAGTGTCCCTTGCTGTCCTTGTGTTGGCGCTGCTGTTTGGGGATGCATTTCAGCCACCTCCTCATCATCTTCATCATGAGACAAACAGTTTTTAACATTCACTGTTTTCTCTATGCTTCCATCCCAAGCTTCCTCTTCAATGAATTGAACATCTCTGCTGACAAAAAACTTCTTGGTGGATGGGATATACAACATGTAGGCTTTGGATTCCTCACTGTATCTAATGAAAAGACATTTCTCCCCTTTGCTGTCCAACTTCCTCCTTAGCTGATCTGGAATGTGGGCATAGGCCACACATCCAAAAACTCTCATGTGGGTGACTCCTTGCTTTCTCCCACTCCATGCTTCTTCTGGCACTTTGTTCAACACTGCTTTTGTAGGACACCTGTTCAAAATGTAAACTGCACAATTTACAGCTTCAGCCCAATAATCATTTGGCAAATGCTTTGCCTTTAGCATGCTCCTCGCCATATCCATGATGGTCCTATTCTTCCTTTCAGCAACTCCATTTTGCTGTGGGGTGTACCTTGTTGTAAACTGTTTGTGAATTCCATTTTCTCTACAAAATCATAGGAATTCCTTGGAGATATACTCACCTCCTCTGTCAGTTCTCAAAACTTTTATATGCAGCCCGCTTTGGTTCTCCACAAGTGCTTTGAAATTTCGGAATTTTTCAAACACTTCACTTTTGTTTTTAAGAAAATATACCCAAGTTTTTCTTGTAAAGTCATCAATAAATGTTAGGAAATATTGGCTGCCTGCTAATGATGGAGCTTGCATTGGTCCACATAAATCTGAGTGGATGATCTCTAAGGGTGCCTTTGCCCTTATGCTTTTACCTGATGGAAAACTTTCTCTATGTTGTTTCCCCAAAATGCAACCTTCACAAAGGCTGTCCGGTTTCTCTATCAATGGTAATCCTCTTACCATTCCTTTTCTGCTTAACAAGTTTAGACCTCCAAAATTGAGATGTCCAAATCTCAAGTGCCACAACCAATTTTCATCCTTTGGCACGCTTTGGAAAGCCTCTTGGGTAACTGCTGCAATTTCTCCTTTGTTTTTCAAATCTGCCCTTATTCTAAGAGGGAACATCCTGTTCCTTGTCATCTTCACTTCAGCAATGCATCGTTTGCTGGGTGCTATATCCATGATGGTGCATACATCATTTTCAAAGAAAACATTGTAACCCTTTTGAACAAGTTGTCCAATACTCAAGAGGTTACATCTCATTCCAGGGACATAGTAGACATCTGCTATGGTTTTCTTCTCACCCTTCTTTGTAAATATTTTTACCTCTCCTTTTCCCATAACAGAAATTTTGCTATCAGTTCCTAGTGTGACTTCTGATTTCACATTTTTATCTAGGGTAGAAAAGAGGGCTATGTTTCCTGTCATATGGTTGCTACAACCTGAGTCTAAAAACCATATGTCTTCACTGTTTGTTTCAGCCATGTTACAAGCTAACAACACATTATCTTGGCTGCTGTTTTCTCTAGTGACATTTGCATTTTGTCTATTACTTATATCATGTTGCTTCTTCTTACATTCACTGGCATAATGCCCATATTTTTTACAATAATAGCATTAGACATTGGATTTTTCATACATTTGTCCTTGAGCATGATGTTGTCCTCTTTGTTGGCTGCTGCCTTGGCGTTGGTTCTGATTTGGATTGCTGCCTCTTCCTTGAGCATTTGCTGGACTGTTCCTTCCACCTCTATTCTAGCTTCTGCCTCTTCCTCTCTTGTTTCCTCTGCCTTGACCTCTTCCTCTTCCAAAAGACATCTGGGTCTTAAAGGCTTGCTCTAGAGATGAGTTTTCATTTCTACTCAACCTCTGCTCATGTGTTATCAGTGATGCATGAAGCTCATCAACTGAAAAGTTTGAGAGATCCTTTGTCTCTTCTATGGTGGTGACAATCACATCAAACTTTGAGGGTAGGACCCTCAACAATTTCTCCACAATCCTTCTTTCTTCAAGGGTTTCTCCATGAGTCCTTATCTGTGTGACCAGACCAATTACATGTGTGAAAAATGAGTCAATGGTGTCTGACTCCTTCATGCTCAGATTTTCAAAATCTCTCCTCAGCAACTGTAGTTTTGCTGTCTTTACTTTCTCTATGCCTTGATAGGTTGTTTTGAGGGTTTGCCATGCTTCATTGCATGTCTTAGCTACTGCTATCCTTGGAAACACACTCTGGTCCACTGCTTGATACAAGAATACAATGGATTTTGCATCCTTCTTCCTATTGCTCTTCAGCAGATCTCTCTCTGCCTGAGTTAAGTTGTTAAATTGATTTTCATCTGCTGGTTCTTCAAACCCATTTTCAACAAGTTCCCATAGATCTTGTGAGACAAACAGGGCTCTCATGGTTATGGCCCAGTAGTCATAGTTTTTCCCATTAAACTGTGGGAGCTGGGTGTTAAACATACCCATGCTAGTGCTAGTGCTAGCCATTCCTTGCATCCTCAACTATGCTTCAATTTCTTGACTGTGTATTTTAAAACAACTGACTGCTTCTTCAGCAACACAAAAAAAACTTTGAGGAATACCTGAATTTTTTTTGTCTGAGACTTCACTTTGTTGGAGAAGATTTACTGCTGCAACAAAAGACTCCTCCCTTCAGCTTTTTGAACACCTTCAAAGAGCCTAAGCCTGCTCTGATACCACTGTTGGGGATTTTTCTGGTAAAATCCCAAAAACAAATAAAAACTGAACACACAGAGGCAATGCTCTGTTTTCTTCTCTCCTCAGGACCCTTTGCACATGGAAGCTTTAAAAAAAAATTCTTGAGAACAGAGTATTACATACCCAGAAGAAGATTTCTATTCATTAAAACAAAATGCCTGATACAAACTTCATCCTCTTTGCTGAGAGGGATTCACCAAAAACAACATTCATCCAACAAAATATTTACTCTGTCTCCTCCTGAGAATTTACACTGCTGGTGTGTAAAAACTCATTTACATTTACAGCTGTGAAAAGATTTTACATAAACTGCTGTAAAAATCCTTTTTCACTTACTGGTGTAAAACTATTTTACACATACTGCTGTAAAAAAATTTTACATATGCAACTCCAAAAACTCATACACCCCGCACTGCTGTGCATATATCCTCTTTTTAAAAATCAACAATACAATAAAAATTTCATGCTGCTCCCCGCATTCTTTAGCTGCTGCTAGCTTCTATTTCATCCATGTGCAAAGTATTACCACAACAAAAAAAAATACAGAGCACGTTTTTCACTTGGCTCGTAATATGAAAAACTTAAAACAAAACATTATGTACTACCGTGGGTTTTACGACATGTTCACAATATACATATGGTCAACCCTTTAAAAAAAATATAATATGTATGCCTTAAAAAAAATACGTAATATGCATATGCGCCCATACCTCCAGTGTAATTAAAATTACTATTCTACCAAAAACTTACGAACTACAATAACTATGCATTGAATGATTTTACGGTGGTCAACTCAAACTTCAATTCACTCCACGCAAAGTCATTAATGCTGGCTCGAATGTAACTTTGAAACAATCGACGGCGGAGAACAATGAAGGCGATCGGACGGCTGGAATGAATATCGGGAGCCCACTTCACGCTGAACTTTAGGCTCCGAAATGTCAGTCCTGCTGACGTATATAGAGGACCACGTGGCTGAGTATAATTGTATCGGGCTCGATTATACGGAAACTACTTTGTGACCAAAAGCGGTCCGATAAGTTTAAGTGGTTTGGAGGAGCAGTTTTGGCATTGTACAAACGAACGAACGCGGTTGAAATTATATTTTCAATAGCTGGCAGAAAGCATGGCGGCAGAAGAGCTACCTGGAGTGATGTGTATTCATGCCACTTAACGGATAAATTGATGAAGGTTGTATTCCTGGCCTTGCAAGAACACATTTGCTCCAGGACGTAATCAAAATCAAACAGTTTGAGGGAAAGGTATATTTATCTGCACCTGGAAAAAGTGCATCCAACTAATCCAGATGATCTACATCATCCAAAATTAGCATGTCATGAGAAAAGGATCTGAAACACGACATGAGATGTTGTCTACAGGGATGGAATTTAACGGGCATTTTGCCCGTCATAAGGCTTTTTGAACGTATTTGACGGCTGGAATTTGTCAATGCCCGTTTTGAGTGACGTGCCCGGAAGAGTAAAAAACGTATTTTTGACGTTTGGAACATTTTCCAAAACGTTCTTACGCCTTTTTATTTTTCATATGATATAGTAATTTTTGGGCAAGTTTTTTTCACTGAAAATATGCTAAATTCTATTCAGCGTCTGTAACCAATAAGCATATTAAATTACAGATCGCATTATCTAGATACAAAGTAGGAACGGTAACTTTCCAGATGGTATATAGAAAGCCCAAAAAACTACCAAGAGTTTCTTTTTGTTTTTATTTATTTTTTCTTTTTGCAAAATTTGGGCTTTAAAATATTTGGGTATTTTTTCTGGTTTGAATGGGATTGATGTGATGAAAGATGGGTGCAGATTCATCGCTGCCAAGGGCCCCCTCAACTGCCCTTGTCCTTTTCCTTGCGTAGAGCAGAAAATAATAATTTAAATGAAACGCTGGGAAATTGTGTCATCGCAGTGCAAACATTTCGTCAAGTAATTTGCTTGCAAATTTGAGCGCTTGCCGATGATTTTATGGCGGTTTCTTGCGTTTTTCTGAGTATTCTTGTTTAAAGGATTTTAATGCATTTGACCTGCCAGCCATCCAGGCGCCCATATGGTCCTCGGGAATACGCACCCGTCTTGAGAGGACAGACAAAGGAATTCATCCGGTGGGGGAGCGCAGGGGATTCTTGGAATCGCGAAAGGCATTTTCAAAGGATATGACAGTTGATTCGATTGCTTGGTTGGTTTGACTCTTCTGGGTCGAAGGAAGGAACTTAGAGAAGCGAATTTCTGTTGGATTTGGATTCTTGGGTTCTATTTGAGCGATGGATTGGGTTAGTGAACGTCTTCTACCGCTGTGGGGGTAATTGATGATAATTTATGTCTATTTCTGGTGTTTGTGGTAGATTTCTATGGAGGTGATATTGGAGCGGGGGTTAACAGTAAGGCAGCGTTGGGACTGGCTGTGGCTTGCGTTGCAGTGTCGTGCAAGGTTGCCTTTTTGCTGGCGGCGAGGCCGGTGAGGAGTCGAGGCAAGTGGAACCGTGTGTTGGGCATTCTGCGAGATTTCGAGGAGGGATGCTCTACTCCTTTGTATCGTTTGAGGCAGTTGGTTGACGCCATCACTGTGGAGATGCATGGCGGATTGGCCTACGACGGGAAGTAAGTTCAAGATGCTGCTCACCTTCCTCGTCAACCTGCCCACCGGGTATTTTGTATCAAACTTTATATTAGATAATGTCAAAAATTATCTCTGAATTTATATGCAAGTTAGTTTTATTAGAAATCTGGTTGATTTTAAATGATAATTTAAAGATTAGGCATCTAAATATTCAGGTTGCATAATATAAATGGTTGGTTTTAAATGATAATTTAGATATATGCAATGGATAACCATTTTGTATTTTATTTAGGACTAATTATATACAGCGTAGTCAAATTAGCGGGAGGAATTGCCTGGAAAGTTATGGAAATTCCGGTTATATTTAGAAAAAATCCGGCAAGGATTTTTGTAAATCCAAGTTATAGTTGTTAAACTTCAAAATTTTAGGTGTCCTAGATGTTTTTGATGGTGCTGAATCCATTTCCACCATCAAAAACAAGATTCAAACACTGTTTCTACAAGATATTTTGAAATTTTTTTGCCCAAATTCTGGCCACTTTTGGTTGTCCAAGCAATTCCTCCGACAACTCTTATATATACTAAGCAAATTTCAAATGCTTAACATTTTTTTTGTTGAAACTTCCACAATTGAGTTACAAATTGTTGGTTTTAAATGATAATTTAGATATATACAATGGATAACCATCTTGTATTTTAGTTAGGACTAATTATATACTTTCAATCAACAAATTTCAAATGTTTAACACTTTTTTGTTGAAACCTCCACAATTTAGTTTTTTCATATTTTGGTTTTTTGAAGGGATAAATATATGAAATTTTTAAACATAATTATGTTATTGAAGGGTAATTTTTTAATCAAACATTTATTGGTGAAGGGTTAATTTATTATGAAAACGTCACTCTTGAAGGGCAAAATTTTCAACATAACGTTTATTGACGGGAAGCCTAAATACCCAAAACGTCAAAAAAAATTGTATGACGGGTAAAGAGAAATCCAAATTCCAACTCTGGTTGTCTACCATTATCAATACTGTCTATTTTGTAATCGTTTCCAAATAAGCTCCAAAGAAGTTTTTTCTGCAACCCAACTAGAGACCTCCTCCGCTTTTAGCTGTATCTCTAACTGCAGATAAAAGGCAGGTTCTATGATAGTAGGAAATCTTCCAATTGAAGAGTTCTTTTGCCAGTGTTGTCTTTCCTATTCCACCTAACCCTACAATATCCGTGACCTCCGGTCTATTTTCAGGTAGTTTCGATAAGAAACTTTCGAAATGTTTCACCTTCTCCTCCAAACCCGTTGGATAATCGGCCACATAGACCTGTTTCTCTTTCTTTTTGACCTTTTTCAACAGAAGTTCAATAAGCTTCAGCATGCCCTCGTCGTTGGCTATTCAAAACAGAATATATATAACTAATTAGAAACAAACATCCATCTATATATTTTAAAATAGCTAGCATAAAGTAATATGATAACGGGAGCGTTGAATTCTCACCCATCAAAAGCGGCCAACTCAAAACCGCTTATTTCTGAAATAGTAGCTACTAGCAAGAGCCTTTCTCTAATTTTCGATAGTATTGGAGCTATACCATGGCTTCGCTTCCTGAGCTTCAGAGTCATATGTCGCCTTAGTTTCAAGCTTCCCTAAGGCCTCATCGTACACTCCATTTTTTCCCTGCGTCCACCGTAGATCAGCAGGTCTCACGTTATAGAACACTAGAATGATGGAAGCCTTCGATTCCAACATGTCGATAAGCTCGTCCAGACACGAGCAAGAATCTGCATAACCAGGACAGAAAATAGCCACATGAACAACGACTGTTGCAATAACATCTTTTATCTAAGCACTTATCTTTTGTCCAGAAAGGCTCGCACATCATGTCCAAGAAGGCAGTGGTACAAATGGTTGGCAAACGTCTTCTTGACATCGGGTCCGTGATGGCTTATAAACACATCGTGCCTGTAGGAAATTCTTATGTTCTCATTGGTATCAACAGTCGTGGAGGCAGAGGTCGACGCCTCAAATTCATTAGCAGCGGTCGAGGCGGAGGTCGATGCATCAAAGTCATTAACAGCTGTGGAGGTGGAGCTCGATGCCTCAAAGTCATTAACAGCTTGGGGGTAATAGGGAGGAGGAGCTGAAATTTCACTCACAATTTCAATTTCAGTGTTTTGGGGGCAATGAAGATGCAGATGACGGGCATGCCATTGCTAATTGGAGAATGAAAACAGAAATTGGAAGCTTTGAACGGATGAGAAAATTGTCGAGGGAGGAGCTGAGTTATGAGTTGGGGGAATATTAGAATGAAAATGTTAAAGACGATGCGTACTTATTATAACCCAGCTAAACCAACCCTGAGGCAGCATCATTGATTGCCATCCACCAATAAATTATTGAGTTATAATACACCCAAGTTTAATCGGCATGTAGGCTACTACATATGTACAAGTAATAGAAAAGGACTTTTGGAAAATAGAAAACTTGACCAACGCGTTTACAGGAAAAACAACGACCAGAATGATGCAGATGCGAACAACGTAAAAGCTAGCTAATCTGTCCAATCAATTTGATATGGTTTGCAATTTGACACGTATTAAGAAGCGACGGACGGAAGTTGGATTGAAAGTAGAAGATGTCCATGATCATTGTTGCGTGTCCATGAAGCTTTTAAACATATATATATATATATATATATATATATATATACTTGTATTATATATAATTTTGTTATTTGTACTCTAGGCTAGTATCATTTTAGTTTGTATCAAAGTTCAAATCTTATCTTTAATCACGAGTATTCTTCACCCCAAATTTCATTTTTAATGGGTTTTCTAATAAAAATTTTTAATGGGATTTCTAATAAATTTTGCACATTTTCTAAAATTTGGCCAAAAACATTTGAGTGCTTATTACAAACTTAACGAAGTATGCCTTGCCACCGTCAACCAAGAAATATCTATTTTTTCTCATATAGATGGTAGCATCCCTAATACATAGGTATCGGTTACCAAACATCAATATCCCTAATACATTCGTATGGGTTACCAAACATCACTCCATAAATGTCTAATAGCCTAACTTTACATTGTACTTCATCAACATAGTTAGCATTAATAACAACTTTGATTTTACATGTTTGAATTACTCTCATAGTAGATTTCCCTTGTAACCATGTTAGTGAACTTGACTCAAAATTGAGCTCATCAAATAATGTTTCAAAAATCAGATTAAGATTTACTCTCAAACAAAGCACTTACCTTTTCGTTCTTCTCTTGAAATTTGTTTTGAAATAATGCAGGTTTATATCCACTTACCTTTGGTTGTTACAATGTGGTGAAAACTATGGCTTCATATATATTAGAGATGTGTTTTGTATGGATAACTATTTTTTTTCCGTTGGACTTCAACGACTTTGGATGCAATTATAAATGAAAATTCTAGCACTTATTTTCTGTGTTCATCTACTTCACAATGTCTGCAATTTTTCGAGGGTGTTTCCTTTTTTAGCTATGGCTATCATCTTTTTCTCTCCTCTCTTGCCCGTTTATTCTTGGTTCATATGTTGCTACCACTTCTAATTGCATCGAGAGGCTCTCTTGCCAGTGTATTCTTGGCTCATATGTAGGTGTAATGTAAATATGTAAACAATTTTAAATGTAGATTTAATTTTAAAAAGTTAAAAGTGATATGGACGATGAGTAATTAAAAGTTAAAAGTAATAAACAGAAAGTTGAAAGTAATAAATAAAAAATTAAATGTAATATAAACCCCAAAATTTAGAGATTAGCGTAAACATTTAAATGTTGGCTAAATTAACGTTCAAAAGAATAAAATTCAAGTGGTTATATTTTGATTTTGTTATTAACTTGTGAATAGGCTTTGTTATAATATCATTGGTCAATACCATGACTTATCAATACCACATATCCAAAAAACACAACTTATTTCACAATCAAAATATTTTATAACAATATGGCAAGATTCTTAACCATGGATATTCACCCCCACTTTATCACAGATATTATTAATATGTAAATAGACTTTGTTACAATACCATGGGCCAATCCCATGGCTTATCAATACCATATGCAAAAATAAACATATTTCATAGTCAACATATTTTATAACAATATGACAAAAGTTTTAACCACAAATATTCACCCCCACTTTACCATATATGTTATTAACTCATAAATAGGTTTTGTTACAATACCATGGCCCAATCATGGCTAATCAATACCACATGCCAAAAACCATAACTTATTTCACAATCAAAATATTTTAATTTAATTTAATTTTATACCATTTTTTAGTAAAATCTAAAAGGAAATAAGTTATAATTTCTTTTGAGATATATCTAAACCCTCTATCCTCACTACTACTAAAAATATTCTCATAGAAATTAAACCAAGGTTTTAATAAAATTAAAATGAGAATACTTTTATGCATTAATATATGAAATTTATATAATATAAAAATTATTATTAAGAACCAACATAGATCCATCTTCACTAAGGTTCCAAGCGACGAGAGCAAGCAAAGTGACTAACAATAAGTTTTTCATTATTGTATTTTCTTTGATATGATTGATCCAAAATATAGGTCTAATATTTTACAACCAATTGAGTTTTTTTAATTTAGACACTTTTCTAAACATGAAACAATGGGATCAAATTTAAGAGAGTGGGGTATAGAGAGAGGGTGGGAGATAGTGAAAGAGCTAGAGGTTGGAGAGAGAGAGAGAAAGAGAGAGTGTGTGATGGAAGGAGAGAGAGAGGGGGGGATGGATTTGGAAGGGGAAAGAGAGGGAGGAAAGAACAAAGACATGGAGAGATATAGTTGGATAATGGGAGGGAGTCACAAGGGATAGATGGAAAGAGAGTGAAGGAAAGAGGAGAGGAGGGAAGAGAGAGATGAAGTGTGGAGATTGATAGGGAGAGAAGGGGAAGAGAGAGAGATGGAGACACATAGATGGATGGGAGAGAGAGAAGAAGAGAGGGAGGGAGATAGTGATAGAGTTTCAAGTAATAGAAAGAAAGAGATAAAGATTGGGGAAGGATGTAATACCCTCCTCCCACATTTACCGAAGCTAACCAGTCCACCAAGGTAAACATGTAAGAAAGAGTTACTATGATATGACTCAACTCCCCAAGTATAGTTAAGGAAGTGGAACCGACATGAAAACACCAATCTGACCTTCCACCCATGCTACCGAACCTTCAGGAGCCAACCAACCCCTCCAGGTGACCAACCCCTGAGACAACTTGACATTTTACTGATCTGGACCTTCAGTCGCTCCCATGACAATCCATGCAGGTGAATAAGGCCTTCGATTTGCTCCCTTAGCAAGGTATGCCAATGATTATGGACTTTTCCAAGCAGTTTTGAGCCAGCAACCCCAAATTCTAATCCACTTTTTCCGAGCTAGGTCTCAGGCCATTGCCCAGAACTTCGTGAAACTCCCATAAATGATAAATAACATTAAAACAAGGTTACTAATGCAAACATTTGATAAAGGAATTGACCATGCCCCCACTAGCCATGATAGGAATTTCATCGAACATATCATAAATATGTAATCTATAGGTCATAACAACATATATGAGCATAGGGGTTTCATACTTATCTGAGATTGGTAAAGAAGCATGGATGCCTTATCACAATAGTTGCATTATCATCTATTAGGTCATATATTCATTTTTCATTCATTTGCTTATCAAAACATGATGAGAGCCATACATCAAGTATGTCATAAAACATACTCATAGCCAACATATAACCAACAAAATAACAAGGATATAGCATCCATAAAAATCACATAATAACAAATACATTTACCCATCAAATACACGAGGGAAATAACTCTTAGTGACATATGCAAAATGCAACCAGTTATGGGACTTCCCCATACCACTCGACCATAGATTGGGATGAACCAAATCTTTCTTTCAACCAATCAACCCCGTGCCATATTTCAAGCATCAATGTGGGATCTCATAGAACAATCCAAACGAAACCAAACCAGGTTTCCCAGAGGCCAAACCACCTCAACCCTCAACCAGTGATTCCACCTCATGATCGAACATCACTAACCATCACCAGATCGGTCCCTGCCCAAGTTGTCACGACTCAAGAGTGTTTCTTCCAACCAAGGCTTCCAAGACTAGTAACTCAACCCACAGTTGTTGCTAGGATTCTAGAGCATTTGTCCAACCAGGGCTTCTAGGAATAGTCACTCAACCCACCAAGGGCTTCCAGAGCGTTTTTTCCAACCAAGGCTTCGAGAACTGATAACTCATCCCAAGTTTTTATAGGGATTCCAGAACGTGCGTTCAACCAAGGCTTCTAGGTACTAGTAACTCAACCCACATCCAAAGGAACATGAGCACCAACAAGAAAACAAAGATAAACCCACAACACCATGGTTATCCAGGAAATGGAAAGGCTAGGAAAAACCACTGTCAATCCATGCAATACTCCATGCCAATGAAAAATCATAACTAAGAAACCACATGCATGTGCCATGCATGCTAAAACTAGCAAGGAAATCATACATGAAACTTGTTACCTGCAAACAAAACCCACTGTAGTTGTTGATCCCCATGTCCTCTTGCTATTTCCTACTCTTCCTTTTCCTTATTGCTCCAAATCCCAAGTATGCCAAACTCTTCCAAGAGTGCTCCAAGAAACTCTAAGTGTCCAAGAGTATGAGAGAGAGAGGGAGAATAGAATGAGAGCTCCAAAAATGAACTCACAAAAGCTATGAACTGATCCTCAGAAGCCTTTTTTATTAATGAGGCCTCTATTTTCTTCAATTTTCATTATTTTCCTTCATTTTCCTCCTCACATGCAACCTATGACCTTTCACCTTCCTTTTCTCCTATTTTCCATTATTTTCATAAATAAAATGCCAATAAATGTTTCATGCCTTTTCAAAGCCTTTGCCATTGCATTTTCCAATTTCCATAACCATTAATCAATCAAAAGTGATCTCATCACTATGTTTTTGCCTGACATTCATCTTGGAATATGTGTCCCATGACCATGGTCTTATTTTCCCTTTATTATTATTACACGAAGTTTTAACCTAGGGCTATTATAGAACCCTCCCATTCGAGGGAACACCATCCTTTGTGTTCAATGACGGCTACTGCTGTGAAGGTAAATCCGCTCTGCGGACAGAGGCGATCCCTACTAGCCCAAACCGGGTCTAGCAACAATCAAACAATGCTACCACGCAAGTTCCTAATTGCAAATAAAAGTAGGTGATGAAGACCTACTTGGATTCCAACGCTAATATTCGTAGAAGAGACGTCGCCCTCGCTCCTTTGCTTTGGCCGGTCACGATCCTCCACGATCCCCGTGAATGGACACCTGCACACACAAAGAACAACACAAACACAAGCGTGAAATCTAATAAATGCAATTATACATCAGTCAGAAAGGATATAACTCACATTAACCATTACAAAGACAATGAGAGTGGAACCATAATGATAGTCATCTATTATTAATAATCAACAAAGGAGAATACAACCAATGTTCTGACGTCAAGTCCTCCTTTGGCTGGGTGCTCAGCTACACAAGTCTTGCAAAGCTTGTTGGGATGGGAACAAGCCTCTCTCTCTTTGGTGACAAGAATCTCCTCACTTAGATTTGGCCTTATGGTGCAAAGAAGGCTCTTGCAGCTTCAAACTCTTGAACTCCTGGTATTCTCTCTCACTATGTTGGAACTAGCTTGCTCAAGGCAAAAGAACAAGATTTTATAGATAGAGGGGAAGAGATAGGATCAACCAGATTATTCATGGGATTGGGCTTTATCACTAAGAAGCTTCCATGAAAGGTGGCAAACCAATTCCCTTCTATGGAGATTCGAAGCCAAACCATCCTAGATCAACATAGGTTCAGTTGGTGAATGGGTTAAGGAGAACCTTCGGAAGCTTGTTTGTTGAAAACTTTACTCAATTCGGTTGGCGCGAGTGCGACTCTGAGACAGAGCGCCAACTGGCGTGCCCTCTTTAGAGGATTTCCCCCATTGGCGCGAGCAGTACACTGTGGAACCGCGCCAATGCAAAAAGAGGTCTTTTTATGGGTATTCTGCAGGAGATGTCTTCAGGGCATATGAAGCTCACACTTAGAGGAATATAATGCAAGTGGTTTCAGGTTATGTCACTTCTCACAGGTCCCGGAATGAGTCCTCCAGTGTGCGGGAGAGGGGTAATAGGGACGGTGACAAACGGTGACAAATTACTGTGTAACAGATGGCCCCTAAAGCATGAGGCCCGAGAGAGAGAGAGGGGTGAAATGCTTTACAAGAACATGCGTAACTAAAAACACTGCCGCCGGAGAACCTGCGTAAAGAAGTACAACTGATATCTCAAGTACATGATATATGTGGTATGGGCGCAGCCATCCATAACAGAGCACACAAGAATCTAGATCCAAGGTATGGGCACAACCATCCAGTGAGGATCGATAAATAGACTCAGGCATGGTCGCAGCCATCCAGTGAATGAGTCATGTAAGGATCATAATAAGCCACAAATCGCAGCCTGGATTCCAATAAACAAAATCCAGGGTCTTGTGCTCCATCTCGACCCGAACAGAGTACAAGTTCAAGCATGTGAATACATGAGTTGAATTTGAACATGCATGAACATCGTCTAATTACCAGTCAATAATGAAAACTGTTAACAGACGCGAGAGGTACCACCAATAATGACAATGGCCCTCAAGGTACTATAGGTACAATCTACGGCGTGTGAATCAATGAGCTGGCGTCGAACACCCGTAGAATCATTCGATTGGAGTCCAATGATTAAAACCTCTCGTCGAACACGAAGAACCTGCCATTGAGGCATGCAGGCCCCAAGGCACCGGAAAGAAGTCTCTAGATCAGCTTCCTGGATAATGAGCTGAAGTTGACAGGAAGTGACCTTGATCAACGGTGGGCCATAATGTTTCCCACATCATTGACACGAGACAGAGGAAAGATGTTGTGGTAAATCAAAATTATGTGAGGTATCAGAGGGAGGTTGTAATTCTGCAGAGGTCAACTTCTCTTGAACATATCGGCGGCACGACAGTGGACTTGGCAGTATTTGACATCAACGAATCAAAGGTCATGGTGACGAGACAATGAGTAGATGAGAGGTCAAACAGGATCACCCAAACCCACGGAGGCAAGTGTAAGAACAAGATGAGATGTCCCCACCCAGACACGAATGCAGACTAGTGCCATGTTCAAGAGCGACATACTGCCGACACGACAATGATTATGATTCCATTTTCCCCACCATTTCTGGCGAGTACCCCGGTTATTTTTAAAAAGCTTGACGGGGATAGCATATGCTTGTGAGGCGTCATTTCGACGGGATCCGATGTCATCAGGTTTTAACGAGCCTGACAAAGGAAGAACTCAGCGTCTTTTCCTGTTTAGAGAGTTTGAAAAGACAGCAGAAAAGTAAACTCTAGGGGGGTCCTTTTTCGTAAAGTTGTGTCTCTCGAGCCCGAAAAAGTATAAAACAATGCTCGAAAGAACCGCCTGATCATTACGATCGAGGAGTACTTTTCATGAGTAGTGATTCCGACCCAAATAAATAAAAAAGCGATCGAAACCACGTCGCTTCGTAACCATTAGCGAACCTGAAACGACAAGGGTCCGACGATCTTTTCGTCTTTACATGGTCGGAAAAGGGTTTAAAGACGACCGCCTCTTATTTACGTTTAACGAGTCAAAAGGAATAACTCGGCAATCTTTAAACGGTCAGAAAAGAGCTGAAAGCAGACCTCCATTTTTATTCTATTTAACGAGTCAAAAATGGAAAATACTCGGCAATCTTTTCATATTTTACGAGTCAAAAAAGAGCTTAAAGGTGACTCATCCTAGAGGAACGAGTGGTATAAAGGGTAGCAACTGGTTCCGGCAATGGTGGAACTGCTCAAAACATGTAATGGTCAAGAGGCTGGCTAATAAAACCACTCATCGCCGCGGTTCCTCAAGAAAGGAAAAACAACCAAGTGAAATCATATGATCGGCAAAAGAGATGGTGGTAATGGAATGAAACAACCAAGGCTCATCTAGCAGAATTCAGCGGATAAAAATGGCAATCACAAGATGTAAATCGGGTATGGGTTCATTTTTACACAAGCTTGAACCATGGAGAACTTTGCTTGGATTATGTTTCATGTTTACACAAGCTTGAAACGAAAAACTATGCTTGTTATAAGTTCGCATGCCCCCAGCATAATGACGCAAAACGAGGTACATGCCCCCCAAGCTTCATTGCATTCAACAGAGTGGATGGAATGAAGGTTCACTTTCGAGATCTTGGAAAGACTCGACTTGGATTTTACGAGATCTTAATCAAAGACTCGATTGGGAAAAGGGGTTGTTTCATTTTTAATGAGGTTGACACAGTAAAAGAACTATCCTCATAACCCTTGTTTCATTTTTTAATGAGCTTGACACAAGATCAGGAACTATGCTCGACTCCTTGTTTCATTTTTTAACGAGGTCGACACAAGATCAAAACTATCCTCGGACACCTTGTTTCATTGTTTAAGGAGCTTGACACAGGGAAACGAACTATGCTCCGCCAAACCTAGTTTCATGTTTTAAGGAGCTTGACACCGGAAAGGAACTATGCTCCACCCGAACTTCATCATAATGAATAGAAAGTCGGGGCTTCCAAGATTGCCACTCCTGGTGGAAGGGAAACATCTTGGAAGTCGAGGCCCAATGCCCCCAGGACACTATGCATGATGGCGGCATCACTGGATCCAAGCATGAGATAGGTGGCCACGTAGTTGATCTGTGGTGGGGTAGATGCAACTGGTGGATGAAAACTAGGAGGGGACGACAACTGCGCAGGAGGCACCTGGGGACGGATGAACGATAATTGATCTATCGTCACTATTCTTCCATCGTGTGGAAAGCAAACCACCTGGAAAAGTGAAGAGACCAGGGCCCCCATGGCATAAACATAGTCACGGCCGAGGAGAATACTGAAGTCTAAAGCACCTTGGGTAACCGATACGTCTATATAGATGGTCTTGCCTCCCAAAGTAACAGGGAACTGTGGAAGGATCCCTAATGGTTGACTAGTTCCTTCGTCAAAAGCTGTCAGATTCGATGCGGCTGGCACAAGCGGTGGGGCACCCAAGGCATGCCAAGTAGTGGCAGGCATAAGACTAACCGATGCTCCCTCATCCAACACAGTGCCAGGTAGCGCCGTATTATAGGCATGTACCGTGACCCAGAAAGGCACATGGGATGGAAGGGGGGAGGTAGTCAAATGACTCCAGTCGAAGGAAACGACTGAACTACTTGGTGGGGGAATCATATGATTTCCCCCCTGCTCTAAAGGAACTGAAGCAGGGCTCTCGGGAGCAACTGGGATAGGAGAGTCATTTCTGGACTCAGGAGAATCTAAGGAGACGAGAAGAACATGGGAGTGATTCTCTTCCGAAACAGAGTGATCGACAGGTGGTGAACTCGGGTCGACACTCTTTCCGACCAATGGTTGGTCTGGAACAGGCTGGGCACAGCCAGGTTCAGGAAGAGGAGGCTGGACAAGAGAAGAATATGAATCAATCTCTTTGTCAGCAGGGGAATGATCTGCGGCTACAGAGAGACGTTGATAACCAGCGGGAAGTTGGGGTGAAGGGGCTGTAAGACTTTCCAAGACAACGGAGGCTTTATCCATGAGTGGACAAAGGTGAAGGGGATGATTGCCTTCACAAAGTCTACAAGGGATTCGAATCTTCCCTTTTCCCTTGCCATTCCCGACTGATGAGGCAACATCGTCGTGAGCTTCAGAGGACGATGAGGGGCGGGCCGGATCGTGAGACCATACTTCTAGTACCCTGGGAATTCCAGGACAATCGCGAAGAAGATGGTCCTCCTTGCATAGTCGACAAGGAAACTTGACCTTCCGCGGAGGAGCGGAAGGGGGCCCGACTTCAGGTGTACTCGAGGGGGTAGCTGCACTTGTAACCTCTCCCTTAGGAGCCTTCTTCTTCTTCTTCTTCTTCTTCTTCTTCTTCTTAGCCACCCGGTTACTCGAATCTAGACTTTCACTAGGTGAAGTAGAAGATGAGGACGTAGAAGTAGGCGTAGAAGGGGAGAGATCCACCTTAGAATCAACATGATGTTGTTCAGGTGGAGGGACGGACTGACTAGACGATGAGACGACGGGGACCAAAGAGGTTGAGAACAACCAGACTGGCAACCCAACAGTTAACCCTGGGAGGGATAACGTTGCCATATAAGGAGCATCAACATTTCCAAAAGGAGCGAAATGACGAGGGTCCCCGTCAGAGGGGGTCCCTGGGTTGGTGAACCCCGAAAAAGTTGCCATCGAAACCGAAAAGAAGCCTACTCGAGCTAACGCACACAAGATCTAACCAGGGAATGTTAATCGCGGCCAAATAAATTTTAAGACACAAGGACAAAACTTGACCTTTTCATGTTTTAAGAGTCGAGAAAAGGACAAAAAGGTGACTCTAGTCGCCTTCGAATGTTTTGTGAGCCCGAAGTGACAAACTGCTCAAGTGAGCCTTTTCTTTTAAGGAGTCCGAAAAGGATCAAAAGTGACTACTCTGGAGAGACTAGGCAAAGGGTTTACCAAACAAATCCGTAAAACTGCACATACACCTTGGCAGTCATATGAAAACCAAGGACTTCCCGTACGGTAGTCAATCTTCCCGAATGCTGTGTTCGGTGCGTTACGGCTTGTAAGGCGGCAGACACGGCTTCTTGTGGATAAAGGATGATAACCTAGTGGGGTCTCCCCTATATACGCGATGGTACGTGGGAGCTCAAGTCCGTGCTAGACCACTATCGAGTCACAAAAGGAGGAATCACCCAACCATAATGTGAAACAACAGTGACTAGGTTTAACGACGCCGGAGCACGTCTCTAGCCTAGACCTCTAAACAGTGAGCGTTATGTTCCAATGCGTTTTTAAGTTCATTCAGTTCATTTTACGGTTGATCTTGAATTAGGTTTCGATTTCCAGGTCCTACCATATGTAATCTCTCACAATTGCCTAGATGCAAGCTATATGCCAAAAAATACCGTTTCGTTCGATGCATACTAACTACGGGAGGGTTAAGAATTTTCAATCAAAAAAAATGAGCACAATCAATCAAACACCCTAATGCAGCTAATGGCAAATAAATGAAACTTTTCTTTTTAAGAATACAAATCAATGAAAAGCTCTATTTCCCATTAACTATTGAATGCAAAAGAGATTTGTTCGATTTCTTTTTCAATGGCACAATGCACTAAATGAATTTTGAGAGACAGTAACACCGAGTAAAAAAGATAAACTCACTCAATGAAAACACAATGAAATCCCCAAGACACCAAAACAGTTCCTCAAACCAAAAGAAAAACAAAGGCTTGTACGAGCTATGTGATCTAAGCTCAAACAAGGCAAAATGAAATCCAAGCAAGAAAGAAGCAAGTCACTCGGAAATCAACCAAAAACACTTCAACAATCACTGAGCAAGTGTAAAAAGCAATCACAAAGTTGACTGGATGATAAAAAAAACCAAGACTCCTACGGAAGGCTCGACACACATGACCACTAGATGCCCCAGGGCTAGGGTGTGAAATCGGTAGAAAGAAGCAAACACCCGAAGGATAGAGGCTAAAAACCAGTCAAACAGGGATCAAACACACTCCAGCAATTGAAAAAGATGTGGCAAGATACAAATCCAAGCTCAGAGGGCTCGAAAACAAGCAAACTGGAAAAGTTGACAGGCCTGGCGTGATTGTCAGGCTGTAACTCGCGCTTTTAAGGGATTGGCACGGGTTGCCTTGAGCAACATGTGCCAATGGCGCGACTGTAAGGCTAAAAAGCGCGCTAATCAAGCTTGCTAAGCCAAAAATAAAAACAAGCAGTCCGGGGCTTGGTTAACAGTATCCAGGCAGACCAGGAAGCAAGAGACAGCAAGAAATCCAACCCATAAAGCTATCTAAGTAATCAAATAAGAGAACCAAAGAGACAAGACTAACTCCCCAGCGGAGTCGCCAAATTGTTGTGAAGGTAAATCCCCTCTGCGGACAGAGGCGATCCCTACTAGCCCAAACCGGGTCTAGCAACAATCAAACAATGCTATCACGCAAGTTCCTAATTGCAAATAAAAGTGCATGCTGAGAACCTACTTGGATTCCAATGCTAATATTCGTAGAAGAGACTTCGCCCTCGCTCCTTTGCTTTGGCCAGTCACGATCCTCCACGATCCCCGTGAATGGACACCTGCACACACAAAGAACAACACAAACACAAGCGTGAAATCTAATAAATGCAATTATACATCAGTCAAAAAGGATATAACTCACATTAACCATTACAAAGACAATGAGAGTGGAACCATAATGATAGTCATCTATTATTAATAATCAACAAAGGAGAATACAACCAATGTTCTGACGTCAAGTCCTCCTTTGGCTGGGTGCTCAGCTACACAAGTCTTGCAAAGCTTGTTGGGATGGGAACAAGCCTCTCTCTCTTTGGTGACAAGAATCTCCTCACTTAGATTTGGCCTTATGGGTGCAAAGAAGGCTCTTGCAGCTTCAAACTCTTGAACTCCTGGTATTCTCTCACTATGCTGGAACTAGCTTGCTCAAGACAAAAGAACAAGCTTTTATAGATAGAGGGGAAGAGATATGATCAACCACATTATTCATGGGATTGGGCTTTATCACTAAGAAGCTTCCATGAAAGGTGGCAAACCAATTCCCTTCTATGGAGATTCGAAGCCAAACCATCCTAGATCAACATAGGTTCAGTTGGTGAATGGGTTAAGGAGAACCTTCGGAAGCTTGTTTGTTGAAAACTTTACTCAATTCGGTTGGCGCGAGTGCGACTCTGAGACAGAGCGCCAACTGGCGCGCCCTCTTTAGAGGATTTCCCCCATTGGCGCGAGCAGTACACTGTGGAACCGCGCCAATGCAAAAAGAGGTCTTTTTATGGGTATTCTGCAAGAGATGTCCTCAGGGCATATGAAGCTCACACTTAGAGGAATATAATGCAAGTGGTTTCAGGTTATGTCACTTCTCACAGGTCCCGGAATGAGTCCTCCAGTGTGCGGGAGAGGGGTAACAGGGACGGTGACAAATAGTGACAAATTACTGTGTAACAGCTACAACCACCAAAATCGCTGAAAACAAAATATACTGCTTATGGAGCTTTATAACTTAGCTCAATGCAGTATTTACAATGAACAACCTGCTAAAAACATAACCAACATGATAACATAAAAACATGACACCCATGCCGCTTATTGGAGATTCATAACATAGTTCTATGTGGTATTTACATCATACATATGCATATATACATATACCAAAACTATTTTGCCTCAAACAGTAAATAGGGAAGGATACATAGCCCACGTCTGAGCAATCATCTCCCATATAGCTTCATTGGTCCCAAAGTGCTTCCACTACACTTTTACCTGCTTGATTGCTTGGTTCCAGAGCATGAGCATCTTTCTCTGCAAAATGCACTGAGGTTCCAGCTAGAATTCTCCTTCTAGCTCCACTTGCAATACAGACGAGTCAATCACATAATCAACATATTTAACATACCTCATAAGTAATGACACATGGAAAACATCATGGAATTTCATTGTCAAAGGCATTGCAAGTCGATAGGCTACTAGCCCAATCCTTTTAAGAATCTTGAAAGGTCCATAATGCTAAGTTGCCAACTTGGAACATGATCCAATCATCAAGGATATCTTATTGGGCTTGATGCGCAAGTACACCTGCTCCCCAACCTAAAACTCCTTAAGCATCTTGTTCTGATCTGAATAATTTTCTGTCTGTCCTATGCTTCTTTTATATTATGCTTGATTACCTTCATTTCATGTTCCATCTCTGCCAACATGTCTGGTCCTATCAATACTATGTTCACTGGATCACTCCAATTGATGGGAGTGTTACAACTCTGCCAATAGAGTGCCTCAAACGAACTCATCCTTAGTGACTCCTGATACCCATTGTTGTAAGCAAACTCAACCAAAGGTAGATACTCTTTCCATTTTTTTTGCTAATGCATCACATACATTCTCAACATGTCCTCCAAAATCTTGTTTACCCTCTCTGTCTGTCCATCTGTTTGCGGATGATAAGTTGTGCTAAAGACAAACTATGTACACAAACCTACGAATAACTCTTTCCAGAACCTAGAAGTGAACTTAGCATCCCTGTCTGACACAATCTTCTTTGGAACACCATGTAACCTCACCACATCTCTAATGAATACATGTGCCACATCACTAGTTGAATATGTATACTTCACCGGAATGAAGTGTGCTACCTTTGTCAACCTGTACACCACAACCATAATAGAATCATGTTGTCTATATTTCCTTGGCAAAAATGTGATGAAATCTATAGAAATGACCTCCCATTTCCACTCTGGAATGAGAATAGGCTGTAGTAGCCCACCTGGATGCTTACACTCTGCTTTTACATGTTGACAATCCAAACATATAGCTACAAACTTTGCCACTTCTTCCCTTAGATTCAGCAAATAATAAAATTTCTTCACAGATGTCAATGTCTTATGATATCCTAGGTGACCCAAATATGACTTAGCATGCAATCCCCTCAAGATAATCTTCTTGATCTCACTGTTATCTAGCACATAGATCTTGTCCCTAAATATGACCAAGCCATCTACTATGAGACGGTAGTCCATATCTTGATCACATGTACCTTGTTGTAACCTATACATAAGCTCCATGTACCTGTCATCATGTTGTATTTCCTGTAGGATCAAGTCATGTAGATCTATCCCATAAGAACTCATACCTGCTATGTGATTTACCTGTATCTATCTGCTAAGAGAATCTGCAACCCTATTCTCTTTACCTTTAATGAACCTGATCTCAAATTCAAACTCACTGATCATGGCCAACCATCTAGCTTGTTTGGAATTCAGATTCATTGGTAAAATAGATACTTCAATCCACTATGATCTCTCATCAATACAAACCTTCTACCAAGAAAATAGTGCCTCCACATCTTTAATACATGAATGATCGTTGCCAACTCAAGATCATGTGTTGGATAATTATTGTCATGCTCATTCAGTTTCCATGACTCATAACATACTACCCTTCCTTCCTTCATAAGGAATCCACCAAGTCCTATCTTGCAAGCATCTATGCACACTACAAAATCTTTATCTGGATCTGCAATCTTTAAAAGTGGAGCATTTGTCAACGACTGCTTCAATTGTTCAAAGCGGGCTGCACATTCCTCTATCCATTCAAATTTCTTACCTTTCCTTTGAAATTATGTAATAGGATAAGAAATCTGTGAGAAGTTCCTTATGAACCTCCTGTAATAACCTGCTAGTCCCATGAATTATCTTACCTGATCCACATTCCTAGGAGCTACCCATTGCATGATAACCCTTATCTTTTTCGGATCCACTTTTATGCCTTCCTTGGAAACCACATGCCCCAAGTAATGTACCTCTGTTTGAAAGAATGTAAGATCCAAAACCTTAAAAAAATTGACCAATCTACCACACTATAGTGTTCTAATTAACATAATCCTTCAACAATAACGAGAACACATAATGGATATGGAACTTTAGCCACTTTATTTAATTAATTACTACAAATAATACATGCCAGAATAATTAACATAAGCAACCCTCGCCAATGGCATGTAAGGTTTATCATCAAATGATACTGAAGCACAATTGTAGACCCTCGATGGATCCAACAGACAAATTACTCCCACGGGGTTTTCGTCCCTGGGATCAAACTAGAACTAGCCTTGCCAAGTTCTCAACAAAGGAAAGATAGCTAAATAACTCTGGATTCCCTCAATTCCTAACTCCTATCCCCTTTTATAGGCTTGATGGGCTCTCTAGAAACTTTACTTTATTACTTTCCCTCGAAAAATGAAGGGGAATACCGTGGGAAGATACCATGGGTAAACACCATGATAAATACCACAGTGAATATCATGGATAGATTCTGTATATTTTGACCATATCTAGAAAATAGAATATTACAAATCCTCCCCCTAAAATATTGCTTTCCCTCAAGAAATCCATTTCTATCCACAAGAGAAGCATATGGACATTAATACCAGGATCCCCTACAACCGATTGTGTTATTCTATGCCTCCATGCTGAATGATCTTGAATGGATCCTCCGTTACTTGGATCCTAAACAATCCTCTAGCCAATCTTTCCCTCAATAGATCCATCGGGATCCTAAAAATCCCTCCAACTAATCTTCCCCCAATGGATTCTCCTGGATCCCAATGCCACCTAAGTCCCGGGACCTGTGGGTTATGATAGCATCTCAACCCTCCACCACTTCCCATGCCAAAGAGCCCACACTGCAATATGACCTTGGTTGTGAGTATCCTCCTAGGAATCAACCCATCAATACTCATAATCTCTTGACAATACATTCCTTGGGAAGGATGAATACCTACAAATATATTATGTTGATGTTGCTTGATGCTCAACTCATGCTACTCCACTCGGTCACCCAACATGATGCATTTGGAGAACTCCTCCCCACTCTTCCCAATGTATAAAGGTGGGTTGGTAGTGTTGCAAGCCTGCTCTATGTACTCCTGTAGAGGGCTGCTCTGGAACTCCCAACTGTACTACTCTTGATGCCTTGTGAGGGACTTGAGTCGTTCCTAAACACTAGACAACTTGGTCATTGATTTCGCACATACCCCTATGAGCTCCTCAATTTTTTCTATTCTCCTGTAAGATTTTGTCTCAGAATATCTAGACTCTCTGCTTTAACATCATAATATTTGTCTTGAAATGCATGATCCTCTCCTGAAAGTCCTCTACTGACAATTCTGGTGCCATGCTGAATGTCTCTATAGTTGTCTCCACCAAATGTCCCATGACCACATATTCATCTTGAACCTTTGACTGACCTTCTAAGAATGGATAATCATGCATACTATATTTTTCATGCTTCCTCACATGATCATGTTTGTCATGTTGGTTTATTACTACTAGTTCCTCATTTGACTTTCCTTGAATGTATTCTTCCTGGCCTTCTCCACATGTGGGAATAAATTGTCCACCCTCTCTGGTTGTCAAACATGGATTTACTGGTGGACTGTTATCTACACCTGATGGCCCATACTCTTTACGGATGTTCTCTTGGATATCTATAGATTCAACTACCACATCATCAGGAGGAATTACTTGCTTCCTTTCCCTGTGTAATTTTTCAAGTTAACTGATTATCATCGGCTTGTGCTATAAGTTTCTCTGAAAAACATGGTGTTGTTACTCACAATTTGTACTTGACTAGTTGGATCCTTCATAGGTTCTCTTTTGAAAATCGGTGAAAACCAACTATGGATGAATCCTCATGATCTGAAGAAGTCTCTAATTGTTCTACCTTTGTTGCCTCCTTATCACTTGGACATGAATGGTGTTATCAACCTCTTTTACCCCTATAGGTCAGTGACCCTCAGTACTTGAGTCTCACCGAATTTTTCCAGACTTGAGACTCTTTTTCTTCCAGTTTGACCCACATTCACTTGAACAACAACCTATGGGAGTGATTATAGGTTCCCTGTCACCCTTAGGCCTACTCTATGGGAGTGACTAGGGAATTTTTTCCCCTTTCAGTGCCAGTGACCAGGGATGTATTATAAAGTGCCTTAGTTCCTAGGAGATCAATCTTTATCATCTATTTGAGCTACCCGAGGCTTATATCTTAGAAGTTTCTATGACTTCTCTTTGTCCTGAGCGTCCAGATACATCCTCTCGTGACCTCTCTTCTGCCTATTTATACTAGACCATCTGTGAGGGTCAATTAGTTTTGGAGAGCTATTATTGAGACTCAAATCTTGAGATTATGTTGCTATAGATTATGTGGTATTTTTCCATTGTTCTACTACTCTTCATGCTCATTCCTTAGATATAGTGGGGAAACTTTGTCGGACTATGGAGAAGAGGCGTGGAGGTGAAAGTTTAGCAGTGTATTGTTTCCTTTCATAATTAATGGAAATATGTGTCCCCTTCCTTACATGAATCTGTGTTGGGTATGTTATGTGATCGTATCTATAGCATTTGATCTAACAACATTTTGAGGTAGATCACCTGTTTTCCTTGTTTAGTGGTGATTGTGTGTAGGGATAGAGATTTGGTGTGGACGTGTTGGATCACGCGAGTGGAGCACAAGATCTGCATCGAAATCAAAACCCTTCCTTGACATGTGAAGATTCCAAATGTGATCTCTTATCTTTATAGAATAGATCTGACTACTTGCTGCAAGATTGGGGATTTGGGATTGGGATTGGCTTATTGTTCTGTTGGTTCTATTTTTCTCTATTTGGTGATCTGATTTGGACACAAGATCACAGAGAAACAAATCCTTGCAGATTTAGTTGCAACATAAGTGGTGCTTTCAATGAGAGCATTTTTAGTTTGCCCTCTTTGGTTGAGATCTCCTCTTCTTCTTTATGTTTTTTGGTTTTCTCTTGTTCCCATTGAGTTCTATGTATTTTTTTGGATTCATTTTCATCTCCATTGATTTTACTTGTTTCAAATCTGAGTTGATTTTAGATCTGGAGTTTTATTTTTGTTTTTTGTATGAGAGAAGAACAAATCTAGGAATTAAAATCGAATTCTGGAATTTTATGTACATAATTGATTGAATTGACCAAAGATATAAATTTCTCTCATAATTTCGTAAAAAAAAAAAAATCACTGAAAATGGACGTCGTATGAGTATTTTATGGGTGATTAAAGTTTGCTAGTCAATTTTTTTCCCTGGACACTCCCATAGGGATTTTATGGGTGATTGAAGTTTGCTAGTCAATTTTTTTTCCCTAAATGCTCCCATGGGTCTTTTATGGGTGATTGAAGTTTGTTAGTCGATTTTTTTTAGCCCTAGAAAAGGACTTGATCTGTTCTGAGTTTCTTCACCCCTGTTCCTGCTCAATCGCGACCTCCTGTTCATCCACTGGATCTAGTCCAAATCTGCTTTTGTTTTCTTGATTTCCTTAGGTCGGTCACGTTTGATTAAGAAGGAATTTTTGTCTTTGACTGAGCTTAGACCCTCTCATCTTTCGTTGATCTATTGGAGATATGTGTGATTCATGGTTTGTTGTTATTGATTGTCTATTGTATGTGTTTAGTCTGATGTTGGCTTGTTGGGGGCTGACCCAGGTTCAGAGTTAATTAGCCAAATAAATCCATGTACTATTGGCCTTTTTGGCAACCGTCTGCAGAGCGTGGATTAAGGTCTCACCCAAAGTAGTATGGGAGGGTGCTAGAACCAGGTTTCCGCACCCTTGAGATGTCTGAGAGGTTTGACTGGTCCATTTTTTGTTCCTGCGCGTAGCCTACTTCACACACTTTCCTGTTCCTCATGGCTTGATATACTGCCTTCTTGCAACCCTAACCAGGGGCTGTGGAGCTCCCGCACTGCGCTCTACGCTATTACCCGAGATCTTACTTATCTTCCAGTACTAGTTAATTACCTTCGCCTACTTGAATGTCTTAAGTTATAATTAGTTATACAAAACATTCATACAGGTTCACAGTAAATAAATAGTATACTTGCAAATTATATCTAGTCATGCATTAAACGAGGAAAAGATACACAGAAATACAATAAAACTCTCTTTATTAATTCTCCCAGCAATTACAGACTCAACCTGCCTTGCGCACTCAGTTGTAGGGGTCCACGCACTCAGCTACGGACTACTAGGCCTCTGCGCACTCAACTGCAGAGCCTTCTCCTACTCTATGACCCACAAACACACTTTACACTTTGACTTAATCACTTAGAATTCTCATCTTCTTCTATTCTATCTTCTATTAGTTATCTTATACAATTAGAGCCTCGCTCTATTTATACAATCCCATGGTCCATGAACCATGGGTAGGTCTATCTAGCTGACATTACATTACAAAAACTAGGGTGGACAACCTTGTGACTCTATTATAATTTCGCGCCCCGCACCCACAATTCACGGAACTTCTACACGAAGATTCGGTCAAAACTTGGGCTTTAAGCCCCAAAACATGCCTTGGGGGGATTCCATGCCCAACAACCCCCTAACACAAACATCATGATTCACCCTCGAGTCACTCTGTTGGCGTGGAGATCTTTGTGTAGATTCCCTCCAACTGTGCTTGAACTACAACAAGGTTAGCAACGCATTGAGCTGCTGCCTGTTGGATCTGCTGCATGCGTTGTTCCGAGACCTCTATGTCGGAAGTGCTTCTCTGCATCAGTGTGTGTATCTCCTGCATGTGTGCAAGCTTGCCTTGAATTTCTGCTATGATGGTGAAGGACTCGTCGATCCAAGGCTGAACATGCGCCTTCAGGACTGCTTCCTTGTGTCGTGCCACATCCACCTGTTCTTTCAGTGCTTTGGCTTGTTGCATCCGCACGAGCCTCTGAGTGAGGGCCACCGTCTGCGCAGTTCCTTTGATGCTATCATACTGCTGTTGGAGTTCTCGCACCTCTGTCTCTAAGCACTGGATGTTGGGATCCTCCTGCAGATTTGTGAGGACCTCAAATGATTCTTCCAACATGCTGGTGCAGTCTCGCACTACACTGCCAATTTCATCTAGTCCCGCTGTGATAGCGCTAGCGCATTGTTCTTTGACTTCCAGAGGGGTGGACGGCTACGCCTCTAACTGCAGCTCGGCGATCTGAAGGTTTAGCTCCAGTTGAACCTTTGTCATTTCCTCCCTCGTCTCACGTACCCCTGCTGCTAACCTGTGGATGCACGCCTTTGCTAGTATGTCTGCTGGGATGGCCAGCTTTGGGATGCTTTGGTAAGCTTTGTCTATTACCTGTACCAGCTGTCGATTCTGTGGCACCACTTCATCGCGTTGTAAGCTCAATTGTTCCATATTGATTTTCTTCTCCCTGAGGACTTGCAGTGCGCAACTCTCCCTAGCTCCCAGCTCTACAGTTATCCCATCTTGCAAAACATATAAGGTCTCTTGCGGGAGTGCAGCCATATTGATACAGAGACCCTTCAGCACGCTAACCATAGTCCTATTGGCCTCATTTGTTGTCATTAGTGCCCCTTTCAGTAGCACTATGGTATTCGTCACCCGAGCGCGCAACATCTGTTCTGTTGTCGTTGTTCCGACTACGAGGCTGGTCGAAAGGGTACCAGCCTGAGGAGGGCACACCTGCAACTCCTGCAGCTGCACTCTGAGGGCCCCCAACACAATCTGGTTCTCCTGCATGAAATTTTGGAGGGCCTTGGAGGTGACATCGTGCACTGTCTCGCCGATGTCGTGCAGATCACCCTTGGTTAGGGTGATTGGGTCAATAGACAACTTCGATGCCTTGACCTTCTTGGGTCTTGGCGTGCGCGGTGATTTTGGGATTTATGCCACAATCCCTACACCTTATAGAGCATCCCCCACAGTGAGGGCCTATGTGGCCTCTTCGGCGGCCATTTCTGTTATCTCCATAACTTCTTCAGTTGTTTCCATCGTATCCGTCAAGAAATCTAGCACTCGCGAACTCAGGAGCTCAATCAACACTCAGCACACAACAATCAGGGCTCTTCTCAATAGCTCAATTTGCAAATGAGCAAGTGTTGTTTGCTGGGCATTCCCTTGTAATTTATAGTGCTTTTTGAATTTGAATTCGACCGTTCCTCCCAAATTTGGTTCATTAATGCTCTCTTGGCGGTAGATTTTCCCAAATCTTGCCCATAAATCGCATCTTAAATGCCTGCCGCCCACTCCATTTGGTCTTAAGTGGAGCATCCCATCGTGAATAGTGACTTCAACGGTCACTTTCTGGCCAACCCACGTGGCAGCACAACCCCCCGTGCATGGTCGCGAACCTTATGACTCTTTGCTTCTGTGCGCAGCTCCAACATCGTGTAGCTCCCGAGCAGAATAGTTTATAGTCCCACGCTTCCTTTCAACTGCCTGGAGCACTAAGACTGTACTTCCTTTGGCTAGTTAGGTGGCTACACCACCCGTGTAAAGTTTCATCCTGTCATCCATCATGTTTCCTGGAAAATACCCACCTTTTATTGTTACGGTCGGCATCGCACACTTTACCATCTGCAACGCGCTACCCTGGTCAATTCGCTTAGTAATGTGCGGTCCAAGCCAAGGCATTAGACTGATCAATTCACGGCGATAGGCCTTAAACCTATCATTGTGATCATATGTGTCTTGCCTTATCACCCTAGTCTTTTTGCTGAGAAAATCTTCCTTTTTCTCGTCCTCCAGCGTCTTGACTTCCACATCCACTAGAGCGCTTTTCTTCCTTAATCGTACCCTTTCTTCGTCAAGTTCTTGTAGTCTAAAATTTCCCTGTTGGATTTCTACTTCCAAGGTTCCGCAAACCATCGTATCTACCAGTGCTATCATGCGTAGTATAAGCTCTCCAAGTACTATAGGGCTTATAGTGGTTGCTTCAAACTCTAGCGTTGGCGGTGCCTACGCGGTCAGGTTCTAGCACGTAGTCCCATAAGCCCATAGAACTATTGGTATGCGCAGGTCCCAGTCAATCTGGACCTTGTTCAGCACTTCGCGTACTTTGTTAACAACTTTTGCATGGATATTCTACTATGCACTTGGCCTTTCTATACTTCATGGTCCCAACCGGAGGGGTCATTCGCGCCATTGCGTTACCCGCACCTACTTATTGATTGTGTCTCCTACCACAAGGATGGTGTGCATTCGTGCAGGTTTCACACCACATGCCTGTATCCACTTGGATAGGTGGGTGCGTGGGACGGTTTGTCTGACAATTTTGTTTGTTAATCGCATCGGAGGCTTCCCAAACCACATGTGCATCATCCTTCTGCATTCGTGCTAGTCCTCAAATCTTCTATGGTGCATCCCCCACCATCTTGTAGGCGTAGCTCGTAGTATCGATTTCATAGCGTCGAAACGCTGCTGTTCTGGTACTTCTCTTTCAAATTTGTTCAGGAAGTCATTCACCTCGCTTAAACTGTCACACGTAGGAAGATCTCTTACATCTGTTGCTATGCAACGCAACGACCTTGTCATCATGTTACAGTTGAGCATGGTTACCTTGTGTAACCGGTTCTGCCATCATTCTATCTCCTCGTCAGAATATGATGTGCAGGAGCTTTCATGCTCCCATGAGATTCGACCATCCGTGGTTGGATTTACCCAGTCTTGCTCTCGCATGGTTATCTTCTAAATGCAGTCCAGATCGTTTTCGCTGTCGTAGTCGCGCACTGGCTTCGTGTAGCGCAATCCTTCTGCATGGTCTAAAGGCACCAATACGCACAAAGTATTTTTCTTAAAGATCATATTGCCCTTCTTTATATTTATCACTCCATTCATGTCAGTGGCCCAATCTATTCCCAATAGCGCGGGGTAGGGATTTTTGTCATCAACAATCTCTATTACTTCAAAATCTGCTAGCGCGCTTGCTCCTTCAACATCTACCGTGATTCCCTGCAATCTCCCCATAGGTAGGATCTTTTGATGGTTTGCCATTTGGAGTTGGATAGGAGACCATTGCAATGCAGGCCTGCCCATGCACTCCCATGTCTGTTTCGGCAGGACGTTCGCATTCGACTGATCCAAAATGGATCCTAAAACCTCTAAGTCTTCATGTATATTAACTATCGGAAACACTATCGCAAGGGAAAACAGTGAAAGAATGGCAAAAAACAGAGCTATCGGAGGTTCAAATGCCGCTGCAACAGAGCCGTTGGATTGTATAGATCAATGGTCAAGATTGAATGAGGATATCGCAATCGGGAGAGGCCAGTGGAGTATATTGGAGGTGGCCTTATGGAAATCGCAATAGCGATCAGTGTGATTTAACGAGGATCGTTGATTGAGTGCGCAGATCAATGGTCTAGATCAACTCACAATATCGCATTTCTATAACACAAAGGAGGACTTACCGAGTGCTTGAGGCTTAAGCGATATGCGATTGCGATTTATCACATCACAACAACACAAGGGGTGATGCCAATGGACCGCGGGTCATGTGATACGCCGATGCGATGGGCCGATAGCGATGCACCGATAGCCAATAAGACCAATCGGAGCGATCAACGATCGGAGATCGGGGAAGTGAAGCAACTTGCAATAAAGCTGGACCCGAAAGGAATTATAGATGCGGCTTGATATAATTTGAGTTTTGATAAAATGTTTTTGTCAGGTTTTTCAATGTATTCTATGTATTTCTTTGTATTTCCGTTATAAACCAAAATACAAAGGAAACCATGGCATATGGGCATTGCCACTTGCAACTTGTGATTGCGATGCAACAACTGACCCAATAGGATTATAGGTCAGATTCAATGTCTTTTGAAGTCTGGCCTTGTCAGATTTTCCACTGTTTTTCAGTGTATTCTGTGTATTTCTCTGCGTAAACAGAGAAGAGTATTTTCTAGGATTTTCACCCACACCTGGTCCTTTCCGTTGGAAAACGGGTGGCCACCCTACCTTAGAGCGTTTTACAATGATTGTTTAATGCTCAACAAGGATTTGAACGGACAACGGCCGGGAGCCAGAGAGCCCGAAAAGGGAGACGAACAGATAAGCGCCGATAGGCTTAAAATGCCATCCCATAATAGAACAAGAAAAGCAGTTGCTCAGATAGAGAGAGAGCAAGAGAAAGTAGAAGACAGAGAGGAGGGAGAGTTTGTGTACTCTTGTAGACTTGAGGATTTCAAGTAAATCCCTGTTGTTTTGTCACTGTTGTGTTGAGACTCGGTTTGAGCTCACACTTGTAGTAATCTTCTCTTGAAGACATAATATAGAGGTTGACACTGAAAGCTGGAATAGGAGACATAGCAGGAAATTTTGGTGAACTCCTTGATTATTTGCTGTGTTGATGTGTGTTCTTATTATGTTTTATAACTGTTCATTATCTATATTATTCGCAATCTTTTCGATCAGTTGCACTAAATAATATAGGCATTCCTGCACATGAGTGTGTAATACCTTAATATTGGTTTAAGATCTCATTTTCAGATCATCGACCCTAGATCCAGAATCATTTGGTCCATCTCATATTCCCCAATCTACGCGGTCAAACTCATTTCCATTCATGTTCGCATCGTGTGCTTCCCGAGCTTCCAGACTATGCAAAATTCTCCTAGCGTGGTCCCAATGCATCTAGTTATGAGTTCTTACAGCCCCTTTACAGCCTTGTTGTCGCGCAGCAGCTTCATGCATGTCTCCAAGAACATAGTGAGCATCGATGGGTCCATTTCTAGCTCCAGTCTGTCTTTACTTCCTGAAGTGGAGGCATCAATGAAGCTCCTCTTAGCTTCCATGAAGGTCTCCTTAGTGTGCTCCAAATCAAATTCTGGTTCCTTCATTGGAGCCTTGCGAACCCAGGTACTTTCTTCAGGTTTCTTTCCTTTTTCATCTCCTGTCGTAATTCCACTCCGGAGCACGATATTTACATTAGGGTCTTCCTCGCACGGCTTAGACCTCATCATTTGCAAGTTTTGAGTTGGGGGAGGTTGGAGTGCTCCTTTATCACGCAACATCGCTATTAGTGTGGGACAATCCTCCTTCTCATAATCAAACAACGTACAATACAAGAATGATGGTCGCGTTGGATTTGTACAATCATGGGCATAATGCCCTGGCCCTCCGCAATTGTAACATATTAGCTGTCTGTGACCTCTTCCTGGTCCCCCTCCACCTCGCCCTTGTTCGCGCCCTTGAAATTCGGTGCATGCCATTACTATGTTTTGATAGAGGGCACGTGTTTCAGCCTGAACTCTGTAGGTAGAAGTTCAATCCATCATTAGTTCATAACCTCTACAGGTGTGCTCATCATGTCCTATCGACCTACAGAAATTACAGAACAACTGTTGTGAATTTTGCGTATACTTTTGTAATAGGTGGCAGTTATCTGTAGCATTCTTTCCTCCTATCTGACAAATCACGCACCATAATGCAGTCACCGCACTTGGTCCTGCTTGTGCCTCTAGTATTAGTGGCATTGGCCCTCCTCCCGCAAGGTAATTCACAAACACTGGGAAGTGGTCCTTGTTGTGCCCCTGGCCCTTACATTTTACGCACCATACCTCATCGCGCATCTCTGGGTGGGCTGTCTTGTCTTGTTTCAAACGCTGCATCTCCAGGCACAAGTTTTTCAACTGCGCATGAATCTGCTGAACTCCTAGATTAGGATCTTGTATCGGAGTCTCATGCGATCTCATCGCGACCTCCAAAGCCTCAGCCTAAGTGGTTAGCCTTTGTTGCGATAGTGAGTTCCGTAGATGCAGTGTTAACGATGCTACAAACCATTCATGGTGTTGCCCATCTGTTAATGTCATGTTCGCTTCGCGAATTGTGCACTTCAATCTTTGATCCAACTCCCACGGGGTCTCACCTGGTAGCATTGTGATTTCCTTGAATCCAATGATCAACTGTGCCTCTGACTTTGGCCTACTAAATTCTTTGTTTAGCGCAGCTTGGATATCTGTGATCCCCGCATTCGGATTGTCATTGGAATGCTTAATGTACCAGGTCAGCGCATGATCCTGCAGAGCACTGACGAATGTTGCCTTCTTTATATTTTCGTCCATGACACCCTGTGCTTCCCATACAACTTTTATCATGAACCAAAACTGGTCCAAATATTCATTCCCTACTCCCTTGAACACTAGTAGCTTTATCGCGTTTTCCATATTTCTTCACGGTGGTGGCGGAGGTGGTATGGGCGAAGACGAGGGTGAAGACAATGAAACTGGTGGTGGTGTGGTTGGGGTGGTATGCGCGGAATTCTCTATCTTATCAGATTGATCGCACTTATTGGTGAGACCTTCGCGAGCTCTTCTTTGCCCCCTCGCGGAGGTGAAATCAAGGGGCTAGTTTCTAGTTCTATGCTACCTTCGTTTCTGTAGATTCTCCCACTCCGCGTAGCCCCAAACATCAATTTATTTGCATAACCTGCTTTTCACACAGTAGAATGTTAATGCAAGTGTTCAAAGATTTAATGTACATACCTCGTGATCCATTGAGGAAGCATCGTTCTACCTCGCTATAGCTAACTAAAGTATCTACCACAAATTCGGTGATGAATCCTCCTATGATTTGATCGAGCCAGTGATCGACAACGCGCGCCATCTTATCTTCCGATGCTTCCAGTCTACGCACCAATTCTGGTGTCCACAAAATAGGTTTGTCGAGTTTACACCTTCCTTGGCTATCTTCTAGCTTTGTGATCCACTCTTACAACTTAGTGGGGAAGGTTGTAAAGTAAATTTCGTGGATCTCTGTATATATATGTAGCATTCTAACCACTCTTCCTTTGATAGTCGCAGATTCCTGTTTTCCTGCGTCACGAACTCGTGAATCTTTCTATCCAACCAATCTTCAATTCCTTTCTTTGTCGGCTTCCAGTGATATGACATCAGACAACTCTATGCAAATCTCGGTCCCGACAACGGAACAATTTATTGGCTTATTGGGGCCTGACCCAGGTTCAGATTTAATTAGCCAAACAAATCCCTGTACTACTGGTCCTTTTGGCAATAGTCCGCGGAGTGCGGACTGAGGTCTCACCCGAAGTAGTATGGGAGGGTGCTAGAACCAGGTTTCCACACCCTTGAGATGTCTGAGAGGTTCGACTAGTCCACTGTTTGTTCCTGCACGCAGGTTGCTTCGTGCACTTTCCCGTTCCTTGCGACCTGATACACTACCTTCGCGCAACCCTAACCAGGGGCTGTGGAGCTCCTGCACTGCACTCTGTGCTATTACCTGAGATCTTACTTATCTTCCAGTACTAGTTAATCACCTTCGCCTACTTGAATGTCTTAAGTTATAATTAGTTATATAAAACATTCATACAGGTTCATGTAGTAAATAAATAGTATACTTGCAGATTAAATCCAATCAAGCATTAAACTAGGAAAAGATACACATAAATATAGTAAAACTTCTCTTTATTGATTCTCCCAATGGTTACAGACTTGACCTGCCCTGCGCACTCAGCTGCAGGGGTTCGCACACTCAGCTGCGGACTACTAGGCCTCTATGCACTCAACTGCATAGCCTTCTCCTACTCTATGACCCACATACACACTTTACACTTCGACTTAATCACTTAGACTTCTCATCTTCTTCTATTCTATCTTCTGTTAGCTATCTTATAAACTTAGAGCCTCGCTCTATTTATACAATCCCATGGTATGTAGACCATGGGTAGCTCTATCCAGCTAACATTACATTACAAAAACTAGGATGGGCAACCTTGTGACTTTATTATAATTTCGTGCCCCACGCCCACAATTTGTGGAGCTTCTACAAAAAGATTCGGTCAAAACTTGGGCTTTAAGCCCCAAAACATGCCTTGGGGCAATTCCATGCCCAACATCTGATCTTTCCTATTCAAGGTTTTCCATTGCTTTTGGCCCTTCATTTTGTTTGTGAACTTTGTTGGATGCTTTAGGTTGAGGCTTTGGTTTTCACCTTTAGATCATACTTCTAGATATGATTGGCTGTTATCAGCAACTGTTTAGGCCTGATCCACACTGTATTGACCAAACTTTGTCACTTTCATTCATTATTGTTGTCTCTTGTTGAGATTTTTTTTCTCTTCTTTGAGTTATTTTGGTCACGTTTGGTGGTGTTCTGACCAATTGTGCATTTTTCATCTAAAAAGGTTCTCTTGAGTGTGTTTTATTGTTTTGTATCACCATCATTTGATCTTGTTTAGGCCTTTCTTCCTCTAGGGTTGGGTTGTGACCTTTGTAGATCATTGGCCTTGGTTAGGCCCTTGTACTACAACCCTAGCTTAATGACATTTCCCTCCCCTTTTTCACTTTTAGCTTTCGATTTGATTGCTTTCAATGTGTTTCTTCGATTGGGCTTTGTTTTCCTAGCCGTGACACCTTTGAAGTGCTCTGCGTTCTTTCCTGGTAGTCTTTTCCTTGGGTTTCTTTTCGGTTGTTTTGGTTTTCATTCTTAGCTTGTCTTGGGTCATTAATTCACAAAATTTGGGATAATTTTCATTTAAGAAGATTTAGTGAAGAGGTGCATCATAATAGGAATTGGTGTGTTAGGAGGCTCTTATGCTCTTGTATTAGCATTCATTGAATTATAAATCGAAAATTGGATATAGTTGCATTAGGGCGACTAACTAAGAGTCATTCACACCATCTCAGTTTCACGTTGCATCCCGCTTGTGTAAACAACAACCACTAAAATCAATGCGATAATAAAATTAACTAGATTCGTTGTTTACTTTTGTTGGTAGTACACAAACACTAGACTAGGCTAGGGTCTTGGAGATAGGAGTGTGAGTTAACTGCTCCAAGACTTCAAAATCAACTTAGTTACTTGTAGTAGGCAGTTAAATCCATTTACAGTAGTGCGGTCTAGGAATCCCTTCTGACAAGAGGGTCAAGCACGAGGTCATAGGTCTTTCAGAGATGCATCCACCACTATGTATGGAGTTGGATACTTTGAAAGGTGCCATTAAATATATCCCATCCACAGAATAAAAGAGTTGGTCTAGGTGGGGTGACATGACCCATTTTTCTTAGTTTCGAGTGGTGCGCTATAGAAAAATCTCCATGCATACAAACGGTGTCATTATCACTTGGGGACCACTTGGGATGCAACTCTCAAGGGGGTTTCAGTCTTAGCTCCTTTTTGGGGTTAAGTTTCCTGCCCTTGCGTGTGAATTTGTCCTGCGACTGTCCCTCGAGGTCATGTTATTATACGTGATGACCATAGTGGCTTATCTTCTTAGGGCTCATACATAGGTGCAGGGTTGGGGTTGTCTTCTCTTTACCTGGGACATATATTAGTCATACTCTCTCATTCCTCTCGAAAGGTGCCTCACGACTAATAGGGGCACTTTCACCGAGTTCATAGATAAAAGGGCTAGGAAGCAGATCACTAGTATAACTATTCCACCACCAATTTCTTTGTATTTTGGTTTGCATGTGCTATCTTCTAGGACATTTCTAGTGTGTGTTGTTTGGTCTGAGTCAGTATTTTTGGCCTTATGGTGTTTTCACTAACATAATTGCATTTAAATTATAAGTTATCACCCTAGGTGAATTTGTTCATTGACGGTCACGTCGTATTCACTGTTTACCTTCTTAACGAGGTGGACTTGTTACCCTTACATGAAGAGTACCTATTGGTGCTCAAGATTTAGATCAACACATTGTCTTAGAATCTATACCTGGTCCTTCTGATAGTGACTTGATTTCTATCGAGAATTTGGAAGACGATTCTGACACCCCTGCTAATCCACCATTGATTGATCCTTTAGGACCATAATTATTGTGACTAAAACCTGACGGTTCCACACCTGCCTACACTTACATGCCTTTGTTTATATTTTACCCTATGGTGGAGTCTAGTACATCCTTACCTTCTGCATCAATAGTGTGAGTTGCCATGACATCATTGCCACCTCTTAGCGTGGCTATACCCACTCCTTAGTCCACACCTCTCACTTCTTCTTGGGGCATTCCACCGGTTTCTTATATGATTCCTACAAATTCCTTGAATGTTTCCATGCCTACACCATCTCATATGCTGACCATAGTGCCTTAGCCTAGTCAGCCGGTAGGTTCAAGAATCTTTGCACTGCATTTTTCCAAACCAATTATTCCTGTCCCTAAGTTAGGCATGGTTACTTCTAGTAATATGTGGGGGGGATCACCAGCTTTTCCCAGTCAACCAGGGGGAAACACTGCTTCTAGTATGTCACAAGCTTGCTACAATTCGAATTTTGGAGGGTATCCACCTACCAGTACTTTTACTGGAGGGGTTAGTTTAAATGGAGGCAACCCCATTGCTAGTACCATTTCTCACACGGGTTATCCCCCTTATGTTGGTCCTACTATGTAGAGTGGTCCTTCTTCTATCCTTGGGTACAATCCCATTAGAATCCATGCTTTTGGGGGTCCTTTTGTTACAAACATATTTGGGCACATCAACCCCAACTCACATGTCGATGATATTAGGTTCATCAACCCCTAATATAGTTGTTTTATGCCCTAAAGAAACTTAGTCCTCTGAATGCCTCATTCCATGAAAGTTCCATCATAAAATTCATCTAAAAAGTGCCTCAAAGGAATCATTGTAGAAAGCCCTATGTCAGGGTGCTATGCATATCAGGTGCCACACTGTCACAGTGCTATGCATCGCAGTTTGGCTATCTTTAGGGTGCGATGGTTGAGCTTAGACAAAATTTCGGGACAATTTGATGAATCAGTTACTCATGGAAACCTCTAGAAGCTTCTCTAGTGCCACCTGCCCCTCTGGGTTTTCCCAAGGATGACTAAAGGAACTAGGAAACATCCACCTATTCCCCTCTTTCATGGAACCAATTCCTAAAAATAGAAAGGCATTCATCATCATCATGATGACTCAACCTCCTTCACTCATCTATAAATGGATACCTCATCCAAGAGATCTAAAGGCTAAATTTTTCTGAGTGATAAGGAAGTGCTGATGGTTTTAGTATTGAGGCAAAGTATTGTTGTAATGTCGAAATTTCTTGCTGCTCATGAGGTGAAGAAGGTTTGAAGCTGGGAGGATGGCACTGGATCGGACTTATGGGTTGTAATCCTCCTTTCTATTAATAAAGCTTTTCAAGATTTTTCCTGTATGATTGTGTAATCTTTCAATGCAATTATATGTTTATCATACTTTCGATTCTGTGATGTTTATGAATTATGGATCATTATGCTTTGACAAGTCTATGTTTCTGTAATTGCGCAGGTACTCTCCAAGCGTGTTAAGTACGGGGAGGAGTAATGAGATCATCCAAAGGAGAGAGAGATCAAACGAGGAATCAAGCAGAAGTTACAGGTTGGCTCTTTATAATCTTTCTCTTATCCGTCATTCATAGGAAAAATAGTGAATTATTTTAACTGTTGTTTCTAGGTTAGCTACCAAGCCTAGAGGGTCAACATTTCTTAGAAATACTAATTTTCCCGAAAACAAATTGGCGACTACGCTGGGGAATATAAATGCCCTTTTTGGTAGCTTAGTAGCCTCTTAAAACATTCCACTACACTTTACTTGCTATTGTTCATTGAAATCAAGCTTAATCCACTGAAAATTGCATCAAATTTGAGCCAAAAACAACTTCAGAATCACTCCCTGTGACCATTGCACTATCCTGAACTGTGACCTGCTATGCATAGTAGTTCCCGAATGGACAAAGTGCTATGCATAGCTCTGTATTCAAAGAGAGTGCAATGATTGACTAAAGCTCAATTTTCCCATCTAGGAATTGAGGTTTTTGGACCAGTTTTCATCTTTGTTTGATTGCTTGTTGAACATGAATGATGTCTCATTATTGAAACAAACTTTCATCGCTTAATTCAGCCCTGTTTAGACTAGGATTGGTGAATGTTTTTATGTATTTGTTTTGTCATTTACAATCCATTATCAAAAAGTAGTGTTGATCGATTGTCGTTTCGATAGAAAAGTGTCGTAAAGTCTTCAATTTCATCGAAAAAGTGAAGTGTCATAAAAATCTTCCTTCATAGCTAATCGATTAAACTATTTTGTGCATTTGATTTGATTTCATTCAAAGTGTCAAAAAGTTTTGTTTCTTCAAACTTGAAAGTGTCGTTTAGTCCTCCTTTCTCTCTTTGAAGAAAAATTGTCGAAAATCGCCATTTTGTGTGAAGTATTCTGAATCATTTCTGCATTTAGTTTTCCTTGTTGTCTCATTCACATTAAGGGAAGCTGAAAACAAATACTTGCATTTTGCATTGTGCATATTAAGGTTTGTGAATTCTTGATAGGAATAACTAGGGAAATTGCATTAGATGTGTTCTTTGATCTTTGTCAAATATTTGATTGCTCTATCCTTTAGTCGCTAAGGTTTTCATCGTTCAAACTAAATAAAAAGTTTGTTTATCATGATAGTTTCATTTTAGGAATTGCAAACATACATCACGTGATGAACCTTAAAAGGCAAATCTTTAAGCAAGATCAACTTAAAATGAACCTCAATTAATCTAACAACACTTTGTAACCTGACACAACACATCTAAAGGTCTAGGCTAGAGACGTGTTCTGACGTCTTTAAACCTAGTGGCTGTCGTTTTCACTGAAGGTTGGGTGATTCCACCTCTTTGATTTGATAAGTGCTACTATGGACTTGTGCTCCTTGTGCCGTCGCGTATATAGTGGGAGACCCCAATAGGTTGAAATCCTTTATCCCTAGGAAGCTGAGTTTGCCGCCTTACTGATCATAATGCACCGAACACAACATTCAGGAAGACTGACTGTCGTACGGTGAATCCTTGGTAATTTCTCTTTAATTTACCACCAAGGTGTATATTGCAGTTTTTTGATTAGTTTGGTAAACCCTCTTTCTTAGTATCTCCAAAGTAGTCACTTTTGCTCCTTTTCGACTCCTTAAAAGAAAAGGTTCATCTGAGCGCTTGTCCTTTCAAGCTCATTAAACAACGAAAGCGACTAGAGTCATCTTTTGCTTTTTCTCGACTCTTAAAAAATGAAAAAGAAAAGTTAAGTTCTAGTGTCGTAAAAATTAATTGACCACGGATAACATCCTCCATGCTTTGTTTTAGTTGATCTTAGGTTGAAACATATGGCGACAAATCTAGAGTCCGTCGATCAAGGAATTCCTTATGATGGAAATCCTAGTCCTTTTCCTTCATTTGGAAATATTGGTGTTCCATAGATGGCTACATTGTCCCTTCCGGGATTTACCATTGGCTTTCCAGTATGGTTGTTTTCAACCTCCCTGGTTCAAAATTTCATGATTTCTCTGCAATCAAGTACACCTCCAACTGGACAAAGTGAACCTCCAGTTGATCCTAAAGTTGACCCTTTGCCTTCTTCTTCATTTGTTTCTTCCTCCCCTTCTTCCTCTTCATCTGGTGAAAGTATCGGTACTACTAACCAGGTGGCTAAGAAGAAGAAGAAAGGGAAGAAGAAGAAAAAGAAGAAAATTCAGCAAAGGGCCAACCAAGAAACCATTGCTTTGAATGCAACATCTGATGAGAAATCGCCCGTCAAGCCTTACAAAGTTTGAGATGTTTTTTCTTTGTTTTCCGTTAAGATGACAATTTTTCCTTCATGCAGGAAACAAATAACTCGAAAGAGTGTTGAAACAATAGCTCCCATACTTTGACAAAGAACGGTTTGCCCAAATTCGCCTTGTACAGAGAGAAACGTAGGGTTCTTTGAGCACGATTTTCTCAGATTTGCAGTTGCGGCCGTCCTCCAAACTTTAGCTGCAAACCCAAATTCGTCTTGCTTTTGTTGAGAGATGAAAGGAAATATATTTTCTTGTTGATCATCTGGTTAGAATCAACCCAAATTTGTAAAAGAAATCATGTTGTAATTATCTATGTTATAACTGCTCTCTCATCTTTCTCTATTTAAATGAAAACAAAGATCAGAGAGAGGGAGACTTCAGGATGACTTTGGGGATTCGAATGATGGCGAATTGATGATTTGAATTAGAGATTCAGAAGCAAGGATTCATGATAGGATAGGAGGAAGGAAGGATTGTTTTATGTTGTAAGTCTCAAAGCTTCAACTATTGTAATGATTTCACTATTTAATGACTAATACATAATTTGGGCGTTGCTGTTCACTCTTTTCCTTCTGAAGTAACCCAGTAGCGTCCGCTGGCGGCTAAGGGCCCAGCCTCTGGTGGAGTACGCTGCTGCTGCTACTGTATATTATATTCTTTTGTTTTATGCGTGGTTTGCTTATCAGTTTTATTTGGTAATCTGATATGTTATGTTATTTTACATCACAGCTCCGTTACATTTGATTTACTGAGTAATATCATTTCTGAAGACAGAACCGTTATATTAACTTTGCAACGCATTGATGTTTCTTTAAGTGCTGATATAAATGGTTTTTACAGGATACCGTTGCTATTCAATTATGGAATGACTGTGTTGTAACATTTGACCATTGGTATTATTGAATTCATCTTAGAAATTATATTTCCTTGCGATTGTTGAATCTATGAACGTTGTTGTTACATTCTAAAAGACAATCGTATTATTTATAACTAAGACTGACAAGTGGATTACCAAGATTAGATTACTATATTAGCGTGTGCGTGTATATATGATTGATCCCTGCTGTTCCATAAAGTATATTCCATCCAGTTTGCTTGAGGAGTGAAGAGTGTTATTTCATAGCAGAGTGTGAGTAAGTTGGTTTTGACTCGCGAGATTTAGTTCTTTTGATTGCTGTTTCATTTACTGCTGTTCTATTTCCTTTTGCTATTTCATTTTACTTTCTGCCATTCCATTTACTTGCAATTGCTGCTTTGGTGTGAGAGAAGGTTTAAGGCTGTAGTGAGCCAGCAAGTCGCTACTTAGCTCCCAGACCTATGGTCCATGCTCTAATTTCCTTTCCATCAGTTTCTAGAGGGATGGGTTATCACTTCCGCACCCCTGACTGATAAGCTGCCTTGTGTGATTTTATCCTTTTGAAGTGATTTAGTCATAGTTTAGCATCCGTCTACTCTTGTGTTCTCTGAACACTGTACTACTAAACATTACTCTTGAGTAAATAGCCGCCTCAGACTGAGTACACTCTTGAAATAAAAAGTCGTCCCTGGGTTGACAATTAATGTGAAGGTAATTAGGAGTTCACAAGACACCTTTTTATCGCTCCACACCTTTCCAGATCATGGTACAAGTTTGTAAAATGATTGTATCTGGCACTATTATAGATGAAGGTGCATCTATGAGTAACCTTTCCTCACCTACTTAGCAAGCGCTTGGTTCACCACCGCTTGTGCCTGTTACATAGAATCTGTTGGGTTTTAATAGAGGAAAAAGTTGATCATTAGGGATCCTCCCTTAGTTACCTATTACTTTGGGAGGAAAAACTGTTTATCTCAACGTGATGGTAGTCCCAGGACCTTTAGATTACAATTTACTTCTTGGGCGCGACTATGTTTATGACATGGGAGCTATTGTTTCAACACTCTTTTGAGTTATTTGTTTCCCGCATGAAGGCAAAATTGTCATCGTTGACCAGCGTTCATTTCTCGGTCCAAATATAGCTCCTAGGAAACCATCGTCCCTAAATGGTCCTTTTGTACCAATAGTATCATTCCCGCCACGGGTTAATTATGTGGCAGCCTGTTCCATACCTACGTCAATTGACAATTAATTCAGTGATGTTGTACATCATATACTGGGGGCATTAGAACCACATCTCTCCTTCATGACTTCTTATGAATTCTGATAGGGTATCCGAGGATAGTTCGTTGTCTTCTGTCAACCTTGTTAAAAAATGAAACAAGGGGTCCAAGGATAGTTCGTTGTCTTGTGTCAACCTCGTTAAAAAATGAAACAAGGGGTCCGAGGATAGTTCATTATCTTGTGTCATCCTCGTTAAAAAATGAAACAAGGAGTTCGAGGATAGTTCTTTTACTGTGTCAACCTCATTAAAAAAATGAAACAGGTCCATGAGGACAGTTCTTTACTGTGTCAACCTCGTTAAAAAATGAAACAGGCCAATGAGCATAGTTTCTTGTCTTGTATCAAGCTCGTTAAAAAATGAAACAAGCCAATGAGCATAGTTTCTTGTCTTGTATCAAGCTCGTTAAAAAATGAGCAGAGTTTCTTGTCTTGTGTCAAGCTCATTTAAAAATGAAACAAGTTCCCAAGTTCCAAGTCGAGTCTCTGATTAGATCTCGTAAAAGAACCTTCATTCCATCCACATGATAGCCATGAGTAGTCTACTTAGGTGAATGTAATGAAGCTTGGGGGGCATGCGCCTAATGGTAAAGATAAGTTTCCCGGTAGGTTATGTGAAGGGAATCACCCCATTCACCTTTGTCCCTATCTGGACAAAGCCAAAAAGGTGTTGGACAACTGTCCTGCTTGACCGCAGCGACTTCCATCTGGTTACAGGAGCTCTCCCTTTCATCATGTTGGGGGGCATGTAAACCATTTTCCAGCATAATTTTTCATTTCAAGATTGTGTTAAAATGAAACTGAATCCAAGCATAGTTTTTCGTTTCAATCTTGTGTAAACATGAAACTGAATCCAAGCATAGTTCCCTATGGTTCAAGCTTGTCTAAAAATGAACCCATTTCCATTTTAACCCTCGTGATTGCCATTCTATTAGCATTTTCTATCAAATGAACCTTGGTTGTTTTCATTCCATCACCACCATCTCTTTGGTCGATCATATGCTTTCACTTGGTTTTTTTACCCTTTTTGAGGAACCGTTGCAATGAGTGGTCTTATTAGCCAGCCTCTTCACATAAATCAACATGTTTTGAGAAGTTACAACCTCATCGGAACTAGTTGCTACCCTAGACACCACTCGTTCCTCAAAATAGAGTCCTCTTTAAACTCTTTTCAGACTCTTTAAATAAGAAAAGATAGTCGAGCGCTTGCCTTTTCCAGCTCGTTAAAGTATTGGAAATGACATCTCTCTTGTATTATTTTATCCTTTTTCGAACCTGAGGGATTATTTTACGAAAAAGAGCTTATGGAGCTTTACTTTTGTCTCTTTTCAAACTCTATAAACATGAAAAGGACCGAGTTATTCTTGTCGTTAAACTCATTAAAACAATAGCGACAAACTTGTCCATTTAGACAAGACCGAGTTTCACCGTCGCTAGACTCGTTAAAACATCAAATAGCGATGGGTTTTCCCAAAGGGAAAATTATAGAACAAGCATATGTTATCCTCCTCAAGCTTGGTAAAAAAATAAAGAGGTACTGGTCAACAATGACTAGGGAAAATGGGAAAAATCTTGAAAACTTATGGTAGCGAGTCGCTCTTGAACATGACACTTTCACTTCATCGCTGTGATTAAGTTGGGTTGGGACATTCTGTTTGATGGTTATCATACCGTTGGTCTATCACACCATCCATCACTTTTGTTTTGGGTCAACGCTACTAATTCATCTCAGTGTCGCCAATATGTTCGAGAGAAGTCATCCAGTTAAAGTCTCATCCGTTGCAATACTACAAACCTCCATTTTCATGACTGTCATTCCTGAACCTTGTGTCGTTAGTTTGTTTTCATCTCCAAAAATCATTTACTTCATTTTTTGTCGTAGATATGGGATACATCAAGGCCCTCCTATGATGAGTCGCTTCTTGTCGACATCAGCTCATCATCCAAGAAGTTGACTTAGAAACACCCTTTCAGTGCTTTAAAGCTTGCATACATCAATGGCAAGTTTCTCTCTTCCGGTGATAGATTGACATCAATGGCCTTCGACCAAAATATTTTGCATGGTGTTCGACATCGAATCATCTATTCACACCATGCAAAATGTACTATAGTACCTTGAGGATCATCATCATTATCGGTGATCCCTCTCGCGCCTGTTAACAACTCACATCATTGGCTGGTAATCAGGTGATGTCTCTCCATGTTCGACCTCAAAACATCTTTTCACATGGTTAGACTTGTACATTGAGTGAAGATTGAACGAGTTTGAAGACCTCAGATCTAGTTTTATCCATCTGGGCTACGATATATTCAGGAGTACCAAATCAAATGTACAAAGGCTTTACATAGATGGTCATCCTAATCATGGATCACAAGTCTATATCTGTAGACGACTATCTGATCTATGTACATGTAATGAGAGTTTATAAGCTAAGCATGGGAATGCCTCCCTCAGCTAGTTCATGAGAAAATCATATTATCATGATGTATTGTATTGTAATTGATGCAGGTCACCTTCTAGTTCGAAACTTCTGATCCTCATGATAAAGCATTTCACCCGACATAGATATTTACGACCTCATGCTTTAGGGGGAAATTGTTACAGACATATTTGGGCACATCAACCCCAACTCACATGTCGATGATAATAGGGTTCATCAACCCCTAATATAGTTGTTTTATGCCCTAAAGAAACTTAGTCCTCTGAATACCTCATTCCCTGAAATTTCCATCATAAAATTCATCAAAAAGTGCGTCAAAGGAATCATTGCAAAAAGCCTTATGTTAGGGTGCTATGCATAACAGGTGCCACACCATCAAAGTGCTATGCATCATAGTTTGGCCCTCTTTAGGGGGCGATGGTCGAGCTTAGACAAAATTCTGGGACAGTTTGAGGAATTAGTTACTCATGGAAACCTCTAGAAGCTTCTCCAATGCCACCTGCCCCTCTAAGTTCGCCCAAGGATGACTAAAGGAACTAGGAAACATCCACCTATTCCCTTCTTTCATGGAACCAATTCCTAAAAATAGAAAGGAATTCATCATCATGATGATGACTCAACCTCCTTCACTCATCTATAAATGGATCCCTCATCCAAGAGATCTGAAGGCTGAATTTTTCTAAGTGATAAGGAAGTGCTGATGGTTTTAGTATCGAGGCAAAGTATTGTTGTAATGTTGTAATTTCTTGCTGCTCATGAGGTGAAGAAGGTTTGAAGCTGGGAGGATGGCACTGGATTGGACTTATGGGTTGTAATCCTCCTTTCTATTAATAAAGCTTTTCAAGATTTTTCCCTTATGATTGTGTAATCTTTCAATGCAATTATATGTTTATCATACTTTCGATTTTGTGATGTTTATGAATTATGGATCATTATGCTTTGACGGGTCTATGTTTCTATAATTGCATAGGTACTCTCCAAGCGTGTTAAGTACGGGGAGGAGTAACAAGATCAACCAAAGGAGAGAGAGATCAAACGAGGAATCAAGCGGAAGTTACAGGTTGGCTCTTTATAATCTTTCTCTTATCCGTCATTCATAGGAAAAATAGTGAATTGTTGTAACTGTTCTTTCTAGGTTAGTTGTGAAGCCTAGAGGGTTATAATTTATTAGAAATACTAATTTTCTCGGAAACACTTTTATCTCTGGCAGTACTACCCCAATGGGCAACATCCATTTACCAGTTATGCTGGCCTGCAACAGTCTTATGTTGGGGTGAACCCTTTTATTCACCAGCAGGTGCATCATTCCACTCCTTCTACGGGGGAACCACACGGTTGGTCAGGTGCTTCTCTAGCCTATGACCCATTTAGTAAGCTTCAAAATCCTTTTTTATCTTCTCTCGATTTATCGGATTTGGCGAAATTGACTAATGACCCCATCCGTCATGATCCTTGGTGGCTACCCATGCCTACTAAATTACCATATGATATTCCAAGTTTGAAGGAAAACCTGGGGAGAATCCATCCACGCATATTACCACTTATAATTTTTGGTGTTCATCCAATTATTTAGTGGATGATTCTATTAATCTTTGCTTATTCCAACATACGTTGGCTGGGGATGCCACAAAGTGGTATATCGAGTTAGATATTACATCCTATGGTGACTTTTCCTCCCTTGCTCAAACTTTCTCGACACACTTCCAGTTTCCCACTCAGTATGATATCGACTCTAACCTCTTTTCCAATTTCAAGCAAGAAATTTCCAAGTTGATCTCTGATCATATTTATGAGTGGCGTTGTTGCAAGCGATTAGTAAGAACTAAGTTTTCAGCAGGATCTCATTGATGTCGCATGCATGACAATGTTTTCGCACCGACAGTTGCCATTATGGCAACCCACCTCACACACTTGCATTTTTTCCCATTTTCTTAATCTTGCACCTATTGTTTGCATGCATGATCATTCACTCTTGTATACACTCAGTATCACCATGTATTCAGTCTTCTCATGTTTTCAGTCGCCCATCGATGGGTCTGGGCTACCTTGGCTCGGACCTTCCCTTGCCCGAATAACATTGCACATTTCTGGAAGTGAAGGCTCTAACTTCCCTCCAGAAAGTCTGCAAGTTTGGCCCAACACTGACCTTCGGGCTTGCATTGCGCAATTCTAGGAGGTAGTGCTTTGCTGGCCCCATAAATTGCGAAATGCAGTTTGCTGGTTTGCATGACACTACAAACTGAAATTTCACATTGCGCAGCTTCAGTCCTCAGCAAGCCAAGCTAGACTATGCATTGTGCAGTTCCAGTAGTCAGTCAGCCTCCCGATAACCCGAATTGTGCCTTGCTCAGTTTTGGCAGTCAGTCTCCCAGCCTCCCGGTGAAAATTGTGCAATCTTCATAGATAGCCACACAGGTATGTTATATGTCAATCCTTGAGTTTGTTTTGGTTTTCAACTCACAGATTACTTTCCATGAGTGTTTCTATGCCTCTAGGTATCACAAGTGTTTGTCCACCTCTCAGTAGCATGAGTACAATGGTTTCCAGGAGGGCAGGGTCAAAGACACTGTTGAGAGCGCAACTTGGGATGAAGTCGCTCAAGTGTCTATGAACTTTCCTATCTATGAAGGCATCAAGTTTTTCATGGACAAGGATATGAAGATAAAATGGCAGAAGCATCATAGCGAGCAGCACCATCAGCAGTAGCAGAAGGTAGCACACTTGCTTGTGACAAATGCAAGAGGAAGGTTCTTGACAGCATAGAGGTGGAGCAAAGTTGCAAGCTCAAGTAGATCCACTTGTGATGAAAGCAGATTTGAGATTGAGGCTATGAGGTGACAACGCGACAAGAGGATCACGTGAAGGCAGAGAGAGAAATAGAGAAGGAGTTATAGGTGCTGAAGCAACAACTCAAGGAAGAACATGAGTTACACAGACAACAGAAGGAGTTGCAGCGGGAACATGCATAATAGGAGGCGCAACATACACGGATTGATGAAACAAAGCCCATACATATTATGGACTCATCAAGCAGTTGGCATGGAGCAGATAAGAACATGCACAATAGGAGGCGCAACATACACGTATTGATGAAACAAATCCCATATAGATTATGGACTCATCAAGCAGTTGGCATGGAGTAGATAAGGTGAGCAGTGTTGTTGATCACATGCAAGGGTATTCAGGAGCATGGATGTCATTGTGTGCACGCATGCGATCCCACCCATTTGGCACACTAACCAAGGCGAAGACAAGAAGCAAGTCTGACTGGAGTTGAACATGTATTTTGACAAGTTGATGCACATGGTCACCAACACACACTTGGAGATCAACACAAACTATGCAACAATATTTTGTTGGTCCAGCTACACTCAAGACGATGATGTGCATGTTATCAAATGAGTTGGACAAAGGAGGGTCCATATCAAGTGTACTCGGATGCAATGGAGGCAAGAGTTCGCTTTCAACAGGATATCACCATTGAGCGCATAGATACCATCACGAACGACAAATCTTGGCATCGGTTCGCCACCATTGATCATCGCAAGGATGTAGAAGAGTTGGTCTTCCCACAACTATCCAAGTCTTAGTGATGTCTTGCATGGTGTGCTCAAGCCTATTTTGTCTCACATGGGTACATGTGCAGATTGGATGTAACATATTGTAAAGTGGAAGTACAAGTGTCAATAGTTGAATGTAACAGTCATAGAGCAGTTGAAGAGTCATGAGGGTAGGTGAACAGTCACAAAGGGGAATGTCAAGGGTCACCCCACCCTTTGCTATTTATAGTATCTCATAACTCAGTGTATAGGATTTTGGTTAGCCAAGCTTTCGATAGGAGTATCTTAGAGAAAGCTTGGAGAGTATTGTAATGAGCCTTGGCTTATTCATAGTGCAAAGCTAGTACATCTCTTTGGAGGAGCAGGCGGCAGTAAATGTAACATTCCACTATTGGGACTAGTGGTCGGTCATGGTTGTAATGTATGATTGGAACTTTCACTTCTTAATCTAACAGAGCCAATATGTTTCATGCATATATTGTTATTGTATTTCAGTTATCTTGGTTGCTCTAATGATATATGTATTTGTTTGCTTACACATGCATGTATGGACTCTTACTATATAAGTATGTATGAATCTTACTGAGATGTGTTGTTGGTTTAACCATCACTTTGGATTTTTAGCTTACTTGCTTTCTAGTTTGTGATGTATTTTTGCTCGTGTGTTCCCTTCTTAGCCGCATGCTTTCACAGGTTTCCAAGGGGCGCACTCACCCCATTCTGTTTGTGTTAGAACCGTTCATGCACCTTCCTTGGATTGTTGCACATGTCACACCCTTGCTACCAACAATGACATCTTACTTGCCTCTGCCTGCAACCATAGTCAAGGAAATACAGTACGACCCACTGCTGGGACTCCTACACCAAACGGTCTGAGGTCTAGTTGGGACTTCTTACTGGGGAGATCCCCTGACATGTTGGCGGGTCTAGCACCGTCAAAATTTTGGTGCTAGAAGGAGGGCAAAATGACAAGTTGTGTCCTCTCATCCAGTTTTGAATCTTTTCACATCCGTCATGGATACTGTCACACTCATCCCTTAGCAATGTTTTTTGCATGCCGAACCTCTCGACATCACGAGGGAGTTTACTGATCTCTTGTCTGAATTCACGTATGATGGTGAAGGCGAAGCAGCCTGGCCAGATTACTTAGAAGACTTCTACGCATTCCTTGAGGATGAAGATGAGTTTTATGCAAAAGAGGTCAGCGTGTTTCTTTCATACACACTTCGCGAATCCCGACTATGGTGGTGCTGGAGTCTGCGACCTGGTAGCATGCACTCACTTGAGAAGTTCTGTGTACAAGAAGGATGGATCATGGTGCATGTGTCTAGATTATAGGGAGCTCAACAAGCTCAATATTAAAGGTAAGTTTCCCATTCCTGTCATTGATGAATTACTGAATGAATTGCATGGATCAATTTACTTCACCAAGTTGGATCTTCGTTCAGGATATCATCAAATCATAATAAAGACTGAAGACATTCCGAAAACAACATTTAGAACTCATGAGGGTCATTATGAATTTTTGGTCATGCCTTTTGGCCTTACCAATGCACCTTCTACATTTCAAGGTTTGTTGAATTCCATTTTCAAACCCTTCCTTAGAAAATTTGTGTTAGTATTTTTTGATGATGTACTAATCTACAGCAAGTCTTGGAAGGATCATGTTGAACATGTTGACAGGGTGCTACAACTATTGAAGGAGAAACAATTATATGTAAAAATATCCAAATGTTTCTTTGGAGTACAAGAGGTGGAATATCTGGGTTATATTGTATCTCATGAAGGAGTTAAGGTAGACCCTAGCAAAATTAAAGCCATTAAGGAATGGAAAATCCCCACATCCATAAAGCATCTGCGAGGATTTCTCGGGTTGACAGGGTATTATCGCAAGTTTGTTAAGAATTATGAGAGAATAGCAGCACTTCTAACAACATTATTGAAGAAAGATGCATTTTCATGGACTCCAGAAGCAACAAAGGCCTTCGAACATCTTAAAGAGACAATGTGCCAAGCACCAGTCTTAGCTACACCGGACTTTACAAAAACCTTTATTGTGGAATGTGATGCTTCAGGAAATGGAATTGGTGTTGTTTTAATGCAATATGAAAGACCCATTGCTTTTGAAAGTCATCCAATCAAGGGAAAGTTTTTACACAAAGCTATTTATGAGAAGGAAATGTTGGCAATACTACATGCACTTAAGAAATGGTGACCCTACCTAATGGGAAGACACTTCAAGGTAAAAGCGGATCATGATAGCCTTAAATACTTTTTAGAACAAAGATTATCATCTGAAGAGCAACAAAAGTGGGTCACAAAGATGTTGGGTTATGACTTTGAAATCATCTACAAAAAAGGGAAGCAAAATGTGGTGGCAGATGCACTCTCAAGAAAGGATGAGGATGTGGAAGCATTGTTGTGCGCCATTTATATTATCCAACCAGATTGGATAAACGAAGCAAGGGAGGAATGGAAGAATGATGAAAAAGTGTGGGCACTTATTCAAAAGTTACAACAATATTCTAGTACATATGATACATTTAGCTGGCAAAATGATTCGTTACTGTACAAAGATCACTTATACCTCTGTAAGAATTCCCAACTCAAACAAAAGATTCCTATGGAATTGCACACTTCTCCCTTAGGAGGGCACTCAGGATTTTTAAAAAGTTACCCCAGGGTTAAGAAGGAATTTTTTTGGGATGGCCTTAAATCAGATATTCAAAAGTTTGTGGTAGAATGTTTGGTTTTCCAACAAAATAAAGTTGAAACAATTAAGACCCCGGGTTTATTACAAACTTTATCCATTCCAAGCCAACGTTGGGAGGAGGTTTCAATGGATTTTATCACAGGTTTACCCAAGTCTAAGGGAAAGAGTGTCATCATGGTGGTAGTTGACAGACTTACCAAGTATGCACACTTTTGTGCATTATCACATCCATTTAAATCCAGTACAGTTTCTACTGCATTATGGAAACAATTCAAAAGCTACATGGAAACCCAAAGATTATTGTAAGTGACAGAGATCCCATTTTCACTGGAAATTTTTGGACATAATTATTTTCTTGTCTCGGTACTCAGTTAGCTCATAGCTCATCTTATCATCCTCAATATAATGGGCAAACTGAGATAGTAAACAAATGTTTGTAAGGATATCTTCGTTGCCTTGTATATGATAAACAGACACAATGGGTCAAATGGTTGCCTCTGGCTGAATGGTGGTATAACACTTCCTTCCATACAACAACAAAAATGACCCCATTTATGGCACTTTATGGATATCAGCCACCATCCATCACATCATATTTAAGAGAAAATTCTAAGGTTCAAGCAATGGAACATCACATCAAGCATCAACAACAAGTCCTCCAACTCTTAAAGGATAACGTCGTGTTGGCGCAGAATAGAATGAAACAACAGACAGATCAACATCGCAGTGAAAGAAGTTTTGATGTAGGTGATTGGGTATTCCTACGGCTACAACCATATAAACAAATGTCCCTCAAGCAAGCTAAGAAGGATAATAAATTATCACCAAAGTATTATGGTCCGTACAAGGGGTAGCAAAAGATTGATGCTATGTCATACAAATTGGAGCTTCCTGCAGCTTCTCGAGTGCACCCAATTTTCCATGTTTCATGTTTAAGGAAGTTTATAGGCGACAAGCTCCCAGTTCAAACAATATTTCCAGAACTTGACGAGGAAGGAAAAATTATATTGAAACCGGAAGCAGTCACAGAAACAAGAACTCGACAGCTACGAAATTGATCAATTTCGGAGTATCTCAACAAGTGGAAGAACTTATCCGCTGAAGATTCCACATGGGAGGATGAGAATTTTATACAGAATCATCCATAACTACTCAAGAGTTGAGGAAAACACTTTTTTGAAGGAGAGGGGCATGTTAGGTCCTATTGAAGCCCCGAAAATCGGGTCTACAACAAGGGGGATACCCACCCGGTCCGGACCTTGGTTAGCAGCTCCTTTTCCGTTTGGTATAGTGGGTCCGACTGGGGATATGGGACCAGTTTCCCAATTTATGTGTCTGTGTGTGAAGAATTGATATTTCCTTTCTAAAAGTTCCTAAGTGAGATGCTCTAATTCTAACTCTAATCTAATAACATGCAAATTGTATTCAAATAAGAAGAAATATCTAAGTCTACACTAACCCGGGGTGTAATCCTTCTGTTATGCGATCTAAAATTATTTCAGATAACAATTGATAATAAAGATCATTCAAATGTTATGAGAAAAGAATTCAATACAGATAAACCACTTCGTATAAAAAGTTAGACGAAACAGTTGTGAAAGGCATATCGCATAATAAGCTACTCATACATTAAGCATAAATAAATAGCTATCACCGTACAAAATTACCAAATGATAACTCAAGCATTCATGCATCAATATATAAACAACTGAACATGAATATCACTTTTAACACAAACGCAGAAATAGTTAAGAGATAGAAGTACCATTTATAACTAGTTCTACTCATGGGCTTCAAGCGATAATGATTTATCTCTTCTTAATCCAACATCCACTAAGAGTACAGAAGTGCAACATCACTAGTAGATATTAAATGCAGATATCAACAAATTCTGTTCCATTCATTCATCAAAACCTCCTCAAAGCATACAAAAGTGCATGTTCTGGGAATAAGTTTTTGACAAAATTCAGGACCCTTCTCTAAATGCATGAGAAGGGTTTAAATACTAATAACTAAATCTAAAAATAACTTATTACGAAAATGTAGGATGCAGTTTAAATGACCGTCCTCATTTTAGGCAAAAATAAAGCAAAATTAAAACTAAAACTGAATCTAAAATTAAAACTAACTATTTCTGTATCTGATCCTTGAAATCGCAAGCATTCAACATTTGTTTGAGAAGAGTCGGCTAACCAACTTCAGACTTTAGTTGTGCTGAGAAAACAGAATCGGCAAGAGCTGGCGCCATCTTCTTGGCAGAATTGATGATACACTTGAGAGTCATGCACTGGCTGTGTGGTTTTAGCAAGTATGCCCAGTAAGAATCCCAATTCAACTTGGTTAACCTTTGGATTGATTCTGCCTTTTCTTAAGCTTTCTATCTCCAGCCTGTCTGCAGTTGCTGTACTTTCGGTAGATACCTTGGAGTGGTTTCTGAGATCAGATTTTCTCTATGCAAATTTTCATTTATACAGTCAATAACGCTGTTTGCTTCCGTGGCTGCTTCTTCTGTTGCTTGATCTACTTTCCTGGGTTGTGCATCCCATCTGTTAAAGAGCATTTCTTTGTGATTGTCGTTGATTATTGGTGCGCCTGCTCTTTTTCCCTCCTCTGTTTCTTGCCAAGCTAAGTATTCAGTAACTCTTTTATCAATTAAATCATAATCACTTCGTAAATCCATGACTTGATTAGTGATTTTATCGCTTATTTCACAATACGAGTTCCACTGTGATATTCTTTGGCACAATGCTTCCTGTTGCTGCAATAGTTGATCATTTAAGGAAATGGATTCTGTGATGAATTCTGTAAGTTTAGGATCATCCTTGTGCATCTCTTACAAATCCTGTAACTGTCTTTCTCTTTCAGCCAAACTGTTCTGGTAGCCTATCTGCATTTGTTGGAAGTCCTGCTGTAATCTTTCAAGCTGCTTCTGTGCTTCGTTGTTGGTGTTGGCTTGTTGCAACTGTTGTTGCAAGACTTGTATCTGGTCTTCCTTTTCTTTTAGCAGTTGTTGTACTTCAAATGCTTTATCAATAGTTGCAAAGGCATATGCTCTTGCAATTTGAGATAATTTGGTGAGATTTTCAGTGGGATCGGTGGTAGGATCTTGTCATAGGACGTCTAATTACTTTGCATAATGAGAGAGCATGTTTTCCAATTTTCTTTTCTTTCTTTGTCTTCTCACTACTGCCTTGTGTTGTGGACTATAAAATACATCAAGAGGAGGAATCTCTTCTATCTTGAGTATAAGTTCAGAGGTTGGGATAATAGGAATATGTTCTATATCTGAGACATTTCTAATTGTTCCTGTGACTATACCTTTTGTTGTCTGTACATTTCTCACAAGTGTCTTTGTGTTTTGTCCTTCAAGATTGATCAAATCATTGAAGGTCTCCCATTCTTTATCTAGCTCGGTTCTGACTGATGATGGTTGAACGATGAGAGGGGGAGGATCTATTTTTGGGGAGGTAAAAGCCTGTTGCTGTGGGAGCTCTTTTGATTGGGCAGTATCCTTTACTAACCCCTCACTTTTACCATGTTCACTTTCTGATCTCTTGGAATGTTCAGATGTTTCTTTCTCGGACTTAGATTTAGATCTATCTGTGCCTGAACTTCCACTAAGACTAATACTTGGAGTTGGTTCCCTTACGAGTTCTAAGCGTAGTTTTTCCAAAGGAATACTAGCTAACCTCCTCTCCCTGTATATCTTGAACTGCTGAAATTCTGCTGGAGGGAATTGCATTTGAGCCGAATGCAGAACTTCTTCAAGCGTACTTTTCTGTTGGAACATGTCATCAAAAAGATCTTCTTCTTTAGAAAACACCTTTATTTTGACTGCGATAGTGAAATTCTTAGCAATATCATGAGGGTCGAATGGTCTTCCTGGAAACTTGAATAATTGTAGACACGTTATGTTGTTGACTTCCTTGAATGCATTACCTACATCAAATAGTGAAAAGGCCCCACATGCTACAGGCTACAGGAAATTGTGGCCAAATAGCCTTCTTTTTGTCCTTCAAATCTTTAGTCAAACCTCCTTCCCCGCAGGTTTGATAAGCAATTTCTCGTGCCAAGAGTTTATCAAGAACATACAAAGGTAAGACGTGAGGGGAAGCGGCACTTCCGAATACCCTAACATATGTAAACAGTTCTTCTCAGAACCATTTCGCAACAGGGAGTATATCTACCTCTGCTTCAGGAGAAAACCTTGGAACATCTTTATCATACAACATTTTGTACATGGGTAGCATGATTCCATGACAAATCTTGTAGAAATACGGAGTGAATTTAGAATCCCACAATTCTTTATGATAAACATGAATGGGTACGGGGTCTTGAGTCATCCATTTCCAACCCATCAAAGGATACTTGGAAATATAATAGATTGCATCTATCACATATGCAGATAAGTAGAAAGGGGGATAGATTCTTCGAGAAGCAGTTCTTTTAGACCGGTAATTTACAATAGCTATGGCTAAGTTATCAGACAATATTTTAGCCCAGTCCACTACAGTAGCATTGGTGGCAGCATCCAATAATGGTAGCCATTCAGATGAAAATTTGTTAATGTCTGGCTTCCCAAAAAGTCTATAGAGCATAGCAGCAACAAAACAATACGGGGAGGTGAGAGAACCAGTGCTATACATACCATGTTTGTCCTTTTTTAGCGGTTTGTCTCTCCTTGACCAATCTTTGATGGATTTTGCCAGGTCTTCATTCTCTTTGGCAAACTTCTCCATGAACTGTTTGTTATAAGTCGCCTGTGGCTCTGGCAAATGATACATGAGCCTCAAATCTTGTGAAGTGAATGAGCCAATGAGTCCTTGACCCTGAGTCTTAAACTGTCTATTTCTGATATCAGTGTTGTCCAGTATCCATTTAATCATGTCCGTGTATGGAAGAATTTTGGGCCTCACCGCTATCCTGTGTAAGAACGAACAAGCTAGCTCTGTAATGGATGCCTCAGAAGAACCATGTGAGCCAGCAGTAGCCGCAACCTTCATCACTTTAGGATTCTCTTCTTCGGGTAGACCATACATGCCTTCCCAAGTAGCAATACTAGCATCCCTGTTACAGGCGGTGTCTTTATACAAGGGCGTCATTTCTTTCTCTTCAGAAATCGGGGCTTTGCCTCTCTTTCCCATAATATCCTGCATACTGCTTTGTATATTTCTCTGTTCTCCGTTCCTGCAATTTACAAGTAAAGTGAGAGTAATGATAAGGAAAGGTGACGGGAAAGCTTTAAATTCCGAAGACATATAAAATCTACCACCTTACGTGAATTGGCTTTTCGATAAGCACAAAACCATATTTCATTAAAAACTGGCAAACTAATCATTAATTAGCATTAAAGTGCATAACCAGCTCTCGGTTTATGGAAAATACTTTTTGGAACAATGAGCCCGAAAGATCTGCGATGAAGCAATTTTGCGATTTGCTTCGCAATATCGCAGAATTGCAATATCGCAGAATCGCAACATCGCTATATCGCTATATCGCAAATCGCTGGAGCACAATATATGTCAATCATTCATTAAACTGTTTTCTGCGAAATGCGATTTGAGATATGCGCCATCGCATATCGGCAGTTTAAAATTTTTCAGCGTAAGTGATTTTTTAGACATGCGATAAATGTTTTCTTAATGTGTAGTTTCGCATCGCGATCTCGCAATCTTAGAATTCGGCTTGCAAGGAGGTATCCTGTTATCCTTTTTGCGATGCGATTTTTCTTAAGGAAAGATTTTGTCTTACCTTATCATGAAACTTAAACTTTTTATATTTTTCAAGGGTATTTTCCTAAGTTTATGATGGTAAGTTTTATTAAAAAGGAAATACAAGCACTAATTAATTTTTTAAATTTTTTGACTAAGGGTCCCCACTTATTTAGTATTAGGAATAACACCAAATAAGAAGGGGGGTTGTTGCTGGCCACAACAATTGGCGATTCACTTGGAAGAACCAGTTATCTCTACTTTTCTTTTGGATTTTCTAAACTTCCGAAACAGAAAATTTTCCAGAAAATTAAACTTTATTATAGAAAGACAAAGTACATTATGCTTTTACCTAGCAATGATATTTTGTTTCTTCTATTTTCAACTTTGATTATTTACTCCCTCAAGCTAGTCCTTGTATCTACATCAATCATTACTTGGTTTATAAAGATAAAAACAAAGCCTTCTCTGTAAATCAGTTTTGAATATGCTCATTTATTGTAGCTAGAGCCTCTGCTGCTAGCAGGCGTTTATGGCCTCGACAGGGTTACTTGTTACCCAGTAATGATCCTATATCCTACTTAGAGAAATTTACAACTTTCAAAGAGAAATCCATATCCACACTTATTGCTTTCATTTTCTTTTTTACCCTTAAAGAACAATGTCTTGGTTTTATAGCCAATTTATGACACAGTCATTCACTTGATTTATGGCTTTGCTAAACAAGTTGGCTCGTGATGAGACCCCTTGTCTTTTGATTGCAACAATCTTAAGTCATTGCCCTGTTGTGGTATGCAATATTGGCAAAGTCAGCAAGCTATAATATCTATGATAATGATAAGTCGGTTCGTGATGAGACCTCTTACTCTTTAAGTTAAAGTGTATCATTGGATTATTCTCTGAACATTGAAGTTTCCTAGGTGGGGAGGAAGTCATTGTTTCCTTAAGACAGCTCTGGACGACAATGGTAGAGTTTTTTGGAAAGAGCTTTTCTACAGAGAATCTTCATTTTTGTTATTGATACCTTTCATTGGACTGATATAAAACAATTTCCCACTAAAGGTCGTTTTTTTTTGTCAAAATTTACAAAGTTGAAATTAGTATCATTTATAGGCCTAGAGTCTTTAACTGTATCTTTCAATAATAATGATCAATTTTCTAAAAGAATTCTATTTATACAAGTGAAAAAACAAAATCTAAAAGAGAATTTATGTTTTTTTCATAAATCTCAAATGTAACCATTTACAACTGGTTTTATTATGAAACTAAAACAACTACTCTACAAAATAGAAGAATGATCTCCTATGGAAAATATTTTTTGAGGATCTGTCCATTAACAGGTAAAGAATCTCTTTTTCCTGTTAAATCCTGTAACATAAAAGTGGACGGACCTATGACTTCTATGATTTGGAAAGGGCCAAGCCACATTCGTTGAAATTTTGTATGTTTCCCTTTTTCCTCATGAGCCTTGTCCCATTTTAAAACTAGATCTCCCATCTGAAAGTATTTTCTGGATATCATGTTTGAATCAAAGGAAGCTTTCACTAATGCTTGGTGATGAGCATGAGTTATTTTTGTCTGTTCTCGTTGTTCTTCTAACTTAATTATTTCCAGCTGCCTTAGTTGTAAGGAAGAAGTTGGTGCTTCATCAATATATTGAACCAAGGCCAAAGAGGGGATTGCTAAATGAGTTGGAAGAACTACTTCTTTCCCATAAACTAAATTGAAGGGGGAAGTGCCGATGGAGGCTTTCTGTGTTATTCGATCTGCCCATAAAGCATATATTAAAGGTTTATGCCAATTTTTATGATTTTGGTCAATGGTTCACTTAATAATTCTGATTAAGTTTTTATTTGTAGATTCAGCTAATCCATTCCCCTGTGGATAGTAATTGGCAGAGTCTTTAAGCTTGAAACCCCTTTTGAGTGCAAATTCAGTCATTGCATTACCAGAAAAATATGATGCATTATTAAACATTAAAGCAGAAGGCAACCCAAACCTAGTGATTATGAACTGATCCATGAACTCGATGATATGTTCAGCATTAGCCGTCTTGAGTGGAACTGCTTCTACCCATTTAGTAAAGTAATCTGTTGCTGTAAGGATATATCTATGCTGTTTAGAAGAGTGAGGAATGATCTCACCTATTATGTCTAGTCCCTACTGATCGAAAGACTACTCAATGTTAAATGGTTGTAGTGGAAAGGATGGTTTCTTTTGTCTCCCAGCAATGGTTTGACAGACTTGACATTTCCTCACGTAGTTATGTGAGTCTTTGAATAATGTGGGCCAGTAATAGCCTGCGCGTAAGATTTTATGAGCAGTAGCGTCTCCAACATAGTGTCCACCTGCTGGCCCATCGTGGAGTTCCTGCAAGACTTTTTCAGCTTCAGATTTCTCAAGACATCTAAGGAGAACAGAATCATAATTTATTCTAAAAAGAACATCGTTCACGAGCTGATATTGTTTGGCTTTCAACCTTAGAGCTCTTTTCTTGGTATGATCGAGGTTTGAAGGAGCGTATCCATTCTTTAGATAATAAATAATATCAGCGTATAATGACTCAACATCGTTTAGGCTTACCTCGTACATTTGTATCTCTGCAGATGGAATTTCGGACATAAGTGATGCTCTGGCCAACATTTTGCAAAAGCCTTGACCTTTTACAATACTTGTTGATTTGATTTCTACATCATATTTGTGTAAGGCAGTAACCCAATTGGCTCTTTTCTCACCCACATCCTTCTGTACTAGAAGATTTCTTACCACTGGAAACGGTACTATGATTTTTGTATGTGTTTTGAGTAAAAAAGGTCTGAAATATTTAATTGATTTGAAAACAGCGTAAGCTTGTTTCTCCACATCTGAATAATTTAACTCACCGCCTTGTAAATTGGAACTGAAAAAAAAAATTGGGGCTTCTACCTTTTCTTGATTTGCTTGAGTGAGTATTGCAGCATATGACCTATCAGAGGCAAATGTATATAAAATAAAAGGATCGGAAAAACGTGGAGTTGCTAAAGATGGAGCATTAACAATTGCTTGTTTGATCAGATTGAATGCCTCATGTTCATCTTGGCCCCATTTAAAGTTTGAGTTCCTTTTAATCATTGCTTGTAAAGGAGACACAATTCTTGAAAAATCTGGAACAACTCTCTTTACAAAGTTAATCTGGCCAAGAAAAGATTGCATGGATTTCTTGTTATGAGGTAGGGGTACTGCGGAAATCTCCTTGATTCTGTCAGGATCAATGTGAATTCTAGATTTTGACACTATGAATCTGAGAATTTTTCCTTCACTTAATGCGAAAAAGGATTTTTCTGGGTTAAGTGAAATTCCATACCTTTGACAACATTGGAAGATTTGTTTTAAATCTCTAAGATGATTGTTTCATTTCTTGGAATATACAGTTATATCATCCAAATAGATTACCACTGATTTATTAACTAACCCCTTGAATGCGATGTCCATGGCTCTCTGAAATGTGGCACCAGTGTTAATCAAACCAAATGGCATCTTTTGATATGTGTATGTGCCCCATTTAGTTATGAATGTGGTTTTTAATTGATCATCAGGATGTACCAACACTTGATTGTATCCTGAGAATCCATCCAAGAATGACATTAATTCTGACCCTGCTGCAGTATTTGTTCCATGGGAGGCAAAGGAAAATTATCCTTTTGGCAGGCTTTGTTAAGATTTCGAAAGTCAATGCAGATTCTAATGTCTCCGTTTTTCTTTCTAACAGGGACCATATTGGAAACCCATTTGGAATGTCGAACGGGAAAAATTATTTTGGCTTTCAATAACTTATTGAGTTCAGATTTGATCTGGTTTTCTAGATTGGGATGGATCCTTCTCAACCTTTGTTGGACAGGTTTTCATCGTCTGCCATTGGAATAGTATGTTGGATGATGGAGGTGTCATACGTTTTGAGTTCATCGTAATTCCAAGCAAAGACACTTTTGTATTGTCTCAAGAGACGAATATACGCTAATTTTTCTTCAAGAGCTAGACCAAAGCCTAGATTGATATTCTTTGGTTTGGCATCAGTTCCTAGATTTACTAATTCATAGTTCAAACTTGAACTTTGGAGTTTTGAATTGGTAGATCTTTTAAATCTTAAAGGTCTTCTAACTTGACTACTGACTTAGGTATAGCATTGTTAGTGCTATATTGTTGCAATTGTCGGTCGTGTTGGTCTTCGTCAATTATTTGATTGGTGTAAGATCCTTCAGATGTGAAGAAACTCACGATATCAGGATCGTCATTGAAAATCCTCCAATTGGTAATGTTATCAGGAATAGATGGTCTAAAAATTAATTCAATTGAAAATCAATCAAGGCTAAAATCTTCTGAAGGAATGAGCTTGGAGGCTACATTAGCTAAGAGGTCTGCACTAGCATTCTGGAGTCTGGGAATTGATGAAATATTAAATGCTATAAAGTGTTCAGTCAGATCTCGAACTAAAGATTGGTAATGTTTTAAATGAATTGATAAACAATGTATAGTATTACGTACCTGTCTGATTACAATTTCAGAATCTCTGAAAACTTGAAGGTATTTGACGTCTAATCCGATTGCTTTGTATAACCCTTGGACTAAAGCCTCGTATTCTGCGGTGTTGTTGGTGCAATCAAATTCGAGTCTGCAAGTTAGCATAGTTTTATCTCCCTCTGGACTTATTAACACGCATCCTGCTCCTGCTCCTTCATTAGACTTAGAACCGTCAAAAAATAATTTCCAAAATAAAGATTTATTTACAGGACTATCTATAAAATTAATACATTTAGAACTATCTGTTTGAGAGAAATTTTCTACTTGAGATAAAACAAAATGTTCTAAGTAAGGTGAAGTATGAGCATTAAAATTTCCTAGGAAAGAATCTACTGAGTAGTTGCCAATGATGTTATTGTTGTATGCTACTGGTTCATTTTCTCCCTCCAGTTCTGTTACTATGTATTTCTGATGTCTTTCCTGCTCAACTTTTATTTGATTTGGTTTACCATTGTAAGGGAGCCACATGTGCGACCAGTCAGTTGTAAAGTATCCATGAAGTTTTTCTGACCAATCTCTACTAAGAATTAAGCCATAAAATTCTGGAATATCAGCAACTAAAATGTCGATAACTTGACATACCTTTGGGTTGGATGACAGCCTTATGGTAACCTAATTTAATTCACCAATCACTTCGACTTGCGATCGATCTAATTGAACTATGCGCACAACGGATTTTTGTGGTTGAACGTTCAATTTTGCACATATTGACTTTGGTAAAATATTCGATGAAGCTCCAGAATCCACTAAGCAATTATGCAATTTTTTATTGAAAATTTCATAAGTAAGAAGAAATGGGGGAGTATGAGACCTCGATCTTCCTCCAATTAAGGCGATATCGTTTGGATCAATTTCATTAATCACATTAGCTGGAGGTATTCCCATGTCATGGGAAGCTTGAGAGATTACAGCGGCGGGAAAAGGTGCAACTGGTACAACATGTAATTCTTCCAAAAGTATCTTTTGCTGGTGTTTTAACTTCCTTAATTCGTAAAAAGTGATATTGGCCCTAGTCTTTTTCATGTCTTCTATGATATTATACTCCATTTCATCTGAAACGATCAGCGTTTTAGATGGAGTTGATGGGTCTGTTTGGACTGGGCTAGTTTGAGTCGCTTTAGGTGTCGTTTTCTTGGCTGCGACTTTATCCTTAGTCATCGAGCTTGCACTCTTTGGCTTAGGTGTAGGTTGAGGAGGATCAAGTTGGTTTCTACTACGAGTACTAACCGGGGATGCCTCTTGATCCCCTTCATCTGGGAGGATGAAATCCCACATACCTTGTAACTCTACAACTTCTTCTTCATCGGTATGTTCTTCAGTAGCGATTTCCTCTTCTTCTTCTTCGGATTCAACAATTGTAATAGCATTAGGAGGTTTGGAATCGGTCGAAGGGTTTCTCTTAAAAGGTCTGTACGACTTTTTAGAAGAAGTTTATGCCACTTGTTTCTTAATGTCGACCATCTCGTTAGACATGGTCTTCAAAACTTTTTGTAATCCTTCTAAATCAAACGAATCTTTCGATTGTTTTTTCTTGGGATCTTCCTTGAAAGTAACCTTCTTGGATTTTCGTTCTTCTATCGCGTTTTTCTTTTCTAGGGCTATAATACGTTTCTCTACTGCTATTGCTTCTTTCATATTTTCGGCTAAAGTTGTTTTGTTAGCCCTATCAACAAAGATTGCTATGTTTGATGGTAAAGCAATGATGTACCACTCACTTGGCACTTCTTCGCTAGGCTTGGAAGCAGTAGGGATTTTGTTTAAGAGTTTATTGAAACATGCATTGAAATCTTGGATAGGTTCTTTTGACTCGGCTCTAAGGTTAGACAGGTCGTTGATCAATGTCGCCGTAGACCTATCATCACCAAACTTAGTCAAGAATTGTTCTTGGAAGATATCCCAACTAGTGATAGATCCAGATGGTAATGAAAAATACCATGATCTGGCTGCTCCTTGCAGAGTATAAGGGAAAAGTTGGACGGCAGCGTCTTCGTTGGTAACTCCATTGAGATTTATGGATAGCATAAAGTTATTTATATGTTCTTCCGCTAGCATGGCTACCTCGGGATTAAACTTAGGCAGCCGTTTTTCAGGATGGGCCGGTAGCTGACTCAAGGGTCCAGGCATTAAGACTGCCCCTGGGTTATTCCATGGAGATTGGGCCATTGCTGAACTACTAACAGAGGAAAGTGCAGAAGATGATCCCTGTGGTTGAGAAGATGAGGATATTATGGCTCCAGATGATTGAGAAGGAGATGTGGGAGTACCAGTGGACTGATGAACAATGATCTAAAGTGGAGGAGTGGATGGTTGACTTCGCGGTGGAGAGGTTGAGATGGATGATGATGAAAGAGTCTCGCTATCAGACCCTTTAGGTGATTTCCTTGCTCTCTTCCTTGTGGGTAGAGGTAACTCGGTTGGCTGAACGCCAATTTTTTCGCTCTTTAATCTGGTAAGAGGATGAGCAGGGTTATATTGTGAAGTCACGCTGCCTTGAGATTTATCAGATCTTTGAGGAGATATAGAAAATCGCTAAAGTTTGTGAATCAAAGATTCAACTTCAGGAGGTTCAATAGTAGATTATTCTGAAATGTCAGGGTTTGTAGCAGCGGCTGTTGCTCTTTGGACTTCTAGCTCTAAATTTGGAAATTCTAAATTCAATGGAGAAGTCGGGGGAGATGGTGAGGGTGACTTACTCTCAGAATGGTATTTAGATTTAGGATTGCTTGCCATTCACAGTTCGAGGCCCTCCTTCTAGCGCCAAATATGTTGAAGCCCCGAAAATCGGGTCTACAACAAGGGGGATACCCACCCGGTCCGGACCTTGGTTAGCAGCTCCTTTTCCATTTGGTATAGTGGGTCCGACTGGGGATATGGGACCAGTTTCCAAATTTATGTGTGTGTGTGTGTGAAGAATTGATATTTCCTTTCTAAAAGTTCGTAAGTTAGATGCTCTACTTCTAACTCTAATCTAATAACATGCAAATTGTATTCAAATAAGCAGAAATATCTAAGTCTACACTAACCCGGGGTGTAATCCTTCTGTTATGCGATCTAAAATTATTTCAGATAACAATTGATAATAAAGATCATTCAACTGTTATGAGAAAAAAATTCAATACAGATAAACCACTTCGTATAAAAAGTTAGACGAAACAGTTGTGAAAGGCATATCGCATAATAAGCTACTCATACATTAAGCATAAATAAATAACTATCACCGTACAAAAATGCCAAATGATAACTCAAGCATTCACGCATCAATATATAAACAACTGAACATGAATATCACTTTTAACACAAAGGCAGAAATAGTTAAGAGATAGAAGTACCATTTATAACTAGTTCTACTCATGGGCTTCAAGCAATAATGATTTATCTCTTCTTAATCCAACATCCACTAAGAGTACAGAAGTGCAACATCAGTAGTAGATATTAAATGCAGATATCAACAAATCCTGTTCCATTCATACATCAAAACCTCCTCAGAGGGTACAAAAGTGCATGTTCTGGGGATAAGTTTTTGACAAAATTTAGGACCCTTCTCTAAATGCATGAGAAGGGTTTAAATACTAATAACTAAATCTAAAAATAACTTATTACAAAAATGTAGGATGCAGTTTAAATGATTGTCCTCATTTTAGGCAAAAATAAAGCAAAATTAAAACTAAAACTGAATCTAAAATTAAAACTAACTATTTCTGTATCTGATCCTTGAAATCGCAAGCATTCAGCATTTGTTTGAGAAGAGTCGGCTGACCGACTTCAGAATTTAGCTGTGCTGCAAAAACAGAATCGGCAAGAGCTAGCGCCATCTTCTCGGCAGAATTGATGATACACTTGAGAGTCGTGCACTGGCTGTGTGGTTTTACCAAGTATGCCCAGTAAGAATCCCAATTCAACTTAGTTAACCTTTGGATTGATTCTGCCTTTTCTTGAGCTTTCTGTCTCCAACCTGTCTACAGTTGCTGTACTTTTGGTAGATACCTTGGAGTGGTTTCTGAGATCAGATTTTCTCTATGTAAATTTTCATTTATACAGTCAATAACGATGTTTGTTGTTGTGGCTGCTTCTTCTGCTGCTTGCTCTGCTTTCCTGAGTTGTGCATCCCATCTGTTAAAGAGCATTTCTTTGTGATTGTCGTTGATTACTGGTGCGCCTGCTCTTTTTCCCTCTGTTTCTTGCCAAGCTAAGTATTCAGTAACTCTTTTATCAATTAAATCATAATCACTTCGTAAATCCATGACTTGATTAGTGATTTTATCGCTTATTTCACAATACGAGTTCCATTGTGATATTCTTTGGCACAATGCTTCCTGTTGTTGTAGTAGTTGATCATTTAAGGAAATGGATTCTATGATGAATTCTGTAAGTTTAGGATCATCCTTGTGCATCTCTTGCAAATCTTGTAACTGTTTTTCTCTTTCAGCCAAACTTTTCTGGTAGCCTATCTGCGTTTGTTGGAAGTCCTGTTGTAATCTTTCAAGCTGCTTCTATGCTTCGTTGTTGGTGTTGGCTTGTTGCAACTGTTGTTGCAAGACTTGTATCTGGTCTTCCTTTTCTTTTAGCAGTTGTTGTACCTCAGATGCTTTATCAATAATTGCAAAGGCATATGCTCCTGCGATCTGAGATAATTTGGTGAGATTTTCAGTGGGATCGGTGGTAGGATCTTGCCATAGGACGTCTAATTGCTCTGCATCATGAGAGAGCATGTTTTCCAATTTTCTTTTCTTTCTTTGTCTTCTCACTACTGCCTTGTGTTGTGGACTATAAAATACATCAAGAGGAGGAATCTCTTCTATCTTGAGTATATGTTCAAAGGACGGGGTAATAGGAATATGTTCCATATCTGAGACATTGCTAATTGTTCCTGTGACTATATCTTTTGTTGTCTGTACATTTCTCACAAGTGTCTTTGTGCTTTGTCCTTCAAGATTGATCAAATCATTGAAGGTATCCCATTCTTTATCTAGCTCGGTTCTGACTGATGATGGTTGAACGATGAGAGGGGGAGGATCTATTTTTGGGGAGGTAAAAGCCTGTTGCTGTGGGAGCTCTTTTGATTGGGCAGTATCCTTTACTGACCCCTCGCTTTTACCATGTTCACTTTCTGATCTCTTGGAATGTTCAGATGTTTCTTTCCTGGACTTAGATTTAGATCTATCTGTGCCTGAACTTCCACTAAGACTAATGCTTGGAGTTGGTTCCCTTACAGGTTCTAAGCGTAGTTTTTCCAAAGGAATACTAGCTAACCTCCTCTCCCTATATATCTTGAACTGCTGAAATTCTGCTGGAGGGAATTGCATTTGAGCCGAATGCAGAACTTCTTCAAGTGTACTTTTATGTTGGAACATGTCATCAAAAAGATCTTCTTCTTTAGAAAACACCTTTATTTTGACTGCGATAGTGAAATTCTTAGCAATATCATGAGGGTCGAATGGTCTTCCTGGAAACTTGAATAATTGTAGACACGTTATGTTGTTTACTTCCTTGAATGCATGGCCTACATCAAATAGTGAAAAGGCCCCATAGGCTACAGGAAATTGTGGCCAAATAGCCTTCTTTTTGTCCTTCAAATCTTTAGTCAAACCTCCTTCTCCGCAGGTTTGATAAGCAATTTCTCGTGCCAAGAGTTTATCAGGAACATACAAAGGTAAGACGTGAGGGGAAGCGGCACTTCCGAATACCCTAACATATGTAAATAGTTCTTCTCCAAACCATCTCGCAACAGGGAGTATATCTACCTCTGCTTCAGGAGAAAACCTTGGAACATCTTTATCATACAACATTTTGTACATGGGCAGCATGATTCCATGACAAATCTTGTAGAAATACGGAGTGAACTTAGAATCCCACAATTCTTTATGATAAACATGAATGGGTAAGGGGTCTTGAGTCGTCCATTTCCAACCCATCAGAGGAAACTTGGAAATATAACAGATTGCATCTATCACATATGCAGATAAGTAGAAAGGGGGATAGATTCTCTGAGAAACAGTTCTTTTAGACCGGTAATTTACAATAGTTGTGGCTAAGTTATCAAACAATATTTTAGCCCAGTCCACTACAGTAGCATTGATGGTGGCATCCAATAATGGTAGCCATTCAGAAGAAAATTTGTTAATGTCTGGCTTCCCAAAAAGTCTACAGAGCATAACAGCAGCAAAACAATACAGGGAAGTGAGAGAACCAGTGCTATACATACCATGTTTGTCCTTTTTTAGCGCTTCATCTCTCCTTGACCAATCTTTGATGGATTCTGCCAGGTCTTCATTCTCTTTGGCAAACTTCTCCATGAACTGTTTGTTATAAGTCGCTTGTGGCTCTGGCAAATGATACATGAGCCTCATATCTTGTGAAGTGAATGAGTCAATGAGTCCTTGACCCTGAGTCTTAAACTGTCTATTTCTGATATTAGCGTTGTCCAGTATCCATTTAATCATGTCCGTGTATGGAAGAATTTTGGGCCTCGCCGCTATCCTGTGTAAGAATGAACAAGCTAGCTCTGTAATGGATGCCTCAGAAGAACCATGTGAGCCAGCGGTTGCCGCAACCTCCATCACTTTAAGATTCTCTTCCTCAAGTAGACTATACATGCCTTCCCAAGGAGCAATATCAGCGTCCCTGTTACAGGCGGTGTCTGTATATAAGGGCGTCATTTCTTTCTCTTTAGAAATCGGGGCTTTGCCTTTCTTTCCCATAATATCTTGCGTACTGCTTTGTATATTTCTCTGTTCTCCGTTCCTGCAATTTACAAGTAAAGTGAGAGTAATGATAAGGAAAGGTGACGGGAAAGCTTTAAATGCCGAAGACATATAAAATCTACCACCTTACATGAATTGGCTTTTCGATAAGCACAAAACCATATTTCATTAAAAACTGGAAACTAACTCATTAATTCGCATTAAAGCGCATAACCAGGTCTCGGTTTATGGAAAATACTTTTTTGAACAACGAGCCCGAAATATCTGCGATGAAGCAATTTTGCGATTTGCTTTGCAATATCGCAGAATTGCAATATCGCAGAATCGCAATATCGCAGAATCACAATATCGCAGAATGGCAACATCGCTATATCGCTATATTGCTATATCGCAAATCGCTGGAGCACAATATATGTCAATCATTTGTTAATCTGTTTTCTGCAAAATGCGATTTGCGATATGCACCATCGCATATCGGCAGTTTAAAGTTTTTCAGTGTAAGTGATTTTTTAGACATGCAATGCGATAAATGTTTTCTTAATGTGTAGTTTCGCATCGAGATCTCGCAATCTTAGAATTCGGCTTGCAAGGAGGTATCCTGTTATCCTTTTGCAATGCGATTTTCTTAAGGAAAGATTTTGTCTTACCTTATCATGAAACTTAAACTTTTTAGATTTTTCAAGGGTATTTTCCTAAGTCTATGATGGTAAGTTTTATTAAAAAGGAAATACAAGCACTAATTATTTTTTTAAATTTTTTGACTAAGGGTCCCCACTTATTTAGTATTAAGAATAACACCAAATAAGAAGGGGGGTTGTTGCTGGCCACAACAGGTCTCGATAATACTAGTAATTACCCCATTACTATTGTAGTTGTATCCCTTATTAATATTGTTGTGCCCCTATTGTCCCCATATTGTTATCACTGTGCCCCATAGAATGCCTCTATTGTTATTTTTGTGCCTTTATATTATTATTGTTAGGTTGGCTGGGTTATATTGTGACTCCTTAGACTCCTATATATAAAAAGGAGGTTTTGTCATTTGAATCATCAAAGAATCATTCATTTGTGTAATGTAAAGGAGGTTGCCCCCTCGGAGAGGCTGAATTCTAAGGCATTGATCTATCTTTTTTATCTTTTTGTGAGTTGGTTTCATAACAATCTCTTTGAATTTTTGTGTGAGTAATAGTTTCAATTTCATGAGTTTCGTTAAATAGCTTCAGTCCTTTGAGTTTTTTTGTATGCAAGAGTCTCGAATTCTTTGAAGTTTCATTATGAATGATAGTTTTGATTTTTTCTGAATTTTATCATGAACTATAGGTTAAATCTCCTCTGAGTTTTATCATAAACAAAGTTAGATTCCTTTGAGTTTTGATTGTGAACAATAGTTTTAATTATGAACAGAGGTTTTGATTTATCTGAGTTTTGTCACTAGCTTGATTAGGACAATAGATTTGATGAATTCTTTGACAATAGAGTTTCAATTTTCTTACATGCATTTGTTTCGATTGCTCTGAGTTTTATAATTCGATTGCTTGATATAGTGTTAGTTTAGAAGCATGGAAATTTTTAGGGGCTAAACTTTGCCCAGTGGACTAATTTTCCATATTTTTCCACAAAAAAGATTTGCCAATTGGATTTATAAAAGATGATTCACCCAAATTTTAGAATATAAAATTATTTTACCTTAAAAATTGCCAACATTATATAGAGACTATATATAAAATCATTATAAATTTGAATGATTTTACAAATATATCAATAAACATTTTATAGTTTGCATATTAGGGATTAGCGAGATTTGCTAATGTTTTTAAAATTCAAGAAAATTTTCCATCCTTAAAATTTTCCTTGTTTAGAAGCCTTTGCATTTGAATGTCTTTTGTTGATTGAGCCAAAGTAGACCAGAGACTTTGGAGTTTAGTTTATATTTCGTATTCATTAGTTTAAATTAGATTTCATATTCGTGAGCTTAGCATAGATTTAGTGTTCATGCTTTTTGATTTAGTGTACATGCTCTTCGAATAGAATGCTCTGTCTTGATTAGCATTAGAGTGATTGAATGAATGATTTCATTGAACATAGGTTGAATTATGTCGATAGCTTATGAGTATTTTGTAGTTAATGCATTAGTGTGGTTTCATTGTAGTTAAGTTTTACTTACATTGAAATTAAGTTTTGATTGATTTACTTTACTTAGATTGAGATTAAAATATTTTAGTGATTTTTATTCTGTATTTAATTTAGAAATAGGAATAGGAATCATTTTTAGGAATTTGATGTTAATTTAGGTTAGATGCTCTGATCCTGCGTTACCTGCGCTTATGTCTCTAAGTATTATGACCCCGGATTGATAATTTAATGTTGGAGTTATAACACATAATTTCCCCAACATCTCCTCTTCAGTTGAGGGTTGTATGAGAACAATATTGCTAATCTCAAGACCTTTGAGGGTTGGTCAGAAGAAATTAATTATGTTCCTTGTCCCGTACCCTTTTTGGCACACATTAGTAAAGCTAGAAGAGTGTTTGGAAGATACAGGTTGTGGTCGCCCCACACTCACTGGTATAGTCATAACTATTCTCTTTTACGCTAATGGTATTTCTCTTTTGGCAAGGAAACCTTACAATCCTGTTAAACAACTAAGAATCCACCAAGATTTTTGTTCCAGTATTGGTACGACTAGTAATATTGACAAAACAAAAGTCATAATAATCAAATCCATAAATATCACATATGATACGACCAAAAAAAATAGTATAAGTTCATAAAAATATCTTGGAATCGATATCCATCACAAGCTCAAGTAGAATTATAGAATTGAGAAAAGGATAAATGGAGGGTGGAAAGCTTGTAATGGATTTGAAAACAATTTTTAGTCAACTGATTTTAAGATGTGTGATAAAGAGAAACTCTTCTTTGAGCCTCTTGTCACCCCTGTTACACTATATGGATGTGAGGTTTGGGGATGTATTATCTCCAGAGAGTTGTGGAAGAAGATAGAACAAATTCAAAAGTAGTTTATAAGTGACAATATCATTAAAAGAAATACACCCTATCCTATCCTCCTAATCAAAGCAAGACTTTTCCATATTGAAAGCATGGCTATGATCTAGGTATCTTATGTATACAAAGAGGTTAACGAACATGGAAGACAAGACTAAAAAATATGAAATATGAAATTTAGGAATGAACCACACAACTCACAGGTGAGTCGAATTGCACGTAGAGGTTGCCCAAGCAGCGCTGCTAAACATTCATTAAATAAACAATCAAAAGATACAAATATTATAGGAGTCCATTTATTTAGGGAGATCAAACAAATTCTTGGGAAATAGGATCTAACTCCTAACTACACATACAATCAAAACTACCTAACGAATCCATTTTCCATTATTTTCAAGTTCCCCCCTTAATGGAGAAAGGATTTATTTTCACACCTAAGTTCTCCCTAAACAATTCAAATTTCATCTTCTCAAGGGGATTTGTTAAAATAAGTGACATTTTCACAAGTATTACAATATTCAAGAAAAAATTATTTATAATGTATCTTCTCTCTAATAAAATGAAACTGAGCATCAACATGCTTTTTTCTTGCATGATACATTGGATTGATTGCCAACTTGATCGAGCTCCGATTGTCACATTTGATTAGAGTAGCCTTCTTTTGCTTTTTTCTAACATTTAGAAGAACTCTCCTCAACCAAAAAACTTCACAAGTTGATGCACACAAAGCTTTATATTCTACCTTAGTACATGACAATGATACAGTTGGTTGCTTCGTGCTACTCCATGAAATAATCCTGGATCCAATGTTGAATGCATAACTTGTAGTAGATCTCCCATCATTTGATTACTAGCCCAATCTGAATCTGAGTAACTTGCCAGCTCAACATCAAATGAATCAATATACTTAAGACAAATTAAATTGGAATTTCTAGATGTTATTTTTGACATTTCTTGTTGCCATTTTCAACAAAAAGTAACCAAAAAGAGCATTGGTGAGGGTCAATAAATGATCGTCACTAGAAGTGTCACCAAAGAGAGAATTAATGATGGGCCTTTAACGACCCTCACCAAAAGTGTCATTGAAAATGACTTTGGTGACAAACCTTAAAGAACCGTCACTATATACACTTACAACAATCTTTTTTTAAGGACCACCACCATACGTGCCATTGGTGACAGACCTTAAAGGCCCATCACAAGCATGACCCTCACCGATGACCTTTTTTGTTGTATTGTCTTAAGCATGAATGCAAGGAGATGCGGAGTAGGTGACAACAACCATATTGATAAAAAAAAATTGGCAGTAAGTGGGGTCTCTTCAGTTGATTTCTAGTCTCCTTGGACTTGTCTTCACCAAGACTCTAATACCATGTTAAAATATGAAAGTTCTATGCAGAAATCTAAAAATCCTTTGCAGAAACTTGAAAGTTCTATGCAAAAAATTGAATGTACTTGCAAAAAATTGAATGTCATTTGCAGAAAATTGAATGAAATTCATTGTACTTTACAAAAACCTGAATGTACTTTGCAGAAAATTGAATGAACTTTACAAAAAACTGAATGTATTATGTTGTTGCAATTACTTAGTATGCATATTTCTTTTTCAAAACTTTTCAGATCAACAATTGTAGATAGAACATAAACTTAAAGATCATATGAATACATCCAAGCACAAATATAATACACTAAGATTAGGTCCAATGACTAGGAAAAAACCCATAATGGGAAGACCCAAACGATTATTCTTCTATTAGATTTCTTCAATTGTTCAGCAAAGTACAAAGAGAGAGATACTGTGAATGAATAAATTCACCAATATTTGATCAACTTGCAGTTGAAGTGTTCTTGCTCTTTGCTTGAAGATCTCCTTCTCTTGATCATATCTTGTCCTTTACACTTGCTCTAGCTCTTCCCTTGCTCTTACTCTTCACTTTCTCTCACACTTCTCTTACACAGACTCAACACTGGGTCTTGTTCTTCACATTGAACATGCTACTCTCAACTTTAACTTGCTCTTGCTTGAATAAATGAGAAAGGAGAGGAGTTACAAAATGAATTCATGCCTTGCGCCAATAATAGGAGAATTGAATTCCATGAGGGAGGATTTACTTGAGGAGAAGTGTAACTCATCCCAATAATAGAGAGAGAGGTACACTTGTCTTGAGGAGTTACAATTCGAATTAGGGAGAGAGAGAGTTACACTTAGAAATGAGAGAATATTTGGTGAGAGTTACAAATCAAATTGAAAGAGGGAGTTACAAGTGTATTTAATGAGGAGGAGTTACACTTTTTCCATACATTAAATTAGTGAGAGAGAGTTACATTCTCTTAAATGTGGAGTTACTATTTTATTCCAAGAGAGGTTGGATTTTCCAAGTAAGATATTCTCAATTTAATTTACTTATTCCACGAGAGAATTCATTTTTAGGTGAATGAATTTAGACTATTTTATAAATAATAGTATCATAATAATAATAATACTAGTAAGGATAAATATATTGATTCTTGACTTGTATAATCATGATTGATTTGATTTTAAAGTGGATTCCATATGTCGAGATTATCCTTGATCATTTAGACATGACTTTCTATTTTTGGAAAGCCACTTCCAAATTGAGATGTGACTTACTATTTTTGAAAAGTCATATTATAATTTTCATAAATGAAATTTTATTATAAGAGGTTAAAATGAAAGTGAAAGATATTTCTTCTATGAAAAATTCATCCATGAGCTGCTAAATTTTAACACAAGTAGTGTGGGTTCAAGTCTCCCTAGACATGTTGGCCCTTATGGCATTTATGAAATATTGGTTCTACTAACTAAAATAGTATGAAGTTACCAATTATACCTAATAAAATGTACTCATTACTATTAAAAAAATATTTATTCAATATTATCATCTTTGTAATCAAAACTACTTAAATTACACATAATTTGCTTGTTTTCCAAAAATATACTATTTTCTAAAAATACACCATTTACCATACAAACTTGTTAAAAATGTGTTCAAATGTATTCTCAATTTTTAAATTTATTAAATTTTACATTTTTGAAACCTATGAATATAAGACTATTTTTAAGATTTATAAATATATCACAATTTTCAAACCTATGAATGTACAATTATTTTTAAGATTTATACATGTATTACCATTTTCAAACCTATAAATGTGTAACTTTTTTAAAGATTTATAAATGTATCATCATTTTCAGACTTATGAATGTATAACTATTTTTAAGATTTATAAATGTATCACCATTTTCAGACTTATAAATGTATAACTATTTTTAAAATTTATAAATGTATCACCATTTCGAGATTAGAAAGTTATCACCAATGCTAAATCAAAATAACTCTAAGTAGATATTTATAATTAATATTAACTTGAAAACTTCGCTTCGATTATTTGGACATTCCTATTCGCTATAATATTACTAAGAGCCATATTGAATATTAACCATGGCCACATTCAAAAAAAATATGCCGAAAACGAAATCCATTGTTCGGAAAGGTATGTGTGGAATTGGATGTCAGTGAATGTTGTGAAAAAAGGCCATGTTTCTAGCCAGTGTTGGGTATTTTTTTTTAAATGGAGAAATACCAAAACCAAATAAAATAACCACTACAGAGACAATGCTCTGTTTACTCTGTCCAGGATCTTTTGACAGAAAACCTCTTAGAAACAAAATGACTCAGATGACACCATTAAACTGACACAAAGCATTTCTATTCAAAAATATATTGCCTCATACATATTCATCCTCTGTTACTAAGAGGGATTTACCACTGTAAAATCTTTTTAACATTCACTGCCTGTGAAAAACAACTTACTGCTGTAATAAAAGTTTGCATAAGTTTACTGCTGTAAACAAAATTCACACAGCCTTACAAAATCGCTCCACCATTTCCTTTATGCACTGCTGTGCAAAACCACACATGGTTTTTTGCTATACCTCAGTTTTTTTTTTATCACAAAAACTAAAACATTACAACCTGTTCATATATTTTTTTTACACACTGCTGTGCGCAGTCACCACACCAATAAAACTACTGCACGTGAACTTCTTTTTACGACATACATAAAACATATAAAAAAAAACTATATTAAATACATGCCCATAACGATATTAAATGGGCCTCACCTAAATCTATATAAAACATATATATAAAAGATATATGGGACTTATGCCCATTACCAAAATTAAACATATGCCCATGACTAAAATTAACGCCTCCACCTAATATCTATGAAGACACATTAAAAACATTGAATTCCTCCTACGGCGGTCAACCCATAAACCTTTTACTCCACGTAAAAATCGATTTGACGTGGGCCTGTGCACTTTCCGGAGATCGACGGTGAAGATTTCATGCCCAGATCACTTGGCTGATCCAACGAGGTTCGCACACCAACCTCGGGCAAAACAAACGAACTTTACCGTCCGGGGAAAGTGGTTTTTCGGTGCTCGTACATGGGACGCGTGGCAGCAAGTGAATGTGTTCGGAGGGCTCCAAGGAAAAACAGCCTTTGCCAAAAGGCGGTGCGAACAAGATAGGTGGTTTTGTTTGGTGGTTTTCGGCTGCGTTGAAATTACACATTTAACACTCCCCTTTAATTTCAACAGCTGGGCATTCGGTCATACCCAGACACTTCCTCAAAAATTCGAAACTCTTCTGAACCAGTGGCTTTGTCAAGATGTCTGCAACCTGTTCCTGGGTCCTGCAATGTTCGAGGACAATTTCTCCATTGTTCACTAATTCTCTGATGTAGTGAAACCTTGTATCAATGTGTTTCGTTCTCTTATGAAACACTGAATTCTTTGACAAAGCAATAGCAGAGCTATTGTCACAAAAGACCACTGTCGCTTTTGCCTGCTCCTGGCCTAAGCTTCTCAACATTCTTCTCATCCATACTGCCTGACATGCTGCTGCTGTCGCTGCCACATATTCTGCCTCTGCTGTAGATAATGCTACAATGGACTGCTTCTTAGAAGCCCATGAAATGGCTCCTGAACCCATGTTAAAAACATAACCGGAAGTGCTCTTCCGATCATCCACACTTCCAGCCCAATCGCTATCAGTGTATCCAACCAAATCTGAATGTTCTGAGGCATGATATAAAATTCCAAACATTTTAGTGCCTTTGACATACCTCAAAATTCTCTTTGCTGCCTGCCAATGTGCCTCCTTTGGCCTCTCCATGAACCTGGAAATCAAACTAACAACATACATAATATCAGGCCTAGTTGCTGTTAAATACATAAGGCTGCCCACAATGCTTTTGTATAGGCTAGGATCAAAATCCTTGCTGCTGTCCTCTCTGCTAAGTTTTAATCCCATCACTGTGGGAGTGATGGCTGCCTTGCATTCTTGCATCTTAAATCTACCCAAAACTTGATTTACATATCTTGCTTGAGATATAAAAATTCCTTTTTCATTTTGATTTACTTCTATGCCTAAGAAGTATCTCAAGAAACCCATGTCAGTCATTTCAAATTCATTCTTCATGACTGATTTAAAATTCTCAATAAGATAAATATCATTTCCAGTGAAAATAACATCATCTACATACAAGACAACAATTAAAATTTTACCATCCTTTTCCTTGATGTAGACTGTGGGTTCTCCTTCACATTTGTCAAATTCATTCTCCAATAGATATGAATCTATCCTGCTGTACCATGCTCTTGGCGCTTGCTTCAGCCCATAAAGAGCTTTCTTCAATTTGCACACTTTGTGCTCTTCTCCTTTCTTCTCATATCCGAGAGGCTGTTCCACATAAACCTCTTCCTTTAACACTCCATTTAGGAATGCTGATTTCACATCCATTTGGTAGACTTTCCATTTGTTTTGTGCTGCTATGGACAGCACTGCTCTCACGGTTTCCATTCTTGCAACCGGGGCGAAAGTCTCCTCATAATCTCTCCCATACTGCTGCTTGTAGCCTTTGACAACCAGCCTTGCTTTATGCCTTTCAATCTTGCCTTCAGCATTGCTCTTGGTCTTGTAGACCCATTTCACACCAATGACTTCTTTGCCTTTTGGTAATTCAACCAAATCCCATGTTTTGTTTCTTTCTATGGCATTGATTTCCTCATCCATAGCTTCTATCCATTTCCTATCTTTAATAGCTTCTTCAAAATGGATAGGATCATCAACATGACAAAACAAGGCAAATAAGGAATTCATTCCTTCTTCATAAATTTCACTTAGATTTCTAAACTTCTTACCTCTTTCACTTGGTGTGCAAGTGCTTGAAGATGCACTTGAGTTTCCTCCTTGTGGTGTGCTTGGAGAAGCACTTTCATTGATCCTCAATGGTGTACCTTGTTGTTCTTGTGTTGGTGCTGCTGTTTGGGGATTCATTTCAGCCACCTCCTCTTCATCCTCATCATGAGACAAACAGTTTTTAACATTCACTGTTTTCTCTATGCTTCCATCCCAAGCTTCCTCTTCAATGAATTGAACATCCCTGCTGACAAAGAACTTCTTGGTAGATGGAATGTACAGCCTGTAGGCTTTGGATTCATCACTGTATCCAATGAAGATGCATTTCTCCCCTTTGCTGTCCAACTTCCTCCTTAGTTTATCTGGAATGTGTGCATAGGCCACACACCCAAAAACTCTCATGTGGGTGACTACTTGCTTTCTCCCACTCCATGCCTCTTCTGGCACTTTGTTCATGACTGCTTTTGTAGGACACCTGTTCAGTATATACACTGCACAATGTACAGCTTCAGCCCAATACTCATTTGGCAAATGCTTTGCCTTCAACATGCTCCTTGCCATCTCCATGATGGTTCTGTTCTTCCTTTCAGCAACTCCATTTTGCTGTGGGGTGTACCGAGTTGTGAATTGTTTATGTATTCCATTTTCTCTACAAAACTTTAGGAATTCATTTGAGATATACTCACCTCCTCTATCAGTTCTCAATACTTTTATGTGCAGCCCGCTTTGGTTCTCCACAAGTGCTTTGAAGTTTCGGAATTTCTCAAAGACTTCACTTTTGTTCTTGAGGAAATATATCCAAGTCTTTCTTGTAAAATCATCAATGAATGTCAAGAAATATAGGCTGCCAGCTAATGATGGAGCTTGCATTGGTCCACACAAATCTGAGTGGATAATCTCTAAGGGTGCCTTTGCCCTTATGCTTTTCCCTGATGGAAAACTCTCTCTATGTTGTTTGCCCAATATACAGCCTTCACAAAGGCTATCCGGCTTCTCTATCAATGGTAATCCCTTTACCATTCATTTTCTGCTCAACAAATTTAGACCTCCAAAATTTAGATGCCCGAATCTCAAGTGCCATAACCAGTTCTCATCCTTTGGCACGCTTTGGAAGGCCTCTTGGGTGACTGCTGCCATTTCCCTTTTGTTTTTCATGTCTGCCCGGATCCGGAGAGGGAACATCCTGTTCCTTGTCATCTTCACTTCAGCAATGCATCTTTTGCTGGGTGGTATGTCCATGATGGTGCACACATCATTTACAAAGTAAACATTGTAACCCTTTTGGATAAGCTGTCCAACACTCAAGAGGTTACATCTCATTCCGGGAACATAGTATACATCTGCTATGGTTTTCTTTTCTCCTTGTTTTGAAAATATTTTTACCTCCCCTTTTCCCATAACAGACACTTTACTATCAGTTCCTAGAGTGACCTCTGATTTCAAATTCTGATTTAAGGCTGAAAAGAGGGCTACATTCCCTGTCATATGGTTGCTGCAACCTGAGTCTAAAAACCAAATGTCTTCACTATGTGTTTCAGCCATGTTACAAGCTAACAGGACATTTTCTTGACTGCTGTTTTCTCTTGTAACATTTGCATTTTGTCTGTTGTTCATATCATGCTGTTTCTTTCTACAATCACTAGCATAATGTCCATACTTTTTGCAATAATAGCATTGAACATTAGATTTATCATACCTTTGTCCTTGAGCATGATACTGTTCTCTTTGTTGGTTGCTGCCTTGACCTTGGTTCTGATTTGGATTGCTGCCTCTTCCTTGTGCATTTGATGGGCTGTTCCTTCCACCTCTGTTCTGGCTTCTGCCTCTTCCTCTTTTGTTTCCTTTGCCTTGACCTCTTCCTCTTCCAAAAGACATCTGGGTCTTGAAGGCTTGCTCAAGGGATGAGTTTTCATTCCTACTCAACCTCTGCTCATGAGTCATCAGTGATGCATGTAGCTCATCAACTGAATAGCTTGAGAGATCCTTTGTCTCTTCAATGGTGGTGACTATGGCATCGAACCTTGAGGGTAAGACCCTCAATATTTTCTCCACTATTCTTCTATCTTCAATGGTTTCTCCATGAGTTCTCATTTGTGTGATTACACCAATCACATGAGTGAAGAATGATTCAATGTTGTCTGACTCCTTCATCTTCAAGTTTTCAAAATCCTTTCTCAGCATTTGCAATTTTGCTGTCTTCACTCTCTCCATGCCTTGATAGGCTGTCTTAAGGGTTTCCCATGCATTGTGTGATGTTTTAGCTGCTGCTATCCTTGGGAATATACTCTGGTCCACTGCTTGATACAACAAGACAATGGCCTTTGCATCCTTCTTCCTATTGAGCTTCAGCTGATCCTTCTCTCCCTGAGTTAGTGCATTGAACACATTTTCATCTGCTGGTTCCTCAAACCCATATTCTACTAGTTCCCATATATCTTGAGCGATGAACAAAGCTCTCATGGTTATAGACCAGTAGTCATAGTTCTTCCCATTAAAGTGTGGGAGCTGGGTGTTGAACATACCCATGCTTGTGCTTGCCATTCCTTGCATCTTGAACTATGGTTTTAAATCCTTGACTGTGATTTTTTTTAAAAACTGACTGTCTTCTGCAATAACAAGAGAAATGCTTTTGGGGAATACCTGAATCCTTCGCTGTCTGAGTCTTCTAACTGCCTGAGAGGTTTTGCTGCAGCAACAACCTTCTCCCTTCAGCTTCTTTGTCTCCTACAAAGAGCCTAAGCCTTGCTCTGATACCACTGTTGGGTATTTTTTTTTAAATGGAGAAATACCAAAACCAAATAAAATAACCACTACAGAGACAATGCTCTGTTTACTCTGTCCAGGATCTTTTGACAGAAAACCTCTTAGAAACAAAATGACTCAGATGACACCATTAAACTGACACAAAGCATTTCTATTCAAAAATATATTGCCTCATACATATTCATCCTCTGTTACTAAGAGGGATTTACCACTGTAAAATCTTTTTAACATTCACTGCCTGTGAAAAACAACTTACTGCTGTAATAAAAGTTTGCATAAGTTTACTGCTGTAAACAAAATTCACACAGCCTTACAAAATCGCTCCACCATTTCCTTTATGCACTGCTGTGCAAAACCACACATGGTTTTTTGCTATACCTCAGTTTTTTTTTATCACAAAAACTAAAACATTACAACCTGTTCATATATTTTTTTACACACTGCTGTGAGCAGTCACCACACCAATAAAACTACTGCACGTGAACATAAAACATATAAAAAAAAACTATATTAAATACATGCCCATAACGATATTAAATGGGTCTCACCTAAATCTATATAAAACATATATATAAAAGATATATGGGACTTATGCCCATTACCAAAATTAAACATATGCCCATGACTAAAATTAACGCCTCCACCTAATATCTACGAAGACACATTAAAAACATTGAATTCCTCCTACGGCGGTCAACCCATAAACCTTTTACTCCAGGTAAAAATCGATTTGACGTGGGCCTGTGCACTTTCCGAAGATCGACGGTGAAGATTTCATGCCCAGATCACTTGGCTGATCGAAGATTTCATGCCCAGATCACTTGGCTGATCCAACGAGGTTCGCACACCAACCTCGGGCAAAACAAACGAACTTTACCGTCCGGGGAAAGTGATTTTTCGGTGCTCGTACATGGGACGCGTGGCAGCGAGTGAATGTGTTCGGAGGGCTCCAAGGAAAAACAGCCTTTGCCAAAAGGCGGTGCGAACAAGATAGGTGGTTTTGTTTGGTGGTTTTCGGCTGCGTTGAAATTACACATTTAACAGCCAGGTTGGTTCCTTCAAATTAGAGTTTCCAAACGGATGAAATCACAAAATTACAATGCGAGCATTCTGATAAATAACAAAAATATAATTAATTCTGATAATGCGGGCATTCTAACATACAGTTGCATACTCTGTTAACTGCAGATAATTATACGGTAGAGAGAAGGTCATGTGCTGGTTCCGTGATTCTCCAATCCAGGATTTAGCCTTTTACAAATGGAACATCAAGTGATTAAAGCTCTCCTGCAGACCGATGATCACCTGTTGTCACTGCAAAAACTGTGTTCTTAGGCTTTGATTTTCAAATGTGTAGCATGCCTTCCTTCAATCTCATCGAGGTGCTCTCCCATCGCAGTGCAAAGCTGGACAGTCAGAGCCATCAAGCTTCTCCAACAACCTCAAACGTTCAACACCTTCCAGCTCTTCTATCTTGCTGCATCCATGAACATCCAGTTGTTTAAGTTTTGTGAGCTGCCCCAAACCCCGTATTCTCTTCAGATTTTCACATCCAGATGCTCGCAGCTCCTCCAGAGATACCAATGTTTCAATACCTGCCAGTTCCTCCACTTCTGTCCACCCGCTAAGGTTTAGCGTTTGAAGTTCGGCAAGACCAAAAAGGCCCAGATCTAATTTCTTCAATTTAGGACAAGAAATCAAGCTCAGCTGGATGAGCGTAGTCGGCAATGTTCTAACATCAACAAGACCAGGACAACATTTGACTTCCAACACGCTCAACTGTCCGAGGGAATCCGGCAAACACTTCAATCTCGGGCAATTAACCAGTCTCAATTCCTTCAAATTACTTAGGACGCTGAGCGAACGCGGCAGCATTTTCGAGAAAGAGCCATCCAATTCCAAGACTTCCAGATTGCAGAGGTTTTCATAAGTGCTAGGTAATTCCTTTATATGTAATTCTTGGAGAGACGGTGGAAGTTGGAGAGGCATTAATTGGTTCATCTCCTCGGCCAACAGTGCCTGCCTAAAGTGTGTTAGAGAGGCAGTGTCACTCGTCTCCCTCATCCTCGGACACTCCTTCACCGCCCATTTCCTCTCCGCCCATTCCCTCTCTGCCCTCCACGCTTCCCACCTCCTCTCGTACAGCTTCCTCCGCAATCTTCCCCAACAAATATAGAGGCAGGTAACTAACACCAACATCGTCCAGGCCACCGACGTCATGGGCCACCCAGACAACCAAGACATCGTAATAATGTACACCAAAAAAATTATGTACAACACAAACATCACGCCCAAAATTCTCCGTATTCTCCGCTTCATCTTCCACTGCTGGTACAGCTTCCTCCCCAAGCTTCCCCCACATATATTGATGCCACAACTTCCAAAACGCCACAACGTCGACAACGCAAACATCGGCAAGAAGGACACCCACATCACGGACCCCCTAGACGACATAAGCACCGGAGTGTACACCAACAAAAATATGGACAACACGCCCAAAAAATACGCGAGAGGCCGTATTCTCCGCTTCATCCTCCACTGCCGGTCCATCCACTTGTCACTCCACACCCTCTCCTCCAACTCCACCCACTCCTCAAACTCCACCCACTCATCAATCTCCACCAATTCCTTCTCCCTCTCCCTTTTCCTCTTTATCTGCCGGTCTATCCACTTGTCCCTCCACACCCTCTCCTCCGACTCCACCCACTGATCCTCCTGCTCCTGCTCCTTCTCCCTCTTGTTCCACTCCTGGACGTGCCGCTTCCTCCATCTCGCTATACTTTTGTGGGTTGTGGTCGAAATAATCAAACTATTGCTACCTCTTAGATCAAGATATTTAAGCCTAATTAACTTCTCGAAGGAATTTGGAAGCCTCATCAAATTGCAGGAGCACGACAGATTGAGGTGTTCGAGGGTGACCAAATTGCCAAACGAATCCGGCAACGACTTCATTTCGCAAGCATTTATTAACTCGAAACGCTTCAAAGATGGCAGCTGACAAAATTCATCAGGCAGTGATGTCATATTGTTCTGCCTGTGTAACCAGATGTAAATCTCTTCGAGGTGCTTCAACTGTCCAATGGACTTGGGAAGCTTTGAGAGAGGAGCCAAAATCTTTAACTCCCGCAGCTGCAAAGGTGCCTGCAAAATGTTAAAGTATTTAAACTATAATAAAGATGCAGAAATTCAATTTTGCGGTGCGAGATATCCATAGCGCACAGAAAGTTACTCCTTGACAAATTTCTTATTTACCTGCGCTTTGCATTGCCACAATATTTTCAATGCTTTCCCGGCTACGTGTAGGACTCGTAGATTCTCCTTTGGAATCCAGGAAGGCAGACAAGAGTGGCCACACTTGTACCAGCGAAGCCATCTCAGATTTGGCAAAGCCACCGTCCTCAAAATGCTTTCCAAAAGCTGGTCTTCGGTAACAAGAAGTTGCAAGTTGTCCATACTAACAGTTTTGTGTAGTCTATTGCAAAGCTTCATCACGGGGTTCCCCAACAGCGCATGAGTCGTCCTTTTGAACCATGTCATGTCTGACCGGAATGGTGCATAATACTTTGGCTTTTGATTTGCACTAGGAACCATGCTAATTCCGCAAACATTGTGATTCTGTAAATACAGACAAGAATTGAAACATTATGCTTCTTTAAAAACAATGAAGAATTTGAACATCGGGATTCCGTAAATATTGAATAAACTCTTTTTAAAGGCTTGAATGACTGAAGCACTTACAGCTGGTTGCTCTAACATACGCAACAAACTACCAATGTTGCTGTTCTCCGTCCGATCCCACAAATAGGGAATGCGGAATCCTGAATTCTCAGCGATCCTTCTTCCCAATTCTCTTAGGTGATCGTGCATATGTATAAAATATTCACCGTCTACCTCAACAAGAGATTTGTTCTGTAAATTTTGAAATACAGACCCTGATTGGTCCCATACTTTCATGGCCGTATCCATCTTTTCTCTTATGAGAAAACAAGAAATATACAAAAATAGTTGTTTCTCCTCTTCATCGAGTGAATCAAAACTAATTTTAAGAATTTGTTGTATATCAGGATGCCCATATTTAAGTCTCCTCAATTCGGCCTCCCAGTAAGTTTCATCTGTGTTTCCACAAAAATGACTCCCTATTACTTTTAGGGATAAAGGCATTCCAGCGCAAATCTTTAAAATACTATCTACAAAATATTGAAAACAGGGGAGCGGATGGGGCTGACAGAAAGCATAGCGGCAGAAGAGCTCCCTGGAGTGATGTGTACTCAGGCCGGTTAACTGATAAATCGATTCAGGTTGTATTCCTGAGCTTGCAAGAACACATTTGTTCCGGGACGTAATCAAAATTAAACAGTTTGAGGGAAAGGTATATTTATCTGCACCTGGCAAAAGTGCATCCAGCTGATCCAGATGATCTACATCATCCAAAATTAGCATGCCGTGAGAAAAGGATCGGAAACACGACATGAGCTGCTGTTTACCAATATCAATACTGTCTATTTGGTAATCGTTTCCAAACAAGCTCCGAAGAAGTTTTTTCTGCAAACCAACTAGAGAGCCTCCTCCGCTTTTAGATGTATCTCTAACTGCAGATAAAAAGCAGGTTCTACGATAGTAGGGTCTCTTCCGATTGAAGACTTCTTTTGCCAGTGTTGTCTTTCCTATTCCACCTAACCCTACAATGGCCGCTACCTTGGGTCTATTTTCAGGCAGTTTCGATAAGAAACTTTCGAAATGTTTCACCTTCTCCTCCAAACCCGTTGGATAATCGGCCACATACACCTCTTTCTCTTTCTTTTTGACCTTTTTCAACAGAAGTTCAACCAGCTTCTCCAGCAGCACGCCCTCGTCGCTGGTTATTCAAAACAAAATATATATAACTAGTGAGAAACAAACATCCATCCATCTATATATTTTAAAATAGCTATCATAAAGTAATATGATAACGGGAGTGTTGAATTCTCACCCATCAAAAGCGGCCAGCTCAAAACCGCTTATTTCTGAAACAGTAGCAAGAGCCTTTCTCCAATTTTCGATAGTATTGGAGCTATACCGTGGCTTCTCTTCCTGACTTTCAGAGTCATATGTCGTTTTCTTTTCGAGATTAAGTAAGGCGTCAGCGTACACTCCATCTTTGCCCTGCGTCCACCGTAGATCAGCAGGTGTGACGTTATAGAACACTGGAATGATGGGAGCCTTCGATTCCAACATGTCGACAAGCTCGTCGAGACACCAACGAGAATCCGCAAAACCAGGAGAGAAAATAACGACATGAACAGCGGCTGTTGCAATAGCATCTTTTATCTGAGCACTTATGTTTTCTCCCTCCTGCATTTCTGGTTTGTCCAGAAAGGCTCGCACATGATGTACAAGAAGGCGGTGATACAGATGGCTGGCAAATGTCTTCTTGACATCGGGGCCCCGATGGCTTATAAAGACATCGTGCCCGTAAGAAATGCTGCTGTTCTCATTGGTATCAACAGCCGTGGAGGCCGAGGTCGATGCCTCAAAGTCGTTTGCAGCAGTGTAGGCGGAGGTCGACGCCTCAAAGTCATTAGCAGCTCGAGGGTAATCGGCAGGAGGAGCCCGGTTTTCACTGACAATTTCAATTTCAAATGCAGATGAAGCAGTCATGTAGGCGGAGGTCGACGCCTCAAAGTCATTAGCAGCTCGGGGGTAATCCGTAGGAGGAGCCCGACTTTCACTGACAATTTCAATTTCAAATGCAGATGAAGCAGCCGTGTAGGCGGAGGTCGACGCCTCAAAGTCATTAGCAGCTCGGGGGTAATCGGGAGGAGGAGCCGGACTTTCAATTTCAATTTCAAATGCAGATGAAGCAGCCGTGGAGAAGGAGGTCGACTCCTCAAAGTCATTAGCAGCTCGGGGGTAATCGGGAGGAGAAGCCGGACTTTCACTTTCAATTTCAATTTCAAATGCAGATGATGCAGCCGTGGAGAAGGAGGTCGACGCCTCAAAGTCATTAGCAGCTCGGGGGTAATCGGGAGGAGAAGCCGGACTTTCAATTTCAATTTCAATTTCGGATGCAGATGACTGGCATGCCATTGCTAATTGGAGTATGAAGACAGAAACAGGATGAGCAAATTGCCGAGGGAGGAGCTGAGTTATGAGTTGGGGGCGATTAGAATGAGGGGATTAGAATGAAAGAGGATGCATACTTACCATGGCGCGTAGGCTGGACACGTTAAGATTTCAGTTTTTTTGTAATAATATATATTTTGTAATTTTGTTTATAAATTAGGAAAACTATTAAAATTATTAAATATAAATTCAACCATTAAAAAAAATTACAATTCCACTCATCTTCCTCCCAAATTCCAAATCATTATGAAAAAATCGAAATCCTACCGCATTTAAACTTTTACCTTCCTTTAATGTCCGATGTTTCCATGAAAAAATCGAAATCCTACCACATTTAAACTTTTACCTTCCTTTAATGTCCGATGTTTCCATGTAAATTCTTAAATGAAAAAATTAAAAGAAATTACAATTCCACTCATCTTCCTCACAAATTCCAAATCATTATGAAAAATCAAAATCCTACCACATTTAAACTTTTACCTTCCTTTAATGTCCAATGTTTCCATGTAAATTCTTTAATAGAAAAATTAAAAAAAAATTACAATTCCACTCATCTTCCTCAAAAATTCCAAATCATTATGAAAAAATCGAAATCCTACCACATTTAAACTTTTACCTTCCTTTAATGTCCGATGTTTCCATGTAAATTCTTTAATAGAAAAATTGAAAAAAATTACAATTCCACTCATCTTCCTCACAAATTCCAAATCATTATGAAAAAATCGAAATCTTACCCATTTAAACTTTTACCTTCCTTTATTGTCCGATGTTTCCGTGTAAATTCTTTAATGGCTTCGGTTTCGAGGTATAGTCTATTACCCGCGTGTTTTTTAATAGAAAAGGACGATATTTCTATTAGATCCGTGTGTGGATAATGAGGATAAGAAAGAATGGAAGTGGAGATGTGTACAACTCATTCAATGATATGCGTACGCATATAGAGCACACATAACTAATAATATCTTTCCAATTGTGATATTTGTGATTCTTCTTCAACTCCCTTTCTTATTCTCTTCGGAGAAGCTTTAACAGTGGGGGCTCGGGTTTCTCTGTCTCTTTACCAATCTGATCTAGGGATTGATTCCTATTCTCTGCACATTATTACTATTGGAGCCATGTAATATTCTGATCTCGATTCCCATTCTTTGCACATTATTACTATTGGAGCCATGTAATTTTCTGATCTCAGCGAAACCCCAATACAATAAATGCATGCAGCGCCCGCTCAGTTAATATTCTGTCTCTGTAATACCAAGCTACTCGCAGGTCTAGATCGTTTGCCTCTCTGAATTCAATTTTGCTCAGTTTGATCTCTTGATATTTGGCCTCAAGTGCACAAAATTAAAATTGCTTACAGTAGCGTGGGAGAAGAACAAATATTAAATATAAAAGAAGTAATATGGATTCTTTACCTTTAGAGAAATTTAATGGCATCAACTTTCATGCATGGAAAGTTAAAATTCAAATGCATCTTATGAGTAGAGGTTTGTGGAGTATAGTAGAAGGAACCGAAAAGGCTCTTACCGATGCCAAGCTTTTATTTCAATTGGAAAACAAAGAAGACAAGCTAAGGCTATAATTGGATTGGGTCTTTGAGACACTTAGATGCATTTGATTGATTTAACAAAATCAGCCCATGAAAACATTTGAGTACGTTATTTGGGGAAAAGGTTATGACCACAAAGTTATCTTTGAAACTACAACTCTTTTGTCTCAAAATGCATGATGAGACACCTCTCTCTAATCATATAAATGAGTTAATGTCTCTGTTTAGGAAATTAGTTGAAATTGGTATCAATGTAGAAAATGATGATGCTAAAGCAATTATGTTAAATAGTCTATCTTCCAAGTATAGCAACATTGTATTTACATTAAGTCAAATGTCCTCTCAATCATTAGAAGGAATGGTATCATCACTTTTAGTTGAGGAAAAAAGAGTGTTATAGGCGATTTTGTCACATCTGGTCAATAAGCCTTCAACTTGATCAATCAACATCCTTTGACCTCCTTTTCTTCATCCTTTCGCAAAGCCCTAAGCATGACTCATTCTAATCCCTGAGTTTCTGCTAGAAAGCACCTTGTTTTAGTCATTTTAAGGACCAATGCACCCTAGTCTCTTACTAGAAAACGTTGATCACGAGCAGGTTGTGTTATCGTTCTGTGATTTTGAAGATTGGTAAGACAAAAGTCACAAAGGATACATCAAACACTTATGAGTCTAGGACCTAGCCTTCCTGAACTCAGAGAGGGCTCTCTCTATACATTTATGATTTAACTTTAAATTCAGTGCTTTAATGTTTTAGGCTAGATATTAAAAATAAAGGGATTGCTTGATTGATTGCTTGTTTGTTCATTTGGTTGTTGGGGGGGGTGGCGGCGGGGGAGATCATTCTTGAATATTTTCCATTGGGCTATGGAGTCATAGGATGGGTGGCAACATCAACTTTCCGGAGCATTTACAGGGCGAGCTAACTATTTTTATTAGATCTTAAAAGCATAGTGATAAATGGAATTGGAGAAAAATGATATCAGTCAGGATTAAAAAGAATTAAAGTATTTTCTAATCATACTTCTGAGGAAAACATATAGATTGTAAACACAGATAGCAGTAAGGTGCTCCAACAACATATCTTAAACTATAATTTCTGATTTACAATAAGAATCAAAGATGTATGCATAGACACAAATACATTAAAAATAGAAAGAAAGACATCACCAGATCAAAACATATCAAGTATCCTGTAAACGATCCTTTTTATTGATACTCCAACTCAAAATTACAATGCTCCAAACAGAAAAATCGTTCAAATGACTAGGGTCCAACCCCTAATACTCCCAATGCATGGAGTATTTAAACAAAAAATACAACGATTTGCCTTGTACACTTGGAAATCTATTATTTATTACAATGAAAGAAAAAATGACTAATGTAGCCATGGAGTGGCCACGCTGAGAAAACTGGGACATGTGTCCCTCTTTTTCAAGGATGTTGTTGCCTGAAGTATTAGTTTGACTGAAGTGGTTCTGCTGACGTGGCTGGTGCTGACTCATGCCTGTATGGTCACTCTAATCGTCCTTGTCTCATTCCTCCTGATAATCACATAGCTCACTCCATGCTTCACCATCTAGAATTTTTATCTTGGTTAATCTTCTGTACACTTCATCAGCATCAGTGTATTTGGCAAATGATGGCTTGACTAAAAACATGTGTTTCAGCTCATGTTCAATGTAAATTTGATTGTTGATTGCTTCCAGCAATGCCTTTCCTGTTATGTTGCCTTTGATGTTAGACAGATTTGCAACATCTGTGGCTATGCCCTGTAATTTCTTGACATAATCTCCTCTGTCCATGAGTTTTTCATTTATAACAAATAGAGAGGGAAGACCTTTCTGATGTAGAGGCTACATTCTATTGAAAAATCTGTTGACTGTTAGGTCTAGAATTTGGCATTTTTCTTCTAGCTGCACATTTAAACTCTTCTTTGTCAACACCTTCTTGACCTGTAGTATAGTCTATGTTCTATCTGCCACTCCCAATTCTTCCAGCTCATACTTGTTTCTTGCATTCAAAAATTTGATAATTTGTTTGCTGTTGCTGGCATATCTCCCAACCCTGTATTGGTGGTTGAAATGGCTTCTCTGGCTTTCTCCATTAATTCCTTCTTCTCAAAGATAATTTGTATGCTCAGCCAAATTTCATTCATTCCATTGATTATATTATGCCAAATAATCTCTTTAACCCTCCCTAGAGTATTTCGAATGCATGCTTCTTTTTCTGACTTCTGCAGCTTTTCTATGAATGCCTTTGCTCTCTGCATCTCTACCAAGCAATTGTTTTCAGCTCTTTAAATTTGATCTTGCAGCACACCAACTTCAGATTCCAGCCTCTTGATTTCTTCACTCTGCAAATTCATAACTTCCATAGATCTAGCCAAATTTTCTGCACTTCTTCCTGCTCCTGTGGCTGTACTTGTTGGAGTAGTTATGGGAAGGGTTGTTAGAGGAAGGGCCTCCATTGTTGTGCTGGCCACCTGTGCTACTTTTTCTTTCTCCTGCACCATCTTTTCCATCTCTCTCTTCATCTATTTGATCTGGATAGATTGCTCCACTATTAATTTCATCATGTCAGCCTTTAGGCTCTCTGTTTCCTCTATCTCCTTGGTCAGTGGGTCATGTGTAGCAGGCAGCTTGAGATGCTTCTTTAGAGCTGCAATATCTAATTCTTTCTTCTTGATTACTTCTTCAGCTGCTTTTGTATATGAGGGATCATGCCTAATTTTTACTACTAAGTCTTCCAAAGACTTAATTCTGTTGCCCTTTGACAATGATGAAATCCTTTCCATCTTCAACTGGGACTGAGCATTTGAAAGGGCCACCTGCATTTTGAACAAATTCATAGAAGTGCTGGTCAAAGTAGATGAAATCATTTCACCTGTTTTCTTGTGCATCTCTAGCTGATCAATATGATGGAAATTCTTGACATCAAAATCAAAGGAAGTTTTCTTGTAGTCTGCTGGAGTTTTGGGCTTTGATATCTGTGCCTCCAAAAATACCATATGCATTTTTCCCTTCTCTGAATCAAAGGCAGAGAGAAGTCTGCCTTGTGCAGTTGCACTTTGCTTCCAAAACTGAGCACAGGTGCTCTTCTTCAACATTTCATTTCTGATTTTGATCTCTCTGAATGTATCAAAGACTGTCTCTTCTTTCTCTTCAGTCACCTTTGTAGATGAGGACACTTGAAGAGACTGTTGCCTTTCTGAAATCGGAGTGACATGAAAGGGTTGTCCTCCAGCTGGGGATGAATCTGGAATATCAATTATGTTGATCACTGTCTGCTGTGGTGATCTTTTATCTATGTCCATATGTTTCCTAGGCTTCTTCTTGTACTTCAACCTGAATTCTTTCATAGAAGTATTAGTCCCTGGTGACTGATCTTCTCTAGATCTCTTCCCTGTTTTTCCCTACTCTTGCTCTTTTCCTTTTTCAGTCCTTTCTTCAGTAATTTGTTTTTCCTGCTGCCTTGGAGTCTATGCACTGGAAGAGGAGATTACTTTCTCCTCGGCTTCATGTAATTTATCATGCATCCATTCTATCTAATTCATGTATTTCTCGATTTCGGTCCTTTGAGTGAGGATGTAGGAAGTAGACTTGTTTTCCACCCTCTTCTTGGAAACAATGCCCCATGGGTCATAAGACCATGTGAAATTGTGGGTGAAATTCATTTCTTTTAATCTTTTGTTTGCCTCCTCTCCTACTGCTCTGCTGTTGCAAATGAAGGGACCAATTTGAGATTTGATCCTGAATTGGGACTTTTTCTTGGTTGATACAAAATGTACCTCATCTGCATTAGTCATCTGTCTAATGTACTCTAGTGCAAAGATCCTCATGGGGAGGAACTATGGCAGCTAGTAAGGGGCCAACTCACAGCTATACACTCTTATTTTAGTGTAATTTTGGTACAAATACTAATCACCTGTTCTGTCTTGATCAATCAATTGCATAATTCTCTTTATTTCTTCATTTATCCTAGGCTCTGTAGTCCCACTGAGGAGGCTCATTGCTGGGTGGACAAACATTTCCACAAATGTCTTGTAGCTAAAGTTTTTTTGGTATTTCATCAGCAATGTTGTCTAGAATATCACTGATTGGGGTTCACCTTCTTCATTCATTTTGCTCACTGAAAATTGGAATCTGTCTGCCTGAAAGTACACAAACATATATACCAACACCGAGGAATAATGAAACACTTCATCTGTGAAAAAATTAACAAGCTGCTCATGAATGACATCTGCTAGAAATTGGTTGAAGTTGAAAATGATAGATGGCTTGGATTCTGTTGAGAGGATAGACAGGAAAGCTATAATAGCTTCATCAAGCCATTGGTCTAAATAATAGCCAAGTAAATAGGAAAGAACTATGGCAATGTGTCTTGTTCTGTCAGGGAAAACAGAGGAGGAATAAGGTGGATTCTTGTTTGGCAGAGGCGTGTTCTCAATCATGAAAAGTTCTAATGTTTTGGCTCTCTTAGAAAAATCAAGATTTTGGTACATTTCAATGAGAACTTCATGGGAAAAGGGGGCAGTTCCTTCAATAGCCGGAGCCTGCATCATTTTCATGATGGACTTGGCATCAATTGTGAATAAAATATGTCCTGTTGGGGCCATCACTGCCCTTTGTTGTGGGTTGTAACATGAATGAAATTTCCTGATCAGTTATGGGCAACTGTGTGTTTTAAGGAAGATATAAAAAGGCAGGTTAGCATCCAAGAGGCCTATGTCATCCATTTCCTCCATGCATTTGTCCTCCCACTAGCAATATATATCAAATAAATCAAATTCTGAGAGTGTTTCATGGATCTTGAAATCTTTGTCAGCCAGGGGTAGGCAATCTAAATCCAGTGGTGGGTGCACCATTGGGTTAAATACTTTTGGTTCTTTCTTCTTTGGTGCCATGGATGTCTTCTCTGAAACTGTCCTCTGAAAGTTGTCCTGTGTTGAATTTGTAACAGAAAAAGATAAAAAGAAGTGGGATTTCAATGAGGGAGAAAGAAATGGATTAACCAGAGAATGGATTCAAGAATGGGAAATGGTGATTGTTGCAGGAAAATGAATTATCCTACACTATATTGCTGTTCTTTGGCTTCACTGCGCGCTCTCTTTGATGGATGAATGAAGTGGAAAGACGCCTGCAAGTGAAAATAACAATTAAAATTTGAAATTGGTGTGAACTGGTAGTTTTATGACTTATAATAGTGTCGTTGGATTGGTTTGATTTGGCGCGAGTCCGTTGGCTAATGGTCCAACCCATTGATTTCTCAACGATGGGAACAAAGTGATTGGGCGTATGGGATAGGTTGGTGCCATGAGGTGGCGGGGGTATCCAACGGTCAAAATAGTGAGTGGCTTGAGTAATAGTGAAAACAACTTTTCGGGGATCCTGGGGAGCGGTAGGTGGTATGAGAGGGGGGGGGTGTGAACTGATGAGGGCGCGACACGTAACGGGGTGAAAACCGCCGACTTCGGAACTCCTCCCCTGGTATTAACTTTCGAAGGGTGAGGGGGGCCGAAAAAGGGACGAGGGCCATTGGATCGGGCGGATTGAGCGGGGATGGGGTGTAGTTGTTGGGTAGATTAGATATGAGGTGACAGGTGAGTGCGGTGGTGGGGTCAGGAGATAAATGAGGGGCAGACTATAGAGATGAGGGGGTAAATAGTAAAGTTTAGCGGGGAATGATTATTAAAGTGACATAAGACCCCTTCTTTTTAATTTCTTATTCTGACCTCGGAAACGATTGGAATATTTCTTCTAACCTTACGAAAGGAAAATATCTTCCAACCTTTAAAAGGTCTTTTGATATCCTTTCAGTTTTCTTTGGATCTACCTACCCTCATTCTATAGCCTAGGATTTTTTGTTCTTTTCCATTTGCAGGGTGCACTTAGACTTGCAGACCCTTTCCTTTTTGATTTCTTATCTCTTTTTCTTTTAAATACTAACCTACTCTATCTCTTATTTCTCCCTTGGTCCATATTAAATAGTTGAACCAATTTTATTTCTACCTATCTACTGATTTTCCAAGATTAAATTGTTTGGCAGATCTTTATTTTCTAATCTATCAACAGAAATTGAAATTTGTTCAATCATGCTTAGACTGTATGATTTGAACAACCTTTGGGATTTTCTTTTTCTTTTTTCTTCTTATTTTTTGTGAAATCAATTGAATATTGAAACCTATTAACAATTTGAAACCTGCAAACTGTGAAATGCTCAATCACCTTGAGGTCCTATAAATTATAGGACCCTAAAAGTGGCTCCAGTTGGGGATGGCACTTCTCAGCTTGAAGTGTCAAGAACACATGACCAGTAGCCTTGAGTCCTTCAAATCTGCATTGTCTTCAATCTGATTTCTTTTTGTTAAATGAACTAACCAACTAAAAATCTGAAAACTGTGATATTTACAATGGAGTGAGGTAATATGTGTGCTTATGAAAAATAATGTTTCAACATCTTGCCATTTACAGGACCTCATGACAATTCTGTACCATCCAACTCTTTGAGAAAGAATGCATTATTCCCTCTGAAAACTGAAATAATATATGGACCCTTCCAGAGATTTTCAAATTTACCATGTTTTCCTTTGTCTTCCCTTCTTGAGTCCAACTTTAACACTTTGTCTCCCATGTTGAAATCATCAGCTTTAGTTCTTTTGTCAAAAATATTCTTTATGTTTTCCTGGACAACTTGAGTTCTGTTGTATACTTCTTCTCTAGATTGCTGCAATTGAATAGTCTGATATATCCTTTTTTGTACATCATTAGGCTCACTTTGTATCTCCTGAATAATCTTCATGATTGGCACTCCCATGGAAGAAGGAAATACTGCATCTGTACCATAAACCAACTGAAATGGGGACATGCCAATTGATTTCTTTGTAGTCAATCTGTCAACCTGTAGTGCATAGTTCAATTTGGTGTGCCATGACTTCTTGTTGTCTTACAGTATCTTCTTAATGATATTTACCAAAATTTTATTGGAAGATTCAACCAACCCATTACCTTGAGGGTAATAAGTTGTTGAACGACCCAAAGAGATATAGTATTTGTGACAAAAATCTATCATCTTTTTTTATTTGAAAGCTGCAACATTATTGGTGATTAGTTTCCTAGGATAGCCAAATCTAGAAAGGATATTGGTTTCAAGGAACTTTATTATGATAGAATCAGTGGAAGCTCTTGAAGGAGTGGCTTCTATCCATTTGGTAAAGTAGTATGTGGTAGTTAGGATCCATTTGTGTTGGGTAGAGGTTGGAGGATGAATTTCACCAATGAAATCCAATCCCCACTAATGGAAAGGACTTTCAATAGAGATAGGTTTCAAGGGAAAAGGTAGTAATTTTCTCTTTCCTTCAAATATTTGGCACTTGTGGGAAGCAATTACCATGTTATGGATGTCTGGGAATAATGTAGGCCAATAATAACCAGCTCTAAGGATTTTATTAGCAGTTATTTTCCAATAAAGATGGCCTCCACAGTCACCTTCATGGAACTGCTACATAACTTTGTTGGCATCATCCTTCAACAAACATCTGAGTAAAACACCTCTAGCATCTTTCCAATATAATATACCATCAACAATACAAAATTTGACTGCATTCACTTTAAAAAATCTAGCTTTTGTTTTCGATAATTTAGGAGGAGCATTTAAATTGAAAAGAACATATAAAAGGTCTGCATACCAGGGAGAATTTATATATGCCTCATCTATTGGTGGAGTCGCCAGTTCCTCAAGATCATCCAAAGAAAACACCATGTTGATATCTAATGCATTGAAATTTGATTCAGTCGTCAATTTGGCTAATACCTGTCCTTTGATCAACTTGGTGGGTTTTATTTCTATATCATATTCCAATATCACAACTATCCATTTGCCTCTCTTTCCATCTGGTCCATTTTGAGTGAGAATATCTTTGACCACTACATTAGGCACATAAGCAATGATATGAGAATGTAAAATGTAAACTCTGAAATCTTTATTTCTTTGACTAGAGAAAATTCTTGTTTTTCCATGATATTGTACTTCAAAGAAGCATCTCTCAGAGCTTTTCTAAAGAATTCTATTGGCTCTTCATGCCCATCATTGTTTTTCTGCAATAACACAACAACAATAGTATGTTCAGATGCAAAAGAGAATATAATGAAATCCTTAGTGAAATCTGGGCTGATTAAAACTGGAGCTTGTGTTAATGCATGTTTGACTAGATCAAAAGATTGCTTGGCTTCCACATTCCATTTGATTCCTGTGTCCTTCTTGAGCATGTTTGTTATATTCCTGAGTAATTCAGAAAGATTTGGTATGAATCTTCTCAAAAAATTGATTTTTCCATTAAAAGACTGAAGTTCTTTCATGTTTCTTGGATGAGTGATTTTAAGGATGCCTTCAATCCTACTAGGGTCAATTCTGATTCCATCTTTAGAGATAATATGGCCTAAAAGCTTTCCTTCTTCAAGGCTAAACCATGATTTCTTAGGGTTGAGTGAAATACCAAAATTTATGCATTTTTGTAATACTTTTCTTAGATGTGCTAAGTGTTCTTCATCAGTTTTTGAAAATACAGTGATGTCATCGAGGTAAATCACAATGAAATATCCAATCTCTTCTGAAAAAGCAATGTCCATTGCTCTCTGGAAAGTAGCACCTGCATTCATTAATCCAAAGGGAATTTTAACATACATGAAAGTTTCCCAAGGTGTAGTAAAAGCGGTTTTATCTTGATCATCAGGATGTACTAAAACTTGATTGTATCTTGAGAAACCATCTAACAAGGAAATCCTACTAGAACCCACTACCCTTTGCAATATGTGATCCATATTTGGTAAGGGATATTTGTCCTTAAGGGAAACCTTGTTTAAATTTCTAAAGTCAATGCACAGTCTTATCTCACCACTTTTCTTTCTTGTAGGCACAATATTGGATACCCATTTAGAATATCTAATTGGGACTATGATCTTAGCACCATACATTTTCTTAATTTCCTTTTCTACTAAAGGCATTAGGACAGGGTTTATCCTACATAGCTTCTGTTTAAAAGGCTTTTGGTCTTCTTTGATTGGAATTTTGTGTTGTATAATGCTAATATCATAGGCTTTTAAATCCTCTTAGCACCAGGAAATTACATCTATGAATTCTTTGAACAAAGTTATATACTTTCTTTTAGCCATGAAAGGTAGTGATTTTGACAATTTTATGATTTTAGTGTTCTGTTCACTACCTATGTTGCATTCTTCAATGTTTGTTCCTGTTGGTTCCATTTTTGGCTTTCTAGCAACATCATTAAAATCAAATAGTTCCTCTAAAGGGGCAAGCCTTCTAGGCAACCCATTATCTTTGAGTTGCAATACTTTGAACTCTTATTTTTCTGGATCTTTACATATTTCAGGTTTTTGTACAGTTTTATTTACAATTTTTTTTCCTTAGAAACAACAGTTTGGTCTAAATCGCTATGTACAACAGTTTGACTGTCTATTTCACCTTCCAAATCTATGTTGTTGTCTTCAAATTCATCTTTTGATTGCAAAAAGCTTTCAATTTGTTTGTCATTGCCAAAAACTTGCCAGTATCTCATGTTATCAGGCACTGCAGGATGGTGTTTCACTTCAACTGTGTATTGTTTATTTGGATGAGGTAATTTGTAGGTGCTGGCTGAAAAAGCTAGTCCATTGGCCAGAGCATTCTAGAGCCTAGGGATAACAGCAAGGTCATACTCTTCAAATGTTTTGAGGAAATCAATTACAACATTTCGATATTCTCTCAATCTAGGGTGTTTAGCAAAGTATTGTCCTTTAATTTGTCTAATGATAAGCTCAGAATCTCCTTAGACAGAAATCGTTTTAGCACCTATCTTTTTAAGAAACTTCAAACCTAATAATAATGCCTCATATTCTACTATGTTGTTTGTACACAGAAAATTCAGTTTATAAGAATAAGCTTGAGCCCGATTAGTTGTTGGATTATATAACCAGACTCCTGCCCCTCATCCTGTTTTACCACATGAGCCATCAAAATTCATATTCCAAAGAGGTTATGTTTCAGGGTTTTGCTGCATAATGGGTACGTGAGTGTCATGTTCTTCACTGAATTCATTTTCTACCTGTTTTACCTGCGTATCTATGTCTCCATCATTGTCATTATACAATATGAAGGAATCAAGATCAGTATGGACTGAGTAGAGGAGGTAATTGCCTGGCCTTTCTTGACTAGTCACCATGTACTTCAAAGTTTCTCTATATAGTCTTCTTGATTGACCAAATATTGGTATTGTGGCATATGTCATATCTATTTGAAGTGTTCCCTGTAACTTAGCCCCCAAGATCTTGATAATAACATACCATACTTAGGAGGAATATCTGCTACTACAATATCCATCACTAAACTTTTGGCTGGTATCTGGGCTAGCGTGACACAAAGGGCCTTAATTAGACCTAGACATCTAACCTTGCTGGAGTCAAAAGAATAGAGATCTTTGTATGGTCTAATGATTTCAAGTCCAAGCTTTTCCATAACAGTCTTTGGCATGAGATTATGTGATGCACCTGAGTCTAACATGGCATTATGAAGGATCTTATCATGAATATTAAGACTGACATAAAATGGAGGAACTCCCCCTTCTTGAGGCTTGCCATCAACTTCTGGTCCAAACAAGAGTTCAAGCTGGCCATCATTTAAATTCGTTGTATCAATTTTTTCTCCTACATTGAGTGCCTTTAAGACTTGGGACCTATAGATATTCTTATTTACCAATTCAGTAAGGGGAATAGAGATCTTGAGTTTTGTAATTTCATTCTCAATATTGAAGGGTGCTTGATTTTTCTGCAAATTTGAGAAATCAGTTTTGTCAACTATGGTCCTCATTATGAGTTCAACTTGTTTACTTGTAGTGGGAATTTCAGTTTGGACAACTTTTGTTGAGATATCAATTGTTTTCTTAGCAACATTTTCTGTGTTTCTCCTTTCTATATTGTTGTCATTTCTCTTAGAGCTTTCAGTTGTTTTCTTAGAATCAGGGTCTAAATTTTTTTTAGCAGAATTATTTGGATCCTTTTTGTTTTGGTTATCTTTGTTTTTCTTGCTCTTGAGATTATATTTTCTGTGGACTTCTAATATAGCATTTTCAAAACCATGTTTATAGTCATCGGATTCTTCAGATTCCAGTTTTGTTTGAGTCAATAAAAATACTTCTCGGTCTTCTTGTGTAAGAAAAACAGAATCATCTTCATTAGTTCCCATTAAATTTATCTAATTTTCCTCAACTTCTTTTATCACCTCCCCACTTTCATTAGCATAATTTTCTTGAACTGGGGGCCTAATTTTTTGATCTGGGCCTCTTTGTCTGATCTGTGGAGGATTTCTTCTAGGATTTGGATTTCGATTCAGTTGGACAGATGTGTTTTCCCTAGGAACATTCCTATCATTTATATTTGTCCTCTCCATCATTCTTTCCATAGTCCTTACTAAGGAATCAATCTCAGCTTCTGTTGCAGAAGTTGATGCTTCTTCTCTAAAAGTCACTCTCTTTTCAGTCCTCATCATTGCTCTTTTAGCTGGTAGATTTTCCTCTACACTCACAGCATCTCTTTGTATCCCTTCTAAGGTTTGAGAATTCCTTTCCCTAAGTTGGTAGGACATGTCTGCATCAAAGCCATTTGGGAATTTGATTAAGGCTAAATCCTAAGGTGGTTTAAGATTGACAGGAATTACATTATATGTCTTAGTGAATCTAGCACAATAATCTTGAAAACATTCCCCTACTTCTCTCTTAATATTTTCATATTATGATAGAATCTGGAGAGGATTCTTTTTAACTTCCCACCTATTAAGAAAATTTTGGCGAAATGCAGGGAGATCAATTATACTATTTGTAGGCAAGGATTTAAACCACTTTCTGACTTCTCCTCCTAGACTTTGAGCAAACATTATGAGTTTAACACTTTCTTCATCTACCTCTTGCTAGTCAAAACAATCATTCATTTTATCCACATGTTGTTGGGCTGTTAATGGACTAGTACCATCAAACAATACAATTTTGGATTGATAGTCTTGTGGTATATTGGCCAATGGTGCAGGTAGCACCAAAGGAGCATATATGGCTACCATGATTGGTGGAGGAAAAACAGGGGGATTAACAATAAATGAAGGTGGAGGAGTAGGGTTCACTGGAGGGATCTGAACACTGGATGAAAGGATGACAAAGGAAGTGGGGATTGTAGAAACAATAGGACTAAATGATTGAATATGTATAGAAGGAAATGGAATGGAAGAAGCTGCTATAGTTAAGGCAGTTAATTCCACTAATTACTGAAGGTAAGCCCTATCAATTTCTGAGGTGAGATCTGTCACTAGATCTTGAAGGGTGTCAAAATGTTGCAGGAGATGAAGATCTGTTTCGGTCTGGGAAAGAGACTCTCTTACAGGACTCCTTTGTAAAGATGATGGATCAAAGATAGTGTGATCTTTCCAATTCTCTGATTCGGTCCTGAATAAGCCTTGTTCAAAGTGTGAATCAAACTGGATATCTTGTAATGTAACAAAGTTTTCAGGGAGAGAATTGGCTCTATGAAGAAATCTGTTACTAGTCTGACTTTCAGTTCTTAAGGTTTTTCTTAAAATCTTCTCAGGGTTGTCCACTATAGCAGGAGGATTTAGATCTGGATGGGATCTAGTAGATATTCTTTTGGGAGCCAGAATTTAGCTTTTAATCACAGACAAACTGAATATATGCAAAAACAAGAGAAAACCAATCTTGGGAGTTGTTTTATCATAAAAAGCTATTTAACTGGGTACTTTGAATTTAAAAAGCAATGGAAAATCTTCAATAAGTCCCCAGTATGGTCACCACTATGTTATCGTTTTGTGCTTTTGAAGACTGGCAAGAAAAAAGTCACAAAGGATACATCAAACCACTTATTAGTCTAGGAACTAGCCTTCCTGAACTCAAAGAGGGCTCTCTCTATTCATTTATGATTCAATTTTAAATTTAGTGGTTTAATGTTTTAGGCTAGATATTAAAAATAAATGGATTGCTTGATTGATTGCTTGTTTGTTCATTTGGTTGGGGGGGGGGGGTGTCACACGGAATCTGTCAAGGGTGCGGACACGACTGACCTTCCTAGAAGTCTAAGACATTCTAATGACAAACAAGACAAAATGGAGTGATCTTTCTCTAAATACACCTTTTACAACATGAAAACTACAAGTGTTTAGGCTTACCTTATTCCAAAACGTTGTTGTTGAAGTCCGTTCTTGACGATCCGGATGAGCTCCTCCTTCAAGTCAATTCCTGCAACCACAAACAATCAAACAATTACCAAGCACTTGCATTTCATATAATAAAACATATATTCAACATGCAGACCAAGGAACACATGAAATAACTCATTAACACAAGCTATTGAGAAAAATAAACCAGTTTGTATTAATAACGAAACAAAGAAACTCTTACAACCTGGCCTTGGTGTTGTGCAAGTTCCTCCCAGGGTCCATCAAGGGTTTTCCTCTACTTTGACAAAGCTCACCCTCTCCCAAGTAGAATCAAGTGAAGACAATCTCTCCTCACAAAGGCTCTAATGGAAGACCTAAATCCTGCAGCATTTACCCAAAGAAAATGTATAGCTCCAACCTCTCCTCCTTCTGGCTCAATGCCTTTATTTATAGTGCTGTAAAGAGGTTATTCAGGTCCACTATCAATGGGATCATCCCCCTCTATGGGTGGGATAGCTCCCTTATTGATGGGATAAGTTCCCCCTTTATAGAGATACATGAACCAACTGGAGGCGCATCCATTTCATCAAACCGACCTCTAGAATGTTCTAGAAGTAACCACAAGTAACTTTTTCAAGATAAAACTCGCGCATTTTGCCTTTTACAGAGGGACGCACCTGTCCCTTAACATACAGAGCGTCCATGGACGCAGATTTTGTGAACAAGGTCAGCGTCCCCGCAGGTAAGACTAGAGAGAACCTGCGACCCCAGAGATAAACATGATTTTTACAAGACTTTCTCTCTTCTTTGAGTTTGAGATGGATAACAGAGGCATGAGACTTGCCTAAGAGGGTAGCATGACTTGTTGATTTGAGCCATACTAACTGTAAGTAGTCAAGGTGACATTTTTTAGTGTAACAGATTGCCCCCTAAAGTGCGAAGCCTGGAATAGAATAGGGTTTTGTAATTCTAGGAAGGGTGAAGCGCTTTATCATTTCAAGGATTGCCTTGTGGATGGCCTGGTTGGAACCTGCAATTTTCAACACAAAATACATGGATAAGATTATATCATCACTGAGGTAGGCATTCCCATACTCAGATTCAAAACTTTAACTAATGGACTAACTATTCTGATACAGGAATGATCTTGCAGTACATTATTTTTATAGACTTTTGTAGACACAGTATGGACGCAGCCATCTGTTTATGATAGTCTACATAGACAATGAATACAAAACTCCTCGCAGCCTGGATGGTAGAAACTAGATCCAGGGTCTTCACTTCTACTTCCCGAATTGGTACGATTCTAGCCATGTGATTAAATGATTCGATGTCGAACATGGTAGAAACCACTTGATTACCAGTCAATGATGTAAACTGTTAACAAGTGTGAGAGAAACCACCAGTAATGTCAATGGTTCTCAAAGTACCAAGCACAACCCGTGAAATGTGAATAGATGTTTTGATGTCGAACACTTCACGGAATCCTCTGATCGAAAGTCAATGATGTAAACTGACGTCAAAGGCGAGAAACCTGCCATTGATGCATGCAGACTTCAAGGTACTGTCGATTCCTAAGTCATCTTTCTAGATAATGTGTCGATGTCGATAGAAAGCGACCCGTTGCAGGCAAGCCCGCAACACGAAATCATTGTTCAAGTTGAAGAAATGTTGCTGTAAGGACTGACTCAGGGATGGTCAAATGGATGACAAGTATTTTGCAGATGAAAGTTTTGCTTGCAGACCTCTTGAACACATAACGACACAACAGATGGTTTGGTGACGAATAACTCAAAGTTGATCCCTGAACCCGGTTAAAGATTTTCAAAGTGATTTAGTCAACTGTGAGGTAAAAGATTTCCCAACCCAGGTGAATGAAAAGTGTCGTGTTCAAGAGCGGTAATAAAGTTTCTTCTGAGGCAAAAGGTGACAAATAGGTTCATTCTTCTCTTTTTTCCCCACCATTTCTGGCAAGTACCTCTTTATTTTTAACAAGCTTGAGGAGGATAACATATGCTTGATTATAAGCTCATCCTTCGGACGAGTCCAACCTAGTTTAAATGCGAACCCTAGGAAGGAGTGGTTCGTTCCTGTTTGTAATTGAACAGGTCCTTTACTGTAAAAGTTTAACGAGCCCAGTATAGGAGAAACTCGGCGTTTTTCAATTTTAGAGAGTCTGAAAAACTTAAGGAAACTCCACGTTGAACTTTTTCGTATATTTGTGTCCCTCAAGCCCGAAAAAGTATAAAATAATACCTGGGGGAACCGCTTGATCTTGCGACCAAGGAGTACTTTCATAATAGTATCGTTGACCTGAAAAGTAAAAAGCGATCAAAGACACGTCGTTTTATTTCCTTATCGAGTTTGAAACGACAAAAACCCGGCAATCTTTTCCTGATTTTGCGGTCAGAAAAGAGCTAAAAGGGGACCGTCTTTTAATTCCGTTTTAACGAGTGAAAAAGAAACACTCGGCGATCTTTTCATGTTTTAGGAGTCAGAAAAGGGCTTAAAAGATGACTCTGAAATTTTGTTTGTGAAAAATTACAATTTCCCTCGAAATCCCTTCGTCCTGCACAAAAGCGACACATTACTCATACCTGTTTAAAATAGGCAAAAATACATTTGAAAACATCTTTTCATGGTAAAAAATGAACTAATTCATCCAAAAAACCTATAAAAAGACCTTTTACCATGTCATTTTTACCGTTTCACTGTTGAGGTTGAAAAAGGAGCTTTTGACAAGAAACTTCCCGTGGTTGCTGCGGAAAATCTGACCGTCGGAATCGAACGCCGCTTCACCGAGGTATTTTACACATCCCACTCTTCATTTTTATCCGTTTAGTTTTTTGTTTTTGGTCTCTGTTTCATTTTTTGGGGGGGTTTTGGGTTCAAAATGCGCCCCTCGGCGGACGCAGGTGCCCTTCGGGTGACCCGCGTCCCCCGACTTTTTCTCACACGGGAAAAAGGTCTGGGGACGCAGTCCGCCTTCAGGCGAGCTGCGTCCGGACGCCCTGTGCTAAAAAGCCGGGGTGCGTCTTCCGCAAAGGGCGCATTTCAAAACCCTAACTCTCTCAAAAAACCACCAAATTTTCTCAAATTAATTTCTAATTGACTCTTTTGATGTGCAGGGGCCAAAACATGTTAGACTGGAGAGAGAGAGAGCACGTAGAAGACGATGAAGCTGCGATTAACCACCAACCCTCTCTGGATGCCTTAAGAACATGTGGATTGTACAAATATTGGACCATACCGGGCATGAGGGGCCAGGTAAGATTTTTGGAATGGCTGGTTGAGCGATGGAACGTTCAAGATCAATGCTTTTACATTGGAGGGCACCAGCTCGAGATAGAGCCCTCGGATGTATACTTTCTCACTGGCTTGCCAAACAGAGGTGAGCAACTCAACCTTGCGGGGACCAGGCCGGGTGGCCAATCCCTTGATGATCTCCGCGAGGAGTGGTGCAGACCAGGGACTCGCCATAAAAAAGGCGTGGAGATAAAGCACATCGCTCTGGCGGAACTTAGAGTTATTGCATTTACGGTCACTAGGATTTGTGGCGCGGCCGCCTTGCACATTGCCTCCGGATCCCAAATGCGGATGGCAGTTGACTGTTACCAAGGCACCATCTTCAACTGGTGCGAAGCTGTGTCGGCTCATATGAAGAGCCAACTGACCAAGGCAAAGAACGGACGACTAAAGACTTTTGGATATGGGCCTCTAGTCGTGAGCTTTGCCTTGGAGAGAGTTCCTATGCTGATCCCTCAGCAACTCACTGTTGATGACTTGGGTCCTCGGGAGCCAAAGCTTGTTCGATGGGTTGCGGTGATGGCCCGGCATCCTGACGAGGGTGCTGCAGTGGTTCGATTCTCAGACAGTTACTTCGACTGGCTAGAGGGCCAGCTTTTTGTGATACAAGACTTTCCATATGCCGGAATGGATTTCAGAGGTGATCCGGACATGGTTCTTCCACAGGGAGAACAATGGGATGACAGAGGTACTTTCATTTTCACAAGTTTTCTAATTATGTATTTTTTATTTTTCATATATATCGTCTCAAAGTAACAGTAAAATTTTAAAAATGCAGATGTTGGACCACAGCGTCCAGCCAATCTCCGGCCTTACGACAGACGACATCCAGCTGCACCGGCACCGGCCTTACAGGATGCGACAGCAGAAGTACTAGCCGATTTGGAGCATGATCTAGAGCGTCTCACGGCAGATATACCTGAGACTACTATGGATGATATTCCAATGAGGCTTCAGCGCTTCGTGGTCGCAGTCCCTGGACCGTTTAGGAGATTTCTGCGCAAGATAGCCCGCGCAGTGGTGTCGTACAGAGAGCACCACCAGTGATTGACTAGTCACTTTTGTAGTCACATGTGACATTTTTGACTTTTTGCACTATCATTTTGCCGATCATAAGGTGTGTTAAACCTATGATCGAAGACGATGTATATATTTTTGGACACACTTCTATCTATATCTATATATCACTATTATCGGCTTATCTTGTTTAACATGTATGATGAAATGTCTTTAAATTTACTTGCATGATTATTATAAATGTCTGTCCAACACTCGAGAAGCAATTGCATCTGCTAATGTATTCAAAGACCTTGGAATATGTTGATATTCAATGTAATCAAATTCACGTTCCAAGAGACGCACTCTCAAAAACAACCTTAATAACACAGGATTTCTAATGGCATAAACTCTATTAAGCTGTAATACAACAAGTTCAGAATCTAACCTCACTATCAAACGTCGAATTCCAAATGAAATAGATTCGGATAATAATTCAACCACTGCACTGTATTCTGCAATGTTATTCGTTGTTTGACCGAGGCTTACCCCATGCATAGAAACTAACTCGTCAGAGGGCGAATAGATAACCCAAGCTGCGGAAGAGATATTCCGTGTACTACGACAAGCACCATCAGCAAATCCAATGTATGTTTGGAGAGGCGTCGACATCTACAATATCAAGAGTAAAACCAAGATGAGCCAAAATAATGACGAAAAACCACACTTGCTAAGCTAAGCACACTGACTAAACTAACACACTTGCTAGCTAGAAAGGAAATCTAACCTATCTAAAAATTTCTCCATCCATCATTTTAAGCATAATACCTCTTTAGGTAAAGTCCATTTCTGGGTTTGCCCAAAGAGTCCCCATCAAAATCAACTAACTCATAAGCCCCTTTTGCTAGCTTTCGCTTTACAATGTAGGGCCCATGCCACATGGGAACGAATTTTCCAGCACCTAGCTTATCGTTCGCTTGATCATATAATAGTACTAGGTCTCCTTCCGAAAAACTTCGAGGGGTTACATTTTTATCGTACTGAGCTTTCATTCGTTTCGCGTGAGTCTCGATAGCTAAAGTAGCGTCACGTCGAGTCTCATCTAATTTAGCTAAGTATAACAACCGTTTCTCCTCTTCGGAAGTAGCTGGAAGTAATTCGACAGCCATTTGAAGTGATGGGATTTCGCACTCAATAGGTAACACAGCTTCTAAGCCATAAACTAGCTGAAAAGGGGTGAAACCTGTTGAATTTTTCACTGAAGTTCGATATGCCCATAGTGCCGAAAATAACATGTTATGCCAATTCGTTCGATGGATACCAATGATCCGTCGAATCATGACGACTAGAACTTTGTTGATTGACTCAACCAAACCGTTGGCTTGCGGATAATAAGGTGTAGAGCTATCGTGGCGCAAACCAAGCTGGCTTGTAAGTTCAGTCATCATGACATTTCGAAAATGGCTTCCATGGTCCGTAATGATTGCTTGTGGGACACCAAACCTAGTTATGATATGATTGAATACGAAAAGTGCAGCTGTCTTGCCGCTTGCGTCGAATGTAGGCATCGCCTCGGCCCACTTAGTAAAATAATCAACCGCAAGGATGATATACGCATGCCCCCCGGCCGAGTGAGGGTTACAAGTAATAAAGTCAATGCCCCATTTGGCGAATGGACCAGCGGCAATTATAGGGTGGAGAGGAGCAGGTGGAGCGCGCATCTTGCGATCAAACACTTGACAGTTGTGGCATTTTCTGACGGCAAGGATACAATCTTTAAACATAGACGGCCAGAAATAGCCAGCGCGCAACACCTTCTGAGCTGTGGCATACCCAGACATATGACCGCCACATGCTCCAGAGTGACAATCATTCAAAACTCTCTCAGCCTCATCGTGAGTTAAACAACGTCGAAAAACTAAGTCTGCCCCCAGGCGATAAAGTGTATCTCCAATAATTCTGTATTGCTGGGATTGAAACCGAATTTTTCGACGGTTTTCCTTGGAAGTTTCAGGCCGAAAGGTTTGGGTTTGGAGATAGATGATTATATCCCCATACCACGGATCTACAGTGCTAATAAGAAACAAAGATTCGTCCGCAATGGACTCCTCTGCCACAGTCTCTGTGTCAGCACTCGGGAAATCACACATCAATTCCGCGAAGACTAAAGATTTCTTAGACTTGGACTTCTCAAACTCCAAGTCGAACTCTTGCAGGATGACGATCCATTTAGAGTACTTGCCCCCTAGCAGTTGTTTTGTCAAGATATAAATCATAGGGTTGCAATCCGAAATAACAGTAGTTTTGCGGAGAAGAATGTAGTGACGAAAACGCTGGACAGCTTGAACGGCTGCCAGGGCCAATTTCTCCACATGCGAATATTTTAACTCAGTTGGATTTAAGGTTCTGCTAAGGTAATATATCACATGCTCTGCCTTGAATTCATCTTCTTGAACTAACACCATTCCAATGGTGGAATGCGAAGCTGCGAGGTATAAGAAGTAGTCCTGGTTGTAGTTGGGAGGATGCAATAACGGTGCATGGGTCAACGCGTGTTTCAGTGCATCAAAAGATTGTTGAGCAATCTCGTCCCAAAAGAATTGTACGTTCTGTTTCAACAACCGTGTAAAACCTTTAGTGACCTCGGCGTAGTTAGGGATGAATCGGCGTAAAAAGTTCGCTTTCCCTTGCAAACTTTGGAGTTGGCGCAAACTCGAAGGAGGAGGCAATTGGATGATAGCCTCGACTTTCGAGGGATCGACGCGAATGCCGGTTTTGGAAACAACAAATCCCAGCAATCGACCTGTTTCTATACAGAAAACACACTTGTGGGGATTCAACCGAATTCGATAATGCCTACACCTCATAAAGATTGCTCGTAAATGGACAAGGTGATCAGCTCGGTGTAAAGAATGAGCAGGCAAATCATCGAGATAGGGTTGCACAATGTGCTTGATGTCATGAAATGCATAAGACATGGCCCGTTGAAAAGTAGCACCGGCATTCTTAAGGCCAAAAGGTAATTTGCAATAAGCAAATGTCCCCCATGGACAAATGAATGCCGTTTTTGGTTGATCGGCAGGTAGAATATTGATTTGATTATACCCGAGAAACCATCCATGAAGGAAAACATCTCACTTCCGGCACAATCATCAATAATTTGATCGATATAAGGCGTAGGATAGTTGTCTTTTGGACAAGCTCGATTGATATCCCTATAATCGATACAGATTCTTATTGTTCCTTGTTTTTTATTGACGGGAACAATATTCGATACCCAATCCGTTAACGGGATCGGATAAATGAAACCTGCTTTCAACAGCTTTTCGACTTCGGCTTTGATTGCAGCTGCTTTTCGAGGGTGAATCTGACGCAACCGTTGCCGAATGGGTTTAGCATCCGGGTAGGTTTTGATTTCATGAACAACAATGGCAGGATCAATTCCCGGCATTTCTTCGTAAGACCAGGCAAACACGTCGCGGAATTCTTGGAATAGGGCCTTGTAAGTTTCAATTTCTTCGTCAGTACATGCGGCACCTATATGAATGTTCTCCTTGATTCCGGGCTTCACTGAAATATCAATGGGAATAGTACGAGAAATATTCCCTAAATTCAGCTCTGAATCAGAATGTTTCGTTGGATCCTGAGCGTCTTTGACATATTCAGCGGTAAAGATAGATGAAAAATCATTTTCAAAGGCATCATCCTTAGGTAAAAACGAAGATCTGTGATGGAGATCGTCCCATGGTAGATCATCTACACTTAGGATTTCGCGAAGTTGTTCGTCAGATGACACTTCTTCGGGAAACGTTATCCGTTCTAAGGGTGAGGTGAAAAGTGACTCTTCACTGACCACATTCATTTGGTCGGTTGAATGAAAGTCGGTAAAAGACATAAGAGCTTCATAAGCAATCTCATACGGACTCAACGGCATAACATCACCGAGTGAGTCTAGCTCAGAGTCAGAGGGAACATACCAAGGATCATCATAAATAATGTTTTCTGACGTGATCATATGAATTGTTGCGAACGAAGGGTCTGCATTGAGTGGAGGGAGAGGAAAAGTTCCCAGTAAACCGGAATCCTTAACTAAACCTACACCAATGTCCCTATAAGGGATTGTCGTTTTACCAACATGCTGGATAGTTTCTAAAGAGGTTGGGTCGGATGAAAAGTATGTCAGCTGATCAATAGTCACGATCTTACCGTTATGTGGAAACTTAATGACTCTGAAGACCGATGAAACGACCGCTGTCATAGCATATGACCAACTTCGACCCAAAAGAAGGTTGTAGTCTAGAGGGGCATCAACCACTTCCACATCCAGACTAACGGTTTTACCTTCGACCCCTATAGGCAATTCTTGTAGAATACCAAACGGACGGAACCCACGGCCATCAAAGGCCTTAAGGATGGTGGGGGATTGGTTCAACGAAGGAGAACCAAGCGATCTCCAACATTGAATCGACATAATACACGTAGAAGCTCCCTCATCAATCACAGTCCGATGAATAGGCCTGTTTTTGACTATCACTGGAATTTGGAAAGCCATTTGATGGGGGAGACGCGGTGTACTACTTTCTAGATCAAAGATCATTAGGTTCGGGTCCTGAACATCGACAGCTCCAATAGCCGACAAAAGCAATTTTCGTTGCGCTGGACATGATTGCAGCACTTCGAGTGCCGACATTGCTGAAGGTGAAACAGCTAAGTCTTCAACAATGTTGTAATTCTGGGCTGCTCTCGCATGTGGATTGAAAGCAGACCTTCGAAGTACACCCTTGGCGGGCGGCTTAATCACTAAGTCTGGGTTAGGTTTTTCGATCTGTAGTGGATCGGAACCAGGAGCTGAGGTTGATGGGTTAGAGTTAGAAGATTCTGCTTCTTTACCATCAACAGGAGCCTTACTACCATAATCTTGCGATCGAGTCGCAATCCTGACATGAGACATCATCAAAATGGGTTCTTCACTGGCATTCGAAGAAGAACCTATCATCTTATTTTCCTGCTCGGGGAATGGATTCTTTAACACAGCAGGAGTCGGAGAACCTTTAACTATTTTCACTACCTCGGCCCGATGAGGGCAGTCTCTCGTAAAATGATCTTCTTCACAAATGAGACAAGGATAACGAGGTTTGCGCTTTTCGTCATTAGTTTCCGACTTTTCCGTTTTCTCCTTTGGAGCCTTGTCTGCTTTAGCCTTCTTCTTTCCTTTCTTCTTTCCACCGTTTTTGGATTTGGCCGTAGATGACTCTACAGCGTGAATGTCGGCGGTAAGTTCAGGAGGAGAAGACTCTCCTGTCGGAGAATCAGGCAAAGTGATAATTGGAGTATTGGAGGTCTTGGAAGACTTCTTCTTACTCTTCGTAGTCACGATACCGATCATACCATCAGCGGCATGAGATCCCGAAGGAGCAGCAGCGATTTGGTTTGACTTTGGAAGATCCGGAATTTTCTCGTGTAACGTACCCGACTGAGTGTAAACTAAGTCAAGGTATTGTGCCTGAGCAATGACTTGCTCCTCAGTAACTACGCCGGCCTTAGCTACATCTTCAGTAATTCTTGGTAATAATGATTTTACAAACCATTCAGCTAAAATTTGGTCCGGGATAAAAACTTTCACTAATCTCCTTCGACGTCTCCACTCATGGATGTGATCAGAAATGTACGTGGATGTCGATTGTTTTAGCGAAGTTAATAATTCCGTACCATTATCGTATCTGACTGGTAACTGAAAATGAGTTAAGAATGAAGTAGCTAACTGGCTAAAGTTGTAAAAAGAAGCCCGTGGCAACTCAATGTACCACTTGGCTGCGAGACCAATGAGTGTACGCTGGAAAAGACGTAAGCGGATAGAATCATCTGAGATGGAATTTGATGCACACCAGAGGTGGTAAGTCATCACGTGATTAGACGGATCCTCTCCAGACTTACCTTCGAACTTGGGTATATCGCTGGGCAACTTATTTGGCATTGGCGGCCAGAACGGAAGATATTGAATTGGATCGTTCGTTAGGCGCGTCAAGTCGGGTAAATCTAAAGTCGCAATAAATGGTAACTGCCGGTTAGGATCTCTGAAACTCTGAGTCACAATACCAGCCCCAGGAGGAGGATATCCAGGATAACTAGGAACAGGATTCGCATTGGGGATATTATATCCTCCTGGAAAACCAGGATTAACCGGACCGTACTGGGGTTGTTGAGGTGGTTGATAATTGTACCCAGGATACGGTTGATACTGGTAAACCGGTTGTTGGGCAGCTTGCCCAGGTTGATACTGTCCCTGGTACGGAGGTTGAACAAATTGAGGTTGAGTAGTAACAACCGTACTTGTACCAGGTTGACCTGCAGGCATCTGGACTGTGGTTTGAACCGTGGGTCCAGACAACGGTACAGATGTCTGAGGAGCGGTTACAGGGACAGTAGAAACCGGAGCTGCCGATACTCCAGATGTAAGCATGGTAGATGAAGCGGTAGTTGCTGCAGCCGTGTGAGGTGGAGTACTCGGTGCAATTGGCGGCTGAGTAACTACAGAAGTTACAGGGGTCTGAACACTTGACTGGACAGGTTGCGGTTGCTGGGGTGGACCAGGAACTGCAGGTTGTCCTGCTTGAGGTACCGACTGTATACTTGGTTGCGACATCTGTTGACCCTGTGACGGATCCCATGTTAACATTCCAGGGTATTGACTCGTAACAGGTTGAGGATACTGAGATCCATAGCCGTATTGAGGATAGGGTTGATAACTGTAAGGTGTAGTCCCATATGATTGCCCTTGAGGTGGTTGATAACCTTGACCAGGGTATTGACCCGTAGGTTGATAACCTTGAGGTAAATACGAATACTGGGGTTGACCTTGACCTTGAGGTTGGTATCCTTGAGGTTGATACCCTTGGGGTTGATACCCTTGGGGTTGCCATCCTTGAGGTTGCCATCCTTGAGGTTGATACTGATACTGAGGTTGACTTTGGGGTACGTATTGAGGCTGGGGTTGATACCCTTGGGGTTGATACCCTTGAGGTTGCCCCCCAGTCACAAATGAAGTACCTTGAGGTTGCCCCCCAGGCATTAACGAAGGTTGCCCCCCAGGCGGTAATTGGCCACCTTGAGGTTGGTTAATGGGAGTTGAACCTGACATCATATAAACTTCACCTATACTCAATGGTACATTACCACTGTTTCCAACTAATAACCCATGATCAACAGGTTGAGGAGATGCTCCCGCAAAGGTACCAGAAAGTGACTGATACCCAGTAGGAACAGAAGGACCGCCATGTAAAAATGATTCAGGACTTTGTGAAAACACAGATGACTGACCAGACATATTTACAGGAGAATGAATTCCTCTAGGTGGAACCGGAGTACGAGGTGTAGAAAAACCTACTGAGTTGTCTAAAAAATTGGTTAATGCAAGGTACCAAGATTCACTTCTAGGAGGACTGTAAAAGATGGATTCACGCTCCCTTAGATCAAGGGTAATTAGATCTTCAGAATCAGAAACGCCTATTTCTTCCTCTGGAACAAGTTCTTCTATAGCAATTAATCCAACAGGAAGATTTTCGGTGATAATTCTTTCTATTCTTGGTGAATCAGGAACACTAGGAGTTGGAGTAACAGGTTCTGAAATTTCAGGTTCTTCGCCTGTTTCACTGGCAGATGAAAAACTACCAGCAAGCTCGGAAACTGTAACAGCTTCGGGATTGTAACCTGTTTCTAATCTTTGGTAATCTGGATGGACTACCAAAGAAGATTCTCCTTCTTCAGGTGAACCTACTCTACTGCCACTAGGAGGAGTTACAAGGACCTTTAACCCTTCTAAATGACCCGGAATGTTTTCAGGAGATTCACCCGCGATTTACGGAGTTTTCTTAACAAATCTATCCCGGTAACAATCTCAGGAGACTTGCCCCGAAGTCTACGGGACTGTCTCGGTAATTCCGCCACAATTAAAGATTTTAACTACAACACACGAAATCAAAGTAAAAAATTTCAAATCAAACCACCTAAAGTCTTCTAAAGAACCAATCAAATTTGAAGCACACGCCTAAATAATCTAGAGCGTCAAACCACACACAAACAGTAGTCTTCCGGACCAAAAGCGCTAGTTGGTGATTAGGCCCAACCTCGCAGGATTCAGTACAGAAATAGTGGGTGGAACAGTTACCCCGGCAACCTGCTTAATGAATAGACTGGACCAAGTTCCTCCACTTTAACCGTCTCGAAGTGAAGCGAACCCCCCAGAAAATCCAAGTGAGTATAACCGACGTCTGCTCCAGGTACAGTGGGACCTTCCCTCCACCGTCACCTTGGGTAGAATCCTAGATATTATGGCCACTAAGGTTACCAATCACAACAATTACACCTGGGGGAACAGTCTAAACTCCGACAGCACGCAAGGGCAGAGTAGCAAGCTCCAATCCCCTTACCGGCTCCTTGACAACAATCCAAGGTTTACCGATAAGTGACCCCTGGCTCCTCGACAATGGTTAATCCGAGGTTTACCGTTTGTAATACGTACTGCCTGGCGTCGTTCCCAACGAGGGAGGAATGATCCCCTCACTGGTTCGGACACGAGCTCGTGTTTCTCCTTTAAGAGGAGCTTTCCCAGAATGTAACTGAAACAATTGGATTTGTTCTACTCAAGATAGACTATCTGTTTGGTTTTGTAGTCTTGGAGAGTTAAGTACTCACCTACTCCAAGACCCTAGCCTAAGCTATGTTGGTGCTTCAGAGCCCTAGAAAAATAAAGATTACTAGATTGATTTTAATTTAAGCGTTACTTTTAAGGTTGTTTCTTAAGTCAAAAGGTGATGGAAGTGAAACTAGTGGTGTGTTGACTCGACTCGAAACCACTACAAAATGCACCTAAAATGATTTATCCACTACTTTACTTTTTCGATGAATTGCTTAACTAAAAAGTTGAGAGAATGCAATCTTTATAAAAGCAACTTCTTAATTGAAGACAATCAAAGAAACAATTCGTTTTTCTTTTCCAAGCATAAAAACATAACTTCTCTTTACATACACGAAAAAACTCTTTTCTTCTTTTGGAAACAAAAAGCTACTTGAAACAAGACTTTTTAAGAAGATGTTTTTGTATTTTTCTTTTAATAAAGCAAATAAATCTAATATAACCAAAAATCAATCTTAACAACTCTTAAAATCTATGAAAATGCACTCATAAGCAAACTAAAAGCAAATTTACTCTAAGCAATCTTAACGAGGCCAAAACTAACAATGATTATTTCTAAGGTGTTTTACTTGATCACAATCAAATCAAGGACTAGCTTATTGCAGAACCAAAAACTAGTCAAAACAAAATTCTAATCTTTTTGTCCTTTTTGAAAATGGAAATCAATACTTTAAAAACAAGCAAAGCGAAATTTGACCCAAAACAACTCAAATGATAAGTTGCTCACACAAGGAGACTTTACGACAGGCTCAACTTCTAAGAAGGTTGACTAACCAGAGATATCTAAGGCTGGACAACTTTCTAAGCTCAAAGTTACTACAGAACCTATTCAAAAATCAAACCCTAGGTCTAAACTTCGTTGAAAACCACTAAAACACTCAAAGCTCACAAAACTAGTTCAGGTGAGAATTCTTGACAGGGTACTAAAGGATCTGGGCAGAAAATACTAAGGAAAAACAAAATCTAAAAGTAATTTAAAGCAAAAATGGGATTTTCTTAACTTTTACAGGAAGACGCAGGCCACCCGTTGTCACAGGTGCGGCCCCGCACTGTGCAGTCGACAACAGCGCGTCCAAGGACGCACTGTGCAGCACACAGAGACTGCGTCCTTCTGGAAAAAGGAAGAAAAACTAAAGCCAACTAAATCTAAAGCTAAGCCACCCAAATACTAATTCTCACAGTCAAAAACCAGAAAATAAAAATGATTTTCTCAAAGCAAAGTTCATATAAAGGAAAAGACTCTCTCATTAATGGATTCCCCAGTGGAGTCGCCAATTTGTCACACGGAATCTGTCAAGGGTGCGGACACGACTGACCTTCCTAGAAGTCTAAGACATTCTAATGACAAACAAGACAAAATGGAGTGATCTTTCTCTAAATACACCTTTTACAACATGAAAACTACAAGTGTTTAGGCTTACCTTATTCCAAAACGTTGTTGTTGAAGTCCGTTCTTGACGATCCGGATGAGCTCCTCCTTCAAGTCAATTCCTGCAACCACAAACAATCAAACAATTACCAAGCACTTGCATTTCATATAATAAAACATATATTCAACATGCAGACCAAGGAACACATGAAATAACTCATTAACACAAGCTATTGAGAAAAATAAACCAGTTTGTATTAATAACGAAACAAAGAAACTCTTACAACCTGGCCTTGGTGTTGTGCAAGTTCCTCCCAGGGTCCATCAAGGGTTTTCCTCTACTTTGACAAAGCTCACCCTCTCCCAAGTAGAATCAAGTGAAGACAATCTCTCCTCACAAAGGCTCTAATGGAAGACCTAAATCCTGCAGCATTTACCCAAAGAAAATGTATAGCTCCAACCTCTCCTCCTTCTGGCTCAATGCCTTTATTTATAGTGCTGTAAAGAGGTTATTCAGGTCCACTATCAATGGGATCATCCCCCTCTATGGGTGGGATAGCTCCCTTATTGATGGGATAAGTTCCCCCTTTATAGAGATACATGAACCAACTGGAGGCGCATCCATTTCATCAAACCGACCTCTAGAATGTTCTAGAAGTAACCACAAGTAACTTTTTCAAGATAAAACTCGCGCATTTTGCCTTTTACAGAGGGACGCACCTGTCCCTTAACATACAGAGCGTCCATGGACGCAGATTTTGTGAACAAGATCCGCGTCCCCGCAGGTAAGACTAGAGAGAACCTGCGACCCCAGAGATAAACATGATTTTTACAAGACTTTCTCTCTTCTTTGAGTTTGAGATGGATAACAGAGGCATGAGACTTGCCTAAGAGGGTAGCATGACTTGTTGATTTGAGCCATACTAACTGTAAGTAGTCAAGGTGACATTTTTTAGTGTAACAGGGGGTGATCATTCTTGAATATTTTCCATTAGGCTATGGAGTCACAAGCTGGGTGGCAACATCAATTTTCTAGCGCATTTACAGGGGGAGCTAACTGTTTTACTAGATCTTAAAAGCAAAGTGATAAATGGAATTGTAGAAAATGATATCAGTAAGGATTAAAAAGCATTTAAGTATTTTTTAATCATACTTCAGAGGAAAAAAATTTAGATTGTAAACACAGATAGCAGTAAGGTGCTCCTTGAAGATGCTCTTCTTTCTCACCTCGGTATGACTTGGTAATAAGGAATCTTCAATGATCTTGAGTCTTGAGTTATGATCACAAATTGATGTCCCTTTTTCTTTTCTTGATTGATCGACTTGTGTGTTCAGATACAAGTGTGTACTTTAGCAAGGTTCCCTTCTTCATCTCCTTCTTCACCATATTTCCATGGTCTGACAGAGTACTTGCTTATGAAATTCACTCATGACGAGATGACATAAGTCTGAAAACCCCCTAGTTTAAGATAGTGCATTTTGATCCATTAACTAAGAAAGAACAAGGTGACAGGTTGGGAGAGAGGGCTTAGTGACTATGTAGTGCACAGTTCCAATAGCCAGAGGTGAGGCTTGATATTTGAGACTGTGCAATGCACAGTTCAGGTATGATTGAGGTAAAAAAATACATAGTTATGAGAGCCAGTGGGACAGGCTTAGGGGATGAGCACTGCGAGGACACACTGTGTAGTTTTGGGATAAACGTAAGGTAGGGATATTGCACAATTTTGCAGTTCAGAGGCTCAAGGGATGAGCTTGAGGCTTGTGATTGCACAATGCGTAGTGAAGGCAGGGCTGGGAGGAATGATTGCATAAATCTTGAGGTCAAGGTCAGAGCTTGAGCACAGAAACTATGTAGTACAATAGTCCTGGGAGGTAGGAACTGTGCATTACACAATGTCAAGGGGAAAGGTCTCAACTAGAGGAATAGAACTATATAGTATGCAGTCTAGGGAGGTTGGGTGAAGCCATGTTTCTTAGTCGAGAAGCCTTCTCAAAAATAGTTAATTGTAAGACGAGTTAGACTAATGTGAACAGTGATAAGACTTCAAATGTGATCTTGTGGTGTAGGTAAATTTTCTATGCAGATAAAGACAATCCCTCTAGCCCGAGAGAGTTGGTCTAGCCACAAACAAAAAATCTAATGTAAACTTCCTTAGACTAGAATCGAATAAGAGGGCCTACCTCTTAGAACGCTAATCTACTTGATGATGATCCTGCTTCCTTGCTCCAGCTTCCTTTCGTTTCTTCCTTTAGATACCTGAAACAAATACACAAGAGACAACAACAAACATGATAGCATACAATCGCATTCAATCTACTTAAAAATTCAAGGAGTCTTAAGCCATTAAATGTAACATAACACTCAATGTAGGAAATAAACCATTAGTTGTATTGATATAACTTCAGAAAGAGATACAACCAAAGCCTTGACGTTGCAGGTCTCCTCCGACGTATCTGGGTTCCCACACCTCTGCTAGCATCTCATGGATAGCCTCAATAATGGAAGTTTAAGGATTCTTCCCTTTAGTTCCAAACCAAACCAAACACACTATTCTCCCTTCACAAACATAAACTAGAAGGCTACAAGCTATAGATATCTTGTTGGTTATTCAAGCTCCAAAAAACGACTAAGACCAGTTTAGCTTGGAAAGGAAGGAGTTTATATAGCTTTGATGGAGGGGAGATGGTTCCTCTTATTATGGGAGAGGCCTTATCTCTTGGGTTTGTTCCATCTTAATAGGGGAAAGGAGCCCAAAATAACTTCCTCAGCTCCATCCAACCTAACCATTTACCAGACTTCCATTACAAAGCTTTTAGACCTGGATGCTTCGACTCCATATTTAAAAAAATTGCCAAAAGAGGATCAGCGCGACTGAGAAAAGGATAATTTAAGTCGTACGACGCTAGTCCTGGTTTCAAACTCTATAAATTGGCGCGAGGAGGGAAAGGGTCATTACTGTCAGTCTTGTAAACTGGGGTAAAAGGAAGATTCTTGGGAAATGCTGCAAAAGGGAATTGTTCTGCTCATGAAGAGAGACATAATGGGAGTCTCTTCATGATGGGGAAGCATGTAGGTTCACTGTAGAGGTCCTCCAAGATCGTGGAATGGGGAGTACAGGGACAGTGACAAAATGCTGTGTAACAGATGCCCCCTAAAGCGTGAAGGTCGAACAAGAGTGGGGTGAAATGCTTACAAGTAGATGCGGGGAATCAGAGTCCGTCGTCGGAAATCCTGCAAGCAAGCATAGATACAAATACATCACTGAAATCTCTGATAAATGATACATGAATCATGGTATGGAAGCAGTCGTTTAGAGAATGATCATGTAAATGGATCCAAGGCATGGGTGCAACCATCCAATAAAGAGGATCATATCAAAACCAAGGTATGGTCGTAGCCATCCAATAATGAAAAGGATCACATATAACAATTAATGGTATGGTCGTAGCCATCCATATGAAAGAGACATGTATATCAACATGGACATGTCACATCACCTTGCAACCTAGACTTTTGTAATCTGAGCCTAGGGTCTTGCGCTCCAACACAACCTGATCAAAGTACAAATTCTAACATATGAATAAATGTGTTGAAGTCAAACATGCTAGAAAGTCACTTGATTACCGGTCAATGATGTGAACCATTAACAAGCGTGAGAGAAACCACCAGTAACGACAATGATTCTCAAGGTACAAGCAACACAATCCACGAAATGTGAATAAAGGAACTGAATTCGAACACCCATGAAATCACCCGATCGAAAGTCAATGATGTGAACTTGTCATAGAGTGTGAAGAACTTGCCATTAGGGCATGCAAGCTCCAGGGTACTGGAAAGGAGTCTCTTGGCCAGCTTCCTGGATAATGAGCTGAAGTCGATAGGAAGTGACTGTGTCGAAGGAGGGCCATGATGTATCCCACATCATCGAAATGAGATAAAGGGGCACAATGATTATGGATTATACAGAGAATTAGGAATGAGTGTAACTGTAGAAAGACAACTCTTGAACATATCGGCGACATGATTCTAGATTTTGGCAGCTTTTGGATCCATAGGATCGGAGGTCATGATGACGTGGAAAAGATCAAATGGAAGGCAAAAATGAATGGCCCAACCCAGGAAAGTCAACGATGAAGTGAGGATATCCCAACCTGACACAAAGTAGAAAGTGTCATGTTCAAGAGTGAGTTGTCGACACAATTGATAGAATTTCCCATTTTCCCCCACCATTTCTGGCAGGTACCCCAATTATTTTTTAATCGCAAGCTTGAAGGGGATAGCATGTGCTTGCATTGTAAGTCCATCCTTCGGATGAATCCAACCTAGTAAGATTAATGAGCCCTAGGAAGGAGAAACTCATGTCCGTCATGGTGACGAATCTGATGTCGTTTAATGTTTTAACGAGTTCGACAAAGGTGTAACTCGGTATCTTTTTCATGTTTAGAGAGTTTGAAAAAGACACGGAAAAGAAAACTCCACATGGTCCCTTTTCGTACATTTGTGTCTCTCGAGCCCGAAAAAGTAGAAAACGATACTTGAGAGAACCTTCTGACCATTTCAGTCAAGGAGTAACTTTTTTGTAAATAGTTTATCCCAACCCGAAAAAGGGGTAAATGTATACTGGGTAGACGACGTTTCGCAGCCTTTAATGAGTTCAAAATGACAAGAGCTCGGCAATCTTTTCGTGTTTAAAGAGTCAAAAAGAGCTTGAAAGCAAACCCCCTAGCTGTATTCTCTTTAACAAGTTAAAAAGGGAACAATACTCGGCAATCTTTTCATTTGAGTTTTTACGAGTCGAGAAAAGAGCTTAAATGCAACTCCAGTACCATCATTAATAATCTATCACCTGTCGCTGCACAAGAGGTAAACCTATTATCCAATTTCTGAGGTAAAATAGATGAAAAATGGTTTTAAAACCTAAAATATCATTAAAAATGAATAAAAGGGAGAAAAGTAAATAATTTTTTGCAATTTTACCTTTTTACCTTGTGTGGAGAAATTTTCACCCATTTGTGCCTAGATTTTCTGGAGCAGATTGCGGTAGATCCAGGAGGCCATTCAATGATCCGTCGGTTGCAAGTAAGAGTTGAGACCCTTAGTTTCATTTTTATGCTTTTTTTTCTTGTTTTTAACCGTTTTTTGGATTTCTGGAGGAGATCTGAGCAAAACAATTTCGCCCTCGGTTGGTGTGATTTCCAAGCATGGGATCGCGCCGATTAAGGGTCATTAACATGACCAAGTGCGTCGTCGGTGCTATTGTTTTTAAAACAATCGCGTTGGCATCGTGAACATAATTTTTTTTTTTTTTTTTCCTAAATTCTCTACTTTGAATCCAAATTTCTTTAGCCAAGGATGAATTTTGACTTGATTCTATGGTTTTTGCAGGCAAAACACAACGAAAAATGGTCGATTGGAAAGAACGTGAGCATGAGGCAATTGATTCACAAGCATTGGCAGACCCAAACTGTTTAAATGCCCTGAGGAACTGTGGGCTCCTCAAATTATTCCTCACACCGATCTTTAGGCTCAAGTACTGATCTGGGACCAAGAACTGGAGTTGGAAACTTCTGACATCTATTTCATCAATGGACTGTCCCGAAGAGGGGAACCAATCAATCTATATGGGGCCAGGCCTATTGGGGCAAGTGTGAACATGTTTCTCGTACAACACTGCCCAGAAGCACTGAAATAAAAGAGTGGCAAGGTTGAGATTATGACTATCGATGACCTTGTGCTGAAAGTAATGCTTTTGACCATAAATAGAGTGGTTGGGGCTCAGGCATTGCATGAGTCCAACAAGTCCAAATTCCAGTATGCCATAGACTATACAGTGCCAACTATCTTCAACTAGGCGGAAGCCATGAAGGTAAACATGAAGCGCCAGTTATCCAAAGCCAAGGCAGGAAACCTGAGGCAGTTCAGATATGGTTCTGTTCTAGTGACCTTCTTTTTGGAGTGGATCCCACTATTTCACTATCAACTTGCAGAGGTGAACCCACTATTGCCACGAGAACCATGGATAGTTCGTTGGAGTGAACTGATGCCTAGAATCACCGGGGGCTAGCATATGTCATACAAACCTGCCTTCTTTTTTTGGCTAAGGCGCCAGTTGATCACAGTAGAGGATTGGCCCTATAGCAGTACCAACTTCCATGGGAATCCAGATATTTCATTCCCAGAGGGAGAAGATTATCATGATGGAGATAAGCAAAAACAATTTTAATTTTTGATTTTTTATTGTTTTTGAAATATATCCATTCATGACAGTTCGATTTTGTAAATGCAGATGTGGGACCAGAGCGACCTGCCGGGATGTCCCCGATTTCCAGGCGCATTGCTCGACAGTTTTATATCGCTCCTTATCAGGAAGGAGTCAATAATGAGGAGGAAATTGTGTGGAACCTTGAGGGATTGACCAGAGGAATCCCAGAGTATGCTTGGGTGGGTGACATCCCACGACAGTATCAGCGGCACATAGTGGGGGTATCAGACCAGATACATCGACTACTGACTCGTGTAGTACAAGCAGTGATGTGCTATCATGAGCACCATGCCGAGTAGTTCATAGGTTTTAGCATTTTATAGTTTTGAGGCTTGCGAGCCACATATGTACTTTGAACATATATATTATTTTTTGGGGTTTTAATGTATGACACTCAAACATTATCGACATATATATATATATATATATATATATATATATATATATATATATATATATATATATATATATGCTATATTTTCTACTTACTATGGTACAAATATTTTGTTTTTTCACATATTTCGCAAATGTCTTTCCAACACATAATTATCTAATGCATCTGTCAATTTATTCATATGCCTAAGAATATGATGATATGTGATGTAATCAAAATTTCTTTTCAAGAGATGAATATGCAAATACATTCTCAATATAAGGGTTTCTGACGAAATATTGCCCGTTGAGCTGAAGAACAAGAAGTTGTGAATCAAGGAATGTGGAATCCTAAACTCTAAGCAATCCCTCTTCCCAATTCTCTTAGGTGATCGTGCATATGTATAAAATTTTCACCGTACCTCAACAAGAATTTGTTCCGTAAATTTTGAAATACAGAGAAGCCTTTGCATCCTGATTGGTCCCATACTTTCATGGTCGTATCCATCTTTTCTCTTATGAGAAAACAAGAAATATACAAAAATAGTTGTTTCTCCTCTTCATCGAGTGAATCAAAACTAATTTTAAGAATTTGTTTTATATTAGGATGCCGATATTTAATTCTCCTCAATTCGGCCTCCCAGTAAGTTTCATCTATGTTTCCACAAAAATGAAACCCTAATACTTTTAGGGATAAAGGCAATCCAACGCAAATCTTTAAAATACTATCTACCAAATATTGAAAACAGGGGAGTGGATGGGGCTGGTTGAAAGCATGGCGACAGAAGAGCTCCTTGGAGTGACGTGTATTCATGCCACTTAACAGATAAATCGATGAAGGTTGTATTCCTGACCTTGCAAGAACACATTTGCTCTAGGACGTAATCAAAATTAAGCAGTTTGAGGGAAAGGTATATTTATCTGCACCTGGCAAAAGTGCATCCAACTAATCCGGATGATCTACATCATCCAAAATTAGCATGTAGTGAGAAAAGGATCTGAAACATGACATGAGATGTTTTCTACCATTATCAATACTGTCTATTTTGTAATCGTTTCCAAATAAGCTCCAAAGAAGTTTTTTCTTCAAACCAACTAGAGAGCCTCCTTCACTTTTAGTTGTATCTCTAACTGCAGATAAAAAGCAGGTTCTAGGATAGTAGGAAATCTTCTGATTGAAGAGTTCTTTTGCCAGTGTTGTCTTTCCTATTCCACCTCTAAGTTACCAAGTTCGGCCGTATTGGCCATAAAAATTTGCAAATTCGTCAATACGATTCGATTCGCGTTTTAATACGGTACAGAGTTTTTAGCATAGTTACCAAATTCGAATTCGAATACGGATTCAAATTCGATTCGATACGGAAAAAATTCGACAATGTAAAATTCAATACGAGAAAAATTCGACAATATACATCTTATAAAGACTAATAATTTTTTATTTTTTTCAAAATAAAAATAAAAATGAAATGAATCTTTCCTCACTTGATACGTTGAATAATGTGGTACTTATTTCCAATATTAATCTTTTATGAATATTTAAAATTACCCAATAATGAAAGAAAAAATGCATCAAACAAAATTTATTAGTATTGCAAATTTGAAAAACGTATAAGTCAAATATAATAATATAAATAACAAAAATTCAAACCTGATATTTAATATAAAAAATTAGATATTGAATATTAAAATTAAGTTTCAAGTGATCAACACAGATCCAGAAACTTATATCTCAATCTCTTTCTTCTTCAAATCCAAATTTATTCAATAATAAATGTGTATAAATTAATCTTTATAGTAATCACAAAAAATGAACCCTTTAAATTGAATTTCAATTCCATACCAATAATTGCAATGAACCAACTTTTTTTTTGTAAGAAGAGATAACACTAACAGGTAAAGATCAGAGAGCGAGAAAACACCAACATGAAACTTGAGGTGCAAGTCTCTAGGAGCGCTCCATGGGCAGGGGTATTGAATGGTAATGGGTATGCGGGGGAAGCAGAATCGAAGGCCGAGGTGAAACCTAAGAAGAAGATATGCTGTGCTTGCCCCAATACGAAAAAGCTGAGAGACGAATGCATCGTCGAGCACGGGGAGGATGCATGCACCAAATGGATCGGTGCCCATCTTCGGTGCCTCAGGGCCGAGGGTTTCAAGGTTACTGCGGCCGGCTTCCTTCGACCCACAGGCTGGGGTTGGCTTCCTCGGCAGTCTTCCTTACCATTCCGCGCGCGCCACCGCTCTTGCAACCTCCGTCGACAGTCCTCTTCACTACTCAGCACGCGCTCTCCAAGGCAGTCCGCAGCGACCCAAGATGCTGCTCGAAATCAAAAAATGCAGCCTCAATCGATCCCTGCGTGGTCCGATCTTGCCAAGGCCACCGATCTCCTCCACGAAGCATTTATGCAAAGACAAAAAACGCAGCCTTCTTGCCCTCACACAGGTCGGCACGATTTTCAGCCAAGCCCTCATGCCGATCTGCAAACAAAAAGGTGCGTAAGTCTTAACGGTGAAGATCCCTCAGATTTCATCTATGTCGTAAGCAAGCAGCGGATCGGCTTCTCGAACTCCCCAGATATGCTTGCAGAGGAGAAATCCCCTCCCTATCATCGCCATGGCAGATCTGCTCTCGGACGCAAAAGAGGCCCTAGCACTGTGTCCAGGCACTTCTTTGACTCCTTTCAGATCCAAATTTCTCAACCTACAGGCAGAACCATCCTGCAGTGAGTCAGTTCTATAGATTTGGCGCTGGATCTCAAACTGGATCTAGAACGGCGGATTGGGATCCCTTCAGGCCTTCAGAGACTTCTCTTTCAAGGTAAACAACTTGAAGACCTTCTTCCCCTTTCTTCTTACTACATTACCAGAAACTGCTCTTTGGTGTTAACCCTTTGTTTGAGAGGAGGTGCAGCGGGACAGTCATCCTCTGTTCCTCCTTTCTCTTACAAAGATGCAGTACACTCTGAGCACCCCAAACCCTCGGAAGCCCTTAAACCTAAACCTTTTTTGGTTGACAAGATAGAGGAAGTTCCCTCTGTTGAAATCATCCATGAAGGTCCTGCTATCCAACTTCAAGATTTTGCAGAAAGAGCCATCATTTGTAGATTTAACGGACTGTGGCTGCGATCTCAAGATCTCTATGCATGGATCCATGCAAACTGGACTCATCATTGTAAAATCAGTTTCTGTTCAAAAGGACGATTCGATTCGCGTTTCTGTTTTGGTTCAAGGGAACTGCAGGGCTCTTCTTGACTCCTTGGTTCCCAGATTTTGATCCAGCAACTGCAGTCATTACTAGGACACCTGTATGGATCAGGCTTCCAAACTTACCTACCCACTTATGGCATAATGCAGTCTATAAAGCTATAGGAAACACCTTGGGCAGTTTCGTTATGGGAGATTACTGGCGGGATCTCAAATGTCTCTACACATATGCTAGAATATGTGCGAAGTTAGATTTGAGCAAAGGACTTCTAGAACAAATCAATATCAAGATCAACGACTTTGTCTGGACCCAGACATTGGATTACAAAATACTGCATTCTGTTGCCACCATTGCCACCAATCAGGGCATCTGCAGAACTCCTGCCCATCTCTCCCGACAAAGAAGAATAAGGATAACCTCTCCAAGCCCAAGCCCAAACGATGGGCTCCTTGCTCTCCACCTCCAGTTGTGGATTTTGAATCCTCTAGCTCTGAAGATGAAGGTAGCGATGCAGATTTGGATCAAGCCCCTCCTTCAGTGGCCCCTTCCACCGATCGTCCGGTGCACTCCTCCGATCCAGCCATCGCCCAGAAACGCGTCCATATGTCCTCCTCCTCTGATTCAGAAAAGGAGGGCCCCCCTGTGGAGATCCCCAATCTTCAAGTTGTCATTGCTCATTCACCCCAAGATGGTTGGGTCGAAGTCAAAAAAAGGAAAGGGAAAAAGCTTCGTGTTGAGGCTTCTGCCCATTCTGGGTAGAAGTCAGTCTTTTTGCTTCCAGCCATATGTTATAGCTTCTTGCTTGTTTCACTCCTTTTCTGGAACCGAGGTTGATAGTCCTATCATTTCCGGTGGCCGGTTTTCCGTCTCTCTTGATTGTATCATCTTGTACCATATTTTTGATTAATAGAATTAGTCCAATTCAGGAAAAAATAAAATAAAATAAAATTTGCAATGAACCACTATTATCCAATTTACTAATAACTATCATCTAAATAAGAATGAGAAAAACTATTTTAAAATTTTTATTTTTTAAATATATGAGTTACCCTTCTCTTTTAACTTTTTAATGCTAAAAATTTCTATCACATTATTTAATATAAAAATTATTATTTTTCAACTTAGATCTATTTTACATTGCATGCTTGCTGATTGATGAAAGGAGATTCAAACACTATTCCCAAGGGCCGTGCCCTCTTCTCAGCATCTTTGCTAATAACCGCAACGACAACAGGTTGGAAGATAATAAGAACCTGCAAACTTTGACCATTGTTAACCTAAATTTAATCCATAAACTAAAATGTTGGCCAAATTAACGTTAAAAATTTAAAAATAATAAAATTCAAGTGGTTATATTTTGATTTTGTTATTAACTTGTGAATAGGCTTTGTTATAATATCATTGGTCAATACCATGACTTATCAATACCACATATCCAAAAAACACAACTTATTTCACAATCAAAATATTTTATAACAATTTGGCAAGATTCTTAACCATGGATATTCACCCCCACTTTATCACGGATATTATTAATATGTAAATAGACTTTGTTACAATACCATGGGCCAATCCCATGGCTTATCAATACCATATGCAAAAATAAACATATTTCATAGTCAACATATTTTATAACAATATGACAAGATTATTGACCATGGATATTCACCCCCACTTTGCCATTGATATTATGAACTTGTGAATAGGCTTTGTTACAATGCCATGGACCAATACAATGGCTTATCAATACCACATGCCCAAAAATCATAACTTATTTCACAATCAAGATATTTTATAACAATATGACAAAATTTTTAACCACAAATATTCACCCCCACTTTACCATATATGTTATTAACTTATAATAGGTTTTGTTACAATACCATGGCCCAATCATGGCTAATCAATACCACATGCCAAAAACCATAACTTATTTCACAATCAAAATATTTTGTAGATATTTTAATTTAATTTAATTTATACCATTTTTTAGTAAAATATAAAAGGAAAAAAGTTATAATTACTTTTGAGATATATCTAAACCCTCTATCCTCACTACTACTAAAAATATTCTCATAGAAATTAAACCAAGGTTTTAATAAAATTAAAATGAGAATACTTTTATGCATTAATATATGAAATTTATATAATATAAAAATTATTATTAAGAACCAATATAGATCCATCTTCACTAAGGTTCCAAGCGACGAGAGCAAGCAAAGTGACTAACAACAAGAGAGGAAAGATAGTGCATGATTCTTGTAAGTTTTTCATTATTGTATTTTCTTTGATATGATTGATCCAAAATATAGGTCTAATATTTTACAACCAATTGAGTTTTCTTAATTTAGACACTTTTCTAAACATGAAACAATGGGATCAAATTTAAGAGAGTGGGGTAGAGAGAGAGGGTGGGAGATAGTGAAAGAGCTAGAGGTTGGAGAGAGAGAGAGAAAGAGAGAGTGTGTGATGGGAGGAGAGAGAGAGAGGGGGGATGGATTTGGAAGGGGAAAGAGAGGGAGGAAAGAACAAATACATGGAGAGATATAGTTGGAGAATGGGAGGGAGTCACAAGGGATAGATGGAAAGAGAGTGAAGGAAAGAGGAGAGGAGGGAAGAGAGAGATGAAGTGTGGAGATTGATAGGGAGAGAAGGGGAAGAGAGAGAGATGGAGACACATAGATGGATGGGAGAGAGAGAAGAAGAGAGGGAGGGAGATAGTGATAGAGTTTCAGGTAATAGAAAGAAAGAGACAGAGATTGGTGAAGGATGTAATACCCTCCTCCCACATTTACCGAAGCTAACCAGTCCACCAAGGTAAACATGTAAGAAAGAGTTACTATGATATGACTCAACTCCCCAAGTATAGTTAAGGAAGTGGAACCGACATGACAACACCAATCTGACCTTCCACACATGCTATCGAACCTTCAAGAGCCAACCAACCCTTCTAGGTGACCAACCCCTGAGACAACTTGACATTTTACTGATCTGGACCTTTAGTCGCTCCCATGAAAATCCATGCAGGTGAATAAGGCCTTCAATTTTCTTCCTTAGCAAGGTATGCCAACGATTATGGACTTTTCCAAGCAGTTTTGAGCCAGCAACCCCAAATTCTAAGCCACTTTTTCTGAGCTAGGTGTCAGGCCATTGCCCAGAACTTCGTGAAACTCCCATAAATGATAAATAACATTAAAACAAGGTTACTAATGCAAACATTTGATAAAGGAATTGACCATACCCCTACTAGCCATGATAGGAATTTCATCGAACATATCATAAATATGTAATCTATAGGTCATAACAACATATATGAGCATAAGGGTTTCATACTTATCTGAGATTGGTAAAGAAGCATGGATGCCTTATCACAATAGTTGCATTATCATCTATTAGGTCATATATTCATTTTTCATTCATTTGTTGATCAAAACATGATGAGAGCCATACATCAAGTATGTCATAAAACATACTCATAGCCAACATATAACCAACAAAATAACAAGGATATAGCATCCATAAAAATCACATAATAACAAATACATTTACCCATCAAATACAAGAGGGAAAGAACTCTTAGTGACATATGCAAAATGCAACCAGTTATGGGACTTCCCCATACCACTCGACCATAGATTGGGATGAACCAAATCTTTCTTTCAACCAATCACCCCCGTGCCATATTTCAAGCATCAATGTGGGATCTCATAGAACAACCCAAACGAAACTAAACCAGGTTTCCCAGAGGCCAAACCACCTTAACCCTCAACCAGTGATTCCACCTCATGATCGGACATCACTAACCATCACCAGATCGGTCTTTACCCAAGTTGTCACAGCTCAAGAGTGTTTGTTCCAACCAAGGCTTCCAAGACTAGTAACTCAACCCACAATTGTTGCCAGGATTCTAGAGCATTTGTCCAACTAGGGCTTCTAGGAATAGTCACTCAACCCACCAAGGGCTTCCAGAGCGTTTTTCCAACCAAGGCTTCGAGGACTGATAACTCATCCCAAGTTTTTACAGGGATTCCAGAACGTGTGTTCAACCAAGGCTTTTAGGTACTAGTAACTCAACCCACATCCAAAGGAACATGAGCACCAACAAGAAAACAAAGATAAACCCACAACACCATGGTTATCCAGGAAATGGAAAGGCTAGGAAAAACCACTGTCAATCCAGGCAATCCTCCATGCCAATGAAAAATCATAACTAAGAAACCACATGCATGTGCCATGCATGCTAAAACTAGCAAGGAAATCATACATGAAACTTGTTACCTGCAAACAAAACCCACTATAGTTGTTGATCCCCATGTCCTCTTGCTATTTCCTACTCTTCCGTTTCCTTCTTGCTCCAAATCCCAAGTATTCCAAACTCCTCCAAGAGTGCTCCAAGAAACTCTAAGTGTCCAAGAGTATGAGAGAGAGAGGGAGAATAGAATGAGAACTCCAAAAATGAACTCACAAAAGCTATGAACTGATCCTCAGAAGCCTTTTTTATTAATGAGGCCTCTATTTTCTTCAATTTTCATTATTTTCCTTCATTTTCCTCCTCACATGCAACCTGTGACCTTTCACCTTCCTTTTCTCCTATTTTCCATTATTTTCATAAATAAAATGCCAATAAATGTTTCATGCCTTTGCCATTGCATTTTCCAATTTCCATAATCATTAATCAATCAAAGGTGGTCTCATCACTATGTTTTTGCCTGACATTCATCTTGGAATATGTGTCCCATGACCACGGTCTTATTTTCCCTTTATTATTATTACATGAAGTTTTAACCTGGGGCTATTATAGACCCCTCCCATTCGAGGGAACACCATCCTTTGTGTTCAATGACAGCTACAACCACCAAAATCGCTGAAAACAAAATATACTGCTTATGGAGCTTTATAACTTAGCTCAATGCAGTATTTACAATGAACAACCTGCTAAAAACATAACCAACATGATAACATAAAAACATGACACCCATGCCGCTTATTGGAGATTCATAACATAGTTCTATGTGGTATTTACATCATACATATGCATATATACATATACCAAAACTATTTTGCCTCAAACAGTAAATAGGGAAGGATACATAGCCCACGTCTGATCAATCATCTCCCATGTAGCTTCATTGGTCCCAAAGTGCTTCCACTACACTTTTACCTGCTTGATTGCTTGGTTCCAGAGCATGAGCATCTTTCTCTGCAAAATGCACTGAGGTTCCAACTAGAATTCTCCTTCTGGCTCCACCTGCAATACAGACGAGTCAATCACATAATCAACATCTTTAACATACCTCTTAAGCAATGGCACATGGAAAACATCATGGAATTTCACTGTCAAAGGCAGTGCAAGTCAATACACTACTAGCCCAATCCTTTTAAGAATCTTGAAAGGTCCATAATACTAAGGTGCCAACTTGGAACATGATCCAATCCTCAAGGATCTCTTATTGGGCTTGATGCGCAAGTACACCTGCTCCCCAACCTAAAACTCCTTAAGCATCTTGTTCTGATCTGAATAATTTTCTGTCTGTCCTATGCTTCTTTTATATTATGCTTGATTACCTTCATTTCATGTTCCATCTGTGCCAACATGTCTGGTACTATCAATACTATGTTCACTGGATCACTCCAACTGATGGGAGTGTTACAACTCTGCCCATAGAGTGCCTCAAACGAACTCATCCTTAGTGACTCCTGATACCCATTGTTGTAAGCAAACTCAACCAGAGGTAGATACTCTTTCCCTTTTTTTTGCTAATGCATCACATACATTCTCAACATGTCCTCCAAAATCTTGTTTACCCTCTCTATCTGTCCATCTGTTTGCGGATGATAAGTTGTGCTAAAGACAAACTATGTACCCAAACCTACGAATAACTCTTTCCAGAACCTAGAAGTGAACTTAGCATCCCTGTCTGACACAATCTTCTTTGGAACACCATGTAACCTCACCACATCTCTAATGAATACATGTGCCACATCACTAGTTGAATATGTATACTTCACCGGAATGAAGTGTGCTACCTTTGTCAACCTGTACACCACAACCATAATAGAATCATGTTGTCTATATTTCCTTGGCAAAAATGTGATGAAATCCATAGAAATGACCTCCCATTTCCACTCTGGAATGAGAATAGGATGTAGTAACCCACCTGGATGCTTACACTATGCTTTTACATGTTGACAATCCAAGCATATAGCTACAAACTCTGCCACTTCTTCCCTTAGATTCGGCAAATAATAAAATTTCTTCACAGATGTCAATGTCTTATGATATCCTAGGTGACCCAAATATGACTTAGCATGCAATCCCCTCAAGATAATCTTCTTGATCTCACTGTTATCTAGCACATAGATCTTGTCCCTAAATATGACCAAGCCATCTACTATGAGACGGTAGTCCATATCTTAATCACATGTACCTTGCTGTAACCTATACATAAGCTCCATGTACCTGTCATCATGTTGTATTTTCTGTAGGATCAAATCATGTAGATCTATCCCATAAGAACTCATACCTGCTATGTGATTTACCTGTATCTATCTGCTAAGAGAATCTGCAACCCTATTCTCTTTACCTTTAATGAACCTGATCTCATATTCAAACTCACTGATCGTGGCCAACCATCTAGCTTGTTTGGAATTCAGATTCGTTGGTAAAATAGATACCTCAATCCACTATGATCTCTCATCAATACAAACCTTCTACCAAGAAAATAGTGCCTCCACATCTTTAATACATGAATGATCGTTGCCAACTCAAGATCATGTGTTGGATAATTATTGTCGTGCTCATTCAGTTTTAATGACTCATAACATACTACCCTTCCTTCCTTTATAAGGAATTCACCAAGTCCTATCTTGCAAGCATCTATGCACACTACAAAATCTTTATCTGGATCTGCAATCTTTAAAAGTGGAGCATTTGTCAACGACTGCTTCAATTGTTCAAAGCAGGCTGCACATTCCTCTATCCATTCAAATTTCTTACCATTCCTTTGAAATTATGTAATAGGATAAGAAATCTGTGAGAAGTTCCTTATGAACCTCCTGTAATAACCTGCTAGTCCCATGAATTATCTTACCTGATCCACATTCCTAGGAGCTGCCCATTCCATGATAACCCTTATCTTTTTCGGATCCACTTTTATGCCTTCCTTGGAAACCACATGCCCCAAGTAATGTACCTCTGTTTGAAAGAATGTAAGATCCAAAACCTTAAAAAAATTGACCAATCTACCACACTATAGTGTTCTAATTAACATAATCCTTCAACAATAACGAGAACACATAATGGATATGGAACTGTAGCCACTTTATTTAATTAATTACTACAAATAATACATGCCAGAATAATTAACATAAGTAACCCTCGCCAATGGCATGTAAGGTTTATCATCAAACGATACTAAAGCACAATTGTAGACCCTCGATGGATCCAACAGACAAATTACTCCCACGGGGTTTTCGTCCCTGGGATCAAACTAGAACTAGCCTTGCCAAGTTCTCAACAAAGGAAAAATAGCTAAATAACTCTGGATTCCCTCAATTCCTAACTCCTATCCCCTTTTATAGGCTTGATGGGCTCTCTAGAAACTTTACTTTATTACTTTCCCTCGAAAAATGAAGGGGAATACCGTGGGAAGATACCATGGGTAAATACCATGATAAATACCATAGTGAATATCATGGGTAGTTTCTGTATATTTTGACCATATCTAGAAAATAGAATATTACAAATCCTCCCCCCAAAATATTGCTTTCCCTCAAGAAATCCATTTCTATCCACAAGAGAAGCATCTGGACATTAATACCAGGATCCCCTACAACCGAGTGTGTTATTCTATGCCTCCATGCTAAATGATATTGAATGGATCCTCTGTTACCTGGATCCCAAACAATCCTCTAGCCAATCTTTCCCTCGATAGATCCACCGGGATCCCAAAAATCCCTCCAACTAATCTTGCCCCCAATGGATTCTCCTGGATCCCAATGCCACCTAAGTCCCGGGACTTGTGGGTTATGATAGCATCTCAACCCTCCACCACTTCCCATGCCAAAGAGCCCACACTGCAATATGACCTTGGTTGTGAGTATCCTCCTAGGAATCAACCCATCAATAGAGTACCAACTCATAATCTCTTGACAATACATTCCTTGGGAAGGATGAATACCTACAAATATATTATGTTGATGTTGCTTGATGCTCAACTCATGCTGCTCCACTCAGTCACCCAACATGATGCATTTGGAGAAATCCTCCCCACTCTTCCCAATGTATAAAGGTGGGTTGGTAGTGTTGCAAGCCTGCTCTATGTACTCCTGTAGAGGGCTTCTCTAGAACTCCCAACTGTACTACTCTTGATGCCTTGTGAGGGACTTGAGTCGTTCCTAAACACTAGACAACTTGGTCATTGATTTGGCACATACCCCTATGAGCTCCTCAATTTTTTCTATTCTCCTGTAATATTGTGTCTCAGAATATCTAGACTCTCTGCTTTAACATCATAATATTTGTCTTGAAATGCATGATCCTCTCCTGAAAGTCCTCTATTGACAATTCTGGTGCCATGCTGAATGTCTCTATAATTGTCTCCACCAAATTCCCCATGACAACATATTCATCTTTAACCTTTGACTAACCCTCTAAGAATGGATAATCATGCATACTATATTTTTCATGCTTCCCCACATGATCATGTTCATCATGTTGGTTTTTTACTACTAGTTCCTCATTTGACTTTCCTTGAATGTATTCTTCCTAGCCTTCTCCACATGTGGGAATAAATTGTCCACCCTCTCTGGTTGTCAAACATGGATTTACTGGTGGACTGTTATCTACACCTGATGGCCCATACTCTTTACGGATGTTCTCTTGGATATCTATAGATTCAACTACCACATCATCAGGAGGAATTACCTACTTCCTTTCCCTGTGTAATTTTTCAAGTTAACTGATTATCATCGGCTTGTCCTAGAAGTTTCTCTGAAAAACATGGTGTTGTTACTCACAATTTGTACTTGACTAGTTGGATCCTTCATAGGTTCTCTTCTGAAAATCGGTGAAAACCAACTATGGATGAATCCTCATGATCTGAAGAAGTCTCTAATTGTTCTACCTTTGTTGCCTCCTTATCACTTGGACATGAATGGTGTTATCAATCTCTTTTACCCCTATAGGTCAGTGACCCTCAGTGCTTGAGTCTCACCGAATTTTTCCAGACTTGAGACTCTTTTTCTTCCAGTTTTACCCACATTCACTTGAACAACAACCTATTGGAGTGATTATAGGTTCCCTGTCGCCCTTAGACCTACTCTATGGGAGTGACTAGGGAATTTTTTCCCCTTTCAGTGCCAGCGACCAGGGATGTATTATAAAGTGCCTTAGTTCCTAGGAGATCAATCTTTATCATCTATTTGAGCTACCCAAGGCTTATATCTTAGAAGTTTCTATGACTTCTCTTTGTCCTGAGCGTCCAGATACATCCTCTCGCGACCTCTCTTCTGCCTATTTATACTAGACCATCTGAGAGGGTCAATTAGTTTTGGAGAGCTATTATTGAGACTCAAATCTTGAGATTATGTTGCTATAGATTATGAGGTATTTTTCCATTGGTATACTACTCTTCATGCTCATTCCTTGGATATAGTGGGGAAACTTCGTCGGACTATGGAGAAGAGGCTTGGAGGTGAAAGTTTAGCAGTGTATTGTTTCCTTTCATAATTAATGGAAATATGTGTCCCCTTCCTTACATGAATCTGTGTTGAGTATGTTATGTGATCGTATCTATAGCATTTGATCTAACAACATTTTGAGGTAGATCACCTGTTTTCCTTGTTTAGTGGTGATTGTGTGTAGGGATAGAGATTTGGTGTGGACATGTTGGATCACGCGAATGGAGCGCAAGATCTGCATCGAAATCAAAACCCTCCCTTGACATGTGAAGATTCCAAATGTGATCTCTTATCTTTATAGAATAGATCTGACTACTTGCTGCAAGATTGGGGATTTGGGATTGGGATTGGCTTATTGTTCCGTTGGTTCTATTTTTCTCTATTTGGTGATCTGATTTGGACACAAGATCACAGAGAAACAACTCCTTGCAGATTTAGCTGCAACATAAGTGGTGCTTTCAATGAGAGCATTTTTAGTTTGCCCTCTTTGGTTGAGATCTCCTCTTCTTCTTTATGTTTTTTGGTTTTCTTTTGTTCCTATTGAGTTCTATGTATTTTTTTGGATTCATTTTTATCTCCATTGATTTTACTTGTTTCAAATCTGAGTTGATTTTAGATCTGGAGTTTTATTTTTGTTTTTTGTATGAGAGAAGAACAAATCTAGGAATTAAAATCGAATTCTGGAATTTTATGTACATAATTGATTGAATTGACCAAAGATATAAATTTCTCTCATAATTTCGTCAAAAAAAAATAAAAAATTCACTAAAAATGGACGTCGTATGAGTATTTTATGGGTGATTAAAGTTTGCTAGTCGATTTTTTTCCCTGGACATTCCCACAGGGATTTTATGGGTGATTGAAGTTTGCTAGTCAATTTTTTTTCCCTAAATGCTCCCACAGGTCTTTTATGGGTGATTGAAGTTTGTTAGTCGATTTTTTTTAGCCCTAGAAAAGGACTTGATCTGTTCTGAGTTTCTTCACCCCTGTTCCTGCTCAATCGCGACCTCCTGTTCATCCACTAGATCTAGTCCAAATCTGCTTTTGTTTTCTTGATTTCCTTAGGTCGGTCACGTTTGATTAAGAAGGAATTTTTGTCTTTGACTGAGCTTAGACCCTCTCATCTTTCGTTGATCTATTGGAGATATGTGTGATTCATGGTTTGTTGTTATTGATTGTCTATTGTATGTGTTTAGTCTGATGTTGGCTTGTTGGGGCCTGACCCAGGTTCGGAGTTAATTAGCCAAACAAATCCCTGTACTACTGGCCCTTTCGGCAACAGTCTGCAGAGCGCGGACTAAGGTCTCACCCAAAGTAGTATGGGAGGGTGCTAGAACCAGGTTTCCGCACCCTTGAGATGTCTGAGAGGTTTGACTGTCCATTTTTTGTTCCTGCGCGTAGGCTGCTTCACACACTTTCCTGTTCCTCACGGCTTGATATACTGCCTTCTTGCAACCCTAACCAGGGGTTGTGGAGCTCTCGCACTGCGCTCTATGCTATTACCCGAGATCTTACTTATCTTCCAGTACTAGTTAATTACCTTCGCCTACTTGAATGTCGCAAGTTATAATTAGTTATACAAAACATTCATACAGGTTCACAGTAAATAAATAGTATACTTGCAAATTATATCCAGTCATGCATTAAACGAGGAAAAGATGCACAGAAATACAATAAAACTTTTCCTTATTAATTCTCCCAACAATTACAGACTCGACCTACCCTGCACACTCAGCTGTAGGGGTCCACGCACTCAGCTACGGACTACTAGGCCTCTGCGCACTCAACTGCAGAGCCTTCTCCTACTCTATGACCCACAGACACACTTTACACTTTGACTTAATCACTTAGAATTCTCATCTTCTTCTATTCTATCTTCTATTAGTTATCTTATACAATTAGAACCTCGCTCTATTTATACAATCCCATGGTCCACGAACCATGGGTAGGTCTATCTAGCTGACATTACATTACAAAAACTAGGGTGGACAACCCTGTGACTCTATTATAATTTTGCGCCCCGCACCCACAATTCACAGAACTTCTATAAGAAGATTCGGTGAAAACTTGGGCTTTAAGCCCCAAAACATGCCTTGGGGGGATTCCATGCCCAACAACCCCCCAACACAAACATCATGATTCACCCTCGAGTCACTCTGTCGGCGTGGAGATCTTTGTGCAGAGTCCCTCCAACTGTGCTCGAACTACAGCAAGGTTAGCAATGCACTGAGCTGCTGCCTGTTGGATCTACTGCATGCATTGTTTCGAGACCTCTATGTCGGAAGTGCTTCTCTGCATCAGTGTGTGTATATTACAAATCCTCCCCCTAAAATATTGCTTTCCCTCAAGAAATCCATTTCTATCCACAAGAGAAGCATATGGACATTAATACCAGGATCCCCTACAACCGATTGTGTTATTCTATGCTTCCATGCTGAATGATCTTGAATGGATCCTCCGTTACTTGGATCCTAAACAATACTCTAGCCAATCTTTCCCTCGATAGATCCATCGGGATCCTAAAAATCCCTCCAACTAATCTTCCCCCAATGGATTCTCCTGGATCCCAATGCCACCTAAGTCCCGGGACCTGTGGGTTATGATAGCATCTCAACCCTCCACCACTTCCCATGCCAAAGAGCCCACACTGCAATATGACCTTGGTTGTGAGTATCCTCCTAGGAATCAACCCATCAATACTCATAATCTCTTGACAATACATTCCTTGGGAAGGATGAATACCTACAAATATATTATGTTGATGTTGCTTGATGCTCAACTCATGCTGCTCCACTCGGTCACCCAACATGATGCATTTGGAGAACTCCTCCCCACTCTTCCCAATGTATAAAGGTGGGTTGGTAGTGTTGCAAGCCTTCTCTATGTACTCCTGTAGAGGGTTGCTCTGGAACTCCCAACTGTACTACTCTTGATGCCTTGTGAGGGACTTGAGTCGTTCCTAAACACTAGACAACTTGGTCATTGATTTCGCACATACCCCTATGAGCTCCTCAATTTTTTCTATTCTCCTGTAAGATTTTGTCTCAGAATATCTAGACTCTCTGCTTTAACATCATAATATTTGTCTTGAAATGCATGATCCTCTCCTGAAAGTCCTCTACTGACAATTCTGGTGCCATGCTGAATGTCTCTATAGTTGTCTCCACCAAATGTCCCATGACCACATATTCATCTTGAACCTTTGACTGACCTTCTAAGAATGGATAATCATGCATACTATATTTTTCATGCTTCCCCACATGATCATGTTTGTCATGTTGGTTTATTACTACTAGTTCCTCATTTGACTTTCCTTGAATGTATTCTTCCTGGCCTTCTCCACATGTGGGAATAAATTGTCCACCCTCTCTGGTTGTCAAACATGGATTTACTGGTGGACTGTTATCTACACCTGATGGCCCATACTCTGTACGGATGTTCTCTTGGATATCTATAGATTCAACTACCACATCATCAGGAGGAATTACTTGCTTCCTTTCCCTGTGTAATTTTTCAAGTTAACTGATTATCATCGGCTTGTGCTATAAGTTTCTCTGAAAAACATGGTGTTGTTACTCACAATTTGTACTTGACTAGTTGGATCCTTCATAGGTTCTCTTTTGAAAATCGGTGAAAACCAACTATGGATGAATCCTCATGATCTGAAGAAGTCTCTAATTGTTCTACCTTTGTTGCCTCCTTATCACTTGGACATGAATGGTGTTATCAACCTCTTTTACCCCTATAGGTCAGTGACCCTCAGTACTTGAGTCTCACCGAATTTTTCCAGACTTGAGACTCTTTTTCTTCCAGTTTGACCCACATTCACTTGAACAACAACCTATGGGAGTGATTATAGGTTCCCTGTCGCCCTTAGGCCTACTCTATGGGAGTGACTAGGGAATTTTTTCCCCTTTCAGTGCCAGTGACCAGGGATGTATTATAAAGTGCCTTAGTTCCTAGGAGATCAATCTTTATCATCTATTTGAGCTACCCGAGGCTTATATCTTAGAAGTTTCTATGACTTCTCTTTGTCCTGAGCATCCAGATACATCCTCTCGTGACCTCTCTTCTGCCTATTTATACTAGACCATCTGTGAGGGTCAATTAGTTTTGGAGAGCTATTATTGAGACTCAAATCTTGAGATTATGTTGCTATAGATTATGTGGTATTTTTCCATTGTTCTACTACTCTTCATGCTCATTCCTTAGATATAGTGGGGAAACTTTGTCGGACTATGGAGAAGAGGCGTGGAGGTGAAAGTTTAGCAGTGTATTGTTTCCTTTCATAATTAATGGAAATATGTGTCCCCTTCCTTACATGAATCTGTGTTGGGTATGTTATGTGATTGTATCTATAGCATTTGATCTAACAACATTTTGAGGTAGATCACCTGTTTTCCTTGTTTAGTGGTGATTGTGTGTAGGGATAGAGATTTGGTGTGGACGTGTTGGATCACGCGAGTGGAGCACAAGATCTGCATCGAAATCAAAACCCTTCCTTGACATGTGAAGATTCCAAATGTGATCTCTTATCTATATAGAATAGATCTGACTACTTGCTGCAAGATTGGGGATTTGGGATTGGGATTGGCTTATTGTTCTGTTGGTTCTATTTTTCTCTATTTGGTGATCTGATTTGGACACAAGATCACAGAGAAACAAATCCTTGCAGATTTAGCTGCAACATAAGTGGTGCTTTCAATGAGAGCATTTTTAGTTTGCCCTCTTTGGTTGAGATCTCCTCTTCTTCTTTATGTTTTTTGGTTTTCTCTTGTTCCCATTGAGTTCTATGTATTTTTTTGGATTCATTTTCATCTCCATTGATTTTACTTGTTTCAAATCTGAGTTGATTTTAGATCTGGAGTTTTATTTTTGTTTTTTGTATGAGAGAAGAACAAATCTAGGAATTAAAATCGAATTCTGGAATTTTATGTACATAATTGATTGAATTGACCAAAGATATAAATTTCTCTCATAATTTCGTCAAAAAAAAATAAAAAATTCACTAAAAATGGACGTCGTATGAGTATTTTATGGGTGATTAAAGTTTGCTAGTCGATTGTTTTCCCTGGACACTCCCACAGGGATTTTATGGGTGATTGAAGTTTGCTAGTCAATTTTTTTTTCCCTAAATGCTCCCACAGGTCTTTTATGGGTGATTGAAGTTTGTTAGTCGATTTTTTTTAGCCCTAGAAAAGGACTTGATCTGTTCTGAGTTTCTTCACCCCTGTTCCTGCTCAATCGCGACCTCCTGTTCATCCACTAGATCTAGTCCAAATCTGCTTTTGTTTTCTTGATTTCCTTAGGTCAGTCACGTTTGATTAAGAAGGAATTTTTGTCTTTGACTGAGCTTAGACCCTCTCATCTTTCGTTGATCTATTGGAGATATGTGTGATTCATGGTTTGTTGTTATTGATTGTCTATTGTATGTGTTTAGTCTGATGTTGGCTTGTTGGGGGCTGACCCAGGTTCGGAGTTAATTAGCCAAACAAATCCCTGTACTACTGGCCCTTTCGGCAACCGTCTGCAGAGCGCGGACTAAGGTCTCACGCAAAGTAGTATGGGAGGGTGCTAGAACCAGGTTTCCGCACCCTTGAGATGTCTGAGAGGTTTGACTGTCCATTTTTTGTTCCTGCGCGTAGGCTGCTTCACGCACTTTCCTGTTCCTCACGGCTTGATATACTGCCTTCTTGCAACCCTAACCAGGGGTTGTGGAGCTCTCGCACTGCGCTCTATGCTATTACCCGAGATCTTACTTATCTTCCAGTACTAGTTAATTACCTTCGCCTACTTGAATGTCGCAAGTTATAATTAGTTATACAAAACATTCATATAGGTTCACAGTAAATAAATAGTATACTTGCAAATTATACCCAGTCATGCATTAAACGAGGAAAAGATACACAGAAATACAATAAAACTTCTCCTTATTAATTCTCCCAACAATTACAGACTCGACCTGCCCTGCACACTCAGCTGTAGGGGTCCACGCACTCAGCTACGGACTACTAGGCCTCTGCGCACTCAACTGCAGAGCCTTCTCCTACTCTATGACCCACAGACACACTTTACACTTTGACTTAATCACTTAGAATTCTCATCTTCTTCTATTCTATCTTCTATTAGTTATCTTATACAATTAGAACCTCGCTCTATTTATACAATCCCATGGTCCACGAACCATGGGTAGGTCTATCTAGCTGACATTACATTACAAAAACTAGGGTGGACAACCCTGTGACTCTATTATAATTTTGCGCCCCGCACCCACAATTCACAGAACTTCTATAAGAAGATTCGGTCAAAACTTGGGCTTTAAGCCCCAAAACATGCCTTGGGGAGATTCCATGCCCAACAACCCCCCAACACAAACATCATGATTCTCCCTCGAGTCACTCTGTCGGCGTGGAGATCTTTGTGCAGAGTCCCTCCAACTGTGCTCGAACTACAGCAAGGTTAGCAACGCACTGAGCTGCTGCCTGTTGGATCTGCTGCATGCATTGTTTCGAGACCTCTATGTCGGAAGTGCTTCTCTGCATCAGTGTGTGTATCTCCTGCATGTGTGCGAGCTTTCCTTCAATTTCTGCTATGATGGTGAAGGACTTGTCGATCCAAGGCTGAACACGCGCCTTCAGGACTGCTTCCTTGTGTCGTGCCACATCCACCTGTCCTTTCAGTGCTTTGGCCTGTTGCATCCGCGCGAGCCTCTGAGTGAGGGCCACCGTCTGCACAGTTTCCTATGATGCTATCATACTGCTGTTGGAGTTCTCGCACCTCTGTCTCTAAGCGCTGGACATTGGGATCCTCCTGTAGATTTGTGAGGACCTCAAATGATTCTTCCAACATGCTGGTGTAGTCTCGCACTGCACTGCCAATTTTATCTAGTCTCGCTGTGATAGCGCTAGCACGTTGTTCTCTGACTTCCGGAGGGGTGGACGGCTGCGCCTTTAACTGCAGCTTGGCGATCTGAAGGTTCAGCTCCAGCTGAACCTTTGTCATTTCCTCCCTCGCCTCACGTACCCCTGCTGCTAACCTGTGGATGCACGCCTTTGCTAGTATGTCTGCTGGGATGGCCAGCTCTAGGATGCTTTGGTAAGCTTTGTCTATTACCTATACCAGCTGTCGATTTTGTGACACCACTTCGTCGCGCTATAAGCTCAATTGTTCCATATTGATTTTCTTCTCACTGAGGACTTGCAGTGCGCAACTCTCCCTAGCTCGCAGCTCTACAGTTATCCCATCTTGCAAAACATATAAGGTCTCTCGCGGGAGTGCAGCCATATTGATACCGAGACCCTTCAGCACGCTAACCGTAGGCCTGTCGGCCTCATTTGTTGTCATTAGTGCCCCTTTTGGTAGCATTATGGTATTCGTCACCCGAGGGCGCAACATTTGTTCTATTGTCGTTGTTCTGACTACGAGGCTGGTTGAAAGGGTACTAGCCTGAGAAGGGCACACCTGCAACTCCTGCAGCTGCACTCTGAGGGCCCCCAACACAATCTGGTTTTCCTGCATGAAATTTTGGAGGGCCTTGGAGGTGACATTGTGCACTGTCTCGCCGATGTTGTACAGATCACCCTCGGTTAGGGTGAATGGGTCAATAGACAACTTCGATGCCTTGACCTTCTTGGGTCTTGGCGTGCATGGTGATTTTGGGATTTATGCCACAATCCCTACACCTTATAGAGCATCCCCCACAATGAGGGCCTATGCAGCCTCTTCGGCGGTCATTTCTGTTATCTCCATAACTTCCTTAGTTGTTGCCATCGTATCCGTCTAGAAATCTAGCACTTGCGAACTCAGGGGCTCAATCAACACTCAGCACACAACAATCAGGGCTCTTCTCAATAGTTCAATTTGCAAAGAAACAAGTGTTGTTTGCTAGGCATTCCCTTGTAATTTATAGTGCTTTTTGAATTTGAATTCGACCGTTCCCCCCAAATTCGGTTCATTAATGCTCCCTTGGCGGTAGATTTTCCCAAATCTTGCCCATAAATCGCATCTTAAATGCCTGCCGCCCACTCCATTTGGTCTTAAGTCGAGCATCCCATCGTGAATAGTGACTTCAACGGTCACTTTCTGGCCAACCCACGTGGCAGCGCAACTCCCCGTGCGTGGTTGCGAACCTTATGACTCTTTGCTTCTGTGCGCAGCTCCAACATCGCGTAGCTCCCGAGCAGAATAGTTTATAGTCCCACGCTTCCTTTCAACTGCCTGGAGCACTAAGACTATACTTCCTTCGGCTAGTTAGGTGGTCACACCACCCATGTAAAGTTTCATCCTGTCATCCATCATGTTTCCTAGAAAATACCCACCTTTTATTGTTACGGTCGGCATCGCGCACTTTACCATCTGCAATGCGCTACCCTGGTCAATTCGCTTAGTAATGTGTGGTCCAAGCCAAGGCATTAGACTGATCAATTCACGGCGATAGGCCTTAAACCTATCATTGTGATCGTACGTGTCCTGCCTTATCACCCTAGTCTTTTTGCCGAGAAAATCTTCCTTTATCTCGTCCTCCAGCATCTTGACTTCCACATCCACTAGAGCTCTTTTCTTCCTTAATCGTACCCTTTCTTCTTCAAGTTCTTGGAGTCTAAAATTTCCCTGTTGGATTTCTACTTCCAAGGTTCCGCAAACTGTCGTATCTACCTGTTATAGACATTGTTGTGCCTTACAGCTCTAGGCATGAAATGTCCATAATCCAAGGGATCCAAAGTCCCTAAACATGTTGTTCCTACCCCTAGAGGAACAAGGCCAACAAACCACAGCAATTCACAGAAGTTCTCCACTAGAAACTGCTCAAAAACAAGTCAATTCAGGATCAATTCAGAGGCTCCACTAGCTGCCTGCGTTGAAATGCAGAGGCTACACTGGCTAGTTGCACTGCAACGCAGGTGGAAGCACTACCAAGGTGCGCTGAGCGGGAAATGACAAATGGCAGGGTCCTTTGCTCGAGGTGTAAAGACTATGGAAGCTTCCAGAATCTTCCTCCATGACACTTGCCTTGCTGAGTTCGACTAGGTGATGAGTAAGAGGCTCTTAGTCTCCAAGTGGAAGGAAGAACTGACAGAGAGAGAGGACACTAGTCATATCTCAAGCTGACTCATCCTCTCTCCAAACATCTATATATAGATCTCTCCTCCATGAGATCTAGAGGCTGGAATTTTGTTATTGCAAAGAATTGCTGTTGGTTTGAGACTGAGATCATTGGGTGCTTAATGCTTTGAAGGGAGGTGAAGAAAGGATTTCATTCGCTGGGAGGTAGATGCTGGATTGGAACTCTCTTGGTTGTATCTCCTCCTGAACCTTGTTATTTCATCAATAAAGCTATCTTGGTTTCTCCTATATACTGATGTATCTTTGATGTATGATTCCATTAGTATGTTTAGCTTATTTCTAATCCTGAACTAGTTATGAATATGAATCTATGTCTTTGTGTAGTGTTCTCTTCTTGTGATCTTGCAGGAACCTGTTGAAGCTAGGCAAGCGAGAAGGCAAGTAGCTGGGAACTCTCAAAGAGAAGAGAAACCGGATCGAGGGACAAACGGAAGACACCGGTTAGTCCATCCATCTCTCTTCATTCTTAATTCATAAAGGAAGAATACTAGAATAGCTGTTTCTGTTTGTTGCTAAGGCACTGTCACACCTTAGGTGGATAGGATCGTCCTGCATAGGCATTTTTCCCCACAACAAATTGGCGACTCCACTGGGAAAATCTGTTTAGTCATTTTATTTGTGTCTCTATCATTGTTTGTTTCATAGACTCAAGAGTAGCAATCGAACTGCATCTGCTATTTTCAGATGCAAAGTAGACAGTTGCTGCTTTGATCCAATCACTGGATTTGTCTATGATCTGAACAATGGAATCACAAATGATTTGATGATCCTTTGTGATAGATCTTAGCCCTCCTTCAAATCATCCCTTTGATTGTACCTTGCTTGTTGCTTTTATTTGGCCTGAAACCGTAGATTAATCAGCAAACCGTGACCCAGAACCCAGAGAAGAACTCTCATTTCTGCTCCAGCGCAGGCTCTGTGAAGAGACTCTGCATTTCAACGCAGTTCCCGTGAAGGCTACCTGCGTTGCAATTCAGTTTCTTTGTTATACAGGTGCGCTGATCCAGCTTAGGCCTTGTGCAGCTGGGGTTCTCTGCTCTGTTTTTCCTTGTTTTGATCTCTGATTTCTACAGCCTGTAACCAGCATAGGTACCTGTCTGATAACTCCTTTTCTCTGCTTTAATTCCGCCTCCTTTTGTACAAAAAGACTGTGAGTGTTTTAATGTGTTTGTGGCGTCATTTACAGTTTTCCATTGCAAGAGTGAAATAGTTATCCTGTAGCCCTTGATTCGGATCTGTTGATTGTGGTCTTAGGAGAGAGTTCATTGGCTGTTTACAGTTGGTTATACATTTACTTTTGCTTTTGGTTTGAGTTTGTCTCTTTTAAGTGTCGAAACAAGTGTTCATTTCGAGAATCGTAAAGTGTTGTAATCTCTTCTACCCTTTCTGATTTCGAAAAAGTAAACTTGTTTGTATTTGTCATTTAAAAGCAAATTCAAAGTTGTGCAAAAAGCTTTCTTTTTAGGCATCAATATTAAGAAAGCGGAAAACAAACACTTGTATTGTGCATTTGCATCTTGATAGTTTGCATGCTTGATTTAGGAAAAGTGCATTTAGAGTGTGTTGATTGCTCTCTGAGAAAAGATGGTGTCTTTCTTTTCCCTTTGTAGCTAGGATTTTCATTGTTGAAAAAGAGATAAAATTTGCTTATCATCTTTTAGATTGCATTTAGGAAGTTGTATCTACATCTCGTGGTGAACCTCAAAAGGCAAACTTCTAAGAAAGATCAACATAAAATAAATTGAATGAACTTAATAACGCTTTGTAACATAATGCACAACATAGAGGTCTAGGCTAGAGACGTGTTCCGGCGTCGTAAAACCTGGTATCTGTTGGCCTCGCTGATGGTTGGGTGATTCCTCCTGAGGGACCAAAAGTGCCAGTACGGATTGTGCTCCCACGTACCGTCGCGTATATATTGGGAGACCCCTATAGGCTTAAAACCTTTATCCTTAGGAAGCCGTGTCGACCGCCCTACTGATCGCAATGCACCGAACACAGCATTCGGGAAGATTGACTACTGTACCGTAAAACGTATTCTGCAGTTTTGTGATTGGTTTGGCACACCCTCTACCTAGATCTCCAGAGCAGTTCCTTTTGGCCTTTTTCAGACTCTATAACGGAAAAAGTCCATTTGAGCATTTGTCACTTCGGGCTCGTTAAAACATCGAAGGCGACTAGAGTCATCTTTTGTTTTTTCTCGACTCTTTAAAACTGAAAAAACAAGTTGTGTCTAAAGCGTCATTAAAACTTATTTTAAACGAAATAATAAATCACCCTTATTCCCGCGTTGATCTTTCAGTTGAGAAAATGGAGCCCTCCAACCAAGGAATTCCCCTTGGTGGAAGTCCTAGTCCCTTCTCCTCTTGGGGAGATGTTGGAGCGCCCCATATGGCCACATTGTCGCTTCCAGGACTGACAATCGGCTTGCCTGTCTGGCTCTTCTCAACTAATGTTGTTCAAAACACCACTACTCCTGAACAATCGAATAAGCAGTTAGACCAGTCCAGAGCTGCCCACCAGCCTTCCACTTCCTCTAACTCTTCCTCTCCTCCTTCCTCTTCGCTTGATGGGGCTAGCAAAGCCAAAAGCCAAGCTCCTAAGGAGAAGAAGGAAAAGAAGAAGAAAGAGAAGAAGAAGAAGGAGCCAAAAGCGACTGGGGGCAAGCGAATGGCGTCTAATGAAAATCCACACACTGCACTGACCAGGCCTAAATCACCATGTGTCATATGCAAGGGAGACAACTTTCACAGAGATTGTCCTTGCATCCCTCGGATACTAAGGGACTGGTCTCCCCGATTGCACAATTCGGTGGCGTCAACCTCTGATAGCCATGTTGACAGCACATTGTCAACTAGTGAAAGTGAAGCCACAGGACAGAGAGGGAGAGCTAGATTTCCCTGCAAACTGTGTGAAGGTGACCATGCCATCCACCGTTGTCCCTTCTTAGACGAGGCTAAAAGAGTTTTGGAAGATCGCCCGGTTTTACCAGCGCGACTTCCTCCTGGATATCAAAAACTCCTGCCAAGTCCTTCACCAGTTGAGAACCCGGTTGGCCCGCCCAGGTGGTCAGCCGAAGCACCTATCATTGAGGATGAACCGTCTGAATCCATACCTGACGAAAGTCAAAAGGTCGAGGCGGCAGTTGACCCGGTCTTGCCTTCAGAGGTTCTATCTTCGAATGATACCATCACAGAGGAGAATAAAGACGACACCGTCCAAATTCTCTTCATCAACACAGACTCCGACGAACAAGGGGGCAATTCGCCCATTCCTTTATCGCAGGAAGGAAGTTCGTCAGAGTGATATCCGGCCGTCTATTCGGTCCCACCACCAAGCAACCTAGTTGTATCCTTCGACTGGAACCAACTAGGCAGACCCCGGTTGCCAGCAAGCATACCATTCAGAATTATCGTTCAAATATACAGAATGGTAATGGCTGGCACCATCATTGATGAGGGGGCATCTATGAGTATCCTTTCCTCTATTGCTTGGAAAGCACTTGGTTCGCCAGCACTTTTGCCTGAAATGAGAAATCTGACAGGCTTCGATAAAGGAACCAGTCGACCTTTAGGGATCCTCCCCAATGTGCCTATCACATTGAAAGGGAAGACCGTTCAAATGAACGTGATGGTCGTTCAAGGACCCTTGGATTATAACCTACTCCTTGGACGAGACTATATATATTGCATGGGAGCCATTGTCTCCTCACTCTTTAGAGTAATGTGTTTTCCGCACGAAGGAAGAATGGTCAAGCTCATGGACCAGCTTTCATTTCCCGGATCACGCATCGCAAATAGTCACACACCATCCCTAAATGGTCTCTTCACTCAAGAAATGTCTCAACCCACGGTCCGTCCTCCCGATGAGCGCGAGTAATCCGGAAGGATATGACTGGAACCCAGGGGGCATGCGTCCTGGTCTGCTTCGGCAGGAAAACTTTGGGTATAGGGTAGGTTTCCGCGGGAGAATATGACTAGTCTGTACCCTGTCCGTGATTGGAAGAGGGGTTATTCTAGAATAGGATTCTTTTGTCAAAGTCATGTGAGTTGGCGGGCATCGTCGCTCACCTTTGTTTATCTCGGTAGACATCGCCGAAGAAGTGTTTTGTTTGAAAGATTAATAGAACAATCTTTGGGTGACCTGAAAGAGGTAGGCCTCTCTCGGTAAAACAATTGTTTTGGCGGAAGTGAAGTAGAGGTAACCTTGAAACTCTGTTTTATACCTGGGGGCATGCAAACCTTTTGGAGTGCAAGCAAGGGCGACTATTTATTTTTTAAATTTTTAGGACCTCTAACCCTTTAAACTCGTAGGATTAGTCGTTTCCGAACTTGCATAAAGAAAGGATCCGGAGCAAAGCTTTATAAGATCTAAGCTCCATAAAAAATAGCATCTTCAATGAGACATTCTTATCATATGACTGGATTAATCGAGCAGTTTTAGCACACAGTTCATGCTCGTTAAAAAATAAATGCGAGATCCAAGCAGTTTTAGCACATAGTTCATGCTCGTTAAAAAATAAACATAAGATCGAGCAAATGTTTCCACCCGCGTTTAAGCTCGTTAAAAAATGAATTGTTCCGGTAAATGACCACCGTGAATGTAGTACTTCAGCCATTAAAGCCTTGGTCGTGTTTGCCCATCACCTCCACTTTTCCATTGGCCGATCATTCACCTCCATATGATTGTTTACCCATTTTGAGGAACAGCTGCGAAGAGTGATTTCACTAGCCATCCTTGTGACACTGCCGTGATTTGGAAATTCCAATCCTTCCCTAGAATCAGCTGCTAACCTTTTTATCACTCGTTCCTCAAAAGATGAGTTTTCTTTAAGCTCTTTTCATCTGACTCATGAAATATGAAAAGATTGCCGAGTTTTGGCCTTCCAGCTCAATAAAGTGACCGGAAGAGCTATCCCTCCTCTAGATTTTAATCTTTTTGGACCTGAGGGATTATTACACAAAAAGATCGAGCGCTTGTTTTATTCGGCTCGTTAAAGATATCGAAAATCCATCCCTTCTGTATTGTTTTATACTTTTTCGGACTTAAGGGATTAGATGACGAAAAAGGACTTTTGGAGTTAACTTTACGTACCTTTTCAGACTCTCTAAAAATGAAAAGGACCGAGTTATCCTTGTCGTTAGACTCGTTAAATGCATGAAATAGCGACAAACTTGTCTTTAGACGAGAACGAGTTTCACTATCGCTAGGCTCATTAAAACATAGCGATGGGTTTGCCCGAAGGGCAAATTATAGAACAAGCATATGTTATCCTCCTCAAGCTTGACAAAAATAAAGAGGTACTGGTTAGTAATGACTGGGGAAAAATTGGGAGAAACTCAAAGAAACTTTGATGGTAGCAAGTCGCTCTTGAACATGACACTTTTCCTCCGTACCACAATCGGGTTGGGTTGTTTCATTCATCGGTCACATCACCATGGTCTCACCATACCATCCATATTTGGGGTAATGCTACCGATCCATCGCATAAGTGTCGCCATATGTTCAAGAGAAGTCGTTCAGAGAAGTCACCTGTATCCCATCCACTACCATACATTATACTCTTTCATGACCGCCACCCTGAATCATATGTCATCAGATCGTTTTCACCTCCATCAAAATCATTAGCTCCGTTCCGTGTCATTGATGTGGGATTCATCATGGCCCTCCTTTGACGGATCGCTTCTTGTCGACATCAGCTCATTATCCAAGAAGTTGATCTAGGAACACCCCCTTCAGTACTTTGAAGCTTGCATGCCTCAATGGCAAGTTTCTCACTTCCGACGACAGGTATACATCAATGACCTTCGACCGAAAGATTTTGCGTGGTGTTCGACGCCAAGTCCTCTATTCACACCACGTGAATTGTACTGCAGTACCTTGAGGGTCATCATCATTATCGGTGATTCCTCTCGTGCTTGTTAACAGTTTACATCATTGACTGGTAATCAAGCGATGTCTTTCCATGTTCGACTTCAGAGCAATTCTCACATGGATCGACTTGTACTTAGAGCAAAGATCGGACGAGATTGAAGACCCCGGATCTAGTTTCATCCATCCGGGCTGCGATATATATTCAGAAAATAAAGACATGGAAATGTACAACTTTGCAGCACAGATAATCATCCTACCAAAAGGATGATGGCTCTATCAGAATCATCAGTCTATCATCAGATGATTGTCTGTTATATGTACATGAAAATGAATTTATAAAGCTGAGCATGGGAATGCCCGCCTCAGCTAGATCATGAAAAAAGTATGAAAATAATGTATTGTATTGTATCGTATTACAGGTCTCCTCCCAGCATTGAAAGAACTTCGGATCCTCCTAATAAAGCATTTCACCCGATAAACGGCCTCATACTTTAGGGGGCAACTGTTATAGACATTTTTGTGCCTTACAGCTCTAAGCATGAAATGTCCATAATCCAAGGGATCCAAAGTCCCTAAACATGTTGTTCCTACCCCTAGAGGAACAAGGCCAACAAACCACAGCAATTCACAGAAGTTCTCCACCAGAAACTGCTCAAAAACAAGTCAATTCAGGATCAATTCAGAGGCTCCACTAGCTGCCTGCGTTGAAATGCAGAGGCTACACTGGCTAGTTGCACTGCAACGCAGGTGGAAGCACTACCAAGGTGCGCTGAGCGAGAAATGACAAATGGCAGGGTCCTTTGCGCGAGGTGTAAAGACTGTGGAAGCTTCCAAAATCTTCCTCCATGACACTTGCCTTGCTGAGTTCGACTAGGTGATGAGTAAGAGGCTCTTAGTCTCCAAGTGGAAGCAAGAACTGACAGAGAGAGAGGACACTAGTCAGATCTCAAGCTGACTCATCCTCTCTCCAAACATCTATATATAGATCTCTCCTCCATGAGATCTAGAGGTTGGAATTTTGTTATTGCAAAGAATTGTTGTTGGTTTGAGATTGAGATCATTGGGTGCTTAATGCTTTGAAGGGAGGTGAAGAAAGGCTTTCATTCGCTGGGAGGTAGATGCTGGATTGGAACTCTCTTGGTTGTATCTCCTCCTGAACCTTGTTATTTCATCAATAAAGCTATCTTGGTTTCTCCTATATACTGATGTATCTTTGATGTATGATTGCATTAGTATGTTTAGTTTATTTCTAATCCTGAACTAGTTATGAATATGAATCTATGTCTTTGTGTAGTGTTCTCTTCTTGTGATCTTGCAGGAACCTGTTGAAGCTGGGCGAGCGAGAAGGCAAGTAGCTGGGAACTCTCAAAGAGAAGAGAAACCAGATCGAGGGACAAACGGAAGACACCGGTTAATCCATCCATCTCTCTTCATTCTTAATTCATAAAGGAAGAATACTAGAATAGTTGTTTCTGTTTGTTGCTAAGGCACTGTCACAACTTAGGTGGATAGGATCGTCCTGCATAGGCATTTTTCCCCACAACACTACCGGTGCTATCATGCGTAGTTTAAGCTCTCCAAGTACTATAGGGCTTATAGTGGTTGCTTCAAACTCTAGCGTTAGCAGTGCCTACGCGGTCAAGTTCTAGCACGTAGTCCTATAAGCCCATAGAACTGCTGGTATGCGCAGGTCCCAGTCAGTCTGGACCTTGTTCAACACTTCGCGTACTTTGTTAACAACTTTTGCATGGATATTCTACTCCGCACTTGGCCTTTCTATACTTCATGGTCGCAACCGGAGGGGTCATTCGTGCCATTGCGTTACACCCACCTACTTACTGATCGTGTCTCCTACCACAAGGATGGTGTGCATTCGTGCAGGTTTCACACCACATGCCTGTATCCACTTGGATAGGTGGGTGCGTGGGTCGGTTCATCCAACAATTTTGTCTGTTAATCGCATCGGAGGCTTCCCAAACCACATGTGCATCATCCTTCTGCATTCGTGCCAGTCCTCAAATCTTCTATGGTGCATCCCACACCATCTTGTAGGCATAGCTCGCAGTACCGATTTCATAGCGTCGAAACGCTGCTGTTCTGGTACTTCTCTTTCAAATTTGTTCAGGAAGTCATCCACCTCGCTTAAACTGTCACACGTAGGAAGATCTCTTACCTCTGTTGCTATGCAATGCAACGACCTTGTCATCATGTTACAGTTGAGCATGGTTACCTCGTGTAACCGGTTTTGCCATCGTTCTATCTCCTCATCAGAATCTGATGTGCAGGAGCTTTCATGCTCCCATGAGATTCGACCATCCGTGGTTGGATTTACCCAGTCTTGCTCTCGTGTGGTTATCTTCTAGATGTAGTCCAGATCGTTTTCGCTGTCTTAGTTGCGCACTGGCTCCGTGTAGCGCAATCCTTCTGCATGGTCTAAAGGCACCAATACGCACAGAGTCTTTTTCTCAAAGATCATCTTGCCCTTCTTTATATTTATCACTCCATTCATGTCAGTGGCCCAATCTATTCCCAATAGCGCGGGGTAGGGATTTTGTCATCAATAATCTCTATTACTACAAAATCTGCTAGCGCGCTTGCTCCTTCAATATCTACCATGATTCCCTGCAATCTCCCCATAGGTAGGATCTTTTGCTGGTTTGCCATTTGCAGTTGGATAGGAGACCATTGCAATGCAGGCCTGCCCATGCGCTCCCATGTCTGTTTCGGCAGGACGTTCGCATTCGACTGATCCAAAATGGATCCTAAAACCTCTAAGTCTTCATGTATATTAACTATCAAAAACACTATCGCAAGGGAAAACAGTGAAAGAATGGCAGAAAACAGAGCTATCGGATGTTCAAATGCCGCTACAACAGAGCTGTTGGATTGTATAGATCAATGGTCCAGATTGAATGAGGATATCGCAATCGGGAGAGGCCAGTGGAGTATATCGGAGGTGGCCTTATGGAAATCGCAATAGCGATCAACGTGATTTAACGAGGATCGTTGATCGAGCGTGCAGATCAATGGTCCAGATCAACTCACAAAATCACATTTCTATAACACAAAGGAGGACTTACCGAGGGCTTGAGGCTTAAGCGATATGCGATTGTGATTTATCACATCGCAATATCACATCACAACAACACACGAGGTGATGCCAATGGACCACGGGTCATGTGATACGCTGATGCGATGGGCCGATAGCGATGCACCGATAGCCGATAAGACCAATCGGAGCGATCAACGATCGGAGATCGGGGAAGTGAAGCAACTTGCAATAAAACCGGACCCGAAAGGAATTATAGATGCGGCTTGATATAATTTGAGTTTTGATAAAATGTTTTTGTCAGGTTTTTCAATGTATTCTACGTATTTCTTTGTATTTCCGTTATAAACCGAAATACAAAGGAAACCATGGCATATGGGCGTTGCCACTTGCGACTTGTGATAGCGATGCAACAACTGACCCAATAGGATTATAGGTCGGATTCAATGTCTTTTGAAGTCCGGCCTTGTCAGATTTTCCACTGTTTTTCAGTGTATTCTGTGTATTTCTATGCCTAAACATAGAAGAGTATTTTATGGGATTTTCACCCACACTTGGTCCTTTCCGTTGGAAAACAGGTGGCCACCCTACCTTAGAGCGTTTTACAATGATTGTTTAATGCTCAACAAGGATTTGAACGGACAACAGCCGGGAGCCAGAGAGCCCGAAAAGGGAGACGAACAGACAAGCGTCGATAGGCTTAAAATGCCATCCCATAACAGAACAAGAAAAGCAGTTGCTTAGACAGAGAGAGAGCAAGAGAAAGTAGAAGACAGAGAGGAGGGAGAGTTTGTGTACACTTGTAGACTTGAGGATTTCAAGTAAATCCCTGTTGTTTTGTCACTGTTGTGTTGAGACTCGCTTTGAGCTCACACTTGTAGTAATCTTCTCTTGAAGACATAATATAGAGGTTGACACTGAAAGCTGGAATAGGAGACGTAGCGGGAAAGTCTGGTGAACTCCTTGATTATTTGTTGTGTTGATGTGTGTTCTTATTATGTTTTATAATTGTTCATTATCTATATTATTCGCAATCTTTTCGATCAGTTGCACTAAATAATATAGGCATTCCTGCACATGAGTGTGTAATACCTTAATATTGGTTTAAGATCTCATTTTCAGATCATCGACCCTAGATCCAGAATCACTTGGTCCATCTCATATTCCCCAATCTACGTGGTCAAACTCATTTCCATTCATGTTCGCGTCGTGTGCTTCCCGAGCTTCCAGACTCACGGTTCTCCTAGCGTGGTCCCAATGCATCTAGTTATGAGTTCTTACAGCCCCTTTACAGCCTTGCTGTCGCGTAGCAACTTCATGCATGTCTCCAAGAACATAGTGAGCATCGATGGGTCCATTTCTAACTCCAGTCTGTCTTTACTTCTTGAAGTGGAGGCATCAATGAAGCTCCTCTTAGCTTCCATGAAGGTCTCCTTAGTGTGCTCCAAATCAAATTCTGGTTCTTTCATTCGAGCCTTGCGAACCCAGGTACTTTCTCAGGTTTCTTTCCTTTTTCATCTCCTGTCGTAATTCCACTCCGGAGCACGATATTTACATTAGGGTCTTCCTCGCGCGGCTTAGACCTCATCATTTGCAAGTTCTGAGTCGGGGGAGGTTGGAGTGCTCCTTTATCATGCAACCTCGCTATTAGTGTGGGACAATCCTCCTTCTCATAATCAAACAACGTACAATACAAGCATGATGGTCGTGTTGAATTTGTACAATCGTGGGCATAATGCCCTGGCCCTCCGCAATTGTAACATATTAGCTGTCTGTGACCTCTTCCTGGTCCCCCTCCACCTCGCCCTTGTTCGCACCCCTGAAATTCGGTGCATGCCGTTCCTGTGTTTTGATAGAGGGCCCGTGTTTCGGCCTGAACTCTGTAGGTAGAAGTTCAATCCATCATTAGTTCATAACTTCTACAGGTGTGCTCATCATGTCCTATCGACCTACAGAAATTACAGAACAACTGTTGTGAATTCTGCGTATACTTTTGTAATAGATGGCAGTTATCTGTAGCATTCTTTCCTCCTATCTGATAAATCGCGCACCATAATGCAGGCACCGCACTTGGTCCTGCTTGTGCCTCTAGTCTTAGTGGCATTGGCCCTCCTCCCGCAAGGTAATTCGCAAACACTGGGAAGTGGTCCTTGTTGTGCCCCTGGCCCTTACATTTTACGCACCATACCTCATCGCGCATCTTTGGGTGGGTTGTCCTGTCTTGTTTCAAACTCTGCATCTCCAGGCACAAGTTTTTCAACTGTGCATGAATCTGCTGAACTCCCAGGTTAGGATCTTGTATCGGAGTCTCATGCAATCTCATCGCGACCTCCAAAGCCTTAGCCTAAGTGGTTAGCCTTTGTTGCGACAGTGCGTTCCGTAGATGCAGTGTTAACGATGCTACAAACCATTCACGGTGTTGCCCATCTGTTAATGTCATGTTCGCTTCGCGAATTGTGCACTTCAGTCTTTGATCCAACTCCCACGGGGTCTCGCCTGGTAGCATTGTGATTTCCTTGAATCCAATGATCAACTGTGCCTCTGACTTTGGCCTACTAAATTCTTTGTTTAGTGCAACTTGGATATCCATGATCCCCGCATTCGGATTGTCATTGGAATGCTTAATGTACCAGGTCAGCGCGTGATCCTGCAGAGCGCTGACCAATGTTGCCTTCTTTATATTTTTGTCCATGACACCCTGTGCTTCCCATACAACTTTTATCACGAACCAAAACTGGTCCAAATATTCATTCCCTACTCCCTTGAACACTAGTAGCTTTATCGCGTTTTCCATATTGCTTCACGGTGGTGGCGAAGGTGGTATGGGCGAAGACAGGGGTGAAGACGGTGAAACTGGTGGTGGTGTGGGTGGGGGTGGTATGTGCGGAATTCTCTATCTTATCAGATTGATCGCACTTCTTGGTGAGACCTTCGCGAGCTCTTATTTGCCCCCTCGCAGAGGTGAAATCAAGGGGCTAGTTTCTAGTTCTGTGCTACCTTCATTTCTATAGATTCTCCCACTCCACGTAGCCCCAAACATCAATTTATTTGCATAACCTGCTTTTCACACAGTAGAATTTTAATGCAAGTGTTCAAAGATTTAATGTACTTACCTCGCGATCCATTGAGGAAGTGTCATTTTACCTCGCTATAGCTAACTAAAGTATCTACCACAAATTCGGTGATGAATCCTCCTATGATTTGATCGAGCCAGTGATCGACAACGCGTGCTATATTATCTTCCGATGCTTCCAGTCTACGCACCAATTCTGGTGTCCACAAAATAGGTTTGTCGAGTTTACACCTTCCTTGGCTATCTTCTAGCTTCGTGATCCACTCTTACAACTCAGTGGGGAAGGTTGTAAAGAAAATTTCGTGGATCTCTGTATATATATGTAGCATTCTAACCACTCTTCCTTTGATAGTCGCAGATTCCTGTTTTCCTGCGTCACGAACTCGTGAATCTTTCTATCCAACCAATCTTCAATTCCTTTCTTTGTTGGATTCTAGTGATATGACATCAGACAACTCTATGCAAATCTCGGTCCTGACAACGGAACCATTTATTGGCTTGTTGGGGCCTGATCCAGGTTCAGAGTTAATTAGCCAAACAAATCCCTGTACCGCTGGTCCTTTTGGCAATAGTCCCGGGTAGTGCGAACTGAGGTCTCACCCGAAGTAGTATGGGAGGGTGCTAGAACCAGGTTTCCGCACCCTTGAGATGTCTAAGAGGTTCGACTAGTCCACTGTTTGTTCCTGCACGCAGTTTGCTTTGTGCACTTTCTCATTCCTTGCGACCTGATATGCTGCCTTCGCGCAACCCTAACCAGGGCTGTGGAGCTCCCGCACTGCGCTCTGCGCTATTACCCGAGATCTTACTTATCTTCCAGTACTAGTTAATCACCTTCGCCTACTTGAATGTCTTAAGTTATAATTAGTTATACAAAACATTCATACAGGTTCGCGCATTAAATAAATAGTATACTTGCAAATTAAATCCAATCAAGCATTAAAACAGGAAAAGATACACATAAATATAGTAAAAATTCTCTTTATTGATTCTCCAAATGGTTACAGACTTGACCTGCCCTGCGCACTCAGCTGCAGGGGTTCGCGCACTCAACTGTGGACTACTAGGCCTCTGTGCACTCAACTGTAGAGCCTTCTCCTACTCTATGACCCACATACACACTTTACACTTCAACTTAATCACTTAGACTTCTCATCTTCTTCTATTCTATCTTCTATTAGCTATCTTATAAACTTAGAGCCTCGCTCTATTTATACAATCCCATGGTCTGCAGACCATGGGTAGCTCTATCCAGCTGACATTACATTACAAAAACTAGGATGGGCAACCCTGTGACTCTATTATAATTTCGTGCCCCGCGCCCACAATTTGCGGAGCTTCTACAAGAAGATTCAGTCAAAACTTGGGCTTTAAGCCCCAAAACATGCCTTGGGACGATTCCATGCCCAACATCTGATCTTTCCTATTCAAGGTTTTCCATTGCTTTTGGCCCTTCATTTTGTTTGTGAACTTTGTTGGATGCTTTAGGTTGAGGCTTTGGTTTTCACCTTTAGATCACACTTCTAGATATGATTGGCTGTTATCAGCAACTGTTTAGGCCTGATCCACACCGTATTGACCAAATTTTGTCACTTTCATTCATTATTGTTGTCTCTTGTTGAGATTTTTTTCTCTTCTTTGAGTTATTTTGGTCACGTTTGGTGGTGTTCTGACCGATTGTGCATTTTTCATCTAAAAAATTTCTCTTGAGTGTGTTTTATTGTTTTATATCACCATCATTTGATCTTGTTTAGGCCTTTCTTCCTCTAGGGTTGGGTTGTGACCTTTGTAGACCATTGGCCTTGGTTAGGCCCTTGTACTACAACCCTAGCTTGATGACATTTCCCTCCCCTTTTTCACTTTTAGCTTTCGATTTGATTGCTTTTAATGTGTTTCTTCGATTGGGCTTTGTTTTCCTAGCCGTGACACCTTTGAAGTGCTCTGCGTTCTTGCTTGGGAGTCTTTTCCTTGGGTTTCTTTTCGGTTGTTTTGGTTTTCATTCTTAGCTTGTCTTGGGTCATTAATTCACAAAATTTGGGATAATTTTCATTTAAGAAGATTTAGTGAAGCGGTGCATCATAATAGGAATTGGTGTGTTAGGAGGCTCTTATGCTCTTGTATTAGCATTCATTGAATTAAAAATTGAAAATTGCATATAGTTGCATTAGGGTGGCTAACTAAGAGTCATTCACACCATCTCAGTTTCACGTTGCATCTCGCTTGTGTAAACAACAACCACTAAAATCAATGCGATAATAAAATTAACTAGATTCGTTGTTTACTTTTGTTGGTAGTACACCAACACTAGATTAGGCTAGGGTCTTGGAGATAGGAGTGTAACTGCTCCAAGACTTCAAAATCAACTTAGTAACTTGCAGTAGGGAGTTAAATCCATTTACAGTAGTGCGGTCTAGGAATCCCTTCTGACAAGAGGGTCAAGCACGAGGTCATAGGTCTTTCAGAGATGCATCCACCACTATGTACGGAGTTGGATACTTTGAAAGGTGCCAATAAATATATCCCATCCACAGAATAAAAGAGTTGGTCTAGGTGGGGTGACATGACCCATTTTGCTTAGTTTCGAGTGGCGCGCTATAGAAAAATCTCCATGCATACAAACGGTGTCATTATCACTTGGGGACCACTTGGGATGCAACTCTCAAGGGGGTTTCAGTCTTAGCTCCTTTTTGGGGTTAAGTTTCCTACCCTTGCATGTGGATTTGTCCTGCGACTGTCCCCTGAGGTCGTGTTATTATACGTGATGACCATAGTGGCTTATCTTCTTAGGGCTCATACATAGGTGCAGGGTTGGGGTTGTCTTCTCTGTACCTGGGACATATATTAGTCATACTCTCTCATTCCTCTCGAAAGGTGCCCCACGACTAATAAGGGCACTTTCATCGAGTTCACAGATAAAAGGGCTAGGAAGCAGGTCACTAGTATAACTATTCCACTACCAATTTATTTGTATTTTGGTTTGAATGCGCTATCTCCTAGGACATTTCTAGTGTGTGTTGTTTGGTCTGAGTCATTATTTTTGGCCTTATGGTGTTTTCACTAACATAATTGCATTTAAATTATAAGTTATCACCCTAGGTGAATTTGTTCATTGACGGTCACGTCGTATTCACTGTTTACCTTCTTAACGAGGTGGACTTGTTACCCTTACATGAAGAGTACCTATTGGTGCTCAGCATTTAGACCAACACATTGTCTTAGAATCTATACCTGGTCCTTCTGATAGTGACTTGATTTCTATCGAGAATTTGGAAGACGATTCTGACACCCCTACTTATCCACCATTGATTGATCCTTTAGGACCATAATTATTGTGACTAAAACCTGACGGTTCCGCACCTGCCTACACTTACGTGCCTTTGTCTATATTTTACCCTATGGTGGAGTCTGGTACATCCTTACCTTCTGCATGAATAGTATGAGTTGCCATGACATCATTGCCACCTCTTAGTGTGGCTATACCCACTCCTTAGTCCACACCTCTCACTTCTTCTTGAGGCATTCCACCGGTTTCTTATATGATTCCTACAAATTCCTTGAATGTTTCCATGCCTACACCATCTCCTATGCTGACCATAGTGCCTTAGCCTAGTCAGCCGGTAGGTTCAAGAATCTTTGCACTGCATTTTTCCCAACCAATTATTCCTGTCCCTAAGTTAGGCATGGTTACTTCTACTAATATGTGGTGGGGGATCACCAGTTTTTCCCAGTCAACCAGGGGGAAACACTGCTTCTAGTATGTCACAAGCTTGCTACAATTCGAATTTTGGAGGGTATCCACCTACCAGTACTTTTACTGGAGGGGCTAGTTTAAATGGAGGCAACCCCATTTCTAGTACCATTTCTCACACGGGTTATCCCCCTTATGTTGGTCCTACTATGTAGAGTGGTCCTTCTTCTATCCTTGGGTACAATCCCATTAGAATCCATGCTTTTGGGGGTCCTTTTGTTACAGACATATTTGGGCACATCAACCCCAACTCACATGTCGATGATATTAGGTTCATCAACCCCTAATATAGTTGTTTTATGCCCTAAAGAAACTTAGTCCTATGAATGCCTCATTCCCTGAAAGTTCCATCATAAAATTCATCCAAAAAGTGCCTCAAAGGAATCATTGCAGAAAGCCCTATTTCAGGGTGTTATGCATATTAGGTGCCACACTGTCATAGTGCTATGCATCGCAGTTTGGCCATCTTTAGGGTGCAATGGTTAAGCTTAGACAAAATTCCGGGACAGTTTGAGGAATCAATTACTCATGGAAACCTCTAGAAGCTTCTCCAGTGCCACTTGCCCCTCTGAGTTTGCCCAAGGATGACTAAAGGAACTAGGAAACATCCACCTATTCCCCTCTTTCATGGAACCAATTCCTAAAAATAGAAAGGCATTCATCATCATCATGATGACTCAACCTCCTTCACTCATCTATAAATGGATCCCTCATCCAAGAGATCTGAAGGCTAAATTTTTCTGAGTGATAAGGAAGTGTTGATGGTTTTAGTATTGAGGCAAAGTATTGTTGTAATGTCGAAATTTCTTGCTGCTCATGAGGTGAAGAAGGTTTGAAGCTGGGAGGATGGAGGTGGATCGGACTTATGGGTTGTAATCCTCCTTTCTATTAATAAAGCTTTTCAAGATTTTTCCCATATGATTGTGTAATCTTTTAATGCAATTATATGTTTATCATACTTTCGATTCTGTGATGTTTATGAATTACGGATCATTATGCTTTGACAGGTCTATGTTTCTGTAATTGTGCAGGTACTCTCCAAGCGTTTTAAGTACGGGGAGGAGTAATGAGATCGGCCAAAGGAGAGAGAGATAAAACGAGGAATCAAGCGAAAGTTACAGGTTGGCTCTTTATAATCTTTCTCTTATCCGTCATTCATAGGAAAAATAGTGAATTATTTTAACTGTTGTTTCTAGGTTAGCTGCCAAGCCTAGAGGGTCAGCATTTCTTAGAAATACTAATTTTCCCGAAAATAAATTGGCGACTACGCTGGGGAATCTAAATGCCCTTTTTGGTAGCTTAGTAGCCTCTTAGAACATTCCACTACACTTTACTTGCTATTGTTCATTGAAATCAAGCTTAATCCATTGAAAATTGCATCAAATTTGAGCCAAAAACAACTTCAAAATCACTCCCTGTGACCATTGCACTGTCCTGAACTGTGACCTACTATGCATAGCAGTTCCCGAATGGACAAAGTGCTATGCATAGCACTGTCTTCAAAGAGCAAGTGCGATGATTGAATAAAGCTCAATTTTCCCATCTAGGAATTGAGGTTTTTGACCAGTTTTCATCTTTGTTTGATTGCTTGTTGAACATGAATGATGTCTCATCATTGAAACAAACTTTCATCGCTTAATTCAACCCTGTTTAGACTAGGATTGGTGAATGTTTTTATGTATTTGTTTTTTCATTTACAATCCATTATCAAAAAGTAGTGTTGATCGATTGTCGTTTCGATAGAAAAGTGTCGTAAAGTCTTCAATTTCGTCGAAAAAGTGAAGTGTCGTAAAAATCTTCCTTCATAGCTAATCGATTAAACTATTTTGTGCATTTGATTTGATTTCATTCAAAGTGTCAAAAAGTTTTGTTTCTTCAAACTTGAAAGTGTTGTTTAGTCCTCCTTTCTCTCTTTGAAGAAAAATTGTCGAAAATCGCCATTTTGTGTGAAGTATTCTGAATCATTTCTGCATTTAGTTTTCCTTGTTGTCTCATTCACATTAAGGGAAGCTGAAAAAAAATACATGCATTTTGCATTGTGCATATTAAGGTTTGTGAATTCTTGATAGGAATAACTAGGGAAATTGCATTAGATGTGCTCTTTGCGCTTTGTCAAAGATCTGATTGCTTTATCCTTTAGTCGCTAAGGTTTTCATCGTTCAAACTAAATAAAAAGTTTGTTTATCGTGATAGTTTCATTTTAGGAATTGCGAACATACATCACGTGGTGAACCTTCAAAGGCAAATCTTTAAGCAAGATCAACTTAAAATGAACCTCAATTAATCTAACAACGCTTTGGAACTTAACGCAACACATCTAGAGGTCTAGGCTAGAGACGTGTTCTGATGTCTTTAAACCTAGTGGCTGTTGTTTTCACTGAAGGTTGGGTGATTCCTCCTCTTTGATTCGATAAGTGCTAGTATGGACTTGTGCTCCTTGTACCATCGCGTATATAGTGGGAGACCCCAATAGGTTGAAATCCTTTATCCCTAGGAAGCCGAGTCTGCCGCCTTACCGATCACAATGCACCGAACACAGCATTCGGGAAGACTGACTGTCGTACGGTAAATCCTTGGTAATTTCTCTTTAATTTACCACCAAGGTGTATATTGCAATTTTTTGATTAGTTTGGTAAACCCTCTTGCTTAGTATCTCCAGAGTAGTCACTTTTTCTCCTTTTCAACTCCTTAAAAGAAAAGGTTCATCTGAGTGCTTGTCCTTTCAAGCTCATTAAAGAACGAAAGCGACTAGAGTCACATTTTGCTTTTTCTCGACTCTTAAAAAATGAAAAAGAAAAGTTAAGTTCTAGTGTCGTAAAAATTAATTGACCACGGATAACATCCTCCATGCTTGTGTTTTAGTTGATCTTAGGTTGAAACATATGGCAACAAATCTGGAGTCCGTCGATCAAGGAATTCCTTATGATGGAAATCCTAGTCCTTTTCCTTCATTTGGAAATATTGGTGTTCCGTATATGGCTACATTGTCCCTTCCGAGATTTACCATCGGCTTTCCAGTATGGTTGTTTTCAACCTCCCTGGTTCAAAATTTCGTGATTTCTCTGTAATCGAGTACACCTCCAACTAGACAAAGTGAACCTCCAGTTGATCCTAAAGTTGACCCTTTGCCTTCTTCTTCATTTGTTTCTTCCTCCCCTTCTTCCTCTTCGCCTGGTGAAAGTATCGGTACTAGTAACCAGGTGGCTAAGAGGAAGAAGAAAGGGAAGAAGAAGAAAAAGAAGCAAATTCAGCAAAGGGCCAACCAAGCAACCATTGCTTTGAATGCAACATCTGATGAGAAACCGCCCGTCAAGCCTCACAAAGTTCGATATCCATGCAAACTTTGTGCGGGAGACCATCTTCTTCGAAATTGTCCTGATATTCCTCAAATCTTAGAAGAATGGTCTTCTCATTCACATCATCCCGTGTCATCAACCTCTGGAGATCATGTTGGTGACACACCATCAACTAGTGATAGTAAAGTTCATGGAAAGAAGGGAAAAGTCAAGTTTCCATGTAGGTTATGTGAAGGGAATCACCCCATTCACCTTTGTCCCTACCAAGATGAAGCCAAAAGAGTGTTGGATGACCATCTTGCTTCAACACAGTGACTTCCATCTGGTTACAGGAAACTCTCCCTAAATCCTTTACTAGTTGATGAATTGACTGACCAAAATCAACCGTCAGTCGAAACCATTCTCTCTGAAAGTGAATCCTATGAGTCTATACACGATCCAAATCAATAGGTCGAGGTAATAGTTGACCCGATTTCACCTTCAGTAAATCGTATCTTTTCCGAAGAGAGTGAACATGATACCACTCAAGTTCTTTTTGTTTCTTCAGATTCAAATGAGCTTGGGGGTAGTCCTCTTGTTCCATCAAGACAGGAGGAAAATCATCTAGTTCTCATAACTCAAGGGGTTAATTCTCCTATTTCTATGGGACCCCCTCCAAGTAGTCTAGTCACTTCCTTTGATTGGAATCGACTAGCAGGATTCCGCCTTTCTTCTTATGTGCCTTTCCAGATCATAGTACAAGTTTTTAAAATGATTGTATCTGGCACTATTATAGATGAAGGTGCATCTATGAGTAACCTTTCCTCACCTACTTAGCAAGCGCTTGGTTCACCATCGCTTGTGCCTGTCACACAAAATCTGTTGGGTTTTAACAGAGGAACGAGTTGATCATTAGGGATCCTCCCTTAGTTACCTATTACTTTGGGAGGAAAAACCGTTTATCTCAGCGTGATGGTAGTCCCAGGACCTTTAGATTACAATTTACTTCTTGGGCGCGACTATGTTTATGACATGGGAGCTATTGTTTCAACACTCTTTCGAGTTATTTGTTTCCCGCATGAAGGAAAAATTGTCATCTTTGACCAGCTTTCATTTCTCGGTCCAAATATAGCTCCTAGGCAACCATCATCCCTAAATGGTCCTTTTGTACCAATAGTATCATCCCCGCCACGGGTTAATTATGTGGCAGCCTGTTCCATACCTACATCGATTGACAATTAATTCAGTGATGTTGTACACATATACTGGGGGCGTTAGAACCAAATCTCTCCTTCAAGACTTCTTATGAATTCTGATAAGGTATCCGAGGATAGTTCATTGTCTTATGTCAACCTTGTTAAAAAATGAAACAAGGGGTCTAAGGATAGTTCGTTGTCATGTGTCAACCTCGTTAAACAATGAAACAAGGGGTTCGAGGATAGTTCATTATCTTGTGTCAAGCTCGTTAAAAATGAAACAAGGAGTTCGAGGATAGTTCTTTTACTATGTCAACCTCATTAAAAAATGAAACAGGTCCATGAGGACAGTTCTTTACTGTGTCAACCTCGTTAAAAAATGAAACAGGCCAATGAGCATAGTTTCTTGTCTTGTGTCAAGCTCGTTAAAAAATGAGCAGAGTTTCTTGTCTTGTGTCAATCTCATTTAAAAATGAAACAAGGTCCCAAGTTCCAAGTCGAGTCTCTGATTAGATCTCGTAAAATCCCAGTCGGGTCTTTCACTTGATCTCGTAAAAGAACCTTCATTCCATCCACCTGATTGCCATGAGTAGTCTACTTAGGTGAATGTAATGAAGCTTGGGGGGCATGCGCCTAATGGTAAAGATAAGTTTCCCTGTAGGTTATGTGAAGGGAATCACCCCATTCACCTTTGTCCCTATCTGGACGAAGCCAAAAAGGTGTTGGATAACCGTCCTGCTTCACCGCAGCAACTTCCATCTGGTTACAGGAGACTCTCCCTTTCATCATGTTGGGGGCATGTAAACCATTTTCAAGCATAATTTTTCGTTTCAAGCTTGTGTTAAAATGAAATTGAATCCAAGCATAGTTTTTCATTTCAAGCTTGTGTAAACATGAAACTGAATCCAAGCATAGTTCCCTATGGTTCAAGCTTGTCTAAAAATGAACCCATTTCCATTTTAACCCTCGTGATTGTCATTCTATTAGCCTTTTCTATCAAATGAACTTTGGTTGTTTTCATTCCATCACCACCATCTCTTTGGCCGATCATATGCTTTCACTTGGTTTTTTTACCCTTTTTGAGGAATAGTTGCAATGAGTGGTCTTATTAGCCAGCCTCTTCACATAAATCAACATGTTTTGAGAAGTTCCAACCTCATCGGAACTAGTTGCTACCCTAGACACCACTCGTTCCTCAAAATAGAGTCCTCTTTATACTCTTTTCAGACTCTTAAATAAGAAAAGATAGTCGAGCGCTTGCCTTTTCCAGCTCGTTAAAGTATTGGAAATGACATCTGTCTTGTATTATTTTATCCTTTTTCGGACCTGAGGGATTATTTTACGAAAAAGAGCTTATGGAGTTTTCCTTTCGTCTCTTTTCAAACTCTCTAAACATGAAAAGGACCGAGTTCTCCTTGTCGTTAAACTCATTAAAATAATAGCGACCAACTTGTCCATTTAGACAAGACCGAGTTTCACCATCGCTAGACTCGTTAAAACATCAAATAGCGATGGGTTTGCCCAAAGGCCGAATTATAGAACAAGCATATGTTATCCTCCTCAAGCTTGATAAAAAATAAAGAGGTACTGGTCAGCAATGACTAGGGAAAATGGGAAAAATCTTGAAAACTTATGGTAGCGAGTCGCTCTTGAACATGACACTTTCACTTCATCGCTGTGATTAAGTTGGGTTGGGACATTCTGTTTGATGGTTATCATACCGTTGGTATATCACACCATCCATCACTTTTGTTTTGGGTCAACACTACCAATTCATCTCAGTGTCACCAATATGTTCGAGAGAAGTCATCCAGTTAAAGTATCATCCGTTGCAATACTACAAACCTCCATTTTCATGACTGCCATTCCTGAACCTTGTGTCGTTAGTTTGTTTTCATCTCCAAAAATCATTTACTTCATTTTGTGTCGTAGATATGGGATACATCAAGGCCCTCCTATGATGAGTCGCTTCTTGTCGACATCAGCTCATCATCCAATAAGTTGACTTAGAAACGCCCTTTCATTGCTTTGAAGCTTGCATACATCAATGGCAAGTTTCTCTCTTCCGGCGATAGGTTGACATCAATGGCCTTCGACCGAAATATTTTGCATGGTGTTCGACATCAAATCATCTATTCACACCACGCAAAATGTACTGTAGTACCTTGAGGATCATCATCATTATCGGTGATCCCTCTCACGCTTGTTAACAACTCACATCATTGGCTGGTAATTAGGCAATGTCTCTCCATGTTCGACCTCAAAACATCTTTTCACATGGTTAGACTTGTACATTGAGTGAAGATTGAACGAGTTTGAAGACCTCGGATCTAGTTTCATCCATCTGGGCTACGATATATTCAGGAGTACCAAATCAAATGTACAAAGGCTTTACATAGATGGTCATCCTAATCATGGATCACAAGTCTATATCTGTAGACGACTATCTGATCTATGTACATGTAATGAAAGTTTATAAGCTGAGCATGGGAATGCCTCCCTCAGCTAGTTCATGAGAAAATCATATTATCATGATGTATTGTATTGTAATTGATGCAGGTCACCTTCCAGTTCGAAACTTCCGATCCTCATGATAAAGCATTTCACCCGACATAGATATTTACGACCTCATGCTTTAGGGGGAAACTGTTACAGACATATTTGGGCACATCAACCCCAACTCACATGTCGATGATATTAGGGTTCATCAACCCCTAATATAGTTGTTTTATGCCCTAAAGAAACTTAGTCCTCTGAATGCCTCATTCCCTGAAAGTTCCATCATAAAATTAATCCAAAAGTGCCTCAAAGGAATCATTGTAGAAAACCTTATGTTAGGGTGTTATGCATAGCAGGTGCCACACCGTCAAAGTGCTATGCATCGCAGTTTGGCCCTCTTTAGGGGGCGATGGTCGAGCTTAGACAAAATTCTGGGACAGTTTGAGGAATCAGTTACTCATGGAAACCTCTAGAAGCTTCTCCAGTTCCACCTGCCCCTCTAAGTTCGCCCAAGGATGACTAAAGGAACTAGGAAACATCCACCTATTCCCCTCTTTCATGGAACCAATTCCTAAAAATAGAAATGCATTCATCATCATGATGATGAATTAACCTCCTTCACTCATCTATAAATGGATCCCTCATCCAAGAGATCTGAAGGCTGAATTTTTCTAAGTGATAAGGAAGTGCTGATGGTTTTAGTATTGAGGCAAAGTATTGTTGTAATGTTGGAATTTCTTGCTGCTCATGAGGTGAAGAAGGTTTGAAACTGGGAGGATGGCACTGGATTGGACTTATGGGTTGTAATCCTCCTTTCCATTAATAAAGCTTTTCAAGATTTTTCCCCTATGATTGCGTAATCTTTCAATGCAATTATATGTTTATCATACTTTCGATTCTGGGATGTTTATGAATTATGGATCATTATGCTTTGACGGGTCTATGTTTCTATAATTGCGTAGGTACTCTGCAAGCGTATTAAGTATGGGGAGGAGTAACAAGATCGGCCAAAGGAGAGAGAGATCAAACGAGGAATCAAGCAGAAGTTACAGGTTGGCTGTTTATAATCTTTCTCTTATCCGTCATTCATAGGAAAAATAGTGAATTGTTGTAACTGTTCTTTCCAGGTTAGTTGCGAAGCCTAGAGGGTTAGAATTTATTAGAAATACTAATTTTCTCGGAAACACTTTTCTCTCTGGCAGTACTACCCTGATGGGCAACATCCATTTACCAGTTATGATGGCCCGCAACAGTCTTATGCTGGGGTGAACCCTTTTATTCACCAGCAGGTGCATCATTCCACTCCTTCTACGGGGGAACCACACGGTTGGTCAGGTGCTTCTCTAGCCTATGACCCATTTAGTAAGCTTCAAAATCCTTTTTTATATTCTCTCGATTTATCGGATTTGGTGAAATTGACTAATGACCCCATCCGTCATGATCCTTGGTGGCTACCCATGCCTACTAAATTACCATATGATATTCCAAGTTTGAAGGAAAACCTGGGGAGAATCCATCCACGCATATTACCACTTATAATTTTTGGTGTTCATCCAATTCTTTAGTGGATGATTCTATTAAGCTTTGCTTATTCCAGCATACGTTGATTGGGGATGCCACAAAGTGGTATATCGAGTTAGATATTGCATCCTATGGTGACTTTTCCTCTCTTGCTCAAACTTTCTCGACACACTTCCAGTTTCCCACTCAATATGATATCGACTCTAACCTCTTTTCCAATTTCAAGCAAGAAATTGCCAAGTTGATCTCTGATCATATTTATGAGTGGCGTCGTCGCAAGCGGTTAGTAAGAACCAAGTTTTCAGCAGGATCTCATTGATGTCGCATGCATGACAATGTTTTCGCACCGACAGTTGCCATTATGGCGACCCACCTCACACACATGCATTTTTTCCCATTTTCTTAATCTTGCACCTGTTGTTTGCATGCATGATCATTCACTCTTGTATACACTCAGTATCACCATGCATTCAGTCTTCTCATGTTTTCAGTCGCCCATCGATGGGTCTGGGCTACCTTGGCTCGGATCTTGCCTTGTCTGACTAACATTGCACATTTTTGGAAGTGAAGGCTCTGACTTCCCTCCAGAAATTCTGCAAGTTTGGCCCAACACTGACCTTCGGGCTTGCATTGCGCAATTCTAGGAGGTAGTGCTTTGCTGGCCCCAGAAATTGCGAAATGCAGTTTGCTGGTTTGCATGACACTATAAAATGAAATTTCACATTGCGCAGTTTCAGTCCTCAGCAAGCTAGGCTAGAATATGCATTGCACAGTTCCAGTAGTCAGTCAGCCTCCCGATAACCCGAATTGTGCCTTGCTCAGTTTTGGCAGTCAGTCTCCCAGCCTCTCGGTGAAAATTGTGCAATCTTCATAGACAGCCACACAGGTATGTTATATGTCAATCCTTCAGTTTGTTTTGGTTTTCAACTCACAGATTACTTTCCATGAGTGTTGCTATGTCTCCAGGTATCACAAGTGTTTGTCCACCTCTCAGCAGCATGAGTACAATGGTTTCCAGGAGGGCAAGGTCAAAGACACTGTTGAGAGCGCAACTTGGGATGAAGTTGCTCAAGTGTCTATGAACTTTCCTATCTATGAAAGCATCAAGTTTTTCATGGACAAGGATATGAAGATAAAATGGAAGAATCATCATAGCAAGAAGCACCATCAGCAATAGCAGAAGGTAGAACACTTGCGTGTGACAAATGCAAGAGGAAGGTTCTTGACAGCATTGAGGTGGAGCAAAGTTGCAAGCTCAAGCAGATCCACTTGTGATGAAAGCAGATTTGGAGATTGAGGCTATGAGGTGACAACGCGACAAGAGGATCACGTGAAGGCAGAGAGAGAAATAGAGAAGGAGTTATAGGTGCTGAAGCAACAACTCAAGGAAGAACATGAGTTACACAGACAACAGAAGGAGTTGCAGCGGGAATACGCACAATAGGAGGCGCAACATACACGGATTGATGAAACAAAGCCCATACAGATTATGGACCCATGAAGCAGTTGGCATGGAGAAGATAAGGTGAGCAGTGTTGTTGATCACATGCAAGGGTATTCAGGAGCATGGATGTCATTGTGTGCACGCATGCGATCCCACCCATTTGGCACACTAACCAAGGCAAAGACAAGAAGCAAGTCTGACTGGAGCTGAACATGTATTTTGACAAGTTGATGCACATGGTCACCAACACACACTTGGAGATCAACACAAACTATGCAACAATATTTTGTTGGTCCAGCTACACTCAAGACGATGATGTGCATGTTATCAAATGAGTTGGACAAAGGAGGGTCCATATCAAGTGTACTCGGATGCAACGGAGGCAAGAGTTCGCTTTCAACAGGATATCACCATTGTGCGCACGGACACCATCACGAACGACCAATCTTGGCATCGGTTCGCCACCATTGATCATCGCAAGGATGTAGAAGAGTTGGTCTTCCCACAACTGTCCAAGTCTTAGTGATGTCTTGCATGGTGTGCTCAAGCCTATTTTGTCTCACATGGGTACATGTGCAGATTGGATGTAACATATTGTAAAGTGGAAGTCCAAGTGTCAATAGTTGAATGTAACAGTCATAGAGTAGTTGAAGAGTCATGAGGGTAGGTGAACAGTCACAAAGGGGAATGTCAAGGGTCACCCCACCCTTTGCTATTTATAGTACCTCATAACTCATTGTATAGGCTTTTGGTTAGCCAAGCTTCCGATAGGAGTATCTTAGAGAAAGCTTGGAGAGTATTGTAACGAGCCTTGGCTTATCCATAGTGCAAAGCTAGTACATCTCTTTGGAGGAGAAGGCGGTGGTAAATGTAACATTCCACTATTGGGACTAGTGGTCAGTCATGGTTGTAATGTATGATTGGAACTTTCACTTCTTAATATAACAGAGCCAACATGTTTCATGCATATATTGTTATTGTATTTCAGTTATCTTGGTTACTCTAATGATATATGTATTTGTTTGCTTACACATGCATATATGGACTCTTACTGTATAAGTATGTATGAATCTTACTGAGATGTGCTGTTGGTTTAACCATCACTTTGGATTGTTAGCTTACTTGCTTTCTAGTTTGTGATGTATTTTTGCTCGTGTGTTCCCTTCTTAGCCGCGTGCTTTCACAGGTTTCCAAGGGGCGCACTCACCCCATTCTGTGTGTGTTAGAACCGTTCATGCACCTTCCTTGGATTGTTGCACATGTCACACCCTTGCTACCGACAATGACATCTTACTTGCCTTTGCGTGCAACCACAGTCAAGGCAATACAGTACGGCCCACTGCTGGGACTCCTACACCAAACGGTCTAAGGTCTAGTTGGGACTTCTTACTGGGGAGATCCCTTGACATGTTGGTGGGTCTAGCACCGTCAACATTTTGGTGCTGGAAGGAGGGCCAGATGACAAGTTGTGTCCTCTCATCCATTTTTGAATCTTTTCACATCCGTCATGGATACTGTAACACTCATCCCTTAGCAATGTTTTTTGCATGCCGAACCTCTCGACATCACGAGGGAGTTTACTGATCTCTTGTCTGAATTCACGTATGATGGTGAAGGCGAAGTAGCCTGGCCAGATTACTTAGAAGACTTCTATGCATTCCTTGAGGATGAAGATGAGTTTTATGCAGAAGAGGTCAGCGTGTTGCTTTCATACACACTTCACGAATCCCGACTACGGTGGTGCTGGAGTCTGCCACCCGGTAGCATGCACTCACTTGAGAAGTTCTGTGATCTCATCAAATCTACTTTCCATCATTTTGATCCATAACCTCTTGATAAAAAATTGTTAAAACAACAGAAGACCCTAGAAGAATCACCTATGTATTTTTGGGACCGCTTCTATGTACTGCAGTTTGAAGCTCTAAAAAGTAAGATGAAATTCCAATATCTCATGGAAAGATTTGAATATTGTCTTACCAAATTTGTCAATCCTAAGAATAATTTCAAGCCCAAGCCTCACTCAACATAATTTGGTGATGGAGCTGCACAATCACAGACGGACATTGTCGCTGTCACAAGTGACTGTCTGCCGTCCCCTCATCAAACAACTCCACCACTGCAGAGTGATGTGGGAGAACATGCACACACGTCTGTTTAACTGTCACATCCTCCCAACATCATTTCGCTCCATTTCCGAATAGAGTTGGTTGCTAATCCCATGGGTTGTCACATGTATTTTGTACCTCAACCTTTGTCTTCGTATTATGATGATCCTCTGAATTTCACTGTCTTGTGTTCTTCCATTCCGAACTCTACACTTGTTGTGAACGAGGATCAAGCTATCGATAAAGTTGGTGTTCACAACCAACCTATGCTGTCATTCACCAAGAGTATGGTTGGGAGCCTAAACATCAACTCGCGGTGAAGGATGATTTCCTTCTGTCTGCGCCTCCTCCATTTTTCCCTGACATCCTTGGTGATTATGCCATCCCTGATTTCGCATGTGTATATTCGTCTACAGATGCACCCATTGTTGATCATTCGCAGAAAACAATGGATGTCAGTCCATCATCTGACAATGGAGAGGACAAATCATTCACTGAAGATCCACTTGATTTTTCATCTGCTTTTTCCGGAAATGTAGAGGGTGAACATTCTTGCTTTTCATCTACCCCTCTGTGTGATTCATCAAATCATGAGCATGTCGACAAACATCCTGAATTTTATGATATTGGTTGTTGTGATATCTCTACTTCTTCATCCGATCATGATGTTGATTCAATCATTGTTAATATGTCTAAGAAATTAGTCTACGATGATCTATCTGTTGACGAAGTCGAAACCCCGCAGACCATCGAGGCACTTCAGCCCGAGCTGATGGTTATGTCAAGTCCTCACTGTCCTGAGGTTGGTTTCACTTCTGATCAGGAAATTGTTGAAACACTCGAGGCTCCTCATCACTCATCTGTATGCACTGAAGGTCAATCTAACAGTCATATTTCGCTTCCTCCACTCGAACTACATGATCCCATCGATCATGCATTGGAGGAATCTCACACAGAAATCACACTTGCACAACATAAGTGGTATACCTTTCTCACATTTGCTTGCATGTCATAGTCAAGAGAATGCGTACACTTAACATCTGCACGTAGTGTCACACAACACAATGGTAATTCCACGGACTGCATGTCATTCACTTCCACTCGTTTTTGTTCTGTGGATGCATTTAAACTCGGAGTGTGTATGTCTTCATTGCTATATCTTTATTTATTATTGGTTTGCACAGCTGTGTTGTTCGCGAACCATGCCTTTACCAACATGGTTCGACCAATGCACTAGTGGCTGCATTGGAAGTATCACTTTACATAAGTAGACCCATGCACCGTTAGCTTAGGAGTAGGAGTAGTGTTTTCTTTTGGTTTGTTTGCTTGCATGCATGTTTGCTTCTTACTTTTCATGTTTGTTTGTTTGCCTGCTTGTTTTCTTACTCTCTTTTATATGCATTTACTTATTCTTTTGCTTTGTTTTGTTGTTTGTTTGCTTGTTTAAGTTTGTAGGTTAGTTTCACATGACACCGTGTGTGACTCTTGAAACAAGTTGTTTAAAGTACAAGAGGACTTGTGCAATTACCAATACTTGGTTATCTGTCGTCCTGCATCTACATGAAGAACTTGTTGTCTTCAGTCCATGATACACCAATGGAAAATACATGATGTTCGAAGTGAACCTTGGTAAAATCAAAATGCTTGCGCACTAACTAGTATCACCTACTCTAGTCGGTTGTTTTGGGTTAATCCTTGTCAGCTTAGTCAAGTAGAGTAAGGGGAGGGGGAAACTTTAACAAGAACGTCAGAGGTATATATATAAACTACTTCTCTAAAGGAACAACCTATTATGCTCTCAATAAGTCAGGATCCCTATTCCGCCTCTGAAATGAATAAGTGCTATGCACAGTTATGAAAAAATGAAAATGTGAAAAAGTTTTCGAAAAAATGAAAATGAATAAGGTGAAAGAAGAGAAAGGGTTCCTGCACAGAGAGGTGATACAAGTAACTCCACCGGGGTACTGACCAGGCTCGTTGGCAGCGAATCGATGCTTGTGTTCCTGCATGACTCCGCCGAGGTACAATCCAGGCCTGATGGCAGTGGAGCAACACTAGAGATGAAAACTTAAACTTTGACTATCATATGGCTTGTGCACCAACATACCCCTCATCCCAATTGAAACAACTGTGTTGGCTTGTCTTGGAATGTGTGTCAACCGATCAAGAGCATGTTAGATGTTACATCTTACAATCAAGCAAGTGTGGAAGCCGAAATGATCAGAGAACTGAACAATACTTCTGGAGGTGTTAGACTTTCTTTTCATGAACAAGGCCCATGTAGAGAGATGGAGATCTACTAGTGTGTCACCAAGTGTTGTATTGGCTACAAACACCCTCCAAAATTTTCCCTTAGCTTCGTTTTGGAGCCTTCCTACCAACCATCCTTAGGAACATGTCTTACACTATCAAGTACATAGGCTTCAACTGTGTTTCAATGGCCTGCCGGCCTGTGCATGCTAGCTTGTCTCTCTCCCTCCCATAGGTCTACATTCCAGACTTAAGTTAATTAATGGCTGAGCAACTCCGTCAGAAAATTGCACAATTGTGGAGGGGAACTAGTCTTCTCTCCAGAAATTGCGCAAATCTACTGGGTAACCTACTGGGCTCAGAAATTGCACAATACAGTCAGACAGGATTCCTTGAGAAAATTGTGAAATTTGGCCCAGCACTACAGCTCAGCGCAGAAATTGTGCAATTTTGGGTAGCAGTCACTTGCTCCTCCCAGAAATTGCTCAATCCCTTTAGGACAGCCAGCCCAACTCCTCCCAAAAATTGCACAAAATCCTCTCTCAGTCAAGCAGGTTGTTGCATGAGCCTTCAAGTTAACCAATTCCATCGAAGGCCGAGAAAAAATGATTTGCATGCATGGGATGATTTTCCCGAAATAGAAAAGGAAGCATGCAAAGGCATCCCTAGATTTAGGGATCTATTTTTAGCAATTGGAGACTGCATGCAAAGATCATTTTAGAAACCTCCCGCCAAGTTTCGTTTTTACCTAGATTTGTGGCATGCACGTCATAACCTCGATCTTATCAAAACTTATGAATCGGACGTTGCAAAGCTCATTCCTCACATTGTTCTTGTAGCTCTGACATCCCACATCGCATCCAGGAATATTCGACACTTTCAACTTAGTTGTTTCAGGGTAAGTTTGCTTCTCATGTCTTGCGCCGTGTTTCTGTTGCTTTTTGTGTTTCGCTTTATGTAAGTATTGTCTACTTGAGTTCAATGAGCACTTGTTCTCATTTTGATGTATGTCATATTGTAGAAGCATCGTTTCAGTTTTTGTTTGCATCTCAATGTTGTCGCATGCATGACACTGTTTTCGCACCGATGGTCGCTATTGCGGTGACTTGCCTCAAACACATGCATGTTTTCCCATTTTCTGAATCCTGCACCTACTATTTGCATGCTTTATCATTCACTCTTGTTTACACTCAGTATCACCATGCATTTAGTCTTCTCATGTTTTTAGTCGCCTGTCGGCAAGTCTGGGCTACCTTGGCACAAACCTTTCCTTTCCCGGCTAGAATTGCGCATTTCTGGGAGTGAAGGTTCTTGCTTCCCTCCAGAAATTGCTCACGTTTGGCCCAACACTGACCTCTAGGTTTGCATTGTGCAATTTTGGGAGGCAGTGCTTTTCTGGCCCTAGAAACTACAAAATGCAGTTTGTTGGTTTGCATGCCACTGCTGACTGAAATTACGCATTGCGCAATTTCAGTCCTCAGTAGGCCACGTTGGACTATGCATTGCACAGTTCCAGTAGTTAGTCAGCCTCCCAATAGCCCAGATTATGCCTTGCGCAGTTTTGGCAATCAATCTCCTAGCCTCCCGGTGAAAATTGCGCAATCTTCACAGACAACCACACAGGTATGTTGTATGTTAGTCCTTCAGTTCTTTTTTGTTTTCAAATAATAGATTTCTTTCCATGAGTGTTGATATGTCTCTAGGTATCACAGGTGTTCATCCACCTCTCAGTAGCATGAGTACAATGGTTTCCAGGAGGGAAGGGTCAAAGACGCCTTTGAGAGCGCAACTGGGGATGTAGTCGATCAAGTGTTTATGAACTTTCCTATTTATAAAGACATCAAGTTGTTCATGGACAAGGATATAAAGATAAAATGGAAGCAACATCACAATGAGAAGCACCATCAGCAACAGCAGAAGGTAGCACACCTGCATGCGACAAATGTAAGCGGAAAGTTGTTAACAATGTAGAGGCGGAACAAAGTTGCAAGCTCAAGCAGATCCACTTGTGATGAAAGAAGAATATGAGATTGAGGCTACGAGGGGACGACGCGACAAGAGGCTTATGTGATGGTAGAGAGAGAAACAAAGAAGGATTTATAGGTGTTGAAGCGACAACTCAAGGAAGAACAAGAGTTGCATAGACAACAGAAGGAGTTGCAGCAGGAACAAGCACAACAGGAGGTGCAACATACACGGACTGATGAAACAACACCCATACAGGTTATGGAGCCATCTAGCAGCTGACATGGAGTAGACAGGGTTAGTGTTGTCATTCGCATGCAACGGTATTCAGGAGCATGGATGGCATTGTGCGCACAAATGCAATCCCACCCATTTGGCACACTCACCGAGGCAAAGACAAGAAGCAAGTCCGACTGGAGTTGAAATTTTTTTTCGACAACTTGATGTGCATGGTCACCAACACATACTTGGATATCAACACAGACACTATGGATCAGTATGTTGTTGGTCCAGCTGCACTCAAGATGATGATGCGCATGTTATCAGAAAAGTTTGACAAAGGAGCCATATCAAGTGTACCCGGATGCAACAGAGGCAAGAATTCTCTTTCAGTAGGATGTCACCATTGAGTGCACAGACACCATCATGGACAACCAAGTTTGGCATCGATTTGCCACCATCGATCATTGCAAGGATGTTGAAGAGTTGGTGTTCCCACAGCTGTCTGAGTTTTAGCGATGTCTTGCATGGCTTTCTCAAGCCTATTTTGTCTCACATGGGTACATGTGCATATTGGATGTAACATCTTGTAAAGTGGAAGTCCAAGTGTCGATAGTTGAATCTAATAGTCATAGAGTAGTTGAAGATTCATGAGGGTAGGTGCACAGTCACAAGGGGGAATCTCAAGGGTTACCCCACCCTTTGCTATTTATAGTACCTCATAACTCATTGTACATGCTTTTGGTTAGCCAAGCTTCCGATAGGAGTATCTTAGAGAAAGCTTGGAGAGTATTATAATGAGCCTTGGCTTCTCCACAGTGTAGAGCTAGTACATCTCTTTGGAGGAGCAAGTGGCAATGACTGTAACGTTCCGCTATCGAGACTAGTGGTTGGTCATGGTTGTAATGTATGATTGGAACTTTCACTTCTTAATATAAAAGAGCCAGGACATTTCATGCATATATTATTATTGTATTTCAGCTATCTTGGTTACTCTAATGATATATGTATCTGTTTGCTTATGCATGCATGTATGGACTCTTTCTGTATAAGTATGTATGAATCTTATTGAGATGTGTTGTTGGTTTAACCATCACTTTGGGTTGTTAGCTTATTTTATTTCCAGTTTGTGATTCATCTTTGCTCGTGTGTTCTGTTCTTAGCCGCGTGCTTTCATAGGTTTCCAAGGAGTGCACTCACCCCACTCTCTGTGTGTTAGAACCATTCATGCACCTTCCTTGGCTTGCTGCACATGTCACACCCTTGCTACCAACAAGGACATCTTACTTGCCTCTGTGCGCAACCGCGGTCAAGGCGATACCATACGACCCACTGTTGGGACTCTGTCAGGCGGAAAGAGTCGATTGTGCGGACACAACCAACCTCCCTAGGAGCCTAAGACTCTCTAGTGACAAACAAGACAAACTAGAACTATCCTTCTCTAAACATGCATTATAATATGAGAAATCAAGTGTTTTGTTCTTACCTTTGTCCAAACGCTGTTGTAGAAGTCCAAGCTTTGTTGATCTGGATGAGCTCCTCCTTTTCTCCAAAACCTGCAATCACAAACAATCAAACAATTACCAAGCACTTGCATCTCATATAATAAAACATATATTCAACATGCAGACCAAGGAACACATGAAATAACTCATTAACACAAGCTATTGAGAAAAATGAACCAGTTTGTATTAATAACGAAACAAAGAAACTCTTACAACCTGGCCTTGGTGTTGTGCAAGCTCCTTCCAGGGTCCACAAGAGTCTTCCTTTACTTTGACAAAGCTCACCCACTTCCAAATAGAACAAGCAAAGATGGCAATCTCTCCTCACAAGCTTCTAAATGGGAGTTCTAATTCCTGCAGCATTTACCCTTAGAAATGTATAGCTTTCAACCTCTCCTCCCTCTGGCTCAATGCCTTTATTTATAGTGCTGTAAAGAGGTTATTCAGGTCCACCATCAATGGGATAATCCCCCTCTTTGGGTGGGATAGCTCCCTTATTGATGGGATAAGTTCCTCCTTAATAGGGATACATGAACCAACTGGAGGTGCATCCATTTCATCAAACCGACCTCTAGAAAGTTCTAGAAGTAACCACAAGTAACTTTTTTAAGATGAAACTTGCGCATTTTGCCTTTTACAGAAGGACGCACCTGTCCCTTAACATACAGAGCGTCCTAGGACGCAGCCTTTGTGAACATTGTGAGCGTCCCCGCAGGTAAGGCTTGAGAGAACCTGCGTCCCCAGAGATAAACACATTTTTTACAAGACTTTCTCTCTTCTTTGAGTTTGAGATGGATAGCAGAGGCATAAGACTTGCCTAAGAGGGTAGCATGACTGTTGATTGAGCCATACTAACTGTAAATAGTCATGGTGACATGCAGAAAGAGTCGATTGTGCGGACACAACCAACCTCCCTAGGAGCCTAAGACTCTCTAGTGACAAACAAGACAAACTAGAACTATCCTTCTCTAAACATGCATTATAATATGAGAAATCAAGTGTTTTGTTCTTACCTTTGTCCAAATGCTGTTGTAGAAGTCCAAGCTTTGTTGATCTGGATGAGCTCCTCCTTTTCTCCAAAACCTACAATCACCAACAGTCAAACAATTAAATAGCACCTGATTATAACATAAAACAAAGCATATTCAACATATAGACCAAGGAGTACATGAAATAACTCATAAACAACAAGTTATTGAGAAGAATGGACCAATTTGCATTAAAGGTAATCAAAAGGAACCATTACAACCTGAGCCTTGGTGTTGTGCAAGCTCCTTCCAGGGTCCACAAGAGTCTTCCTTTACTTTGACAAAGCTCACCCACTTCCAAATAGAACAAGCAAAGATGGAAATCTCTCCTCACAAGCTTCTAAATGGGAGTCCTAATTCCTGCAGCATTTACCCTTAGAAATGTATAGCTTTCAACCTCTCCTCCCTCTGGCTCAATGCCTTTATTTATAGTGCTGTAAAGAGGTTATTCAGGTCCACCATCAATGGGATAATCCCCCTCTTTGGGTGGGATAGCTCCCTTATTGATGGGATAAGTTCCTCCTTAATAGGGATACATGAACCAACTGGAGGCGCATCCATTTCATCAAACCGACCTCTAGAAAGTTCTAGAAGTAACCACAAGTAACTTTTTTAAGATGAAACTTGCGCATTTTGCCTTTTACAGAAGGACGCACCTGTCCCTTAACATACAGAGCGTCCTAGGACGCAGCCTTTGTGAACATTGTGAGCGTCCCCGCAGGTAAGGCTTGAGAGAACCTGCGTCCCCAGAGATAAACACATTTTTTACAAGACTTTCTCTCTTCTTTGAGTTTGAGATGGATAGCAGAGGCATAAGACTTGCCTAAGAGGGTAGCATGACTGTTGATTGAGCCATACTAACTGTAAATAGTCATGGTGACATTTTTTAGTGTAACAGATTGCCCCCTAAAGTGCGAAGCCTGGAATAGATTAGGGTTTTGTAATTCTAGGAAGGGTGAAGCGCTTTATCATTTCAAGGATTGTCTTGTGGATGACCTGGTTGGAACCTGCAATTTTCAACACAAAATACATGGATAAGATTATATCATCACTGAGGTAGGCATTCCCATACTCAGATTAAAACTTTAACTAACAGACTAACTACTCTGATACAGGAATGATCTTGCAGTACATCATAATCATAGACTTTTGTAGACACAGTATGGGCGCAGCCATCTGTTTAAGATTAGTCTACTTAGATAATGAATACAAAACTCCTCGCAGCCTGGATGGTGGAAACTAGATCCAGGGTCTTCATTTCTACTTCTCAAATTGGTACGATTCTAGCCATGCGAATAAATGAGTTGATGTCGAACATGGTAGAAACCACTTGATTACCAGTCGATGATGTAAACTGTTAACAAGCGTGAGAGAGACCACCAGTAATGTCAATGGTTCTCAAAGTACCCAGTACAATCCATGAGATGTGAATGAATGAGTTGATGTCGAACATTTCACGGAATCCTTTGATCGAAAGTCAATGATGTAAACTGACGTCAAAGGCGAGAAACCTGCCATTGATGCATGTAGACTTCAAGGTACTGACGATTTCTAAGTCATCTCTCTAGATAATGTGCTGATGTCGATAGAAAGCAACTCGTTGCAGGCAAGCCCACAACACGAAATCATTGTTCAAGTTGAAGAAATGTTGCTGTAAGGACTGACTCAGGGATGGTCAAATGGATGACAAGTATTTTGCAGATGAAAGTTTTGCTTGCAGACCTCTTGAACACATAACGACACGACAGATGGCTTGGTGACAAATAACTCAAAGTTAATCCCCGGAACCCGGTTAAAGACTTTCAAAGTGGTTTGATCAACTGTGAGGTAAAAGATTTCCCAACCCAGGTGAATGAAAAGTGTCGTGTTCAAGAGTGGTAATAAAGTTTCTTTTGAGACAAAAGGTAACAAACAGGTTCATTCTTCTCTTTTTCCCCCACCATTTCTGGCAAGTACCTCTTTATTTTTGACAAGCTTGAGGAGGATAACATATGCTTGATTATAAGCTCATCCTTCGGATGAGTCCAACCTAGTTTTGATTCGAACCCTAGGAAGGAGTGGTTCGTTCCTGTTTGTAATTGAACAGGTCCTTTACTGTGAAATGTTTAACGAGCCCAGTATAGGAGAAACTCGGTGTTTTTCAATTTTAGAGAGTCTGAAAAACTTAAGAAGACTCCAAGTTGAACTTTTTCGTAGATTTGTGTCCCTCAAGCCCGAAAAAGTATAAAATAATACCTGGGGGAACCGCTTGATCTTGCGATCAAGGAGTACTTTCATAATTAGTGTCACTGACCTGAAAAGTAAAAAGCGATCAAGGACACGTCGTTTTATTTCCGTATCGAGTTTGAAACGACAAAAACCCGGCAATCTTTTCCTGATTCTACGGTCAGAAAAGAGCTATAAGGGGACCGTCTTTTAATTCCGTTTTAACGAGTGTAAAAGAAATGCTCGGCAATCTTTTCATGTTTTAAGAGTCTGAAAAGGGCTTAAAAGAGAACTCCAAGGTTTCACTTTTTCGTAAATTTTAATGAGTTCGAAAAAGGGATAAAAATGTACTCATATGGCCGACTTTCAATTTCATTTACGAGCAGGAAAGGACGGAAAGAACTCGGCGTTTTCATTTGTTTTACGAGAATGAAAGATAGCAAAATAATCTCGAGATTTTCATGAGTTTAACGAGTCTTGAAAATAACTGAAATTGACTCGAAATAGGTTTCATTTTTACAAAAGCTTGAAACAAAGAAAAACTGTGCTTCAAAGTAGTTTCATTTTTACACAAGCTTGAAACAGAGAGAAAACTGTGCTTGATGCCCCCTAAGCGTAATTGCTAGAGCGCATGCCCCCCAACTTCATTTCATTCAACTAAGTACAAGCTGGATGGAATGAAGATTCATGAATGAGATCATTTGAAAGACTCGACCTAAAACTGTAAGAAAATTATGCAAAACACTGAAATAACTAACCTAAATATACAACTTAACATTTGCGAGATCTTGTCAAACTCTCGACTCAAGTAGAGGAGGATTTGTTTCATTTTTTAACGAGCTTGACGCAGGAAAAGAACTATGCTCAGATGCGGTTTCATGTTTACGCAAGCTTGAAACGAAAAACTATGCTTGTTATAAGTTCACATGCCCCCAGCATAATGACGCAAATCAAGGTACATGCCCCCTAAGCTTCATTGCATTCAATGAGGTGGATGGAATGAAGCTTTACTTTCAAGATCTTAGAAAGACTCGAGGGAGTTGTTTCATTTTTTAGTGAGGTTGACACAGGAAAAGAACTATCCTCAAAACCCTTGTTTCATTTTTTAAACGAGCTTGACACAAGATAAGGAACTATGCTCATGACTACTCTACAAACTACCTAACAAAAACTTTACTCTAAAAACCTTGATTCATTTTTTAACGAGCTTGACACAAGACAAGGAACTATGCTCATGACTCCTTGTTTCTTTTTTTAATGAGCTTGACACAAGACAAGGAACTATGCTCATGACTCCTTGATTCATTTTTTAATGAGCTTGACACAAGACAAGGAACTATGCTCATAACTACACTCTAAAATCTACCTAACTAACCTATCCTTATTTCATTTTTTAACGAGTTTGACACAAGACAAGGAACTATGCTCAAGACTCCTTGTTTCATTTTTAATGAGCTTGACACAAGATAAGGAACTATGCTCAAAAAGTTCGCATGCCCCCAGTATAATGATGCAAAACGAGGTACATGCCCCCCAGGCTTCATTGCATGCGATGAGTTGGATGGAATGAAGGTTTACTTTCAATATTTAACTTGAAAAGGGAGTTGTTTCATTTTTAAGGAGGTTGACACAAGAAATGAACTATCCTTCTACCTGATTCATTTTTTAATGAGGTTCACCCAGTAAAAGAAATATCCTCATGCATACTGATTCATTTTTTAACGAGGTTGACACAGTAATAGGAACTTTCCTCACTGCAGCCTGTTTCATTTTTTAACGAGGTTGGTACAGGAAAAAATTATCCTCGAACCATCCAATTTCATTTTTTAACGAGGTTGAGACGGGAACAAACTATCCTCGTAACATTGATCATGGCTTCCAACTGGAAGAAAGACATGTCAATGGACACACCTTGATCATGGCTTCCAAAAGGTCTTCATCAGAAGGAAGAATAGTTCTCTGGAAGGAACACATGTCAAGGGACTCAAAAGGGATAAGAACATCGTGTTCAAGTAATCCCCTAGAGTTCTCCATGTCAATTACCGGATCTAAATCAAAGGAAGATGAGCAAATAGTGAGAGGCTCACTTATATCGGTAACTGAAAACATGGGACCAGTTGCCACATAATTAACCCGTGGCAGGGTAGATACCACTTTAGAATCAGGAACATTTAGGGGTGTCATATTATTGGTAGTTGAAACAAGACTAGGGAACGAAAGCTGGTCTACAGTCACAATACTGCCATTGTGAGGGAAAGACATCACGCGAAAGAGTGTCGATACGACAGCTTTCATTGCATAAACATAGTCTCGCCCGAGTAAATTGAAATCCAAGGGACCTCGAACTACCATAAGATCAATACAGACAATTTTACCTTCCAAGGTAATAGAAAACTTAGGAAGGATCCCTAAAGGTTCACTAATGGTTCTGTTAAAAGCTTTCAGATTCTGCGTAATAGGCGCAAGCTGAGGGGAACCCAAAGCTTTCCAAACAGTTGAGGATAAAATACTAATAGAAGCACCCTCATCTACCTGAGTACGATGTATGTCCCTACCACCAGCCTTGACAATGATTTGGAAAGGGATGGAGGAAGGAAGACGAGGTTCTGTCAGTCTATTCCAATCAAAGGAAAAGACCTCAGTGCTTGGAGGGGGTTCTATAGAAACAGGTGAAATGCCCCCCGGCATAGAAGAATCTGATGTAACAAGAAGAACTTGAGCAGTATGAAGTTCACTCTCTAAATGGAAAGTGGGATCGACCGAATGTGAAATTGAATCGACCACTTGATCAACTAATGGATCATCAACCTGAGTGACATGAGTTTCACTCTCCAATGGAAGAGTGTGATCGACTGTACTTGAATTTAGATCAATCACTCCGTCAGTTGACGGTAGGTTGGGAGAAAGTTTACGGTAACCAGTTGGAAATTCTTGCTGTGGAACAGTAAGGTTTTCCAACAATTTTGAGGCTTCATCCATGTGAGGGCAAATGTGAGTTTGATGACTCCCTTTGCATAACTTACAAGGAAACCTAACTTTACCCTTTTTCCCAGGAACCTGACTATCACTGGTTGATGGATCAATGGAAAGTTGATGAGATTTTTCTGACCATACTTCCAAGACCTTTGGAATACCAGGACAATTGACAAGGAAGTGGTCACCCTTACAAAGCCTGCAAGGGTATTTGGGTTTACGATGCATGTCGGAATTTTCCTCAACACAACTAACACTTACAGCCATGGTTGGTTGGTTGACTTCTTTCTTATCTTGCTTCTTCTTCTTCTTCTTCTTCTTCCCTTTCTTCTTCTTCTTAGCCTCCTGGTTACTAGCATCAAGGCTCTTACCAGGCGAAGAGGGAGAAATGGAGGAAGAAAAATTAGGCGAAGAAGGAAAAAGGTCAACAGAAGGTTGGTGATGTTGAGATGGTGAACTCTGTTGAGGTGAAGCATCCGGTTGAGGTGGAACAATTGGAGTACTTTGGGCCAACGAAGTTGAAAATAACCATATCGGTAAACCTATTGTAAATCCAGGTAATGACAAAGTAGCCATATAAGGAGGACCAACATTTCCAAAGTAAGGAAAAGTACTAGGATTCTCATTAGGAGGGGTTCCTAGGTTGATAAATTCCGGAACATTTGCCATTATATTCAACTTCTGTGAATTTTATTAAAAATTTAAAACTAAAATTAACAATTCACAATTCACACCTAACAATTAAAATTCACAATTCACACCTATGGTTTCTAAAAGTAAAAACAAACAAATTAACACGCGCTATCAAATCTAGGAGTCAAACCATACACAAACAGTAGCCTTCCGGACCGAAAACACTAGTTGGTGATGAAGCCCAACATCGCCGAATTCAGTACAGAAGTGGTGGGTGGAAGAGTTACCCCGGCAACCTGCTTAATGAATAGACTGGACCAAGTTCCTCCACTTTAACCGTCTCGAGTGAAGTGAACCCCCCGAAAAATCCAAGTGAGTATAACCGACGTCTGCTCCAGGTACAGTGGGATCTTCCCTCCACCGTCACCTTGGGTAGAATCCTAAAGATTATGGTCACTAAGGTTACCAACGGCCACAAGTACACCTGGGGGAACAGTCTAAACTCGGACAGCACGCAAGGGCAGAGTAGCAAGCTCAATCCCCTTACCGGCTCCTTGACAATAATCCAAGGTTTACCGATAAGTGACCCCTGGCTCCTCGACAATGGTTAATCCGAGGTTTACCGTTTGTAATACGTACTGTCTGGCGTCGTTCCCAACGAGGGAGGATGGATCCCCTCACTGGTTCGGACACGAGCTCGTGCTTCTCCTTTAAGAGGAGCTTTCCCAGAGTGTAAATGTAACAATTGGATTTGATTCTATCACAAGATCAGCTACTTGTTTGGTTTTACTGTCTTGGAGAGTTAAGTACTCACCTACTCCAAGACACTAGCCTAAGCTATGTTGGTGCTTCAGAGCCCTAGAAATGTAAAAATTACTAGATGAATTTTAATTAAGCGCTGTGTTATTAAGGCTGTTATTACTCAAATGGGTAAATGGATACGAAACCAATGGTGTTATGACCCGACTCAACTGAATGCAATCGAATATGATAATGTAATCTTTTCAATTCGATGAATCCTAACTAAAGTAAGGAGAGAGTTTCCATTCACTTCCAACAATGCAAAAAATTGATCACTAAGAGAAAATATAACAAATTCTCTAATGCACTAATTTTATCAAGAAAAACTAATGCAAATCAATTCCAAACCAATTTTTTTATTTTTATTTTTGTGTAAATTCAAATCAAAGAAAGCTGATCTAAATCTACAATTGATTTTTCAGAATGTAAACTATGCAATGGTAATCTAAACACAATTCACTTGAAAAGTATGCAAATGTAATCTATGCACATTTTTCATTCATATTCTGAAAATGAGAATTCTAATTATGCAAATGTGATCTATGCAAGAGAATTCTCAAACATAAGATGATTCTAATGTAATCTAAGAACCAATCAAGTGCAAGTCGAGAAAATTGGGCGAGAGTTCCAAAGATCAAAAATAAAAACACTCAAAGGCGATTAACACTCATACACAATTTAGCCCCCCCCCCCGGCGAATGAGGGGGAAATTTTTTGCAAAAACAAAAGCAAAAAGATGCAAAATTGTGAAAAGACTGAGAGAAACCTCCAAGTAATGACCAAAGGAAAATAAATCAAGAATTTCTCAAGAAAGAGACTCAAAACACCCAATTGATGAAAGCTTAGAGCAAGAATGCTAATGAAACAAGTTCAGGTGAAGATCTTTGACAGGAGACTAATGGATCTGGGCAGTAAAAACTAAGAAAAAGCAAAATCTAAGAGGAAAAATGTAAAAAATGAAATTTTCTCAAATTTTGGCAGGGGACGCAGGCAACCCGTTAGCACAGGTGCGGGCCCGCTCTGTGCACACAGCAAAAGTGCGTCCAGAGACGCACTGTGCAGCACTCAGAGGGTGCGTCCTACTGAAAAATTCAAGAAAAACTAAAATGAATCTAACCCTAAGCTAACCCACCCAAAAACAAAGTCACAGAGCCAAAAACCAGAAAAATAAACCAATTTTCTCAGAGCAAAGTTCATACAAAGGAAAAGACTTTCACATCAATGGATTCCCCAGCGGAGTCGCCAATTTGTCAGGCGGAAAGAGTCGATTGTGTGGACACAACCAACCTCCCTAGGAGCCTAAGACTCTCTAGTGACAAACAAGACAAACTAGAACTATCCTTCTCTAAACATGCATTATAATATGAGAAATCAAGTGTTTTGTTCTTACCTTTGTCCAAACACTGTTGTAGAAGTCCAAGCTTTGTTGATCTGGATGAGCTCCTCCTTTTCTCCAAAACCTGCAATCACAAACAATCAAACAATTACCAAGCACTTGCATCTCATATAATAAAACATATATTCAACATGCAGACCAAGGAACACATGAAATAACTCATTAACACAAGCTATTGAGAAAAATGAACCAGTTTGTATTAATAACGAAACAAAGAAACTCTTACAACCTGGCCTTGGTGTTGTGCAAGCTCCTTCCAGGGTCCACAAGAGTCTTCCTTTACTTTGACAAAGCTCACCCACTTCCAAATAGAACAAGCAAAGATGGCAATCTCTCCTCACAAGCTTCTAAATGGGAGTCCTAATTCCTGCAGCATTTACCCTTAGAAATGTATAGCTTTCAACCTCTCCTCCCTCTGGCTCAATGCCTTTATTTATAGTGCTGTAAAGAGGTTATTCAGGTCCACCATCAATGGGATAATCCCCCTCTTTGGGTGGGATAGCTCCCTTATTGATGGGATAAGTTCCTCCTTAATAGGGATACATGAACCAACTGGAGGCGCATCCATTTCATCAAACCGACCTCTAGAAAGTTCTAGAAGTAACCACAAGTAACTTTTTTAAGATGAAACTTGCGCATTTTGCCTTTTACAGAAGGACGCACCTGTCCCTTAACATACAGAGCGTCCTAGGACGCAGCCTTTGTGAACATTGTGAGCGTCCCCGCAGGTAAGGCTCGAGAGAACCTGCGTCCCCAGAGATAAACACATTTTTTACAAGACTTTCTCTCTTCTTTGAGTTTGAGATGGATAGCAGAGGCATAAGACTTGCCTAAGAGGGTAGCATGACTGTTGATTGAGCCATACTAACTGTAAATAGTCATGGTGACATTTTTTAGTGTAACAGACTCCTACACCAAACACCTTGAGGTCTAGTTGGGACTTCTTACCGGGGAGATCCCCTAACATGTTGGTGGGTCCGACACCATCAACAACACCCTAGGTTGAACCATGGGTTAAAATTCAATCAAACTTTTCTGCCAACATGACATATCGAAGTTTCTTTCAATATAGGGAGTATCTCATTGATCCTCCCAGAAGCGAAAATTATGATATGCCCCCCTTTCTATTAGTTCCTAATCTTAGCTCCCCTAAGGCCATGTGACTAGGGGCTAGGATCAAGCCCTCCCAAAAATCTAAATTTATAAGGCACTTGGGGGATTTTTTTCCTTAATTCCTATTCAACTCTCTTTCTCCTCTTCCTAAGCCAATATACATTTCTCTGCTTTTGACCAGGTAGTGCCAAACTTCTCACCTTCGGGACATTGGTTTACCACACCATTACAACATGTACAAAAAATAATCATGCCCATATTCGTGAAACAATAGAGAGTATATTCATTACAACCCAAGGCTAGCTTCTCATTTTATGAACACAGAACATAGAATGATTTCTATTGACATATGAGAAAGGCTTCATTTGGATGCAACATTCATATTCATGGAGGGAATATAAAACAACATCCAAGAAAATTGAGTATTTTACTCAAAACATTTTCATATATATTCAATAAGGCAATACGATATGTTTCATCCTATTGATGCACATGTGACACAGAGATCAGATGAGGAATTTCTCATAAAAAGAAACATAACATTTATTAATTTATTTTCTCTTCAAAACTTGGGTTTACAAATGAATTACATGGCTATTCATTCTTGAGGAAGAAAACTTTCTAATTCCTCAAAGAGAAAACTCCTTCCTGGATATTTGGAGGAAGTTGAGAGAAATCCTCTCAATTCTAGGTATCCATCCTAACTACTTAATCTCTAAAAAATTCTAGAAGTCTCCATAAAATATAGAATTTTCTAGATTCTCAAAATTAAATAAATACATAATTACAAAATAAGAGATGCTCTTGCATTGTACATATTAAATTTCAACCTAACATTTAAACATGATGCATTGAACAACATTTACAGTTCATTTGAAAGAAATAAATACACTTATTTTTTCTTTTTTAATAATGTTGGAAACCAAATAAGTGATTACCACTCTCCACCTAGCCATAGGCATAATTACACCCAAATTTCTTGCAGTTTTACACCCTTGAGCTAGATCTGATTTCAAAAGGAGACTTTAGTCGGGGTATTCCCCCGAAAAGGGTCAATTCAAGGAATAGAGAATGAAGCAAAATCTCTTTGAGTAGTTGGACCTGCCAACATTTAGGGGATCTCCCCGGTATGAAGTCCCAACTAGACTTCACACTGTTTGGTGTAGGAGTCCCTTCCAGTACGATGGACTGGTTTCCATTATCTTAAAGATATTCCTTATCTCTTGCTTGTCAACATGTGAGAGTGGTCTACTTTGTCTTTGAGCAACAAGGTTCACATGCCTTGTGAGTGCTAGTGTTACTTGTGTGAAGGTTCTTTCTCCGCAGAGGGAGAGGGTGAATGTGAGTCTCTAGTCGAAAGGGAAGAGACCCAACTCTTTCAGAGACACACAACATGATAGGACATGCGCAACTTCCAATTGAGTAGTCCACACGGATGCGGCAGACACAAACATACAATGAATGGATAACACGTACAACACCCAGTGGAATAGTCCACGTGAGTGTGACGGTCATTATAACAAGTTTATGGAAATGGTTATGTCTAGTGTCCAGCAAGGTATCCCACACGGGAAAGACAATTTTAAAAACTTATACAACACTTTTTCATAAGCATATTTATTAGAACAACCAAAATAGTTCAGCTGTCTTAACACACGCTAAAACAACATGCATTACAAGTGTTCAAAGAATAGTCTTACAAACAATTACAATACATGTGTGAAAACGTGTTGGCATGTTAACAGGCTTTTGAATTAAGCAAATGTTCCAAGACACATCAGTACACCATACATCACTAACCCCATAAGTGGGACATTGGATCCACTGCTCGCTTCCTAAAGAAAATATTACAGATTCTCAAGGCTACATGGGAGGAGCCAAGGTGAAAAGTATTTTGGATGTACAAATGAGGGGTATTTATAGCAAAGGGTAAAACTGGTCCTTGTGACTGTTCGACTTCCCTCATTATTGTTCGACTTACATGACTCTTCAAATTTACATGACTCTTCAGATTTAGATGTGGGTCTCTTAGACTTCCATGTTACATTACATTGATTACAACAGTAAGGCCCACAATAGTGATGTCGCCGAGATGACTCATGACATGACTCAACACGACAAAGCTAGTATCTTCATGATGGTGGTCGTGTCCATGTCGATCTGCAGTGTTGCTGGGTGATGAATGTGCTCTTGGTGTATCATAGCTTCATCTTCGCATGGCAAGGTGTGTGAAGCCTTCGATGGTCTTGGTGTTCGCTTGATGTTTGCACGTGCATGTTCCTCCTTCTCTTGTACTTTGACATGCTTCATGTGTTCGTCTGTGCGTGAAAAAATGTCCTTGCATGCATTCCTTGTTCGTCTGTTCACAAAAGAATCTCCTTGCATGCATTCCTTATTTTTCTGTTCGCGAACAAATCTCTTCGCATTTCTCTCCTTGTTCATCTTGTTCATCTTCGCGTCATGTCTCATCCATGTACTTGCATCTGCAATCACTCATGATGCATTATGGTGACCATGATTCATTATCCTTCACTTTTGGATGCAGGTGATCGAGAGAGAGGACAAGGCTCTTGAAATTGCGGAAGGAAGATTTCAAGCCAGGATGCGAGCTCCAGGCACTCTCAGTGAAAATTGCTTAGAGGTCACTGGGAGACTGAGATGGGCAATTGTTATACAGAATTTATACCTACAGATAAGCATATCTTCCTTAAGTGGGTAGTTACACTTAGAAAATCTAAAGTAAATATGTTTAACCTTTTCGTACATAAACAGATAAGATAAAAGAACCTACTTGTGATCCTTTGCTTCATTTGATCTCCTTTGAGTTGCTCTCATCGCTTCCACTCAAACTGAATTCGCTCAATTGGTACCTTACAACATAAACAAAATACAACAACAATCAAAGCATATGATATATTTATTGTAAACAAATGGAATCGAAAACATTTGAACATACATTCATCATAGATATAGACAAAAGAATTGGAAAAGGAATAAACAACTTTATTGATTGATAGAAGGAGAAGTTACAGCCAATGTGGTTTGATATCATGTCACTCATCTAGCTTAGTCTAAGTCCTCATCACACCAATAGCAACATCAATCCAACAACATAACATTACTTTGACAATGATTTCAAGTCTCTAAACCAACATTATTTCTCTATAATATCTAAGCCCCTTGGCTCTATGATGGGAGGCCAATTTATAGATGAATGCAAGTGGTTTTGTCATTAATATGGCATTAAATGGTTTTCCATAATTCAATGATTGGTTTCCATGTCCAAAGTGATGAGAGGATAGAGGATTAGATGATCCAAGACTATCCTAAGTCAAGCTCATCTTGATAGGATAGGAGCTGGGTTCCTTCTAGAAGGCTCTAGAAAGGAGGAATATACTAAGGATCCAATGAATATTTCAAGGATTCTCGCCCAGCATAGGCTTGAGTGGGCTTAGGTGCTCTGCAATGCAGCCTTGAATGGGGCTACCAGCTTTGCCGAGCACTTACCCCTGACTAGGGGTGTGCTGGAGACCCAAGGAAGCACTTCAGCAGGGTTTGAAGTTAGGAAACTCTCATGGATGAAAGCACTCAATGAGGTGGCATGTCTAGGGCAAGTAGCAACTAAATTAGGGTTTGATAGACCCTATTTACACTTATCTGATCGTTGAGAGTTATGTGCCCAAATATACTTGTAACAGCTGCCCCCTAAAGCATGAAGTCAAAAATGATAACGGTGAGTGATATGCCTTATGATGTGATGAGGAAGATCTGAAGCAGACGGTGACCTGCATCAATTACAATACATAATATCATGATATCTTTGAATTTTTCATGAATTGCTGAGGGAAGGCATACCCATGCTCAACATACAAACTTTTCATTACATTTACATAAATCAGATAGTCATCTACAGTTATAGACCCATGATAAGATGACCATCTGTAAATCCATCGTACAAAATCGCAGCCCGGATGGATGAAACTAGATCTGGGGTCCTCTATCTCGTCCAATCGTTTGCTCAAGTACGAGTCTAACCATGTGAAAATGTGATCTGAAGTCGAACATGGGAAGACACTGTTTGATTACCAACCAATGATGTAAGCTATTAACAGACGAGAGAGAAATCACCAATAATGATATTGATTCTCAAGGTACTACATTACATTCTGCATGGTGTGAATGGATGTTTTGATGTCGAACACCATACAAAGTCTTTTGGTCAAAGGCTAGTGATGTCAACCTGTTGCCGGAAGCGAAAAACTTGCCATTGATGTATGCAAGCTTGAAGGTACTGGAAGGGTGTTTCTAAGTCAAATTCCTGGATAATATGTTGATGTCGACAAGAAGCGACTCGTCGTAGGAGGGATTTGATGTATCCCCCATCAACGACACGAAACGAGTGTAATGATTTTGAAGACAAAATGTGACTGATGACACAATGTTCAGGAATGGCGGTCATGAAAATGAAGGTTTATGAGTATTGCAAATGATGAAGTTTACTGAGTGACTTCTCTTGAACATATTGGCGACACTGAATGAATTCGTAGCATTGACCCAAAACCAAAGTGATGGATGGTGTGATAGGCCATAGGTATGATAACCATCAAGAAGGTAACCTAACCAAAATAGTCACAGAGATGAAGTGAAAGTTGTTGGAAATAATACTGAGAGGGAGGGTGAATCAGTATTAGTCAACTCAATAACTTCACACTCAAATTTATGTACGCTACTTCAATGAAGGTAACTCGCATGTACACGCAACTCTCTTTAAAGCAACCAGCGTATGTCCAACAAACTTATGATTCAGTTAATTCATCATATGTTGATCATTAATCAGTGAATCAATACTTCATTAATCATATAAATAGTAACCATGTGCAATAATAACATAATAAACCATCACACATAAGCAAAACACATGAACACCAAGATTTAAGGTGGAAACCCAATGCGGGGAAAAAACCATGTGCTGTTGTCTTCTTTCAATATAAGAAAAACCTGTTTACAATCTTATACTGGTGCAGACTTATGCCAGTACGCAAGAACCCACCTGCATAAGGCTACAACCTCCTCTCATTCTCTAGCTTCTACTGGAAGGTAGCTACAACCCCCTAGCTCTTGTACTAGTAGATCTGTTTACTAGTACATAGGCACTGGCCTATAGAAGGGTCCAACCTTCACTCGTTTTCCAGATGCTACTGGAAAGGAGCTCCAACCCCCTAGCTCTTGTACTAGCCTATCCATTTACTAATACGTAGGCGCTAGCCTACAGAAGGCTCCAACCTTCACTTGTTTTCCAACTGCTACTAGAAGAGAGCTCCAACCCCCTAATCAAATCACCAGCCACTACTGGTAGGAAGCTTTGACTTCCTCACTGAAGGCTTCAACCCTCAGCATCCTCTAGGGACCACGTTTCATGAATTTTCAGACTGGATACTTCTGGTACACAGCACTACAATATGAAGGTCATGTTTCATCAAATTTTCACACTAGACCCATTAGTAACATTGAAGCTCAAAATCAATCACCACTGCAATATAACCATCAAATACATATGCATCAATCAATAATTGAAACTCAATCATCAATCTCTGAAACAACCACAATTGAATCAATCAATCACTGAAAACCAATCATCACTAAAGAAAATCACAATCAATCAATCTGAACATTTAGAACACTGTCATCAAAACATAGTCACCAGAAGACATAGTAGAACCCAAAACTCTAACAACCACCAGAACCAACTGCAACTTCAAATATCATATTTCATAATGTATACGCTACTTTGATGTGTCGAACCAGCGTGTATACGCGCTTTTACCAAAGCGAACCAGTGTAGAGATCTGAAAATGCTAACTTAAAACATCACAACCATTCTAGACTTCAGTTATACCCAGATCAGAACATTTACAGTGTAAATCATGCGTTAGCAATCAGATCTAGACTATCCATGATCAAACCATATAATAATTCATTTTAGTTCTCATGATCTTGATCCATCATTAGACCTCATCCCTCGTCAACTGTTAAGGTTCATCCTTAGTTCAGACCAAGTAGAGCACCAGAAACGCATAACATGCAAATTTGCTTTTGATCTCACTCTTCATTAGATATTCATTGCTTTCACACCTATCTCTTTGATATTCTCCTCCTTATATAGTTTTAGGCCTTTCTCAATACCTCAGACCAAAACCACTTAGGACCAATACCTTGGACCAAATGCCTCGAACCAAAACCTTGATTTTCCAATCTGTATGTGCTTTTCCTCTTGCGAGACTGCATGTATACGTATATGCTCTTTAGGTTCTGTGGACCCTCATGTATACGCTACTTGGATAAAGTGAACTAGCATATACCTATCTTTCTTCAATTTGTGGAGTCTGATCTGTAATCCTTTGCTGTTAATCCCCTTGCACTATGAACTATCATCTATGTGAGTTGCCATGAAGGACAACACATGTATCATAATGCCAACAATCCCCCCTTTGGACTTGATGGCAACAACAACACCAATACACTCTCCCCCTTTGACATCAAGGGAAAAGGGTGGACCAAGATATTCTCCCCCTTTGATATACATTACACATTACATGCTCCCCTTGAGTACATGCTGAATTCTCTGATTAAGCTCCCCCTTTGTACATGCTGAGATGCACTAAACCATCCATGTTCCCCGTGAGTACATGCAGAGTCTAATTTTTTTATTTTATTTTTTCAAAAAGAATAACATGACTCTATGACTCAACTATGTGAGTATGACCTTCCTATCACCAATGAATCATACATACATCAATCTCCCAACCAAGTGGGGATACATCAATTTTAACTCATCCACCCAACCAAGTGGGGATATACCAAATGTTTATACATGACTGAAATATAGGAATTATTACATCATCCTTCCCATGCATAGGGGGGTTATAAATTGGGTATTTCCATGACCTTTACACCAAATGATATACATGATATTTATAACAAGAACCAACAATCTAAACAAGACCATGATAGTCACCAGAAACTATCATACATCATATATGATCTGCACCATCAACATCTTTCAGCAGCATCAAGATCAACAACCTGTATATTTCCATCATCAAAAGAGTCACATGAATCAAAACAAATATGTGGATCAAGCAATATACGCATCTTCATGTACCAAGATCTTCTAACTTAATGCCAACAATGCATTATTAGAAGCATATGCTCTTCCTGAACCTGTTCCAGTCGTTCATTGTCAAATATGATCATTGCAAATATCAGTAAGAATCTTCAAGGCATCATCATCAATAAAAAAAAAACAGATATTTGATAATTGATTGAACCATATCAAACCCCTTTTTCTGAGTCTCTCCCACTGATTTTTCTTCAAAACACCATATACGCAACTGTGCAGCTTCTAACTCGTGTATATACGCGACTTCTCTTCATAATAACTACGTATGAGAATTGGAATTCTAAAGTTTCACACTTTCAGGTCTGTCTGAGTCTATTGTGTCTGTATACTCTTCTATGCCACATCTTTCTGACTGTAATCCCTTTTTATTCCATATCTTCGAGTGTGATGATGTTTTCTCCCTTTGGTATGGTGGCTGAAATTTGCTCCTTCATTCCTTTGCTATATTTCCAAACTTGTTACATGCTGTCACATGGAATGAGTCGATCTTGCGGACAAGATAGACCTTCCTAGAATCTAAAGAAGACCTAATGACAAGCAAACCAACCAGACACTATCTTTCTCTAAATATGCTTTAATAAACAAAGGCAAACAAGTGTTTTTAGGGCCTACCTTGGGTCCAATGCAAGTTTGTGGATGCCTTCGCTCCTTCGATCCAAATGAGCTCCTTTGTAGCGAATCTGCAAACACAAACAAGGCAAACAAATTAAATAGCACCTGAAAAGCCAATATCATAAAACATATTTAACATGAAAGTCAATGAGTCCATGAAACAAATAACATGAGATACTTGTTGAGAAAAATGAGTTTGATTGTATTAATTCAAACGAAGAAGAACTTTACAACCTGTGCCTTGACGCTGTACAAGCTCCTCCCAGGGTCCAACAAGAAGTCTCCTCTACTTTGACAAGTTTCACTCACTCCCCAATGAAGCCAAAAAGGTATGTGATCTCTCCTCTCAAGCTTAACTAGGAAGTCTTAATTTCACCAGCATTTACCCTCAAAATGTTCAGCTTCTAACCTCTCTAGTCCTCACCCCAATGCCTGTATTTATAGTGCAATGGAGGGAAGTTACTAGGTCCTCCTTCAAAGGGATAAAGCCCACCTTCAAAGGGATAGCTCCTTTAGTCAAGGGATTAGCTCCTTCTCTTTTGGGATGCATGAACCACCTCAGAGCGAACAATCCACGTCAAAATTCCTTCTAGAATCCTCTAGAATTAACCCAAAGTGAGTTTTTTAAGATAAACTTTGCGCCTTTTGACTTTCACAGGGGTACGCACCCACCCCTTTACAGACAGAGCGTGCAGATACGCAGTTGACACAAACAAAGGGTGCGGGCCCGCAGGTGACAGTGGGAGAAAGTGCGGAACCAGACCTTTGATGATTCTCAATGTCTTTCTCTCATTTTCAAAGCTTGACTTAAAGAGCTGAGGTCTGAGACTTGCTTAGGAGGACAGTATAAGTGTTGATGGACCCATACTGACTGCAGATAGTCATGGTGACGATATTTTTGTGTAACAGATTGCCCCCTAAAGTGCGAAGTCTGTAGTAGATGAGGATTTCATTTATCATATAGGAAGAGTGAAGTACTTTATCATTTCGAGGATCATCTTGTGGAGATCTCGGTTGGAACCTGTAAAAACATTCAATGCAAAATATATATATGAGATCATATCATCGTTGAGGTAGGCATTCCCATACTCAGATCAAAACTAACTAGGAAACTAACTACTGCTCTGATACAGGAATAATCTTGTAGTACATCATAAGTATAGACACATGTAGACACAGAATGGACACAGCCATCTGTTTATGAATAGTCCACTGTATAATTAATACAAAATTCCTCGCAGCCTAGATGGTGGAAACTAGATCCAGGGTCTTCATTTCTATTTCCTGAAATAGTACGATTCTATCCATGCGAATGAATGTGTTGAAGTCGAACATGGTAGAAACCACTTGATTACCAGTCAATGATGTAAACTGTTAACAAATGCGAGAGAAACCACCAGTGATGTCAATGGCTCTCAAAGTACCCAGTACAATCCATGAGATGTGAATAGATGTGTTGATGTCGAACATATCACGGAATCCTTTGATCGAAGGTCAATGATGCAACCTGTCGTCAAAGGCGAGAAACCTGCCATTGAGGCATGCAGATCCCAAGGTACTGACGATTTCTAGATCATCTTTCTAGATAATGAGCTGAAGTCGATAGAAAGCGATCCGTTGTAGGCAAGCCCACAACACAAAATCATAGATCAAGTTGAAGAAATTTAGTTGCAAGGACTGACTCAGGGATGGTCAAGATGGATGACAGATATTTTGCAGATGAATGGCTTTATTGGCAGTGACCTCTTGAACACATAACGACACAGCAGATGGTTTGGTGACAATTGACCCAAAGTTAATACCCAGAAACCGGCTGAAGACTTTCAATGTGATTCGATCAACTGTTAGGCAAAGGATTTCCCAACCCAGGTAAATAAAAGTGTCGTGTTCAAGAGGGGTTACAAAGTATGACAAACAGACTCATTTTTCTCTCTTTTCCCCCACCATTTCTGGCAAGTACCTCTTTATTTTTAACAAGCTTGAGGAGGATAACATTTGCTTGATTATAAGCTCATCCTTCGGATGAGTCCAACTTAGTTTAAATTCAAACCCTAAGAAGGAGTGGTTTGTTCCTGTTTGTAATTGAACAGGCCCTTTACTGTGAAATTTTAACGAGTCCAGTATAGGAGAAACTCGGCGTTTTTCAATTTTAGAGAGTCTGAAAAAACTAAAGAAGACTCCAGGGTTGACCTTTTTCGTAAATTTGTGTCTCCCAAGCCCGAAAAAGTATAAAATAATACTTGAGAGAACCGCTTGATCTTTACGACCAAGGAGTACTTTTCGTAATTAGTGCCCCTGATCCAAAAAAGTAAAAAAGCGATCAATGACACGTCGTTTTATAACCAATATCGAATTTGAAACGACAAAAATCCGGCAATCTTTTCATGTTTTTACGGTCAGAAAAAGAGCTGTAAGTGGACCGTCTTTTTAGTTCCGTTTTAACGAGTTTAAAAAGAAAAACTCAGCGATCTTTTCATGTTTTAGGAGTTAGAAAAGAGCTTAAAGGTGACTCTAAGGTTTTCACTTTTTCGTAAGTTTTAATGAGTTCGAAAAAATGATAAAAATGTACTCACATGGCCGACTTTCAATTTAATTTACGAGCAGGAAAAGACGGAAAGAACTCGGCATTTTCATTTGTTTTACGAGAATGAAAGATAGCAAAATAATCTTGGGATTTTCATGAGTTTAACGAGTCTTGAAAATAACTGAAATTGACTCGAGATAGGTTTCATTTTTACAAAAGCTTGAAACAGAGAAAAACTATGCTTCAAAGTAGTCTCATTTTTACACAAGATTGAAACAGAGAGAAAACTGTGCTTGATGCCCCCTAAGCATAACTGCTAGAGCGCATGCCCCCCAGCTTCATTTCATTCAACTAGGTACAAGCTGGATGGAATGAAGGTTCATGTACGAGATCATTTGAAAGACTCAACCTAAAACTGTAAGAAAATTATGCAAAAACTGAAATAACTAACCTAAATATACAACTTAACATTTATGAGATCTAGTCAAACTCTCGACTCAATTAGAGGAGGATTTGTTTCATTTTTTAATGAGCTTGACACAGGAAAAGAACTATGCTCGGATCCGGTTTCATGTTTACGCAAGCTTGAAACGAAAAACTATGCTTGTTATAAGTTCGCATGCCCCCAGCATAATGACGCAAATCAAGGTAAATGCCCCCCAAGCTTCATTGCATTCAACTAGGTGGATGAAATGAAGGTTTACTTTCGAAATCTTGGAAAGACTCGTTGGAGTTGTTTCATTTTTTAGTGAGGTTGACACAAGAAAAGAACTATCCTCAAAACCCTTGTTTTCATTTTTAAACGAGCTTGACACAAGATAAGGAACTATGCTCATAACTACTCTCTACAATCTACCTAACAAGGAACTATACTCTAAAAACCTTGATTCATTTTTTAACGAGCTTGACACAAGACAAGGAACTATGCTCTAAAATCCTTGATTCATTTTTTAATGAGCTTGACACAAGACAAGGAACTATGCTCTAAAATCCTTGATTCATTTTTTAACGAGCTTGACACAAGACAAGGAACTATGCTCATGACTACTCTCTACAATCTACCTATATAACCTATCCTTGTTTCATTTTTTAACGAGGTTGACACAAGACAAGGAACTATCTTCGAACCTGATTCATTTTTTAACGAGGTTGACACAGGAAAAGAACTGTCCTCATGACAACCTGTTTCATTTTTTAACGAGGTTGATACAGGAAAAAACTATCCTCGCGCAACTGGTCCCATGTTTTCAGTTACCGATGTAAGTGAACCTCTCACTGTTTTCTCATCTTCCTTTGATTTAGATTCGGTAATTGACATGGAAAACTCTGTGGGATTACTTGAACGCGATGTTCTTATCCCTTTTGAGTCCCTTGACATGTGGAGTCGCCATTTTGTCACACGGAATGAGTCGATCTTGCGGACAAGATAGACCTTCCTAGAATCTAAAGAAGACCTAATAACAAGCAAACCAACCAGACACTATCTTTCTCTAAATATGCTTTAATAAACAAAGGCAAACAAGTGTTTTTAGGGCCTACCTTGGGTCCAATGCAAGTTTGTGGATGCCTTCGCTCCTTCGATCCAAATGAGCTCCTTTGTCGCGAATCTGCAAACACAAACAAGGCAAACAAATTAAATAGCACCTGAAAAGCCAATATCATAAAACATATTTAACATGAAAGTCAAGGAGTCCATGAAACAAATAACATGAGATACTTGTTGAGAAAAATGAGTTTGATTGTATTAATTCAAAAGAAGAAGAACTTTACAACCTGTGCCTTGACGTTGTACAAGCTCCTCCCAGGGTCCAACAAGAAGTCTCCTCTACTTTGAAAAGTTTCACTCACTCCCCAATGAAGCCAAAAAGGTATGTGATCTCTCCTCTCAAGCTTAACTAGGAAGTCTTAATTTCACCAACATTTACCCTCAAAATGTTCAGCTTCTAACCTCTCTAGTCCTCCCCCCAATGCCTGTGTTTATAGTGCAATGGAGGGAAGTTACTAGGTCCTCCTTCAAAGGGATAAAGCCCACCTTCAAAGGGATAGCTCCTTTAGTCAAGGGATTAGCTCCTTCTCTTTTGGGATGCATGAACCACCTCAGAGCGAACAATCCACGTCAAAATTCCTTCTAGAATCCTCTAGAATTAACCCAAAGTGAGTTTTTTAAGATAAACTTTGCGCCTTTTGACTTTCACAGGGGTACGCACCCACCCCTTTACAGACAGAGCATGCAGATACACAGTTGACACGAACAAAGGGTGCGGGCCCGCAGGTGACAGTGGGAGAAAGTGCGGAACCAGAGCTTTGATGATTTTCAATGTCTTTCTCTCATTTTCAAAGCTTGACTTAAAGAGCTGAGGTCTTAGACTTGCTTAGGAGGACAGTATAAGTGTTGATAGACCCATACTGACTGCAGATAGTCATGGTGACGATATTTTTGTGTAACACATGCATAACATCTTACATGTTTCATATTCCTTCTATAGCAGTCAACGGCTTTGTGACCAAACATATTGCAAGAAAAACAATATCCCTTAAAGTACCTAGAAGTTGATGATCTTTCTGTGTGACGATCTTGAACTATTATACTTCTGCATCTCACTACAACATGTCCAAAATTATGACATATAAAACATTCAACATTATTCATCAGAGGAAATAACCGACTATCACTTCCATAGTTAGGAGTAAAATATTTTCTTTGAAGACTTTCTTTCCTTGGTTGTTGATGGGGTTGACCTATCATCTCCTTGTTGAGCATTTCATATTTTGCATTAGAGTTCCTTGCCTCACCTTTAGAGCTAGATTCACCTTCAATAGATTCATGAAAACCAATACCAGTTTTGATGGTAAGGGACCTTTGACTACTAAGAATATTATCCAAAATCTTAGTACTATCATTAGATCATAATAGTTTATTCTTTTCTTCTAATTTACCTTTTAAGATATTTACCTCAACCTGATATTGTTCTTCCTTTTCAACATACTATTTCTTCATGATTTCTTCAGCCTTTCTTCCTTCTTCCACTTGTTGCCTTAATTTGAGAATATCATTTTCTTGTTCTTCATCTGCTTGATGTAGCTCTTCATGCTGCTTATTTGATTTTTCAAGATCTTCTTTTAGAGAGAGGATCTTAGCTTCAAGACTTTCATAGTAATTGGATCTATCTTTAAGTCTCTTGATTGTTGTACTCTTTTCATTTACTTCATTTCAAAATGATGTCACTTCATCCTATAGCTTTTGACAATGATCTTCCTTTTCCTTGTACTGCTTCCTTATCTTGTTTCCTTCTTCCAACTGAGCTTTTAATCTAGTAACTTGTTATTTGAAGGCACACTCCCTTTTGTTAAATAGATCTTGTTGATCTCTAATTTTATATGAGTCTTTTAACTTCTGCCTCTATATTTCTTTCACTATCACTTTCAATATCTTCAACATTGCATGAATAGGGAAAAGTATCACTAGAAGACCAAAAATTTGTACCTGATACTTCTTTTGCTTGTTTATCTTCAATCTGAGGTGATTCTGAATCTGAATACTTGCTTCCACCTTATGGCCCATTGTCTCTCCTGCTACCACTGTTCCTTTGAGATGTCTTCTTCTACTGACGTGCTTTCTTCTTCATCTTCTTTCCCATTGTTTTTGCAAATCTCCTTCAAGCGATCAAGCTTCCGCCAAAGGACCTGCTCTGATATCAATTGTTGGAAATAATACTGAGAGGGGGGTGAATCAGTATTATTCAACTCAATAACTTCATACTGAAATTTATGTACGCTACTTCAATGAAGGTAACTCGTGTGTACATGCAATTGTCTTTAAAGAAACCAACGTATATCCAACAAACTTATGATTTAGTTAATTCATCATATGTTGATCTTTAATTATTGAATCAGTACATCATTAATCATATAAACAGTAACCATGTGCAGTAATAATAGAATAAACCATCACACATAAGCAACGCATATGAACACCAAGTTTTAAGCTGGAAACACATTGCGGGACAAAAACCACCTATTGTTGTCTTCTTTTAATATAAGAAAAACCTGTTTACAATCTTGTACTGCTGCAGACTTATACCAGTACGTAGGAACCCACCTGCAGAAGGCTACAAGCTCCTCTCATTCTCCATCTTCTATTGGAAGGGAGCTACAACCCCCTAGCTCTTGTACTAGCCAATCTGTTTACTAGTACGTAGGCGCTGGCCTACAGAAGGCTCCAACCTTCACTCATTTTCTAGCTACCACTGGAAGGGAGCTCCAACCCCCTGGATCTTGTACTAGCCTATCCATTTACTAGTACATAGGCGCCAGCCTACAGAGGGCTCTAACCTTCACTCGTTTTCCAGCTGCTACTGGAAGGGAGCTCCAACCTTCACTCGTTTTCCAGCTGCTATTGGAAGGGAGCTCCAACCCCCTGATCAAATCACCAGCCACTACTGGTAGGAAGCTTTGACTTCCTCACTGAAGGCTTCAACCCTCAGCATCCTCTAGGGACCACGTTTCATGAATTTTCAGACTGGATACTCCTGGTACACAAAACTACAATATGAAGGTCACGTTTCATCAAATTTTCACACTGGACCCATCAATAACATTGAAGCTCAAAATCAATCACCACTACAATACAACCATCAAATACATCTGCATCAACCAATCATTGAAACTCAATCATTAATATCTGAAACAACCACAACTAAATCAATCAATCACTAAAAACCCATCAATCACAATCAATCAATCTGAACATTCAGAACACTGTCATCAAAACACAGTCACTAGAAGACAGAGCAGAACCCAAAACTCTGCAATAACCACCAGAACCAACTGCAACTTCAAATATCATATTTCATAATGTATATGCTACTTTGATGTGCTAAACCAGCGTGTATACACGCTTTTACCAAAGCGAACAAGTGTACAAATATGAAAATGCTAACTTAAAACTTCACAACTATTCCAGACTTCAGCCATATCTAGATCAAAACATTTACAATGTAAATCATGCATTAGAAATAAGATCTAGACTATCCATGATCAAACCATATAATAATAATTCATTTTAGGTATCATGATCCTGATCCATCATTAGATCTCATCCCTCATCAACCTCTAAGGTTCATCCTTAGTTCAGATCAAGCAAAGCATCAGAAACCCATAACATGCAGATTTTCTTTTGATCTCACTCTTCATCAAATATTCATTGCTTTCACACCTATCCCTTTGATCTTATCCTCCTTATATAGTTTTATTCCTTTCTCAATACCTTGGACCAAAACCACTTAGGACCAATACCTTGGACCAAATACCTCGAACCAATACCTCAGACCAAATACCTTGGACCAATACCTTGGACCAAAACCTTGATTTTCCAATCTGTACACCCTTTTCCTCTTGCGATACTGCGTGTATATGTATACGCTCTTTAGGTTTTGTGGACCCACGTGTATATGATACTTGGACAAAGTGAACTAGCATATACCTCTCTTTCTTCAATTTGTAGACTCTAATCTGTAATCCTTTGTTGTTAATCCCGTTGCATTGTGAACTGTCATCTATGTGAGTTGCCATCAAGGACAAACCTGTATCATAATGCCAACAAAAGTGTAATGTTCAAGAGCGACTTGCTACCATAAAGTGATTTATCCCTTTTCCCATTTTCCCCAGTCATTGTTGACTAGTACCTCTTTATATTTTAACAAGATTGAGGAGGATAACATATGTTTGATGTATAATTCTACCCTTCGGGTGAATCCATCACTATGTGATGTTTTAACAAGTCTAGCGAAGGTGAAACTCGGTCTTGTCATGATGGACAAGTTTGTCGCTATTTGATGCTTTAACGAGTTTAACGACAATGAGAACTCGATCCTTTTCATGTTTAGAGAGTTTGAAAAGGGACAAAAAGAAAACTCCACAAGTTCTTTTTCGTAAATTTGTCTCTCAAGTCCAAAAAAGCGTAAAATAATACAAGAGAGAACCTATTGACCATGTTCGATCAACGTATTCCTTTTTCGTAAGTAATCTATCTCAGTCCAGAAAAGGGTTAAACTTATACTGAGTAGATGTTGTTTCCAATCCGTTTACAAGCTGAAAAGGACAAGCACCCGATAATATTTTCATATTTTGAGATTCTGAAAAGAGTTGAAAGAGGACTCTAGGGGGGTTCGTTTTTCGATGTTTAACAGAGCTCGAAAAAGAGATAAAAGTATGCTCTGTGGTCAAAAGTAAATTTTACGATCATGCACGTCAAATTCGCTATGTCAGCTGTAAACCTGATCAAAGAACCACCAAACAAATTAAACATACCTGTTTCATTGGTAAAATTAGGTAAAAACTATAGTTTATTAATTTAATGAACATGAAATAACCATAAAACAAGAATTTACCAAGTCATTTTACCATTCAGTTTTGTGCTCTGAACCAGTTTTTTACCTCAAACTTCAACAGCTGATTGCAGGAGATTCTGTGGATCATTCTTCATGTCGTCAGGACCAGGTAGGAGATCTACCTCTTCTATTTCATTTAAGGTCATTCTTTTTCAATTTCAGGCAAAATTTTTAGGTTTTTGGGGTCCCTAGGGTAAATATATCACGCCCTAGGATCAACGCACCCTTATGCATCAAAAACTGCGTTGTAGAGCAGTGAATCAAAAGGGAAACTGTTCTGCATTGCACTGTCTAAATATCAGGGGTGCGTTGGGCACAATTTAGAAATCTGATTCATCATTTCTACCCAAAATATCTTCATTTTTGTGCATGAAATGGATCCTAACTAAGCTTATGGTGTGATTTCAGACTTTGATCATATCAGAATGGCTATCACATAGCGTGAAAGAGAACATGAAGAATAGGATATGGTTGCCCTAAATGATCTTGGTAATGTTAAGGCCCTCAAAGATTGTGGGTTTCTCAAATATTTTAGGTTATCCGGGATGGGGAAACAGTTAGAACTATTGCAGTTCTTGGTTCATTCATGGGATCCAGCGGAACAAGTTTTTCACATAGGGGACAAAGTGCTCCCTATATTGATCGATGATATTTACTTTCTCATAGGATTGTCGAGACACGGTGCCCCCATTTCTCTTTTAGGTTCTGCTAGTGGGGGTGAATCAATGAGGGACTACATTCGACAATTATGCTAGCTAGGTACATAGCTTAGCAAGGATGGAAAGATAAACATCAGGGATGTTCGTGATATGCCCTTACGAAAAATCCTCTTTACTATCACAAAGTTGGTGAGTAGCGTGACACTTCATGTCATGAATAGATCATACATGCAGTATGTGCTCGAGTGTCTCGATCTAACTATGTTCAATTGGTGTGAGGCAGTACTCTCTTTGATGAAAGAGCAGCTAACTAAAGTAAAAAGTGGTAAGATGAAAAATTTCAGCTATGGATCAATCTTGATCGCTTTTACTTTGGAGAGAATTCCATTGATGCAACCTCAGCATGTGACACTGATTTTAGCTGGTCCTAGAGATCCATGGATGCAGAGATGGGTATAGTTGATGGATAGACATGCTAGTCAGTCATCAATCTCATTTTCTACTGCATTCTTCAGTTGGCTCCGTTGACAACATATTTTCATAGAGGAGCATCCATATGCAGGGATGGATTTCCATAGAGATCCAGATTTGAGATTACTAGTGGGTGCTCAATGGGGTGCTATAGGTAAATTGTTTTGACCATGTATTTTTGATTTTTTGAGTTTTTACATGTTTTTGTGTTTTTGATGTTTCCAAGACTAAAATAAAAATGTTCTCATGTATACAGATGTTGGCACTGTTTGACCAATGGGTCATCAACAGGAGGTGGGTGAACTAGCGGGGAGAAATGTCGGAAGAGCAGTTCTCCAGGATTTAGATCTGATCAAGACACTGGTGGAGTTGCAACATCATATAGAGGGGTTAACCCTCAGTATACCAGATGTTTAGATCGAGGAGTTACCGATGAGACTACAGTGCCATACTATTGGTGTACCTAGCCATTGGATGAGGCTATTGCAGATGATATCTCAGGTAGTGACCTGTTATCATGAGCATCATTAGATCTACTTAGGATGATTTACTGTATGCATTTTGAGGTTTTGAGGTTAGATGACCAACATGTCTTGAACACAAATTTTTGTAAAAAATTTGAACATCTATCTATTTTACTTTCAGTGTTTTTGTATGGTTATGTGTAATCCTATTCAACTGTTGATGTGAATTGAAAATTTACTCTTTACATATGTCGTAAATGTTTGTTTAACACGTAATTCGCTAAAGAATCAATCAATGTGTTAAAGTTTCTGGAAATGTGTTGATATTGAATGTAATCAAAATGTCTTTCCAAGGGACGAACTCTAAGGAATATACGATGAATAGTTGGATTTTAGATGGTATAAGCATTCGTAAGTTGTAGTATGACAAGTTGTGAGTCTAGCCTAATGATGATTCGATGAATGCCAAGTGAGGAGTTCGATCAATGTTCTATACTCAACGATATTTTTCATAGAACAATCGATACAAATCCCTTGAAAACTCACTAACTCGCCACTTGGAGCGAATATGGCCCATGCTGAAAAGGATAGGGTCTACGTACTATGACTAGCACCATCGGCATAACCAACAAATGGTTCCAAATATTCTGACATTTGAAACAAGTGCAAAGCGGATTACTAACCACATAAAAACTCTAAAAGTCACACTATGACACACACATGCAATCAAAGCAAATATATACAGTGTTTTTACGACGCACAATCAAGCATAGTAACATTTAAGATACAACCCGTTTCAGGGCTACAACAATGGAATTCCATCATAATCAACCAATGCGTAAGCGCCTTTTTCCAAAACACACTTGACAATGTAGGGGCCTATCCATAGTGGTTCAAATTTTCCTGTTCCTAATTTATCGGCTTCCTGATCATAAAGCAAGACCAGGTCTCCTTCCAAGAATATTCGAGGCTTGACATTGGGGTCATATTGCGCCTTAATTCATTTCTTATGTGCTTCATTGGCCAATGTGGCTTCATGACGTGTTTCATCTAGATGGATGAGTTTTAAGAAACGTGCTTCCTCATCAGAAGTGTCAGGTAACAAGTCAATTGTGAGTTTTAGTGATGAAATCTCACATTTTATTGGAAATATTGCCTCAAGACCATACACCAATTGGAAAGGTTTGAATCTAGTTGCATTTCTTACTGAGGTTCGGCAAACCCACAAAGCTGAGTACAGGATCAAATGCCAGTTTCGTTTGTGAACTCATATCGTTTGTTGAAGCATTCACTTAAGGACTTTGTTGATGGCTTCAACTTGTCCATTAGCCCGTGGATAATAAGGAGCAGAAATAGCATGTGAGATTCCTAACTTGGCAGTTAATTCAGTCATCACGTGATTGCGAAAATGCGAACCATGATCTGTAACTACAACTTGTGGTACACCAAACCGTGCAACCACATGGTTGAAGAAAAAAAGTGCAGCTGTCTCACCACTATTGTTTAATGTAGGCATCGCCTTGGCACATTTCGTAAAATAGTCAATGACGACAATAATATACTCATTCCCCCCAGCCGAGTGAGGATTACATGTCATGAAATCAATGCCCCATTTTTCAAATGGTCCAACAACGACGACAGGATACAGTGGCGCACGTGGTAATTGATTTTTGCGATAAAAAATCTGGCATGCATGATAACTTCTGACAACAGTAATGCAATCGTTAAATATGGTAGGCCAGAAGTAACTAGCACGAAGAATTTTCTGTGCGGTAGCATAACCAGATAAATGTCCACCACAAGCACCAGAATGGCAATCATTTAGAACTTTCTCGGCTTCTTCATGTGTGAGGCACCTACGGAAAATCATATGGATACCACAACGGTAAAGGGTGTCGCCAATGATCAAATAATCTTTGGTTTGATATCGAATATGTCGCTGTGCAAGCGAAAGGTATCGGGCCGAAAAGTTTGGGTTTGGAGATAGATTAGTATATCTCCATACCAAGGGTCAGATGACGAGATCAGAAATAGAGACTCATCAGAAATTGATGGTTTCGTTGTTGAGTCGATGGCGTTAAAGGGAAGGTCACAAAGAAGCTCGACAAAAACTAGAGATTTGTTTGACTTGGATTTTATGAATTCCAAATCAAATTCTTGCAAAATGGCGATCTATTTTGAATATTTGCCCCCTAGTAATTAACGTGACAAGATGTATGTTATAGGGTTGAAATCCAAAATGACAGTGGTCTTTCGAAGAAGGATATAATGGTGAAATCTCTATACATCTTGAATGGAAGACAAAGCTAGCTTCTCAACATAAGAATACTTAACTTCCATATCATTGAGATTACGACTCAAATAATAGATCGAATGTTCAATCCCATCTTCTTCTTGGACTAAAACCATAGCAATGGTTGTATCTGCAGCGATAAGATACAGGAAATAGTTGTTCTGATAATTAGGGGAATACATTAATGACGCTCGGATCAGGGTATCTTTGAGAGCATCAAAGGAAGCTTGCGCAACCTGGTCCTAATGGAAGGGAATTCCATTTTTCAAAAGACGAGTGAATCCTTTAGCCATTTCGGCATAGTTGGGAATGAATCTCCTTAGAAAGTTAGCCTTCCCTTGGAGTCTCTGTAACTGAAGTAAATTGGAAGGTGGAGGCAGATCAAGAATTGCCTTAACCTTCAAGGGGTCGAGTCAAATTCCTTCTTTGGACACTACGAAACCAAGAAAACGACCAGAACCAACACAAAACACACATTTATGTGGATTGAGTCAAATTTTGTAGTGTCGGCACCGTAAAAAGATGGCTCTCAAATGTTGTGGGTGATCAGCCCATTTCCATGAATGAGTAGGTAAGTCATCTAGATAGGGTTGAACGATGTGTTTGATGTCGTGGAAGGCATAATTCATTGCCCTCTAAAAATTTTCCCCAGTGTTCTTTCAACCAAAAGGGAGTTTCCTATATGCGAATGTGCCCAGGGACAAATAAAGGCAGTTTTAGATTGGTATTCTGGGTGGATATTGATCTGATTATAGTTGGAAAATCCATCCATAAATGAAAATATTTCACATCCGGTACATTCATCAATTATATGGTCGTTAAAGGGAGTGGGATAGTTGTATTTTGGAAAAGCATGATTAACATCCCTATAATCAACACACACTCGTATTGTTCCTTGTTTCTTCATGACAGGAACAATATTGGAAACCCAATCGGTAAGAGGAACGGGGTATATGAAACCAGCATGCAAAAGTTTTTCAACTTCTGCTTTTATGGAAATAGCCTTCTTCAGATGAACAGGACAGAGGCGTTGTCGTATCGGCTTGACATCAGGATACATTTTAATCTCGTGTTCAACTATACTAGAATCAATACCTGGAATTTCCTCATATGACCAAGAAAATATATCGCGGAATTCACGAAAAAGAGCATGGTAAGTTTCAAGTTCCGATGGAGAACAAGATTTTCCAACATGGATGTTTTCTACAATTCCAGGTTTGGTCGAAATATCGATAGAAATGGTTTCTTCGATATTCGATAAGTTTTGTTTGAAATAGAATGTCTGTAAATACATAATTTGAAAGGAAATCAATGATTGAAGGGAAATTTAGTTCATTTGGAATATCTTCTATGTGATCTGGAAGATGGGATCGATGATGATAATTTGCCCATGGTTCTTCTTCTATCATCATTGATTGGATGATTCCTTCATCAGTAGAAAATGTACGTGAAAAAGGATCAGAGAAAGTACCATATTCTAATGAATGATCAACCCATACAATCGATGATGATGGATTTGGATTTGCTGTACAAGCCAAAAAGATTGATTTCTATGCGAGCTCAATTGGGCTTAGCAGCGTAGTTTCATTATGCATATCAACTTCAGAATTATTGGAAATCTTCCATGAGTCAGATGAAGTGGAAGATATCATGTTACAGGTCTCAACTTTTGCAACTTCCATCGTTTGTGATGGTGACAGTAGTGAAAAGGTGCCCATTAGGGAAGAATCTTTGAAGAGACATACTCCAATGTTCTGAAGAGATAGCGGAGATCCGTGAACTAACGAAATGCTTCTAGTTGCCTGTGAACTAGAGGCGAAGAAGGCAAGTTGATCAATTACTGTGATTCCGCCTTTATGAGGGAAAGCGATCATACAAAAGTATGTCAAAACCACAACAGCCATAGCGTAAACCCACAGTCTTCCTAGTAAAATATTGTATTCAAGGGGTCTGTCAACGACCTCAACTTCAACAGTTACAGTTTTCCCCCCTAGTTCTATCTGCAGGTTACTTAAAATTCCAGAAGGTGTATAAGTGCGACCGTCAAAAGCTTTTAACATCGTAGGTGATCATGACAAAGGCAGTGAGCTTTTCCAGCAATTCATTGACATGATACAAGTAGATGCACCTTCATCAACAATGGTTCGGTGAATGAGTTGATTCAAAGAATTTACTTGGATCAAGAATGCTAATTGTGCTGGTAATTGTGGCATATAACTCGCATGGTTAAAAACTATGAGATTGGAATCCATTGGATCAATTCCACCAATTGCTGACAATAAAGCATGCTTTTGGGAGGGACAATTTTGAAGCACCTCAAGCGTCGATATAGCAGAAGATGACTGAGCCAAATCTTCTACTACGTTATAATTTTGTGATGCTTCAGCTCGAGGGTTGAATGTATATTTATGAACAACTCCCTTAGGTGGTTTTATTGTTAACTCTGGTGCAATGGGTGGTGGAATGGAGTCAGACGAAGTCGAAGTCGAAGTATTGGGTTGATCTATAGCCTAGTTATTCGACGACGACGGTGGATTACTGTAATCTTTACTTCGTGTAGTCACCAAAACATCAGTCTTAGGATTAGTGGCGGATAGCATAAGCACTTTTTAAGTGGAAGCATGATCTGTAGCAACCAAATGAGTCTCTGGGTTTGGAAAAGGGTCTGTCAACACAACGGATGTACTAGAAGTCCTAAGAAGTTCTGAGACTTTAGAGCGGTGAGGACAGTCTCGCTTAAAGTGCTCCTCATTACAAATTAAACATGGGTAACAAGGTTTCCTAGCCAGAGAAGAGGAATCAAATGATTTCTCTTGAGGGGGAGAATTTTGTTTCTTTTTGGTTTTCCCCTTTTTCTTGCTTCCAGGTTGCTTTTCATTTTTACCTTTGTCATATGACATAGCATTTATTTCAGAAGCAAGTGTATTATCAGGTGTATTAGAGGTTTGATTTGAAATAGAAAGTGTTTGACTAGATAGTCTACTTGCTGTTTGAGTGCTTGAAGAACCTATCACACCGTCATCGGCATGAGAGTCCTTACTGGATGGAGGTGGTGGAACAATAAAAGCTGGTCTAGGTGCATTTGGAATCTTATCATAGAGCGTGCCAGACTGGGTGTAAATCAAGTATAAGTATTGGGCATGAGCAATTACTTTCTCTTCAGTAACAACTCCTCCTTTAGCCACATCCTTGGTGATAGATGGCAATAAGGACTTAATAAACCACTTAGCTAAAAGCTTATCAGGAACAAAAGTTTTGGCCATTCAATGACGATGACGCCACTCATGAATATGATCAGAAATGTGAGTAGCAGTGGTATGTTTAAAATTGGTCAAAAGTTCTGTTCCAGTTTCATATCTGATGGGTAACTGGAAATGGGTTAAAAATGTAGTGGCTAAGGCTTTGAAGTTTTCAATTGAAGCTCGTGGTAATTCAATATACCACTTTGTAGCCGAACCAATGAGCGTTCATTGGAAAAGACATAGCCTTACTAAATCATCGTTTGAGGAGTTGGATGAACACCACAAATGAAAAGTCATAAGGTGATTGGACGGATCTTCTCCAGGGTTTCCATTGAACTTAGGAATATCAGAAGGCAATTTGTGTGGAATCACCGGCCACCAAGTTGAATAAAGAATGGGATCATTGGTAAGCCAATTTAAATTCGGTAATTCAAGTGTTGCAAAAAAAGGCAATTGTCGGTTTAGGTCAAGTTGAGCGTAACCAAGGTAAGATGGAATTGCCTGGGCAATAGGCCTTTGCATACCAACATAAGGAATTTGCTGCTGGTAACCTTGATAGGGGTAGGTTTGTTGAGCATATCCAGAATAAGGTTGTTGTTGGGAACCAAGATAAATTTGTTGTTCATTAAAAGCAACATAGGCTTTTTGACTAGAACCTCGGTAAACTTATTGTTGACCAAACCCAGCATAGGCTTGTTTACCAAGTCCAAGATAAGTTTGGTACTGTTGGAGTTGCTGTTTTTGGTATTGTGGCTGCAACGGTTGTTGATACAACAGTTGTTGCCCACCGGTATAAGTTTGACCAGGTTGTGGATAAATTAGACCAGTATAAGTCTAAGTCATCCTAGTTAATGGTAAACTGGCCTAAGGTTTTTGGATTCCAGACACAAACGGTTGTTGTAAAATGGATTGAGAAGACTGAGTCTGTAGACCTGAAACTTGAGGGTAAGAGGTTGAAGGACTAGCTTGGAAAGGTTGAGATAGAACCAACTGAGCTTGTGACTGTGGTAAAGTCGTAATGACAAGTGTAGTAGGTATGGATGAAACAGGTTGTATTGGTTGTGATGAATACACAAGCCTTGGTTAAACAGGCCTTGTAGGTTGCCATTGACAAAAGTCATTCTAGAATAAGTTGGACCTAAAGATGACGGTATACTGCCATATGGTGGCCCCCCAGAGTATGGAGAGTAAGAAGATTGGGCATATTGTTCTCCATATGGAGGTAATCTAGTGTTAAGTGGATACATTGGATGGTAACCAGATGGACCAGCTTGATATTGACTTGATGGATCAAACTATTCAGCATCCGTAAGTGAAGAACCAGGTAAATTTCCTGTGGACGGCATGGGTGAAGACCATGGACTATAAGAAACACCGAAGCGGGTTCCAGATAATGATTGGTAACCCAGTGGGACGGACGAACCACCATATAGATGTGATTTAGTTGTTGTGGTAAACATCGAAGAAGTAGCGACAGTAGATGCTATCGCAGCTGTAACAAATGATACAATCTGGGATGTTGTTTCAGCCATAGTCAAATGACCCAATAAATGTCCTAATGAATCTATGGGAGTTTGAAAGTAAACAGGATCAAGAGGAGCAGTATAAGTTAACTGAGGAAAAGAAGGATAAAGATAAAGCCCTGGTCCAAAATGAGTTGGAGTTCTAGCTTAAGTTTCTTCTTCAAATTACTCTTCAATAGCAATCAAACTGGGTGGAAGGATTTCACCGTCAGGTCCGTAATAAATTTTAGTGTTTGACTCTGTGGTAAAGGAGAAGTCTCAACAGTTACAGATGTCTGAGGATAAACTGGTCGATCGTCTTCCAGTATGGGAACAAATTCTGGTTGTTCAACTTCGGGATGCAAGTGTTATGGTAAAATAACAACGATTTCATGATGAATTTCTTGAACAACTTCTGGTTTAGAAGTAACTTCTTGTTGAACTATGATAGGTTTGAGATCAACTTCTGGTTGAACAAATTCAAGTATTGTTTCACTAAGTTCACTTTTTGTGTCCTCGAGTAATTGTAAAGGTTCCACTTCAGTAGTAGATAAACCAGTAATAATAGGAGTAAATGGAATCACAGTATGTACCAGTATATGTGACTCTAGTAAATCAGATGAAGAACCAAAATTTAGTGATGAACTAGACTCAGTTAAATGAGACCGCTTTCACCGACTAGGTGTAGCTTCAGGCGGTAAAGGCGGTTTACTCATTGTCCTACGTGAACGATGGGGTAAAGGTTGATTTTCTTCCACGATTGCTGATTGATTTTATTATAAAAAGAAATAAACAAAAAGAGGGTAATCTAGGCAAAAGAATTACCAAGTAACTGTGAACTGCAATATACCACCTCGGAGGAGCCAAGGACTTAACATACGTGCAGGTAATCTCCCTGAATGTTGTTTTCGGTGTATCACAGTATACAAGGCGGCCGACTCGGTTACCTATGGATGGATAGAAACCTAATGTAGTCCTCCCAAATATACTTGAAAGTATGTGGAGGCCTAATCCGTTTTAGTATTGTCTAATACAAAACCGCACAGTGAGAGCATTCCCTTATACTTTTCGTACTATAACACCGCCCGATATACCTGAAAGTATGTGGATGAGCTATGATATACTTACGTACGTGGAATGAGGTATCACACTCGGAATGTATCGCAGACCATTAGTGACAGCTGCTATGTTTAACAACGCTGAAACATGTCTCTAGCCTAGACCTCTAAATGTTATGCGTTAAGTTACAATGCTCCATTAGGTTAATTGAGATAAATTTTAGTTGATCTTGTTTAAAAGTTTTCCTTTCAGGTTCACCGCATGATGTTTCTGAAACTCCTAGAATGCAACTAAGATGGGAAACATTCTTTTCATTTTATTTGAACAATGAAAACTGTAACTAAAAGGGATAGAGCAATCAGAATCTTTAAACAAATAGCATAGAGCACATCTAATGCAACTTTCCCTATACCATTCCTACAAGAACACACAAACTTCTAAATGCATTATGCATGTTTTTATTTTCATTCCTTTAATGTTTAGATGAACATAAAGAAACTAAATGCACAAATGATCAATCAATGATTTTCACAAGAAACAAAGACTTTACGACAATTTCTTTTTCAAAAAAGTAAACACTAATCAATGTAAGCTAACTTTGGGATTGATTCGACAATAATACAGAAAACATAAAGAAACATTAAACAAATAAATCCAAAGTGGGCATGGAAAAGAAATGCTAATTTGGACTTCAAGGACAGAGAAACATTGACCGTTCAGCAAACAAGATGTGAAACAATTTGGAAAAAATCAAGCAAAAAGATGGGTTTGTGGCTTGACAGGGACCAGTGAAGCCTTAAGTGGGAGATAGTGCATTGCATAGCACTGTCTCTAGGATAAGGATTCTCTTCGGAGCACTATGTAAATAACAACTGTGTGTTGATGCCAGAGAGCACCATCAACACACAAATAAGCACACATTTTGACCAAACAAGCTTCAAAATGACTGAATATAGGTAAATGAACTCAAGCAAAGTCTACTGGTGCTGCTAAAACAAGGGATAACTACCAGGAACGATGGTCGTTCCCCAGTATGGTTGCAAATTTTTTATACGGAATTTATACCTACGGATAAGTATATCTTCCCTAAGTGGGTAGTTACACTTAGAACAAATGAAGTAAAGATTTTTAACATTTTCCTATAATAAACGGATAAGATAAAAGAACCTACTTGTGATCCTTCACTTCCTTTGATCTCCTTTGAGTTGCTCCGGTTGCCCCCGCTCAAAATGAATTCGTTTAATTGGTACCTGCCAACATAAACAGAAGATGACAACAATCAAAGCATATGACCTATTTATTGTAAACAAATGGAATCAACAACATTTGAACATACATTCATCATAGATATAGACAAAATTGTTGGAAAAGGAACAAACAACTTTATTGATTGATAGAAGGAGAAGTTACACCCAATGTGGTTCGATCTTGTGCCACTCATCTAGCTTAGTCCAAGCCCTCATCACACCAATAGCAACATCAATCCAGCAACATAACATTACTTTGACAATGATTTTAAGTCTCTAAACCAACAATATTTCTCTATAATATCCAAGCCCCTTGGCTTTATGATGGGAGGCCAATTTATAGATGAATGCAAGTGGTTTTGTCATTAATATGGCATTGAATGGTTTTCCATAATTGGATGATTAGTTTCCATGTTCAAAGGGATGAGAGGATAGAGGATTAGATGATCCAAGGTTATCCTAAGTCAAGCTCATATTGATAGGATAGGAGCTGGGTTCCTTCTAGAAGGCTCTAGAAAGGAGGAATATACTTAGGATACAATGAACATTTCCAAGATTCTCGCCCAACGTAGGCTTGATTGGGCTTAGGTGCTCCGCAACACAGCCTTGAATGGGGCTACCTGCTCTACAGAGCACTTACCCCTGACCAGGGGTGCGCTGGTGACCCAAGGAAGCACTTCAGCAGGGTTTGAAGTCAGGAAACTCTCATGTATGAAAGCACTCAATGAGGCGGCATGTCTAGGGCATGTAACAACTGAATTAGGGTTTGATAGACCCTGTTTACACTAATCTGATCTTTGGGAGTGATGTGCCCAAATAGGCCTGTAACAACAATCTAAATTATTAGTGACTGTCCACGGATCCGGCTCGGCTGGAGGGCAGATCTGTGCAATTTTTTGAGGGAAGCAGTGCAAGTAGCAAAAACTGCACAATTACTCTGAGGAGCTGGCAGTGGGCTATAGGAGGCTTTCCTGGAAAAATTGTGCAATTTTTATGGGGAGCTGGCAGCGGCCTACGGGAATCTGCTAGAAAAAACTACACAATTGCCAGGAGGCTGGCTTGATGAACATCCTTGTGTATTTTTTGAGCTGAGTGGGATGCTGGGCAGCTGGGTGATTTCTAATGAAAACTACACAGTATTCCGGGTGAGTAGTAGGTCGGTTGACTAGCTGGAAAAAACAAGAAATTTTTTGATGGAGATAATGATAGACATAGTGTGTCTTTCCGACATGTCTGTGTAGTTTCTTCAGTCAGCAGAGTAGGCAATCTTTGCAACTTTTGTGCAATTTTTTGGGGAAGTGAGTCCTAAGGTCACTGCCCAGTCAAACTCTCTGGTTGACCAGTTGGAGGCTTGGTTGATGTGCTTGCGGCAAGCACATATTGAAATGGCTTATTGAGCAACTTATGCATTGTTCTGGGTGATAATCAATTTGGTTGATTCCAAGATTGTGCAGTGGAGGCTGCTTGGGAGACAGCCTCAAGCTTTGCACAATTCTGGGCAGCAGTACATGATCACTGAGGGCCGAAACTGCGCAATGCAGCTCACCAAAGTTCCGGCTATTGGATGGTGATCCGGTCGTCAGAATTTCAGCAAAATGACTAAGTGTGTGGGCGAGTGAACTTGTGCATACATGACCTTGCGAACACACACTCAACATGACTCGACGATAAGACACCTCAAACCATCAAGACAACATATACTCAGTGTGATTGACCGACGGTGCGAGCAATAAGCGCGAAACTTGTGATAGATCGTTGAACGACCGCGACGACGCTTGCACGACAGTGCATACAACATCGTGTGTGAGTGTGATAGATGTGTACATGGCGAACACAACTCAAACACAACCTTCAACATTACTAGAACAAGGTCACAAGCATGACATAGCAATCAACATGCAGAAGATGACAGTTGGTTGAACAAGTGAAAAAGAAGCAAGACATGTAGAAGAAACACATAAGATGAATTTTCACATTTGCGCACATGCAAGTTACTGAAGATACGGTGATATGACAATGATGAGAAGTCCTGCAAACTCAACTAAGAGGTGTAATTCAAAACATGTTCTTTACTTACCATGCTTACCCTTAAGATGTTCATGCATCCGATAGAGTTTGCATGCGGTTCTGATCTTTTCCATTACTCGGTTCCTTGGTCCTTCTCCTCAACTCCTTGGGAGAGATTTCAGCATGTCACATTTTCCTATAGTCATTGAGAGGTAGACCTGCACGATTTCATCGGACAATGACTGCTGCTAGAATGAGGCCTTGGGAGGCCCGTCTGCGCAGTTTCTGCATGCAAGATAGACAAGACAACTTGGACATTATTGTGCAGTTTTTAGGCTCAGGGCACTGCTACGGGTCAAGGGTCATAGGAAGACACCTCTGTGCAATTTCTGAGTGCAGTGCAGCTGGACTGCTCTATGCATTTCTAGAGAGTAGTGTTGGCTAGGGCCTCTGTGGGCTACAGGGTTTCAGCTGGCAAAGAAGGCTGGTGTCTCTGTGCACTGCAGGGTTTCAATAAGAAAGGGAGGAAGCTTGATGGTTGCACAATCAAAGCACACAGTTTTGGGAAGCTAGATCAGGTTACTTTGCTTGGAAAAATGGCTAAGTGTGAGATCAGTGAAACATATGTAAACATTGATAGGACTTGATTATGATCGCACACGGACACTTGGTGACACAACGTAGACCATCCACAATGCATAAGACATACTTTTCTTGATGCAAAAACCTTCGTGAAAAAAGTGCGTGAGGTGAGTGTGAAACATGTCTATGTGATGACAACCACTCATACACACATAATTCCCTTGAAGAAAGACAACATTCCCTTTGCATGACAAACAACAACCCCTATGCCCAAAGATGACACATGCTGCATAAAGATGAGAACGCAGACAACCCTTAAGATCAAGGAGGGGAGCTTGAAATCATCATCTTACCAACAAGTGACCAAGGGTGATCAATCGCAGGATCCAAGGTAGGCTCCAAAATTTTCATGCGAGCCAAAATTTTGGAGGGTGTTGTAGCCGCTACAACACTTGGTGACACACTGGTAGAACTCCAACTCTCTGAATGGACCTTGTTTCATGAAAAGCAAGTCTAACCCTTTTGGAAGTATTGTTCGATTCTTTGATCATCATGGTTTCCACACTAGCTTGATTGAAAGATGTAGCACCTGTCATGCTCTTGATCGGTCAACACACATTCCAAACCAAGTCAACTCAATTGTTTCGATTGGGGATGAGGGGTATATTGGTGCACAAGTAATATAACTGTCATAGTTTAAGTTTCATCTCTGGTGTTGTTTCACTGCCAGCAGGCCTGGATAGTACCCTGATGGAGTCACGCAGGAACATAAGCATCGCTCCACTACCAATGAGCCTGGTCAGTACCCCAGCGGAGTTACTTGCATCACCTCTCTATGCAGGAATCCTTTCTCTTCTTTCACCTTATTCATTTTTCATTTTTTTTTTCAAGAACTGTGCATAGGCACTTATTTATTTCAGAGGTGGATGAGGTATCCCAACTTATTGAGAGTAGAAGAGGTTTCTCCTTCATAGAAGTATGTTATGTATACCTCTGACATACTTGTTAAGGTTTTCCCCCTCACTTTACTCTATTTGACTAAGCTGACAAGGGTTAACCCAAAACAACCGACTAGAGTAGGTGGTGATAGTTAGAGTGCAAGCGTTGTGTTTTCATTAAGACTCACTCTGAACAGAATGCATTTTCCATCAAGGCATCATCAACTGAAGATAACGAGCTCTTCATAAAAAGAGATGACACCAGATAACCAAGTGTTTAGGGTTGTACAGGTCCTCTTAGATTTTCCTAGCTTGTTGCGAGAGCCAAACATAGTTTCATGTGAGGCTAACCTACGGGTACAAGCAAGCAAAGAAAGAGAAAATAAAAAAGTAGAAGTAAAGCGAAAGCAAAACAGGTAAGAGAATCAAGCAAGCAAGCAAAGCAAACCAAGTATGCAAGCAAAAAGACATGCGAACAAAAAAAGAAAAGCAAAGAAAGAAACAAAGACTACTCCTACTCCTACGCTAACCAGTGCATGGGCCTACTCACGTGAAGTGATATTTCTAATGTAGCCACTGGCGCATTGGATGCCCCATGTTGGTGAAGGCATGGTTCGTGAGAAGCACAGTCAAGTGAACCAGCAAACATAAAAGATACAACAATGAATACCAACACGCTCCGAGTTTTAAAACATCCACATAAAAGAAAAGAGTGAATACACAAGACAGACATTCAACGGACTTAACATGGTGTTGTGACACACTGCATGTAGATGATAAACATGCACACTCTTTGCACTGTGACATACGAGCGAACATGAGAAAGACCAACAACTTATGCTTTGCAAGCACGCTCGTTTTGTAAGATTCCTCCAAAGCTTGAGCGATGTGATCATGTGATTCAAGTGGAGGAAGTGAAATCTAGGTTTGGTTGATCCTCAATACGAAGCAGAGAGTGATGAGGAGCCTTGGGTGTTTCGAAAATTTTCTGATCGGAAGTGGAACCAACCTCAGGACAGAGACGGCCTGACATAACCATCAGCCCAGACTGAAGTGCCTCAATAGCTTGCAAGGTTTCCACTCCGTCAATAGGTAGATCATCGGAGACCAGTGTCCTAGACATATTAACAACGAGTGAATCAACATCATGATCAAATGAAGAAGTACAAAGATCACAACAACCACGATGAGAAAATTTTGGATGTTCATCAGCATCCTCGTGATTTGATAAATCTTGCAGAGGGGTAGATGAGAAGCAAGGATGTTCACCCTTTGTGTTTTTAGAAGTGATAGATGATAGATGGGACATATTTTCAGAGGAATATGTGTCCTCTCCGCAATGTAATGACAGACTGACATTCAGTGTGTCCTGTGAATGATCTAAAGTAGAAACATACAGAAATGAGTTTTCACATGGGAAATCAACAGTGGAAGAATCACAAGGGATGCTAGGATAGAGAAGATGAGGCACGGATGGAAGGGAGTCATCCTTCACTGCGGATTCTTCTTTAGATTCCCACACACACTCATCATGAATGATAGAGCAGGTTGGCTGCACAACACCAACTCCGTCAACAACTTGATCCTCGTTCATAGCAAGTGTGGAGTCTGAATGGAAGAACATAAGACAGTATAGTCCATAGGATCAGCGAAACGCGGGGACAAAGGTTAAGGTAACAAGTCCACAAGACAACCAACAGGATTGCAAGCCAAATCTACTTAGATATCAAGAGCAAGAGGGGTAGGAAGATGTGACAGTTCAATTGATGTGTGTGCATGTTCTCCCGCATCACTCTGCGGTGGTAGAGTTGTTTGATGAGGGGAAGGCAAACAATCACTTGTGACAACAAATGTGTTCGATTGTGATTGCGCAGCTCCATCACTGAAGTATACTGAGTAGGGTTCGAATGATTCTGAGAATTGCATATTTTCAGATATGTAAAGAAGATACTTAAATATTCCATCAAGAAATTCCAAATCAATTTCATCTTCAGGAAATCTCCATGAGAGATTACAAAAGTATGTGTGAAAGTATTCAATGGATTCATTAGGTGCTTTCCGTAATTTCAGAATTTCTTTGTTGAGTGCTTTATGGTTAAAATGATTGAAAGCACAGTCTATCTCTGTGACCAGATGAGGGAGATATTGAATAGACTTTTTGGGCAGAGTGGCACACCAATGCAGTGGGTGCCCTCGAAGTGTGTATGCGAATAATGCGCAAGTTATGCAACCTTCAAAGATTTGATGCCTTTCACATGAGCCTACAACGCCAACCATGTGTCTAACTAAGGCTACCCGGCCTCCACCATCGTCTGTTTTACTTGACAAGTTATTCTAGAACTCTTCCGATATTTCAAAGTTGTTTTCATAAGACATACACTCCAGAAGAGAAATTATGTGTTTAGTCATGATAAGTATGCAGAGATTCAAAATAGATTGTGAGGACTCAGCTTGTCATCTGGCCCTCCTTCCAGCGCTAGAAATGTTGAGGGTGCTAGACCCGCTAACATTCAAGGGATCTCCACGGTATGAAGTCCCAACTAGATGTCACACCATTTGGTGTAGGAGTCCCATCCGGTACAATGTTCCGATTGCCATTATCTTAAGGATATTCCTTAGCTCTTGCTTGTAAGCACGCGAGAGTGGTCTAGTTTGTCTTCAAACAATGAGGTTCGCATGCCCGGTGAGTGCTAGTGTTACTTGTGTTAAGGTTCTTTCACCGCAGAGGGAGAGGGTGGAAGTGAGTCTCTAGTCGAAAGGGAAGAGTCCCAACCCTATCAGAGACACACAAAATAGTAGGACATGTGCAGCTTTTGTCAAAGTAGTCGACATGGATGCGGCAGTCACAAACACACAATGAATCGATAACACGTACAACACCCAACATAATAGTCCACGTGAGTGCGACGGTCATATAACAAGTTTATGGGAATGGTTCTATCTAGTGTCCAGTGAGGTAGCCCACACGGGCAAGACAATGTTAACAAATTATACAACACATTTTCATAAGCATATGTATTATAACAACCGAAATAGTTCAATTGTATTAACACAGGTTAAAGCAACATGCATTACAAGTGTTCAAAGAATAGTCTTACAAACAATTACAATACATGTGTGAAAACATGTTGGCCTGTTAACATGCTTCTGAATTAAGAGAAAGTTCCAGGACACTTCGGTACACCATGTTAGATCCTAGATTTACCTCATGCTGAAAAGGTAAGCTTCTAGGTCCACATCAAACCACGCTCAACCTCGTAGCTAGCCCTACGAGGACAAGAGAGGGCTCTCTTTGGGTCAATCTCAGCAAAGGATAATCGATGGGGCTTGAGATGATTGATTTAACAACTGATCTTAGGCTAGGTATATGTGTGCAAGGATCTAATTTGAGTTTTTTGGGGATTTGTGTTGGAAAAAGGGAAAGGCAAATTTGGGTCAGGGGATGAGGCCTAGGTTTTGCAGAGTTCTAATTGGGGCAAGGAAGGCAATCGTTTTGATGCTTTTGATTGAATGAATGGATGGATCAGACTGGTGAGGAGCTAAGTAGGGCAAGAGTGTCTCAAGATTCCTCCTCAAACAGATGAAAACATGTAAAATTAAACAAAATTTCAAGGCAGAGCACAACAATCCAATGGATTCTACCTTAATCACTCATTTGTTTAATTTCAAAAGAAAAGAGAAGGGAAAATGATACACATAAACATCAGTGAACTTAAAATTACATAGAGAAAAACATCATCAAAACACAGAGCCACATGGATCCCAACAAGTGTTGCAAAACCCTGGTCTTTCCTTTGCCAAAAATGCAGAGATAAAATGTACAATGATGTGCCAAGCAATCCCAAGTGTCCAACCCTGAAAATGACTGAGAAATTACATGATATAGACAAGCATAACTCTTTCCCATGCCTCTAGGGGTCGAGCTCATCATTCTAGGAGCTGTTTCAACCATATCTAAACAAGGAACTGAAAAATAGGCAATGAAACAACTTGCCTCTATATGAAAGGAAACTGATTGATTCACTCACATTTCACCTTTTGGTGAATGAATCTACTAAAACATGTAAAAATGTGCCAAAATTACATCATGGTCATGAAATTACATCAAGGTAGATCAAGAGTAACATCAAAAAGTGAAACTAGTCAAAACTCGTTGAAATTCTGAGCTGAAGAGTGAAAAATAGGCCAAAATTCTCTATGCGCCGCGCCCAAAATATCTATGCGTAGCACAACTTTGGAGCTGATTTTGAGGCCCTTCCTGAATTCCAAATTGAGATCATGATAGCTCGTTGGAAAGCCAAGCCTATCGACTTTCTAACCTAAGTAGAATTTCTAGATTTGGTGTCCATTTGCCCCTCCATATATCCAATCTCCCAACACTGCTTCCTGTGGGTGCAAAAGGTGGCAGAAAGGTCATTTTTTGTGTGTTTTTGACCCTTTAGGAAACCCAGAACTTGATGAAATCCTTAGGTAATTCATGAGCATGCATAAATTTTCATAAAAATTCCATAAATGCAAATTTTTCCTCTAGAGGATCTCCCAATTATAAGCGCGCGCAGTGGCGCTACGCGTTGGGCAGGAAAATCTGTTTTGAAGCCAAAAAATTCAAAATTGACAAAATTTTCTCCAAATTTGCTGAAATTTGGACTGAAGGTCCATCATCAAGTATCCAAAGAAGCTTCGGTCAAGATTCGGAGCCTATCATGCCTTTTGCGTCGTTTTAGTGCCCTCCTTAGTCTTGCCTTCAAGATCTTGATCCTCGCTTTGCAAACATGAGTTCGTGCCCAATAATGGTTTTTCATGTGCTTGAGCATGTCCTTGTCCTTGTTTGCCTTCGCCAATAGCTTCTCAAGATGAATTTTGACCCTCTCAAGCCAAGACTCTCGATCGACGTTGATCTCTTGCTCAAGTGAAGTGAGCTCCACCCTCCTCCTTTAGGGCAGCTTTGGCGATTTTTCTTTTTGTTTTTGCCACCTCTATGAGGCCTCCTGGGTGCATGTACCTCTGTGGGAGAGTCAGTGTGTGTCTCTTCTTCATGATCATATGACGGATCAGATGCCATCTCTACTAGTGGATGAACTGTCTTGGAGCTGCCTTGAACTGTCTTGATGCAAAATAGGTGATTTTATGGTGTGCCTTGACCTTTGCCACCAAGGGGAACAGTGATAGGTGGGACTGTGGAGGGTGGAAACAATGAGGGATTTAGGGACTGTTGGGGTAGGGTTTAGTTAAGGGAACAGGGAATTAGAGAGTACTTTGGGAGCTTTGGTATAGGACTAGGGTTTGGGAATAGTGGGATTAGGTATTAGGGTTTTTAGTTTTAGGGATAAGGGGATAGGTGAGTGTGAATGAAAGGGGAGAGGGAAAGTAATATGAGTGAAGTGTAGTGAGAGCAAAATGAAAATGGGGATACAATGGAAAAACTGCAATTTTGCAAACCCTAGGCAATTTTCTCAACACAACTTTGCAAGGAACTAGGGTTTTGTTTTTAACCTATTGAAACACCATAAACACTGATGGAAACTCATACATTGGAAATATGGAGGTGTTAACTTACTTGTGGAATGAAGAATTTGCAATTTGGAGGAATATTTGAATGAATTTCAGGCTTTTTAGCCCAATGCACCATGCCATCTCTATGCGTCGCACCAGTGTATTTTTTGCACTGTGGAGGGCAGCCCAATGCGCCGCGCCATCTCTATGCATAGCGCCTTTTTGCAAGAGCCTTTTGGAGGCCTTCCTGGTGTCCAAGTTGGGTTCAGGATAGCTCATTGGAAATATATTTGAGTCTAATTTTCAACCCAACTAGAATTTTGCAATTTGGAGTTCATTTGCCCTGTCAAAAATCAAATCTCCCAAGACTGGTCAAAATGTGCCAAATGAGGCTGCCTCAAGGCAGAGTGCTGTTGCAGTCAAATTTTGAAGGTCTTCCTCAACTCCAAATTGAGCTCATGATAGCTCATTGGAAATATCTTTGTGTCTAGTTATCATTTGACTCATCAAGCAAGTCATTTGGCCAACCAAGCTAGGAGAAAACTTGATTTTCCCAAGGTCACTTCAGAGGTGCATCAATTCTCCCGAGGCAACTGTATTTTTGACATTTCTCTAAAACCATGACACCTGTGTAAAAAGTGAAGGATTTTTTTCTTCCTTGGCCTATTGTGGACAAAAAAATCTCTCAGTTTTCCCAAATTCATCTTTTATTGCTCAGAAACATCATTTGAGTAAAACCTACCCCGATGTGTGGAACAGGGGATTTGTCAAAATGAAGCGAAATGAAGGGGATAAGGGGCTTCTAAATTCTTGAGAAAATTTTGGGAAGTAGGGAGGGATGCTAGGAAGCAGGGGAAAGTGGAATTTCAAATATTGAGTGAGGAGAAAGGGTCCAAAAGGGCAAAACACAGGCCTAGCCTAGAAAATAGGGTTTGTAACAAGAAACTAGGGTTTGTGCGAAAATGGGGAATTTGGGGGATCACAGTGATGGGAAGTATTTAATAAGGTACATTAAGGATAGGGGAAGGTGTATGAACATCAGGATATAAGTTTTGCTGATGATTTGACCATCCAAGAGAAATTACCTTCAAAACCCTAGGAGAGGGAAATGAACTTTACCTAGGCGCAACTGAAGCATGAACAAGGTGTAAAATGACCCAGTGGAAGTTGACATGATGATGAAAACCCTCTGAATTATGGTACACCCAGCTGAATGGTGACACTGACCGACATTTGGACAACTTTGAAAGGAGTAAAATCAAACCCTAGACCTTATACCTAGTGACCAAATTTTGCTTGAAGACTCACTGAAATGACAAAATTTGACCTTGACACCTTAAAATCATTTTGTAAGAGCATGTTTGATCACTGGAGGAAGGCTGCAAAGACTGACACTAACACACCATACATCACTAACCCCATAACCTGGACATTGGAGCCACTACTTGCTCCCAAAAGAAAAGATTACAGACTCTCAAGGCTATGTGGGAGGAGCCAAGGTGAAAAGTATTTTGCATGTACAAATGAGGGGTATTTATAGCAAAGGGTAAAACTGGCCCTTGTGACTGCTCGACTTCCTTCATGACTGTTTGACTTACATGACTCTTCAGATTTACATGTGGGTCTCTTGGACTTCCACGTTACATTACATTGATTACAATAGTAAGGCCCACAATAGTGATGTGGCCGAGATGACTCATGACATAACTTGACACGACATAGCTGGTATGTTCATGCTTGTGGTGGTGTCCATGTCGAGCTACAGTGCTGCTGAGTGATGAATGTGCTCTTGGTGTATCATAGCTTCATCTCCAGATGGCAAGCTGTGTGAAGTATTCGATGGTCATGGTGTTCGCTTGATGTTTGCACGTGCATGTTCCTCCTTCGCTTGTACTTTGACATGTTTCATGTGTTCGTCCGTTCGTGAAAAAATCTCCTTGCATGGATTCCTCGTTCATCCATTCGCGAAACAATCTCCTTGCATGCATTCCTTGTTCATCTGTTCACGAACAAATATCCTTGCATGTGCTCTCCTTTTTCATCTTGTTTGTCATCACATCATGTCTCATCCATGTACATGTATCTAAAATCACTCATGAGGAGATGACATCAAATCCAGAAATTTCCTAGTCTACCATGATGAATTATCCTTCGCTTTCGGATGTAGGTGACCGAAAGAGAGGACAAGGCTCTTAAATCTGCACAAGGTAGATTTCAAGCCAGGGTGTGGGCTCTTGGTGCTGCCGGTGAAAATTGCGCAAATTTCACTGGGAGACTGATATGGGCAATCCGGATGACTGTAAACGGGATCTGGCTTGGCTAGAGGGTAGATCTGCGCAATATTTTGAGGGAAGTAGTGCAGGAAACAAAGGGGTTGGTAGCAAAAATTGTTGAATTTCTTCAAGGAGCTGGCAACAGGATGTAGGAGGCTTGCTTGGAAAAACTGTGCAATTTTTCTGGGGAGTTGGTAGCCGGTTGTAGGAGTCTGCTGGAAAAAAAATTGCGCAATTGCTTGGAGGTTGGCCTGCTGAACATCCTTGTGTAGTTTCTGAGTTGAGTGGGATGTTAGGAAGCTGGGTGATTGCTCATGAAAACTCTGCAGTTTTCTGGGTGAGTAGCAGGCCGACTGAGTGGGTGACTGGCTAGAAAAACTGAGCAATTTTTTGAGGGAGACAGTGACGGACACAATGTGTCTGTCCGACATATCTGCATAGATTCTTCAGTCAGTGGAGCGAGAAAGCTTTGCAAATTTTGCACAATTTTTTGGGTGAGTGAGTCTTAGGGTCACTGCCCGGTCAAACTCTTCAGTTGACTAGCTAGAGGCTTGGTTGATGTGCTTGCGGGCAACACCGATTGAAATGTCTTGCTAAGAAACTTATGCGTTGTTCTGGGTGACAGTCAGTTCGGTTGATTCCATGATTGCGCAATGCAGGTTGCCTGGGAGACAACCTCAAAATTTTCGCAATTCCGGGTAGCAGTACATGATTATTGAGGGCCGAAACTACACAATGCAGCTCAGCGAAGGTCTGACTGTTGGAGGGTGATCTGGTCATTAGAATTTCAGTAAAATGACTAAGTGTGTGGGTGAGTGAACTTGTGCATGCACGACCTTGTGAACACACACTCAACATGACTCGACGACAAGATACATCAAACCATCAAGCCAACATATACTTAGTGTGACTGACCGATGGTGCGAGCGACAAGCGCGACACTTGTGATAGATCGTTGAATGACCACGACGACGCTTGTGCAATAGTGTAGACAACATCGTGTGTGAGTGCAATAGATGTGTACATGTCGAACACAACTAAAACACAACCTTCAACATCACCAGAATGAGATCACAAACATGACATAGCAATCAACATGCGGAAGATGACAGTTGGTCGAACAAGTGAAAAATAATTAAGACATGTAGAAGAAACACTTAAGATGGTTTTTCACGTTTGCGCACATGCATGTTACTGAGGACAGGGTGATATGACAATGATAGGGTGATAGATTCCTAGTCTAACATGGAAGACTCGTAGAGTTTTAGATTTTTCATACACTACTAAGTGGGAGAACCTTACCCATGATGCCTTAGGTCCTGACCTTATTGAGCTAACCATAAGACCAAGATACGATTTTATTCCCTCAATCGAGCTAGCTCAAAAGAAACTCAAAATATAATTACAATATATGGAGGTACATAGAATGTGTAACCATTATCACCTACCTTCTCCAACACTTAAACACGACCATAACGTAGAACCTTAATATTTCACAAGGACCCAGTAGTTTTTCTTTATTCAGATGTAACCAATCCATGTCTCCTACAGGGAAAATTTTAAGAATGGAAATTCATCTTAAAGTTTAGTATCCTTGACAAATCTCACTTTAAATCCATGATATGAAATTTGTAAAATGTTTGGTGATATTTATGTAAAAATATTCAAATTTCTATTAATTTAATTTAGTCTCTACATAAAATTTTGACAAATTTTAAGGTAAAATAATTTTATACTATAAAATTTGGGCTAAACAATTTTAGAAAAAATGGAAATTAACAAGTATTTTTTACAAAAAAACATGGAAAATTAGCCCACTAAAATTTTCCATGGTCTCCTATTTCAAATGTCTTCTCAAAGTTTTAGTGGCTATGTTAGGCCTTATCTTTTTCTTGTGACTTTCTTGATGCCTCGTGGACTTTCAAATGGATTTGTTCAATCTTATCAATGAATTTTTCATCCTAGGTCTTCCCAATCCTCCATATTGTCCATATAGTATCTAGCTGTGAAAAGGAGAGGATTCATTAATAAAAATATTGACTACTTCATTAAAAATAAATTAAATTTTCATCATAAATAAATTCTTAAATGCTTTTGATTATAATCTCTAAAAAATTCAACCAATATCTTATTCAACAGTTCATTTTAAACATTTATTTAAATAAATGAAAAGCTTTATGTAAATTAAAAATTATAAATATATTCAACTAAAAAAAATCTAAAATCTCTATTTAAAACAATATCTCAAGTATCATTAAATGAATACAGACTCTTTTAATATAATTATTAATTAATTAAATACACATAAATCCGTGTACAAACATCCCCTTCCAACAACTCGACAGAGTATTTAATCTCAATCACTAACTTGTTAAAACTCTATAAATTCTTAAATTAACATTGGTTTTTTTCAAATAAATCTGACATGATATTGAATTTGTATTAGTTTGTTATATATTATTTTTATTGTATAATATAAACGACTTGTTTTTAGTGAGATTTTTAAAAGTTTTTTTGGGTTTTTTTAGTTTAATTTTTCTAAAATTAGGTACGAATTTATTGAAACCATAAATTTGATGAGTAACTCTTGCACAATTAAAGTGTCCCAAAAGTTTTTCAGAGCGCTGAATCTATATAATCAAAAAACCAATTTGAATATCACAAATCAAAATTTCACATCAAATTTTTCCACCAAATTCTAGTACCAAAAAATCTAAAAAATTACATTAAAAACAACTCTCAATATAAATATCAACTTATAAATTGATATTTAAAACAATCCAATCCATATTCTACTCGTGTCAACCCTCTCCATGTAATTTCGGTAAGCATTCTATTTCGAAGCTTGAGTCAGCCTGAAAACCCAATGTTCCATTAAAAAAAAAAATGATCTGAATGGAACTTAAAATAATTTAATTATCCCAAAAATAAGTCTCATAAACGGACCATCATGTGCTCCCTCTGCCCACTTGGCTCGAAATTTCCCCCTACTGGAGGTCTCTGCATTGGTGGATGCCTCCACTCGGTCTCCTATCAACATCTCCAATTGTGGCTCCTCCACAATTGTCTGAGACATCTTCTGGGACAACATGTTGAGAGGTAATTTACTCTCCCTTGTTGGCTGGATAAATCGTCCTTGCGGACAAGGCTGATCTCCCTAGTATCAACAGATATTTTGCAACAAGAAGAACAAGCAAATCTACCTTTCTCTAAACATATTTCGATTCATTAATAAAAACTAAGAGGTGTTTTAGACCCTACCTTAAGTCCAACGCTAGTTTGTGGCAGCCACGCTTCGACCGTCCAAGAGAGTTTCCTTTTGAGAATCTGCAAACACAAACAAGCACACATCAAATAACACCTGCATAGCTAATATAACAAATCATGTTCATTATGAAGATCAAGGAGCTCATAAAATAAACCATTAAACACAGCTTATTGAGAAAAATAAACTTGATTGTATTAACTTTGAAAATAAAAGAACTTTACAACCTTGGTGCCTTGATGTTGTACAAGCTCTTTCCAGGGTCCAAACAGGAATCTCCTCTACTTTGACAAGCCTCACTCTCTTCCCAATGAGATCAAAAGTTATGTAATCTCTCCTCTCAAGCTCAATTAGGAAGTCTAAATTCCAACAGCATTTACCCTCAAAAATATTCAGCTTTCAACCTCTCTAGCAATCAGACCAATGCCTCATTTTATAGTGCAGAGGAAGGAAGTTACTAGGTCCACCTTCAAAGGGATATAGTCCTCCTTCAAAGGGATAAGCTCCTCACATCAAGGGGTTAGCTCCTTTAGTTATGGGATGCATGAACCACCAAGGAGCGAACTTGCCACCTCAAGATTCCTTCTAGAAGCGTCCAGAATTAACCCAAAATGAGTTTTTAATAATAAACATGCACCTTTTTTACTTTTATAGGGGTTCGCACCCTTTCCTTTAGAGACAGAGCGGGCAGGTCCGCAGGGGACATGACCAGGGGGTGCAGGACCGCAGGTAATGCTAAGAGAAAGTGCGGATCCAGAGCTTTAGAGATTTTTAAGGATTTTCTCTCATTTTTCAAGGCTTGACATGAAGAGTTAAGTTTTAAGACTTGCATAGGAGGTAAGTGTGAGTGGTGATAGACTCACACTGACTGCAGAATGTCATGGTGACAATATTTTGTGTAACAGATTGCCCCCTAAAGTGCGAAGTCTGTAATAGATGAGGATTTCATTTATCATCTAAGAAGAGTGAAGTACTTTATCATTTCGAGGATCATCTTGTGGAGAGCCTGGTTGGAACCTGTAAAAACATTCAATACAAAATATATACATGAGATCATATCATCGCTGAGGTAGGCATTCCCATACTCAGATCAAAACTGACTAGAAAACTAACTAAACTGCTCTGATATAGGAATGATCTTGTAATATATCACAAGTATAGACACAGTATGGGTGCAGCCATCTGTTTATGAATAGTCCACTGTATAACAAAATTCCTCGTAGCCTGGATGGTGGAAACTAGATCCAAGGTCTTGATTTCTACTTCCCGAAATAGTACGATTCTATCCATTTGAATGAATGTGTCGAAGTCAAACATGGTAGAAACCACTTGATTGCGAGTCAATGATGTAAACTGTTAACAAGTGTGAGAGAAACCACCAGTAATGTCAATGGCACTCAAAGTACTCAGTACAATCCATGAAATGTGAATAGATGTGTTGATGTCGAACATGTCACGGAATCCTTTGATCGAAGGTAAATGATGCAACCTGTCGTCGAAGGCGAGAAACCTGCCATTGAGGCATGCAGATTCCAAGGTACCGACGATTTCTAGATCATCTTTATAGATAATGCGCTGAAGTCGATAGAAAGCGATCCGTCGTAGGCAAGCCCCAACATGAAATCATAGATCAAGTATGAAGAAATATGTTTGCAAGGACTAACTCAGGGATGGTCAAGATGGATGACAGATATTTTGCAGATGAATGGTTTATTTGCACTGACCTCTTGAACACATAACGACACTGCAGATGGTTTGGTGACAATTGACCCAAAGCTAATACCCAGAAACCGGTCGTTGAAGACTTTCAATATGGTTCGATTAACTGTTAGGCAAAGGATTTCCCAACCCAGGTGAACAAAAAGTGTCGTGTTCAAGAGTGGTTGAAGGCTTTTCTGAGACGCAAAGTATAACAAACAGGTTCATTTTTCTCTCTTTTCCCCCACCATTTCTGGCAAGTACCTCTTTATTTTTGACAAGCTTGAGGAGGATAACATTTGCTTGGTTATAAGCTCATCCTTCGGATGAGTCCAACTTAGTTTAAATTCGAACCCTAAGAAGGAGTGGTCCATTCCTGTTTGTAATTGAACAGGTCCTTTACTGTTAAATTTTAATGAGTCTAGTATAGGATAAACTCGGCGTTTTTCAATTTTAGGGAGTCTGAAGAAAAACTTAAGAAAACTCCATGGTTGTCCTTTTTCGTAAATTTGAGTCTCCCAAGCTCGAAAAAGTATAAAATAATACTTGAGAGAACCGCTTGACCATTACGATCAAGGAGTACTTTTCATAATTAGTGGCCTTGATCTGAAAAAGTAAAAAAGCGATCAAAGACACATCGTTTTATTACCAATATCGAACTTGAAATGACAAAAGTCCGGCAATCTTTTCGTGTTTATACGGTCAGAAAAGAGTTGTAAGTGGACCGTCTTTTTAATTCCGTTTTAATGAGTTCAAAAAGAGAAAAACTCAGCAATCTTTTCATATTTTATGAGTCAGGAAAAAGCATTAAGAGGACTCATCCTAGAGGAACGAGTGGTATAAAGGGTAGCAACTGGTTCCGGCAATGGTGGAACTGCTCAAACATGTAATGGTTAAGAGGCTGGCTAGCAAAACCACTCATAACTGTGGTCCCTCAGGAAAAGTAAAACAACCAAGTGAAAGCATATGATTGACCAAAGAGATGGTGGCAATGGGATGAAAACAACCAAGGCTCATCTAACAGAATTTAGCAGATAAAAACGGCAATCACGAGATGTAAAACGGGTATGGGTTCATTTTTACACAAGCTTGAACCAAAGAGAACTTTGCTTGGATTCGGTTTCATGTTTACACAAGCTTGAAATGAAAACTATGCTTGTTTTAAGTTCGCATGCCCCCTAGCACAACGACGCAAATCGAATTACATGCCCCCCAAGCTTCATTGCATTCAACCAAGTGGATGAAATGAAGGTTTACTTTCAAGATCCTGAAAAGACTCGACTCGAAAAGGGAGTTGTTTCATTTTTTAATGAGGTTGACACAAGAAAAGAACTATCCTCAAAAACCTTGTTTCATTTTTTAAACGAGCTTGACACAAGACAAGGAACTATGCTCCATAAGTTTGCATGCCCCCAGCATAACAGCACAAATCAAGGTACATATTGTGTCTATACTTGTGATATATTACAAGATCATTCCTATATCAGAGCAGTTTAGTTAGTTTTCTAGTCAGTTTTGATCTGAGTATGGGAATTCCTACCTCAGCGATGATATGATCTCATATATATATTTTGTATTGAATGTTTTTACAGGTTCCAACCAGGCTCTCCACAAGATGATCCTCGAAATGATAAAGTACTTCACTCTTCTTAGATGATAAATGAAATCCTCATCTATTACAGACTTCGCACTTTAGGGGGCAATCTGTTACACAAAATATTGTCACCATGACATTCTGCAGTCAGTGTGAGTCTATCACCACTCATACTTACCTCCTATGCAAATCTTAAATCAAAAAATGAATTGAAGGTTTACTTTCAATATCCTAAAAAGACTCGACTCGAAAAGGGAGTTGTTTCATTTTTTAATGAGGTTGACACGAGAAAAGAACTATCCTCAAAAACCTCGTTTCATTTTTTAAACGAGCTTGACACAAGACAAGGAACTATGCTCCATAAGTTTGCATGACCCCAGCATAACAGCGCAAATCAAGGTACATGCCCCCCAAGCTTCATTACATTCAATTTGGTGGATGGAATGAAGGTTTACTTTTGAGATCTGGAAAAGACTCGACTCGAAAAGGGAGTTGTTTCATTTTTTAATGAGGTTGACACAAGAAAAGAACTATCCTCAAAACCCTTGTTTCATTTTTTAAACGAGCTTGACACAAGACAAGGAACTATGCTCCAGACTCCTTGTTTCATTTTTGAACGAGCTTGACACAAGACAAGGAACTATGCTCCAAAAATCGTTGATTCATTTTTTAACGAGGTTGAGACAGGAAGAAACTATCCTCGCGTCTACTCTCTACAATCTACCTATATGACCTACTGATTCATTTTTTTTAATGAGGTTGACACAGGAAAAGAATTGTCCTCATACCTGATTCATTTTTTAATGAGGTTGACTCAGTAATAAGAACTTTCCTCGGACCAACTGATTCATTTTTTAACGAGGTTGACTCAGTAACAGGAACTTTCCTCGGACCAACTGATTCATTTTTTAACGAGGTTGACACAGGAAAAGAACTGTCCTCATGTCTACTCTCTACAATTTACCTATATAACCTACTGATTCATTTTTTTTGTTTTAAATGAGGTTGACACAAGAAAAGAACTGTCCTCATACCTGATTCATTTTTTAACGAGGTTGACTCAGTAACAGGAACTATCCTCTGACCAACTGATTCATTTTTTAACGAGGTTGACACAGGAAAAGAACTATCCTCATACTCACTGATTCATTTTTTAACGAGGTCGACACAGTAAAAGGAACTTTCCTCGAACCAACTGATTCATATTTTAACGAGGTTGACTCAGTAACAGGAACTTTCCTTGAAACATCCAATTTCATTTTTTAATGAGGTTGAGATAGGAACAAACTATCCTCGCGCTCACTGATTATGGCTTCCAACTGGAAGAAAGACATGTCAATGGACACACCTTGATCATGGCTTCCAAGAGGTCTTCATCAGAAGGAAGAATAGTTCTCTGGAAGGAACACATGTCAAGGGACTCAAAAGGGATAAGAACATCGCGTTCAAGTAATCCCATAGAGTTTTCCATGTCAATTACCGGATCTAAATCAAAGGTAGATGAGCAAACAGTGAGAGGCTCACTTACATCGGTAACTGAAAACATGGGACTAGTTGCAACATAATTAACCCGTGGCGGGGTAGATACCACTTTAGAATCAGGAACATTTAGGGGTGTCATATTATTGGTAGTTGAAACAAGACTAGGGAACGAAAGCTGGTCTACAGTCACAATATTTCCATTGTGAGGGAAAGACATCACGCGAAAGAGTGTCGATACGACAGCTTTCATTGCATAAACATAGAATCGCCCAAGGAGTAAATTGAAATCCAAGGGACCTCGAACTACCATAAGATCAATACAGATAGTTTTACCTTCCAAGGTAATAGAAAACTTAGGAAGGATCCCTAAAGGTTCACTAATGGTTCTGTTAAAAGCTTTCAGATTCTGCGTAATAGGCACAAGCTGAGGGGAACCCAAAGCTTTCCAGAAGTTGAGGATAAAACACTAACAGAAGCACCTTCATCTACCTGTGTGCGGTGTATGCCCCTACCACCAGCCTTGACAATGATTTGGAAAGGAATGGAGGAAGGAAGACGAGGTTTTTTCAGTCTATTCCAATCAAAGGAAAAGACCTCAGTACTTGGAGGGGGTTCTGTAGAAACAGATGAAATGCCCCCTGGCGTAGAAGAATCTAATGTAACAAGAAGAACCTGAGTGGTATGAAGTTCACTCTCCAAAGGGAGAGTAGGATCGACCGAATGTGAAATTGAATCGACCACTTGATCAACTAATGGATCATCAACCTGAGTGATATGAGTTTCACTCTCCAATGGAAGAGTGGGATCTACTGTACTTGAAATTAGATCAATCACTCCGTCAGTTGACGGTGGGTTGGGAGAAAGTTTATGGTAACCAGTTGGAAATTCTTGCTGTGGAACAATAAGGTTTTCCAACAATTTTTAGGCTTCATCCATGTGAGGGCAAATGTGAGTTTGATGACTCTCTTTGCATAACTTACAAGGAAACCTAACTTTACCCTTTTTCCCAGGAACCTGACTATCACTGGTTGATGGATCAATGGAAAGTTGATGAGATTTTTCTTACCATACTTCCAAAACCTTGGGAATACTAGGACAATTGATAAGGAATTGGTCACCCTTGCAAAGCTTGCAAGGGCATTTGGGTTTACGATGCATGTTGGAGGTTTCCTCAACACAACTAACACTTATAGCCATGGTTGGTTGGTTGACTTCTTTCTTACCTTGCTTCTTCTTCTTCCCTTTCTTCTTCTTCTTAGCCACCTAGTTACTAGCATCAAGGCTTTTACCAAGCGAAGAGGAAGAAATGGAGGAAGAAAAATTAGGCAAAGAAGGTAAAGGGTCAACAGAGGGTTGGTGATGTTGAGATGGTGAACTCTATTGAGGTGAAGCATTCGGTTGAGGTGGAACAATTGGAGTATTTGGGGCCAACGAAGTTGAAAATAACCATATCGGTAAACCTATTGTAAATCCAGGTAATGAAAAATTAGCCATATAAGGAGGACCAACATTTCCAAAGCAAGGAAAAGTAATAGGATTCTCGTTAAGAGGGGTTCCTTGGTTGGTAAATTCTGGAACAGTTGCCATTATATTCAACTTCAGTGAATTTTATTAACGATTTAAAACTAAAATTAACAATTCGCAATTCACATCTAACAATTAAAATTCACAATTCACACCTATGGTCTCTAAAAGTAAAAACAAACAAATTAACACGCGCTATCAAATCTAAGAGTCAAGCCACACACAAATAGTAACTTTCCGTACTAAAAACACTAGTTGGTGATGAAATCCAACGTTGCAAAATTCAATACAGAAAGGGCGGTTGGAACAGTTACCCCGACAACCTACTTAATGAAACAGACTGGCACAAGTTTCTTCACAAAAACGTCTCGAGTGAAGAGAACCCCCCAGAGAGTCCAAGTGAGTCTAGTCAACATCTGCTCCAGGTACAGTGGGATCTTCCCTCCACCGTCACCTTAGGAAAGAATCTTATAGATTATGGCCACTAAGGTTACCAACAGAAACAAATATACCTGGGGGAACAGTCTACGATCCGATACACACGCAAGGGCAGAGTAACAAAGCTCAATCCCCTTGAAGGCTCCTTGACATAATCCAAGGTTTACCAACAAGTGACCCCAGGCTCCTCGACAATGGTTAATCTGAGGTTTACCGTTTTTAATATGTGTATATCTGCTATCATTCCCAATGAAGAAGGATTGATTACCTCACTGGTTCAGATATGATCTCATGCTTGTCTCCTTTAAGAGGAGCTTCCCATAGCATAGATGTAACAATTGGAATTTCTTTCCTATCGGAAGATCGACTGCTTGTTTGTTTTACTGTCTTGGAGAGTTAACTAAAACCTATTCCAAGACACTAGCCTAAGCTAGATTGGTGGAAAGAGCCCTAAAAATGTAAAAATTACTAGATGAATTTTAATTAAGCGCTGTGTTATTTAGGCTATTATTACTCAAAAGGGTAAATGGATATGAAACCAATGGTGTTATGACCCGACCCAAAACTGAATGCAATCGAATATATAATGTAATCTTTTCAATTCTATGAATCGTAACTAAAGTAAGGAGAGAGTTTCCATTCACTTTCAACAATGCAAAAAATTGATCACTAAGAGAAAATATAACAAATTCTCTAATGCACTAATTTCATCAAGAAAAACTAATGCAAATCAATTCCAAAACAGTTTTTATTTTTATTTTTGTGCGTTAAAAACAAGCATAAAAATATGTAAATTCAAATCAAAGAAAACTGATCTAAATCTACGATTGATTTTTTAGAATGTAAACTATGCAATTGTAATCTATGCACAATTCACTTGAAAAGTATGCAAATGTAATCTATGCACATTTTTCATTCATATTCTGAAAATGAGAATTCTAATTATGCAAATGTGATCTATGCAAGAGAATTCTCAAACACAAGATGATTCTAATGTAATCTAAGAACCAATCAAGTGCATGTCAAGAAAATTGGGTGAGAGTTCCAAAGATAAAAAATAAATAAAAACACTCAAAGGCGATTAACACTCATACCAAAGGAAATCAAATTAAGAATTTCTCAAAAAAGAGACTCAAAACACCCAATTAACTTAATGGAGATTGATGAGATGAAGAATTTGCTGAAAGAAACTCATAAACAAGGCTTTTTGACAGAAAAATAGAGATCTGGGTAGATGCTAAGAAGCCTAATTTAAATCTAAACTAAACTGAAAGAAGAAATTTAAGTTTTTCAAGAAATTAAATAGGGTCTGCAGGCCCCATAAGTAATAGGTGCGGTACCGCTCTGTGCACTAAAGGAACAGTGCGGAGATGCCTGCACTGTGTGTGAAGACAAAGTGCGGTCCCTTGAAAACTTCAAGAAAAACATAAAAGACTTCAAAACTTTCAAAAACAGAGAAAACCTAAGCTACCCAGGCAGATATCAATCAATCAAAAACCAGGAAAAACTTTTCCTCAAATCAAAATAAAAGAGAACCAAAAAACAACAAGCTCTTTCCCCACTATGGTCGCCAATTTGTTGGCCGAATAAATCGTTCTTGCGGACAGGACAAGCAAATCTACTTTTCTCTAAACATATTGCGATTCATTGATAAAAACTAAATAGGTGTTTTAGACCCTACCTTAAGTCCAATGCTAGTTTGTGGCAGCCACGGTTCGACTGTCTGAAAGAGTTCCCTTTTGAGAATCTGCATACACAAACAAGCACACATCAAATAACACCTGCATAGCTAATATAACAAATCATGTTCATTATGAAGATCAAGGATCTCATAAAATAAACCATTAAACACACCTTATTGAGAAAAATAAACTTGATTGTATTAACTTTGAAAATAAAAGAACTTTACAACCTTGGTGCCTTGATGTTGTACAAGCTCTTTCCAGGGTCCAAACAGGAATCTCCTCTACTTTGACAAGCCTCAGTCTCCTCCCAATGAGATCAAAAGGTATGTAATCTCTCTCTCAAGCTCAATTAGGAAGTCTAAATTCCAACAGCATTTACCCTCAAAAATATTCAGCTTTCAACCTCCCCAGCAATCAGCCCAATGCCTCATTTTATAGTGCAGAGGAAGGAAGTTACTAGGTTTACCTTCAAAGGGATAGAGTCCTTCTTCAAAGGGATAAGCTCCTCACATCAAGGGGTTAGCTCCTTTCGTTATGGGATGCATGAACCACCTAGGAGCGAACTTTCCACCTCAAGATTCCTTCTAGAAGCGTCCAGAATTAACCCAAAGTGAGTTTTTAAGAATAAACATGCGCCTTTTTGACTTTTACAGGGGTCCGCACCCTTTCCTTTAGAGACAGAGCGGGCAGGTCCGCAGGGGACATGACCAGGGGGTGCGGGACCGCAGGTAATGCTAAGAGAAAGTGCAGATCCAGAGCTTTAGAGATTTTCAAGGACTTTCTCTCATTTTTCAAGGCTTGACATGAAGAGCTGAGTTTTAAGACTTACATAGGAGGTAAGTATGAGTGGTGATAGACTCACACTGACTGTAGAATGTCATGGTGACAATATTTTGTGTAACAGATTTGTGATATACTGTGTCTATACTTGTGTAACAGGAACACAAGTATAGACTTAGTAACAGGAACTTTCCTCAAAACCTTCCCCAGTATGGTCGCCAATTTGTTGGCCGGATAAATTGTTCTTGCGAACAAGACCGATCTCCCTAGTATCAAATGATATCTAGCAACAAGCAGGACAAGCAAATCTACTTTTCTCTAAACATATTGCAATTCATTTATAAAAACTAAATAGGTGTTTTAGACCCTACCTTAAGTCCAACGCTAGTTTGTGGCAGTGACGCTTCGACCGTCTGAAAGAGTTCCATTTTGAGAATCTGCATACACAAACAAGCACACATCAAATAACACCTGCATAGCTAATATAACAAATCATGTTCATTATGAAGATCGAGGAGCTCATAAAATAAACCATTAAACACAGCTTATTGAGAAAAATAAACTTGATTGTATTAACTTTGAAAATAAAAGAACTTTATAACCTTGGTGCCTTGATGTTGTACAAGCTCTTTCCAGGGTCCAAACAGGAATCTCCTCTACTTTGACAAGCCTCACTTTCCTCCCAATGAGATCAAAAGGTATGTAATCTCTCCTCTCAAGCTCAATTAGGAAGTCTAAATTCTAACAGCATTTACCCTAAAAAATATTCAGCTTTCAACCTCCCCAGCAACCAGCCCAATGCCTCATTTTATAGTGCAGAGGAAGGAAGTTACTAGGTCCACCTTCAAAGGGATAGAGTCCTTCTTCAAAGGGATAAGCTCCTCACATCAAGGGGTTAGCTCCTTTGGTTATGGGATGCATGAACCACCAAGGAGCGAACTTGCCACCTCAAGATTCCTTCTAGAAGCGTCCAGAATTAACCCAAAGTGAGTTTTTAAGAATAAACATGCGCCTTTTTGACTTTTACAGGGGTCCGCACCCTTTCCTTTAGAGACAGAGTGGGCAGGTCCGCAGGGAACATGACCAGGGGGTGCGAGACCGCAGTTAATGCTAAGAGAAAGTGCGGATCCAGAGCTTTAGAGATTTTCAAGGGCTTTCTCTCATTTTTCAAGGCTTGACATGAAGAGCTGAGTTTTAAGACTTGCATAGGAGGTAAGTATGAGTGGTGATAGACTCACACTGACTGCAAAATGTCATGGTGACAATATTTTGTGTAACAAATTTGTGATATACTGTGTCTATACTTGTGTAACAGGAACACAAGTATAGACTCAGTAACAGGAACTTTCCTCGAAACCTTCCCCAGTATGGTCGCCAATTTGTTGGCCGGATAAATCGTTCTTGCGGACAAGACCGATCTCCCTAGTATCAAATTAAATTAAATTAAAAATTTCTCAAAAAAGAGACCAAAGGAAATCAAATTAAGAATTTCTCAAAAGAGAGACTCAAAACACCCAATTAACTTAATGGAGATTGATGAGATGAAGAATTTGCTGAAAGAAACTCATAAACAAGGCTCTTTGACAGAAAAATACAGATCTGGGTAGATGCTAAGAATCCTAAATTAAATCTAAACTAAACTGAAAGAAGAAATCTAAGTTTTTCAAGAAATTAAACAGGGTCTGCAGGCCCCAGAAGTAACAGATGCGGTCCCGCACTGGTTAGTTAAGGGAAGTGCGGAGATGCCCGCACTGTGTGTGAAGACAAAGTGCGGTCTCCTGAAAACTTCAAGAAAAACATAAAAGACTTCAAAACTTTAAAAAATAGAGAAAACCTAAGCTACCCAGGCAGATATCAATCAATCAAAAACCAGGAAAAACTTTTCCTCAAATCAAAATAAAAGAGAACCAAAAACAACAAGTTCTTTCCCCAGTGGAGTCGCCAATTTGTTGGCCGGATAAATCATTCTTGTGGACAAGGCCGATCTCCCTAGTATCAACAGATATCTAGCAACAAGCAGAACAAGCAAATCTACCTTTCTCTAAACATATTGCGATTCATTAATAAAAACTAAGAGGTGTTTTAGACCCTACCTTAAGTCCAACGCTAGTTTGTGGCAGCCACGCTTTGACCATCCAAGAGAGTTACCTTTTGAGAATCTGCAAACACAAACAAGCACACATCAAATAACACCTGCATAGCTAATATAACAAATCATGTTCATTATGAAGATCAAGGAGCTCATAAAATAAACCATTAAACATAGCTTATTGAGAAAAATAAACTTGATTGTATTAACTTTGAAAATAAAAGAACTTTACAACCTTGGTGCCTTGATGTTGTACAAGCTCTTTCCAGGGTCCAAACAGGAATCTCCTCTACTTTGACAAGCCTCACTCTCTTCCCAATGAGATCAAAAGGTATGTAATCTCTCCTCTCAAGCTCAATTAGGAAGTCTAAATTCCAACAGCATTTACCCTCAAAAATATTCAGCTTTCAACCTCTCTAGCAACCAAACCAATGCCTCATTTTATAGTGCAAAGGAAGGAAGTTACTAGGTCCACCTTCAAAGGGATAGAGTCCTCCTTCAAAGGGATAAGCTCCTCACATCAAGGGGTTAGCTTCTTTAGTTATGGGATGCATGAACCACCAAGGAGCGAACTTGCCACCTCAAGATTCCTTCTAGAAGCGTCCAGAATTAACCCAAAGTGAGTTTTTAATAATAAACATGCGCCTTTTTTACTTTTACAGGGGTGCACACCCTTTCCTTTAGAGACAGAGCGGGTAGGTCCGCAGGGGACATGACCAGGGGCTGCAGGACCGCAGGTAATGCTAAGAGAAAGTGCGGATCCAGAGCTTTATAGATTTTTAAGGACTTTCTCTCATTTTTCAAGGCTTGACATGAAGAGCTGAGTTTTAAGACTTGCATAGGAGGTAAGTATGAGTGGTGATAGACTCACACTGACTACAGAATGTCATGGTGACAATATTTTGTGTAACATCCCTCTCAACCACCAACTATCTAACCTTTGCCTTGCTCCTAAAGGTTTTGCATGCATATTGAACCTCAAGAGCATACAGGTTCTGTACCCATGAACCGATCTGTTTAACCAGTCCCGTGGTGATGTGTCTAAGGAAAACCTTTCCCTTACTGAAGACAACATGGTAGCCTTTGTCCTCCAACATCGCAATCAATACCAAGTTCTTCTTCAGTCTAGGCACATACTTCACATATGTCAAGGTGATAGAGCTCCATGCTCCCTCTTAAAAGCAACCATGCCCACTCCTGAAACACTAAACCTTTTGTCGTCACCCATCTCTATGCGCATATTGAGGTCTTTCTCCTCCAAGGTACTGAATAAAATTTTATCGTCGGTCATGTGTAATGAGGCTCCACTGTCAAGATACCAACCACAACCCATCATAGATGACACCATGCATGCGATGAGGGTGAAGTCCATTTCGAATTGAGAGGCTAATGCCTCACCTTCCGATCCTTCTGAGGATCCCTTCTTGGACTTCTTCGATAGGCAATTAGTCGCATAATTTCCTTTCTCAATATATATATATATATATATATATATATATATATATATATATATATATATATATATATATATATATATATATATATATATATATATATATATATATATATATATATATATATATATATGTAAATTATGATATGAATTCGATTTGCGCCTGCAACCTCGAACTTCAAACTTCGAATTCTCTTCTCCGTATACTGTTCACAGCTTTGATACCATTTGCTCTGATACCATGTAGAATTTCCTGCAAATTCTCTACAATCTACCTCTGAGATCTATGTAGAAAATCTGACTGTAGATTAACTCAATAATGCAATATACCAATGCAAAATACTATAATATACTTCTACTATCAAACTTGCGAAAGATTAATAGATTTGAGCAAGATCAAGTGGAACACATATAATAAAGAAGAAGAATTAATACACATGAAACACAGAAGAATACTCAAGGGAAAGCCTCAGCTAAAAACCCCACTATCTGTATTATCATACAAGGTGGAAATACATCAAGATTACACAAAGCATTAGCTCCCACAACTACCCAGCTCTCAGTACAATCCTTTTGGATGCTCACAGGCAAACAAGGCTTCTCACAAACCTTCTCCTCTGCCATCCAAGCTTCCTATTTCCTTGCGTTGTTTCTCCTTGGTGATCCTACTGTTACCAAGTGTAACACTGATCACTCACATTGATCTCACAACCTGTAAAACTTCGCAATCCTCAAGGAACCTTGTTCCTTCTGCATGGATGAGTTTCCTTTATAGGAAAATTCCTCCAAATGATAATACAATGTTCCTGTCTTTAATATCAACTGGGTCTTTGTCTGAACTGACATGCATGAGTTATTAATGAGAGAATCTTCAGTTATCTGGAGTACACTAGTTTCATACATGCATGCATTAACTGGTTGAACTCACAATTAGTTCCTCTAACTGTTTGGAACTAATTTAACTGGACTTAACTCAGTTAACTGAGCTAACTAATTACAACTCAAATACAACTCATCCTTATCTCCTTAATTAAGGGATAATCTCCTTAATTTAAGGGGTAACTGTTGCATGACTTCATAAAGACTTCTAGCTTGAATTTATTGAACTAATTAATCCAAGATGAATTAATTAATTATTTTTCAAGCAGCTGGTGAGACTAAATTCAAATTTTAATTCTCAATTTTAATTCAAGGACAAATTAAAATTGGAATATTCTGAATGCTATTTTTAGCATTTCTTGTTGCTATTTTCAATAGGATGGAGTGGAGGCACTCTTGTGCGGTAGCCACTACATCATGTATCTGCCTATCCCGTCGAAAATCAAATTTCTCAGGTGATATATACTTTGACAAAATATTATTGACCGGGAGAGCAATGAAGTTGGAAATTAACTTATTTATTAGATTGCACAATGATATGGGCCTATAGTCAAGAAAATACCTAGTGAGCTTCCGCTTGGGAATGAGAGAGATATAGGTGGAATTGATGTGGGGGTGTATGAATCCATGTAATCGAGATTCCTCGACCATCTTCAACAAATCACCATACATGACATCGTAGAATTGTATAAATAGCTCCACATTCCACCCATCCGGACCCGGCCATTTGTCCCTTTTAAATGATTTTAGTACCTCCTGTATTTCCTCCTTAGTGACGCACTTGTATAGTGCATCATTTGAGGCCTCATCAAACATAGTAGGATATAACTCCACCCCCCAGATCGGATCCTCTATGAAATCCACGTCCCTGCTCTTGTATGCCTTTTCAAAGAATGAGACTGCCTCTTGTTGAATGTCCAGGAGAGTCTGAACCAGGTTTCCGCTTGGGTCCTTAATTTCCCAAATGGTGTTAATCTTCCTTCTTTGGCTTGCATATCAGTGCAAAAAATTTGTGTTCCTACCCCCCTCCTGAATCCACAACGCCCTGCTTTTTAAGCGCCATGTGAACTCTTGGATGTTCAACAAATTTTGTTTTTTTTCTTCCAGCATCCTGATGGAAGACAACAGGTTCCGAGTTGGGTTCCCCTTTTGCAGTTGTAAACCCAGTTTGTCCAATTCGTCTGAGATATCCTTGAGGTCTTTGTGAATTAAGTTTTTCTTCTTTCTCTCCCATCTTTTCACCACCGATTTTAGAACATGAAGCTTCTTAATGGTTGCCCCAATGGGAGATGCCTCCTTGGCCAAATATTATGACCAAAATTCCTTGACAAGTGTGTTAAATTTCAGGTCCTCTAGCCACACCTAATTGAATTTAAATGGCATGCCCATTATGAGGTCATCCCTATTCCATTTTAAGTAAATGGGCCGGTGGTCAGATATAAAAGAATTGATGATCCCCTAGTGAATCAAACCCAACCTGTCAATTAAATTCTCGTGTAATAGAAATCTATCCAGTCTCTTTGCAACATGTTGGTCACCCGACCTGCCATTATGCCTGGTAGGTGCCAGTTTTGGAGGGAGGATATCCACAAGATTATAGTCACTGATGATATCTTTCAGCCAATCTGCTATAGGATCCGACCTATAAGTCTGCCCCCAAATTTCATCCAGCCCAATAGTGAAGTTGAGATCCCCTGCCATCAAGAGAGAGTCTAGGCCAAAAATTCCCATATCCACTAATTTATCCCAGAAACAAGACTTGTCTCGGTATGGTGCATAAATGTTGAGAATTTGGATATGTCCCATGAGTCCTCTAATCTTTCCTACTAATAAAATACTAGCAAAACAAGAGTAAGCCTTAAAATTTGCCCATCTTGGATTCCATAGTGCAGCTAAACCCCTAGATAGGCCACTGGAGTCCGTAGCCGCAATGTGCCATTCGGGAAAATTTTTCCTAAAGTATGCCACCACCTGTTGAGAAGGATGCATAGATTCTTGAAGAAGAATAATATAAGTTTTTAACGAAAAGAAGATCTCTTTGAGGGCAAGAAATTTGTGTGCGGCTCCCAATCCTTGAATATTCAAAGATAGGACAAGATTCATGATGCCCCCAAAAAGAGCTCATTTGCTCTAAGTGCCCTCGGTTTGGAAGAAGATGCAATCAGAATGTCAATAAGTGAATGGGAGTCAGAAGGGGAGAAAGGGAGAGTTCTAGGTCTACCTTGGAAGTGCTTGCTATCTTGATCATGTGTTCAACGGACCGTGATATTACCAGCCGAGGTGGGATTGATACGAGGTGAATAAAATGGACAAGGTTTGTGAATAATAAGGGTACAGAGATCCAAAGTCTTTTTATGGAGCAAGTAGTCAATATCGCTATCAACAGAGTTTCTGGGAGAGGAGACAGGTGAATTTGATGATTACAAGGGAGCACCCATAGCAAGAGATGCATAGGGATGTAGTGAGAGGGGGGTGGATGATACGTAGTATGAACATGAGTATTATCATCAAATTGCGTCAGTGTCGAGAACAGGGTCGACCCATAATGGAGAGGGTCACTGCATGGAGGAAGATTGCCCATATTAGAGGATGTGAGGGTCATATCACAGGCAATTGGAGAAACAACCTCATTGGACGTCCATGGGGAAGAAGGAACCTCAACAAAGGAATTAATAATCAAATTGTCATGGTTATTATCATAAGAAAGGTAAGTGAAATGAAAAGGAGGAATACCTGTAGTATTATTCTTCACACCCACTTCCAAACGATTTTCCTTTTCATAGCTGACCAAATCATCATGTCCCACCACAATACCCATCGACCAATGAAGTGCCTTCCCGTGTGAGTGTCTATGCCCCCCCAGTCTGCGCGGACACTGGGCCATGAGATGGTTAGTGTGATGAAAAATAAGGCATTTGAAAGGAATGCCCCAAAAATCCAATCTCTATAGTAAATGCGTAGTATCCTAGTTCCATTCAATGTGGTCAGGGAAACCCCCCATATACACTTTCTCAATCAGAATCCAGGCTATTCTCTTATCCCTCAGTCCCAGACACTGAGGATCAACATAGACAAATTTACCAATAACATTCCCATTATGAATAAAGACTTGACTCTTCCATAATTCATCGATAGTCCAAGAAGATTAACCTAGATTAGTCTAGTTCAGGGCGTTTCCTTTAGTGGGTTGAAGTCGATATACCATGTGTGTAAAGGCAGAAAACCCTGACCCCGAATCCATGGTAAACACCTGATCTTTTCCAAATCTTCCTGACACAAGAAATGAAAGATATACTAAGCGTTCATCAGTCTGACCACTATGGGCATGTATCCCATAAGAGATTTCCACTTAGTTTCTACCCAGGAACGCATCTCATCCTCCTTAAGTTCAACAAAGCGCCATCTACCAACTAGAGCCCGTTTCTGTAAACTATTAACATGGTCAATCAGAACATCGTGACGAAAACTCAGAAATGGCATCTGGGTGGTGATATCAACTGCTTGTCTAATATGCTCGTGTCTCGAGCCTCTGGGAATACCACGTTGAGCATCAGGTGATCGAGGTATTGCATGTGCGCCACATGGAAGAATGCGAGTCAAGCCAATCATGTTCTTTGTGTCCCGCCTGGATGGCCCACCGCTACTATCATCCACTCGTCCACCAGAGTGATTCTATTCAGCCTCCATCATGGCTCTGATATATGCTTCATGGGCCGAAGTTTCCTATACAAAGGGGTCCAAGTAGGCCATGATAAGGTAGGTGATAGGGGTAGGTAATATTTATAGCTCTGTCCGCATACCAATCCGTGGTAGGAAGGTAATGCGATCCTCCAGTAATTACAGCTAATAAATATAGTAGGTCTACAACTAGAGTAGAAGTCTCGGTCCGTGCGATTCAGCCAAATGGATGTTTTGGTTTTATCTTCCTTGTACCTGTCAATAATTATGTTTTGCTCAATAATTTAAATTTTCAAAGTTTTTTTTGTTAATGTATTTAATTTTTTAAAATTTAAGAAAAGTTATTTAAATTGTTCTATATTTGTGTTTTTTTTGGTATATTTATAAAATAATTTTGTTTAAATTAGGGAACATTTTAGGGGTTAACATTCATAAGTGCGCTAATTTTCCATGTTTTTTCCATAAAAAAAGATTAGCCAACTTCCATTTTTTCTAAAAATGATTTTCCCAAATTTTATGGTTTAAAATTATTTTATCTTGAAAATCCCCAAAATTTTATAGAGACTATATAAAACCATTATAAATTTGAATATTCTTACAAGAATATTGCCAAACATTTTATAGGTTGCATATTAGGGACTATTAAGATTCACCAAGGTTTATAAACTTTTAGAGAACTTTCCATCCCTAAAATTTTCCCTGGTTCAAATTTTTGCAAAGATTTGTTGGAATTGCAAGTTTGAGCTATATAGTGTATACACTTTAACTACTCCAAGAACTTTCCAAAGCTTTAAATCCATTTATACATTCAAAACTACAAATTAAACATTAAAAAAAAAGGGGCATTGAATCCATTTATGCATTCAAAAACACAATTTAAACAACAAAAAATTACAATGTCATAAAAAAATTATTGTATGCAAGTTAGAAAGACAAAAACATAGAACAATTAGACTAAATATTACAAATGGTTTCCATATTATGGATTATGCCCTTCATAATAACTAAAATGAAGACGATTACATTCGTACATAATAGATAAGGCTCATAACTAAAATGAAAATGACTACATACATACATGGCACATATAGTTTGACAAAGGGCATAGCTAAAATGAAGATCACCGCATTGTACCTCTTTAAAAGTGGGAATAAACACATCCCCTCTAATTATAAGACCATATGACTAACCCATTTTAGCCAAGCGGTTATTTCAAAAAAGAGGATTAGGCTATGGCTAGAAAGTCATGATAAAAGAGGTAAAGGCCAAGATGGATATAGGAGATATCAATCAACTACGAATCACCTTGTTACTCTTGAGATCATTGTGGAGGAGAGTTAATATAATAAAATTAATCACTTATGTTGTTTCATTGACTTTAGAAAATATTTTGACACTATTCCCATGACAAACCTATGAAAGAGGCTCAAAGAAATAATGGTTCTTCTTGAGTTGAGGGGTTATATGAGAACATTATTGCTAATCTTAGGACCATTGGGGGTTCATTAAAAGAAATTAATTGTAATATCAAAGTCGAGCAAGGGTGTCCCTTGTCCCCTACCCTTTTTGGCATACACGTTATTAAAGCTAGAAGAGTGTTTGGAAGATACAGGTTGTGGTAGCCCCACACGCATTATTATAATCATAATTCTTTTCCTTTATGCTAATGATATTGTTCTTTTGGAAAGGAAACATTATGATCTTGACAAACAACTAAGAATCCTCCAATATTTTGTTCCAATAAGGGTGTGACTATTAATATTGACAAAACAAAAGTCATGATAATAAAATCCATAAAGATCACATATAATACGGCAAAAGAAAATGTGGTATAAGTTCATATAAATATCTTGGAATCGATATCCATCACAAGCTCAACTAGAATTATAGAATTCAGAAAAGGATAAATGGAGGATGGAAAGTTTATTATGAAATTGAAAATTATTGTGAGTCAACAAATTTTGAGATATGTGATAAAGAGAAACTCTTCTTTGAGACTCTTGTCACTCCTGTTATATTATATGGATGTGAGCTTTGGGGATATAGAAAATCCAATGAGTTGTGGAGGAAGATAGAACAAATTCAAAAGTAGTTTATAACCAACAAGATAAAGATTAAAACAAATACACCCTATCCTATTCTTCCGATCAAAGCAAGAATTTCCCATATTTAAAGCACAACTATGATCTAGGTATCTTATGTATAAGAAGAGGTTAAAGAACATGGAAGACAAGAAGTTTCCTAAAATTGCTTCTAACTCTAGCCAAAAACACCACCTTTGCCTCAAGTGGGGATGGAATAAGGATTCACTTGCTATAAAATTTGTGGATAAAGGAGGAAATCATTTTACAGAATAAGGATACAAATAAAAATAATATACAACAAATTTTAAGGAGAAATTGTGGGCTGATAAAGAGTTATATGGAAAAATAAAACTAAGATATTATAATGATGTGATCAACCCAAATCCTTAAAATCTAAAATATCTCTATGTCTTGGCTAGTGTAAAGAAGAAACTAAGCATTTCTAAAATAAGAGCAAATTATCATGAGCTCCATCATGAAATTGGGCACCAATCAATTTTGGAAACACAATGGGTTGAAAGGGTTTGTCACTTTGCGACACTAGGAGTGTTGAAGATGGAAATCATTTTCTCTTAGATTTTTCAACTTATACTCACATTAGTTCAAAATTCCAAAATATTTGTCACACCACCAACCTTCTTGACCTTCTAACTCAACAAAACCTATGGTGATGTTGGAACACTTTTTCTAATGTTTTTTGAGCATTGAAATAAAATTCTAAAGGATTTTAAGTAATATCTTACTTTCTAAGTCCAATAGACAATTTCGTCTTTGTGGGCATTATTAATCATATATATATATGGAAACAAGCGCTTATTAACGCAATGATTAATTCAAAAAGGGTGCGATTGTATCTCTCATGTGAGAATTAAAGTTGATATAATAAAATTAACTTACATAGTAATATAATATTATGAATTAGATCCCAACATGTAATTGAATATCTAACCTAGTCCATTACTAACCTTAACTCTACTTTTTCCTAGTCATTGCCTCTCAAGCCCTTCCAATCATTGATCTAGATTCAAGAGTGGGCAATTCTCCCCAACCCCTCTTCTTAATGTCAACAAAGTTGCTTTCCAAACTTACTTGATTTCCTTGTGGAAATCCACTCGTAAGTCACAACCTTTTATACTTCAAATCAATAAAATCCTTTAAGTAAAGCTTCCCACTACTTCTTCTCATCATATGGCATTGTCTTCGATTGACAAAAGTCTCATTCAATGGTTCACTAGTCTTTTGCTCTCCCTAAGAATAATGGATAACAAAATTTCAAGAAAAAATGATCCCCATGATCAAAAGAAATCTCACATATTACTTATGTGGACAACAATTCTATGCCTTTTTTATTGAAAAGGTAGAATATTGAGATCTCATATTTCAAAATGTATTGTCTTTTATGGGAACAGGGGTAACAGACATACTACAAAATTTGACCCAAAATTGTATGTGCCCTCAATTATTTTAGTATTGTTTAAATTGTATTGTTTTCCTTTACACTTATAAAATAAAGATCCATTGTGTGTCATTGGAAATTATTTAGGGAAATATATAAATAAATCTAAGCCAACAGCTAGTATGTTTGCATGTGCAAGAATTTATTTTGGAAAATAGAGTATTGTTGTAGCAGTTGTAACACCCTCCAAAATTTTGGCCTACACTAAAATTTTGGAGCCTACTTTGGATCATGTGATCGATATTTCCTTATTCACTTATTGGTAAGCTGATCATTTCAAGCTCTCTTCTTCAATATCAAGAGTCATTCATGCTTCTATACTTATATAGCAAGTGCCTTCTTTGGGCATGGAAGTTATCGCTTGTCATGCAAAGGGAAGTTTTGGTTTGCATAAAGGGGAAATATTTGTGAAAATGAGTTTTTCCCATCATGTAGACATGTTTCACACTCATTTCCAAATTTTCATACATTATTACACAAGTGTCATCATTATCCTCACAAAGCCTATCGTTGGAGCCGCACTTGTCGTAAGATGCCACAAAGGTTGTTGCATTAAGAGAAGTATGTTTTCATATTTTCTGGATGGTCTATGTTATATCACTAAGTGTCTATGTGTGTTGTCACATTCAAGTTCTATCACTGTACACATCGGTTCCATTGATCCCACACTTAGCCAAATTCTGAAGAATTCCTAGCAACCTAGCTTCATTGAACCTTCCTAAACTATGCACTTCACATATACAACCCTCAAGCTTTTTCCTTGCCTACTGAACTACAAAATGTGCATAAAGCCCAACATCCTTTGACATCCAAAACTGCGTGGAGGCTACCTCTAGTGACCTTCCCTCAGTCGAATCTCACCGCCCTCAAGAACTGCGCAGCTTTTTCCCCCAAGCCTCTCTACTGCCCAATCCCCCTTTGCCTCTGAAAACTACACAGATTTGTCCTCCAGGACCTCATCCCGCAGAAGCCACTACCTGCTTGAACTGCGCAATTTTTTCCTTCAGTGGGCACTGAGTAGTCTTATCCCTCAGTCCAGCCCAATCACTAATCCTTCTCCCCCCTGACCTTATACCAGTTCCAGCTCAGTCAGTGTATTATCATGCAACATCTTCGACTAGGGGTGTATCAGACTTATGTCGTCTTGTCACGAGTGGATTACAGATACATGAATTCTACCAGCCTATGGAAATATGGTTAAGAAGGATATGAAGAAGGAGAACATGGTAGATGATACTTAAGCAGCTGAGGAGAAAAGATAATTATTAGATAAGAATACCAAGGAACCCAGGGTATGATAGAAGAACTAGACCGATTGACGAATCCATCTTATTCACAACCTTTTGGAGGGTAGATATGAAAAACAAATCACATCTTTCATGAAGTTAAAATACACCTTTTAGCATAGGATGAATGGCAACTTATCATTATCATATCATTATGTCTTCAATGACATGTATGGTTGCAAACACTCAAATTCATTCCATGTGTTTCCTCAAAGTGTTTTGGTCCCTTTCGCTTGTTAGATCAATTGTCGTCTTTGGAATGTTTGACTGTTATGTCATGTTTGCGAGTCTTTTCTGGCGGTTTCAAATGTCAATCTCTGTGTATATGATTTTTCCTAATCATGTAAACATTCATCACACTCATGCACAAAGTCTTGAACACTATCGCACAAGTGTCGTCACGGTCATCCTAAAGTCTATCTCAATTGTTGCACTTGTCACTTCTTGTTATGAGACAGTCACACAGAGGGAATTGCTTTCTTGTTGCTCCTGTGGTCTATGTTTTCATGTCATCAAAGTATGCTAAGTGTGTTATCTCAAGTTCAATTTCATCACAAATCTATCTTCCTCCCATGCTTAGCCATTTTTTCGAAAATCTTCCTGACCAAGAAACTCAGCTGCATTGGACCCTCAATGAATTGCGCAATCTCATCCCTCATTGTTGTGACCTTTCTTCCTGAAACTACGTAGTGCACTGCCACTGTCCTCTAGGGTAGTTGCACTACGCAATTCCAGAGCCCAGCAGCCTCCCTTGACCCCCAAAATTGCGCAACAGTTCCTCCCAGTCTGACTTGAACTGCACACTTTGCACTGTCAGTCCTCAAGATTCTCCCCTTTCATACTGGAACCCCGTAATGTGAAAAGAAACCAGCCTCCATAACTACGCAAAGGTGTCTCATAGTGTCGTGCCTCAGCCGAAGTTCACTGCCCTCAAGAACTGCACATATTTGTCCTCTAGGCCTCTCTGCTGCCCAATCCTCCTTTCTTTTGAAAACTATGTAGAACTAACCCCTAATGGCCTCATCCTACATCAACCACTACTGGCTTCTACGTAATTCTGACTCCTAGTGGGCATTGCGCAATTTTTCTCCCCAGTGGCGACTGTGCTGAAAAGTTCCTCAAGCAAGCCTAAGTTTCCCTCTACGCAGTCTCAGTGATCAAGCCCTCTCCCTATCACCTGGAGCTGTGCAATGCGCAGTTACTGGTCCCTCTCTCCCAACCTATCACTTGCCTTAGACTCAGTTCATGGATAATGCTACATCATCTTAGACTAGGGAGTTTTCAGATTGATGTCATCCCGTCATGAGTGAATTACAGGAACATGTACACTATCAAGGCACGACAAGATGATGAAGAAGGAGAAGAAGGAGGGAGGCATTCCTAGAGACCCACTTGTAAGCAAACTGACAAGAGAACCTACCAAGAACAAGCGAAGGAACACAAGTGTAACCACTTGCCAAGACTGGATATCATTGAAGACCCCACATTATCAAGCTATGTAGAGGAGAAAATAAAGCATATTTAAGAACACATCTATCACTCAACAACAACAACGTCTTGAAATTTCCACATCACCAAGCCAGTCCATGTCAGTAGTGTCATGTGAAGTCGTGTCATGAGTTTTCATATGCCACATCACTACTTTGGGTGATGTATATTTTGGATCAAATGTGTTGTAAAGTGAAAGTCCAATGGACACACGAGAATATAAAGAGTCATGTAAGTTGAAAAGTCATAGGAAGTTGAACAATCCTGAGGGTAGTAAAAAATTCACAAGGGGAAGCATCACCCTTGGTTATATATACCCCCTCATTGTATGAGCAAGGGACTTTCACCTTGGCTCCTCCCACAAAGAATTATAGAGACCAGCTAGTTCTTTGAGGAGCAAGGAGTAGCTCTAATGTCCCACTAATGGGGCTAGTGATGTAAAATGTAAATATGTGTCTTAGAACTTTTGCTTAATAACAGAAGCCTTTTAAGGCCAACACATTCTTCATGCATGAATTGTGAATGTTTGTAAGATTATTCTGTGGACTTTTCTTTCACATTTACTAAGATAGTTGAACTATTTTGGTTATTTTAGTTCTTATATTGTTGAGAATGTGCTATAATGGTTTTTTATTTGTCCCATCCCTATGGACTATTCCACGGGATACTAGACAAACCTTTCCTCACTTATTCATTATAATGATCGTCACATCTGTTGTCGACTATTCCGTTGGATGTTAGATAGTTCCTTTTGGTTCACGTGTGCCTCTTCCTGGATGGTACTATTACCTCTCATTTAGAGGCTCACTTTTCTCCCCCATTTTGCAGTAAGAGAACCTAGACATAGTTGCACTGCACACTCACCAGGCACACTCACCTTGCTTTTCGAAGATACCATTGCAACACTCTCCTATGCTGACAACTAGAGCTAAGACAGATCTTTGAGGATCTGGAAATCAATCCTTTATACTGGATGGGTCTCCTACACCAAACAATGTGAGGTATGATTGGGACTTCATATCGGGGAGATCCCCTTGGTTGACAAATTTCCAGCACAGTCAACAAAATAGTGTTAGAAGGAGGGCCATATGACAACCTATGCCCGTTGAGTCTGGTTTGAATCTCTTATTTAAAATGGCTCTTCCCCAAATCATAATCCCGAGATGATTTTCTAAAGAGCTTAATTTTACCATCCCTGGAGAAGTTATTCATAACCTGTCTGAGTTTAAGTTCGATGGTGAGGGTTAATCAACTTTTTCAAACATTTGTTTCAAGTTGTCCATCTTTGTATTTCTCATAGAATATGTTCCAAACATGTCATGGCTAGATTACTCACCCTCACATTCGAAGGTCGTGTTAGTCAATGGTGTCATACATTACCCATTGCTTCTATCCATTCGTTCAACCAGCTTGCTAGGAAGCTTCACAAACCCTTCGATAAGTATAACTGCTAAGATGTTTTTTGAAGAATCAATCGTTTAAGAATGGAGCCTGTTGAATCAGTTGAAGATTTTTCTTATTGGTTCCTTCACCTCTGTTTCGAAATTCCTGAAAACATTTGAACTGGTATTTCTTGAAACAAGAGTTTGCACACTTGGTTCATGTCTCTTCATACGTTGAGCCTGAACCTCCTGATTTTCCTTCTTATCTAACTCTTGTGAATCATGAGGCACCTCAAATTTCATAGGAGGAGCTTACTAACCCTTTTGTTCTTTGTCCTCCTCCTTTTCTGGTCTTGATGAGGGTGCCTCCTAACGTTGATTGTAAAATTGGGAAATCTGCGAATCAAATCTCCAGTCCGTCTTCTCATTCTTCTTCCACTTCAATGGAGGAAATTACATAATGGGTCATGAAGTCTATATTGAAGACCCACTCCTCCATTCTACAATATGTTGTCACCATTCACAACTCTTGTCACAAAGCTAATCCAGATTTTTGTTGCCCTCTATCATCTACATATTTTGACTCTGTGTACCATGAACCGCTTGACCAATCTGCTCCATCAACTGGTTCTTCACATTCTTTTGATTCTCAAGTTGCTGGCTCAAATTGCAATGAGGTACAAGGAAGTCATAGTACACGAGTAGAGGAGAAGGAAGGTGAAGATGATTATAACCTTTCCTCTCTGTTTTAGAATCTCCCATGTCAAAATAACGAGTTCCCATTCTTGAATGATTCTCAATCTGCTAATCTCGACAAAAAATCCAATACGATTATTTCTTTCAATCAACCCCCAACCTTGGGTAGTGATCATTCCAATGATGATAAATCTATTTCCTTATGTCGTGATGAATGCCCAAGCACACCATATGATCTTTTGGTTTCTCATGAAGATTTTAATTTATATCTAGAATCTGGTTCGGTCAAAGAAGATGTTCATACATAAACTTCCTCTTCACCTCACTATCCCTTGTGTCCTATCGTTCAAAATGCATCTACTTGTGACAAAGATACTCCGTGCTCTCTAGTTTCTTCATCCAATGAGTTATCCCCTTGATTGATGCAAGGTAGTGAGGCTGTCCATGATGAAATTGCGAACAATCAAATCATAGAGTACCCTTTCCATTCCCCATCATCTCTTATCCTGCATGAAGAAAACTCTTCAAATCATCTTGCCCATGAGATCTCACCAATTCATTTATCTTTGAATTTGCAATTAGAAGAGCCTCTCCAATTGAACAATCTAGTTGTTGAAATTGAAAAACATGGTAAAATCTATGACAAAGATGGCTTCTATCCAATGAGAAATGGTCTTACTGAAACCAATAATAACAACTATCCTCAAGCCATGCATGATCTGGTTCAAGCTTCAAAATATGATTCTACAATCCTAGGAAGTTCCAGGACTTGCCAAGGAGTTGAGGAACTTCAATTTCCATTGATGGTTATGTTAGGATCTTGCAACTATGGTAAGCCCCCTGAACTAAATCAAATCTGGTTTCTCTCACACAATCTGTCAATCTGGATGGTTTCACTCAATATGAATTCCCATGTGAAAAATGTTTGGTATTCCAGGTGTGATCTTTCAAATTTTCAAGATTTTACTTATGATCGAATTCAAGAATCTATTGTAGTTCATTCGTCTTCATGCAAATCTATCACATCAAACTCAGGTTGGGATTGTGCATCTCTCATAGAGTCATGGATTTGTGAAGTTGATTATCTCAAGGACTATCTTTTCCCGAAGGAATCATACTTATCTAATTTATTGCTTAATGGTCAGTGTTAGGTCCCTATAATACTATTGATTCCCCCATTACTATTGTCATTTTAGCCCACTATTGTTATTGTTGTTCCCTTATATTATTATTGTTATGTTGACTTTGATTATATTGTGACCCCTTAGACTCCGATATATAGAAAGGAGGTTTTGTCATTTGTATCATCCAAGAATTGTTCATTCGTGTAATGTAAAGGAGGTTTCCCCCTCGAAGAGGGTGATTTTGAAGTCGTTGATCTATCTTTTCTATCTTTTTGTGAGCTAGTTTCATAATATTTGGTATCATAGGTTTGGATTCTAGGGTTTCGCTGCTCCAAAACAGGTCATCGTGGCATTTTCGCTACAAATTTTTTCTGCGACATTTCAGAAGCTAAAAAAAACCATTTAAGCTTAAATCTCGATGATCCTCGGGTCCAAATTTCATATTTTGTCTTGCTATATTTTTGGAGATACGATCCAAGGAAGTTAGGGATTTTGCAGGCTCCCGAATTACATCCCAAACAAGTGAGCTTGGGAAAATCGTCATAAATTTCTCTCTGAGTATCAGATTCAAATTTCATAAGACGTTATAGAAAGAGGATGGACTGTAGTTTTCTGTGGATTATTTTCATGTCTGAAGGTTGAAACAATGACACGTGGTACTGCATACAAGTTCACTTTACTGAAAAAGTGTATAATCAGGTCATCTTGGGAGATTGGGCATAATGCTTTCTTGGAGAATCCAATTTTGATCAGACTGGGAGGGATACCACATTTCGTAATTTCAAACCTTGGAGATTCGAAATTTCAGAGATAAATTAGATTCAATATCGAGCTCCCACAGAGTGAAAAAAGGTGTGTAGTTTTTTTAAAATTTTGCATAAGTTTGGTCTTAAAAATTAGTTTCAAGGAATTCAAAGGGCATAGTGAAGAATAATTATCATTAATTGATGCCTCGAAGAAATAAAATGGAAACACATAGTAAGAAAATTGAAAGCTCTAGCATGGCTCATGAAGAAGAGGAAGAAATGCAGCATGATATATCAAAATTACGAGACCAAGTGCAACAAATTTCACTCTCACAAAAAATAATAGAAGGTAAGATGGATGGTTTAAAGAAAGGCATGGAAGATAAGATGGACGGTTTAAATAAAGGCAATGGAAGATAAGATGGATGGTTTAAAGAAAGGCGTGGAAGCTAAGATGGATGGTATGAAAGACAAGATTGAATATTGGAAGAAGGACATGGAAGGTTGGAAGGAAGGTTTGACAAATTTGCTACAAGAAAGACTTCCTAATGGAAAAAAGGTAGTGGAGAAAACTCAAAATGAGAAAAAAATAAATGTTAATCATGAGTCGAAGAATGAAAACATTGAAGATGTGAAGAAAGACGTGGAAGGTTTGAAGGAAGTTTTGACAAAGTTTGATCCAAAATGGATCCTAAAAACCCTCTAAGTCTTCTAAGATCAAAAACTATCGCAAAGGATGAGCTTTGAGAAATGGCAGATTACACTATCGGGCCTGAAAAACATGAAGAAATAGTGAAATAACAGAGCTATCAGAAGCTTGAACAACGATGCACAGGAGTCGTCGGATCTAGCCGATTAATGGTCCAAATCCTATTGGCATATCACAATCGAAGATATCAAGCGGAGGCTATCGAAGGCTATTGTTAGCACTCCAGGAAACTCTCCTAGGTTGCAGCTCGGAGATGCCTGGTAACATATAATCTTCAATATTGTTCTCAAAACTGTTGGAATGGATGATGGTTTGGATCAAGTTAGATAACCATTTCAGCTCTGTTTTCACTCAATTCATGCATGAACGCTCTCACCAATACAAGGCTTTACACCAATATTGCTCAATAAGTTATAAATTCAATGGATAGATGGAGAATACTGACTATACTAGCGGATTGCATACATAAACATACATCAATGGCTAGCTACAGGTAGCAAAAGAGAATATTGATTGTACTAGCAGATGCATATATGACCACATATGGATGGCTAGCTATAGGCAGCAAGGAAGCTTGCAAATCTAATCTATCAAAGAAAAGATAAGATGACAGTTATATGGCCTTAGACACAAAGAAAACATGAACAAATTGTTCAAGTGAAAGCCTAGAACAACAAAGAGAATGGACATTGAACATATAATGGCAAAAGAATCTTATATTGCTAGAATGAATATGAGAAGCTTGAATGAACAGAGGAGGAATAATCCCCAAAAGTTGAACCTATCATCCTCAAAGCTCCAGCTCATGAGGTAAGAGGCCTTGACAAGTCTCCTTCTCCTTTCAATTTTCAATCAAAAATTCAGAAGCTAAGAATACCTATGCCTCTGATTGAACCAGTGAAGAATGAGTCCTTCAAGAAATCTATCCTTGAGGCTCTTGAGCCTAATGCCATCCAAGCCTCCATTGACTATGTAAATCTGCAAAATGACCAACCAGCTGTTATTCTCAGCCCAATGATTGAAAATTATGAAGACAACTCCCCATCATTCTATGTTTCTCTATCTATTCATGATGAAATCCTTCATAATTACCTTCTGGACACTAGAGCCAACCATAATTCAATGCCCAAGGGTATCATGGATAAGCTCGGTCTTGACATTACCAAGCCTTATCAGTTGGCCTCTATGCAGCTTAAAAAACCAGTTTGCCAGATCATAGAGGAAGGAGGTCCACATATTTGGGACATGCTCTCTGATGGGACTTGCTCTAAGGAAGCTGCAGGAACAGGTGAAGTCCTTGTGTCCCCCACACAAGAATGCATTGATTCATCTTTTATATTAAATTTTTAGGTCACAAATGACACAGCAGAGTATAAAGCAGACCTTATTATTCAGCAAGTGTACAAAACCTTCCAAGCAAAACATCCAAGGCTGAATACATACAGAGATGAGGTGAAATATAGATTATCTTTGCCTGATAATATCAAGTGCTATAAATTTTTTGAAGTAGGTGATCAAATCAATAGGCTTTTGCAAGTCTTTGATGAATTGGATGATATACACATTTACCAAGAGAAATAATCCTTTCATAGAAAGGTAAAAAGGGTCAAGTTTCAGTTTGGTGACTATTTTCTCAAAAGGAATGCATCAAAGGAAGGAGGAGATGTTTTTGATGGCCCATTCAATGGGCTGTTCTTCTAACTTTATTTCGTTTAAGGCTTTCAAGCCTTGTTATTGTAAATATGTTGTTTTCAAGTTTTTATTTCATGCTAAATAGACTCCATGCCCAATGCAACACTAGAAAGAAGATTTAGTTTTTGTTTTACAGGAAAGGCATTGATCTGAGATCCTTGAAAGCTCACAGAGAGGATTTCGTCCCTAGAAGGAGCCAATGCTAGCTTTGCTGACAAACGGCCCAAAAATGGATCCATGTAGGCTCCTAGAGTCTCCAAAGTTGCTTAAAATCATGCCAATGGATCCATTAGTGCTCTTGAAATCTTCAATTTTCACTAAAAGGTCATCCAATGATCAAAATCAGCGCAAGAGGAAAGCCCTTGGAAGGGCGGAACTACACTATTGGAAGGCAAAAATGCTTGAAAAACCATGAAAAACCCATTATTGCAGGCTTAAAATTGGAATGCATAGCTGCTGTTAGATCTGGACAATCAATGGCCCAGATCTAAGCGGTAAATCGCAGTCGGCAGTTGCAATCGGCGGTCGCGAGCAGTGGAAATCGGCACTGGACACCATCGATCAGCAATCGCCGATGATCGCTATTGGTGGGTCACATCGGCGGAAGTACTGGTGGAGGTATTGTGGAATGAGCGATAGCGATTTTTGATTCAACGTGGACCGTCGATTGCGCGCACAGATCGGCAGCCTACATCGCATCGATGGATCCCTATCAGTGGAAAACAAAGGGGCGAGGCCTTTACATATACATAGGTGTGACCCAATGGCCGGACCTGACAGAATTATATGCGACAGTTGATAAATTTTGAAGTCTACGTGAAGGCCTGCTTTTAATGTATTTAAATATATTTCGCATATTTTCATATTTCAAAGAAATATAAAGGGAACCAAGGAGCGACGCCGATGTGATAAGGCCCGGACCCGAAAGGGTCCGGGAAGGGAAATATATAAAGTTTGAAGTTCAGAGGGAGCCATTTTTTAATATATTTCCCGTGTTTTTTACGTATTTCCAAATACAAAGGAAACACGGGACCAGGCCACTTGCGACTTACAACAGCGACCCTAAGGGTGGACCCGATAGATAATTAAACCATTTTTGAGGACTTTTAAAGTCCGAAATACACGAAGATGGCAAGATTTATCAATGATTGCAGTGTTTTCTGTGTCAAAACAAAAAACAGTCATTGGGGCCATTTAAAGGGATTATAAAGGCCCGAAGACCCATTCCACCATATAACAGAGCCTGGGAGAGAGTTTGCTAGGATACAGGGGTCAGAAAGGGAAAGAGAGGGGCCACAACATGTTGCTCGCCCAAAATAGAAACATCATGGGCATCAACAACACAGCTCAGCCAAAGACAACATAGATCATGGAGCAGACAGCGCAGCTGTCCAAAGCAAACAGAAATATCAAAGGCCACAATGCAGCTCATCAAAACAAGCATCATGGGGCATTTCTGACACGAGAGAGCTCCCAAACAGCATAGAAAATCACCCAAAATATCTGAAAGCGGTTACTCTGCTGTCAGAAGTAGAAAAATCCGATCCCATGCTTGCCTAGAGGGCATCAAATAATTTAACAATGCAGATCAGATAGATTAAGGCTCCGAGCCTCTTAGAGCTCAGGAGCATTGTAAACATGCTATAAATAACTATTAGTAAGATGTAATAGAGGTTCAACTTTTGGAGATTATTCCTCCTCTGTTCATTCAAGTTTCTCATATTCATTCTAGCAATATAAGCTTCTTTTGTCATTATATGTTCAATGTCCATTCTCTTTGTTGTTCTAGGCTTGCACTTGAACAGTTTGTTCATGTTTTCTTTGTGTCTAAGGCCAGATAACTGTCATCTTATCTCTGCTTTGATATATTAGATTTGCAAGCTTCCTTGCTGCCTACAGCTAGCCATCCATATGTCGTCATATATGCTTCTGCCAGTACAGTCAGTATTCTCTTTTGCTACATGTAGCTAGCCATTGAGAGGTGTACTTCAAAACATGTTCTTTACTTACCATACTTACCCTCAAGATGTCCATGCATATGACGGAGTTTGCATGCGGTCCTGATCTTTTCAATTACTCGGTTCCTTTGTCCTTCTCCTCAACTCCTTGGGAGAGATTTCAGCATGTCACATTCTCCTGTAGTCACTGAGAGATAGACTTGCATAATTTCAGCAGATAATGGTTGCTGTCGGAATGAGGCCCTGGGAGGCCCGTCTGTATAGTTTTTGCATGCAAGACAGACAAGACAACTTGGACAACATTGTGCAGTTTTTAGGCTCAGGGCACTGCTATGGGACAAGGGTCATAGGAAGACACATCTGTGCAATTTTTTAGTGCAGTGCAGCTGGACTTCTCTACACATTTCTAGAGAGCAGTGTTCGTTAGGGCCTCTGCAGGCTACAGGATTTCAGCTGGCAAAGAAGGCTGGTGTCTTTGTGCACTACGGGGTTTCAACAGGCAAGGGAGGAAGCTTGATGGTTGCGAAAGTAAAGCACACATTTTTGGGAAGCTGGATGAGGCTAGTTTGCTTGGAAAAATGGCTAAGTGTGAGATCAGTGACACATATGTAAACATTGATAGGACTTGATTGTGATCACACACGGACACTTAGTGACACAACGTAGACCATCCAGAATGCATAAGACATACTTTTCTTGATGCAAAAACCTTCGTGACAAAAGTGCGTGAGGTGAGTGTGAAACATGTCTATGTGATGACAACCACTCATACACACATAATTCCCTTGAAGCAAGACAACATTCCCTTTGCATGACAAACAACAACCCCTATGCCCAAAGATGACACATGCCGCATAAAGATGAGAATGCAGACAACCCTTAAGATCAAGGAGGGGAGCTTGAAATCATCATCTTACCAACAAGTGACCAAGGGTGATCAATCGCAGGATCCAAGGTAGGCTCCAAAATTTTCATGTGAGCCAAAATTTTGGAGGGTGTTGTAGCCGTTACAACACTTGGCGACACACTGGTAGGACTCCAACTCTCTGAATGGACCTTGTTTCGTGAAAAGCAAGTCTAACCCTTTCGGAAGTATTGTTCGATTCTTTGATCATCGTGGTTTCCACAGTAGCTTGATTGAAAGATGTAGCACCTGTCATGCTCTTGATCGGTCAACACACATTCCAAACCAAGTCAACTCAGTTGTTTCAATTGGAGATGAGGGGTATATTGGTGCACAAGTAATATAACTGTCATAGTTTAAGTTTCATCTCTGGTGTTGTTCCGCTACCAGCAGGCCTGGATAGTACCTTGATGGAGTCACGCAGGAACACAAGCATCGCCCCACTGCCAACGAGCCTAGTCAGTACCCTAGCGGAGTTACTTGCATCACCTCTCTATGAAGGAATCCTTTCTCTTCTTTCGCCTTATTCATTTTTCATTTTTTTTTTTCAAGAACTATGCATAGGCACTTATTTATTTCAGAGGTCGATGAGGTATCCCGACTTATTGAGAGCAGAAGAGGTTGTGCCTTCATTGAAGTATGTTATGTATACCTCTGACATACTTCTTAAGGTTTTCCCCCTCACTTTACTCTACTTGACTGAGCTGACAAGGGTTAACCCAAAACAACCAACTAGAGTAGGTAGTGATAGTTAGAGTGCAAAAATTGTGGTTTCATTAAGACTCACTCTGAATAGAACATATTTTCCATCAAGGCATCATCAACTGAAGATAACAAGCTCTTCATAAAAAGAGATGACACCAGATAACCAAGTGTTGAGAGTTGTACAAGTCCTCTTAGATTTTCCCAGCTTGTCGCGAGAGCCAAACACAATTTCATGTGAGGCTAACCTATGGGTACAAGCAAGCAAAGAAAGAGAAAATCAAAAAGTAAAAGTAAAGCGAAAGCAAAACAGGTAAGAGAATCAAGCAAGTAATCAAACCAAACCGAGTAAGCAAGAAAAAAAAACATGCGAACAAAAAAAGAAAAACAAAGCAAGAAACAAAGACTACTCCTACTCCTACGCTAACCAGTGCATGGGCCTACTCACATGAAGTGATATTTCCAATGCAGCCACTGGCGCATTGGATGCCCCATGTTGGTGAAGGCATGGTTCGCGAGAAGCACAGTCAAGCGAACCAACAAGCATAAAAGATACAATAATGAAGACCAACACGCTTCGAGTTTTAAAACATCCACAGAAAAGAAAAGAGTGAATACACAAGACAAACATTCTGTGGACTTAACATGGTGTTGTGACACACTACGTGTATATGATAAACATGCACACTCTTTGTACTATGACATACGAGCGAACATGAGAAAGACCAACAACTTATGCTTTGAAGCACGCTCGTTTTGTAAGATTCCTCCAAAGCTTGAGCGATGGGATCATGTGATTCGAGTGGAGGAAGCGAAATCTGGGTTTGGTTGATCTTCAATACAAAGCAAAGAGTGATGAGGAGACTTGGGTGTTTCGAAAATTTTCTGATCGGAAGTGGAACTAACCTTAGGACAGAGAGGGCCTAACATAACCATCAGCCCAGGCTGAAGTGCCTCAATAGCTTGCAGGGTTTCCACTCCGTCAATAGGTAGATCATCGGAGACTAGTGTCCTAGACATTTTAACAACGAGTGAATCAACATCGTGATCAAATGAAGAAGTACAAAGATCACGATAGCCACCATTAGAAAATTTGGGATGTTCATCAGCATCCTCATGATTTGATAAATCTTGCAGAGGGGTAGATGAGAAGCAAGGATGTTCATCCTCTATGTTTTCAGAAGTGATAGATGACATATGGGATGGATTTTCAGAGGAATATGTGTCCTCTCCGCAATGTAATGACAAACTAACATTCGGTGTGTCCTGTGAATGATCTAAAGTAGAAACATACAGAAATGAATTTTCACATGGGAAATCAACAATGGAAGAATCACAAGGTACGCTAGGATAGAGAAGATGAGGCACGGATGGAAGGGAGTCATCCTTCCCTACGGATTCTTCTTTAGATTCCCACACACACTCATCATGAATGATAGGGCAAGTTGGTTGCACAACACCAACTCCGTCAATGACTTGATCCTCGTTCACAACAAGTGTGGAGTCTGAACAGAAGAACACAAAATAGTACAGTCCAGAGGATCAACAAAACGCTTGGACAAAGGTTAAGGTAACAAGTTCATAAGACAACCAACAGGATTGCAAGCCAAATCTGCGTAGATATCAAGAGCAAGAGGGGTAAGAGGATGTGACAGTTCAATTGATGTGTGTGGATGTTCTCCCGCATCTGCGGTGGTGGAGTTGTTTGATGAGGGGAAGGCAGACAATCACTTGTGACAACAACTGTGTCCAATTGTGATTGCGCAGCTCCATCATCGAAGTATATTGAGTAGGGTTCGAATGATTCTGAGAATTGTGGATTTTCAGATATGTAAAGAAGATACTTAAATATTCCATCGAGAAATTCCAGATCAATTACATCTTCAGGAAATCTCCATGCGAGATTACTAAAGTGTGTGTGAAACTATTCAATGGATTCATTAGGTGCTTTCTGTAATTTCAGAATTTCTTTGTTGAGTGCTTTATGGTTAAAATGATTGAAAGCACTGTCTATCTCTGCGACCAGATGAGGGAGAGATTGAATAGACTTTTTGGGCAGAGTGGCACACCAATGCAGTGGGTGCCCTCGAAGCGTGTATGCAAACAGTACGTAAGTTATGCAACCTTCAAAGATTTGATGCCTTTCACATGAGCCTACAATGCCAACCACGTGTCTAACTAAGGCTACTCGGCCTCGACCATCGTATGTTTTACTTGACAAGTTATTCTAGAACTCTTCCGATATTTCAAAGTCGTTTCCATAAGACATACACTCCGGAAGGGAAATTATGTGTTTAGTCATGATAAGTATGTAGAGATTCAAAACAGATTGTGAGGACTCAGCTTGTCATCTGGCCCTCCTTCTTGTTGGGTGTGGAGCATGATTATTTAGAGGTCTTTGTTTCAGTCGGATGTATACCCCAGGAAGTTTGTACACCCCTCCATGCGGGGGGGTGCGGGGGGGATTTGTCCCCCCCCGCTAGGGTTCGAGGGGGCCGATCCCCCTCGGTTGGGGGGTCCAGGGGCCAGCGGTCCCTCAGCGGGGGTTTCGGGGGTAGTGCCCCCGAAGCTAAAAACAGATGTAAAATTGCCTTGTGTAGTAATTTCTAGTAAATCTGGGTCGTTCATTAGGCGGATGATCTGACGGTAGAAGTTATTTTTAGTTTAGGGTTTTTTTCCCTAGAAGGCAACCCCTCTCTTTGTATCAGGGCATTGTATTGAGGCTGTGTAATAGATGTGTATTCTCTGTGTGAGAAACAGAGAGGCGAGATTGTGAGAGAAAACAGAGGATATTACAGTGGATCTGCTGTAGGTTGTGTCTCTTCATTTTGCTAGATAATAAAAAGGAAGGACTGGCTGTTTGGGGTGGACGTAGCCCAAACTGGGTGAACCACGTATATCTGTGTCTCTCTGGCTTTATGTGTTTGTGTTTTTCCGCATATTATATGTCTTGCATTTCTCTGTCATATATAATATTTTTCTAACACTTCTAGCGCCAGAAATGTTGAGGGTGCTAGACCTGCTAACATTCAGGGGATCTCCGCGGTATGAAGTCCCAACTAGACGTCACACCATTTGGTGTAGGAGTCCCATTCGGTACAATGTTCTGGTTGCCATTATCTTAAGGATATTCCTTAGCTCTTGCTTGTAAGCACGTGAGAGTGGTCTGGTTTGTCTTCAAACAACGAGGTTCGCGTGCCTGGTGAGTGCTAGAGTTACTTGTGTTAAGGTTCTTTCATCGCAGAGGGAGAGGGCGAAAGTGAGTCTCTAGTAGAAAGGAAAGAGTTCCAACTCTATCAGAGACACACAAAACAACAGGACATGCGTAGCTTCTGGAGGAGTAGTCGACACGGATGCGATAGTCACAAACACACAATGAATCGATAACACATACAACACCCAACATAATAGTCCACGTGAGTGCGACAGTTGTTATAACAAGTTTATGGGAATGGTTTTGTCTAGTGTTTGGCGAGGTAGCCCACACAGGCAAGACAATGTTAACAACTTATACAACACATTTTCATAAGCATATGTATTATAACAACCGAAATAGTTCAATTGTATTAACACAGGTTAAAGCAACATGCATTACAAGTGTTCAAAGAATAGTCTTACAAACAATTATAATACATGTGTGAAAACGTGTTGGCCTGTTAACATGCTTCTGAATTAAGAGAAAGTTCCAGGACACATCGGTACACCATACATCACTAACCCCATAAGCTAGGCATTGGAGCCACTGCTCGCTCCCAAAAGAAAAGATTACAGACTCTCAAGGCTATGTGGGAGGAGCCAAGGTGAAAATTATTTTGCATGTACAAATGAGGGGTATTTATAGCAAAGGGTAAAATTGGCCCTTGTGACTACTCAACTTCCTTCATGACTATTTGACTTACATGACTCTTCAACTTTACATGACTCTTCAGATTTACATGTGGGTCTCTTGGACTTCCACGTTACATTACATTGATTACAATAGTAAGGCCCACAATAGTGATGTGGCCGAGATTACTCATGACATGACTCGACATGACAGATTTGGTATTTTCATGCTTGTGGTGGTATGCATGTCGAGCTGCAGTGTTGCTGAGTGATGAATGTGCTCTTGTTGTATCATAGATTCATCTCCACGTGGCAAGGTGTGTGAAGTCTTTGATGGTCATGGTGTTCGCTTGATGTTTGCACATGCATGTTCCTCCTTTGCTTGTACTTTGACATGCTTCATGTGTTCGTCCGTTCGCGAAAAAATCTCCTTGCATGGATTTCTCGTTCATTCATTTGCGAAACAATCTCCTTGCATGCATTCCTTGTTCGTCTGTTCGCGAACAAATATCCTTGCATGTGCTCTCCTTGTTCATCTTTTTCGTCGTCACATCATGTCTCATCCATGTACATGTATCTAAAATCATTCATGAAGAGACGACATCAAATCCAGAAATTTCCTAGTCTACCATGATGAATAATCCTTCACTTTCGTATGTATGTGACCAGAAGAGAGGACAAGGCTCTTAAAACTGCACAAGGCAGATTTCAAGCCAGGATGCGGGCTCTGGGTATTGCCGGTGAAAATTGCGCAGATTTCACTGGGAGATTGAGATGGGCAATCCGGATGACTGTGTGCGGGATCTGGCTCGGCTAGAGGGCAGATATGCGCAATATTTTGAAGGAAGTACTGCAGGAAACAGAGGGGTTGGTAGCAAAAACTGTCGAATTTCTTCGGGGAGCTGGCAACGGGATGTAGGAATCTTGCTTGGAAAAATTGTGCAATTTTTCTAGGGAGTTGGCAGCGGGCTACGGGAGTCTGCTAGAAAAAAAAACTGCACAATTTCTTGGAGGCTGGCCTGCTGAATATCCTTGTGTAGTTTTTGAGCTGAGTGGGATGCTAGGAAGCTGGGTGACTGCTCATGAAAAATCTGCAGTTTTCTGGGTGAGCAGCAGGCCAACTGACTGGGTGACTAGCTGGAAAAACTGAGCAATTTTTTGAGGGAGACAGTGACGGACACAGTGTGTCTGTTCGGCATATCTGCGTAGATTCTTCAGTCAGTGGAGCGGAAAAGCTTTGCAACTTTTGCACAATTTTTTGGGTGAGTGAGTCCTGGGGTCACTGCCCGGTCAAACTCTCCAGTTGACTAGCTAGAGGCTTGGTTGATGTGCTTGCGGGAAGCGCAGATTGAAATGGCTTGCTAAGAAACTTCTACGTTGTTTTGGGTGACAGTCAGTTCTGTCGATTCCAGGATTGCGCAATGCAGGCTGCCTGGGAGACAAACTAAAGATCTGCGCAATTATGTGCAGTAGTACATGATCACTAAGGGCCGAAACTGCGCAATGCAACTCAGCGAAGGTTCGACGGTTGGAGGGTGATCCGATTGTCAAAATTTCAGCAAAATGACTAAGTGTGTGGGCGAGTGAACTTGTGCATACATGTCCTTGCGAACACACACTCCACGTGACTCGACGACAAGACACCTCAAACCATAAAGCCAACATATACTTAGTGTGACTGACCAATGGTGCGAGCGACCAGCATGACAATTGTGATAGATCGTTGAATGACTGCGACGACGCTTGTGCGACAGTGCATACAACATCGTGTGTGAGTGCGATAGATGTGTACATGGTGAACACAACTCAAACACAACCTTCAATATCACCAGAATGAGATCGCAAACATGACATAACAATCACCATGCGGAAGACGACAGTTGCGGTGACTGGCTGGAAAAACTAAGTAATTTTTTGAGGGAGACAGTGACGGACACAGTGTGTCTATTCGGCATATCTGCGTAGATTCTCCAGTCAGTGGAGCAGAAAAGCTTTGCAACTTTTGCACAATTTTTTGGGGAGTGAGTCCTGGGGTTACTGCCTAGTCAAACTCTCCAGTTGACTAGCTACGGGCTTGGTTGATGTGCTTGCGGGAAGTGCAGATTGAAATGGCTTGCTAAGAAACTTCTATGTTGTTCTGGGTGAAAGTCAGTTCTGTCGATTCCAGGATTGCGCAATGCAGGCTGCCTGGGAGACAAACTCAAGATCTGCGCAATTATGAGCAGCAGCACATGATCACTAAGGGCCGAAACTATGCAATGTAGCTCAGCGAAGGTCCGACTGTTGGAGGGTGATCCGATCGTCAGAATTTCAGCAAAATGACTAAGTGTGTGGGCGAGTGAACTTGTGCATACACGACCTTGTGAACACACACTCCACGTGACTCGACGACAAGACACCTCAAACCATAAAGCCAACATATACTTAGTGTGACTGACCGATGGTGCAAGCGACAAGCATGACAATTGTGATAGATCGTTGAACGACCGCGACAACGCTTGTGCGACAGTGCATACAACATCGTGTGTGAGTGCGATAGATGTGTACATGGTGAACACAACTCAAACACAACCTTCAATATCACCAGAATGAGATCGCAAACATGACATAACAATCACCATGCGGAAGACGACAATTGCGGTGACTGGCTGGAAAAACTAAGCAATTTTTTGAGGGAGACAGTGACGGACACAGTGTGTCTATTCGGCATATCTGCGTAGATTCTTTAGTCAGTGGAGCGGAAAAGCTTTGCAACTTTTGCACAATTTTTTGGGTGAGTGAGTCCTGGGGTCACTGCCTAGTCAAACTCTCCAGTTGACTAGCTAGAGGCTTGGTTGATGTGCTTGCGGGAAGTGCAGATTGAAATGGCTTGCTAAGAAACTTCTATGTTGTTCTGGGTGAAATTCAATTCTGTCGATTCCAGGATTGCGCAATGCAGGCTGCCTAGGAGACAAACTCAAGATCTACGCAATTATGAGCAGCAGTACATGATCACTAAGGGCCGAAACTATGCAATGCAGCTCAGCGAAGGTCCAACTGTTGGAGGGTGATCCGATCGTCAGAATTTCAGCAAAATGACTAAGTGTGTTGGCGAGTGAACTTGTGCATACACGACCTTGCGAACACACACTCCACGTGACTCGACGACAAGACACCTCAAACCATAAAGCCAACATATACTTTGTGTGACTGACCGATGGTGCGAGTGACAAGCATGACAATTGTGATAGATCGTTGAACGACCGTGACGACACTTGTGCGACAGTGCATACAACATCGTGTGTGAGTGCGATAGATGTGTACATGGCGAACACAACTCAAACACAACCTTCAACATCACCAGAATGAGATCGCAAACATGACATAACAATCACCATGCGGAAGACGACAGTTGGTCGAACAAGTGAAAAAGAAGTAAGACATGTAGAAGAAACACATAAGATGACTTTTCACATTTGTGCAGATGCATCTTACTGAGGACATGTTGATATGACAATGACAAGAAGTCCTGCAAACTCAACTAAGAGGTGTAGTTCGAAAGATGTTCTTTACTTACCATACTTACCCTCAAGATGATCATGCATCCAACGGAGTTTTCATGTGGTCCTGATCTTTTTCATTACTCAGTTCCTTGGTCCTTCTCCTCAACTCCTTGGGAGCGATTTCAACATGTCACCTTTTCCTATAGTCATTGAGAGATAGATTTACGCAATTTCAGTGGACAGTGACTGCTACTAGAATGAAGCCCTGGGAGGCCCGTTTGCACAGTTTCTAAATGCAAAACAAACAGGACAACTTGGACAACACTGTGTAGTTTTGAGGCTTAGGGCACTGTTGCGGGACATGTGTCCTGGGAGGACACCTCTGCGCAATTTCTGAGTGCAGTGCAGCTGGACTGCTCTTCGCATTTCTGGAGAGTAGTGTTGGTTGGGGCCTCTGCGGGCTGTGCGGTTTTAGCAGGCAAGGGAGGCTGGTGTCTCTGCGCACTGTGGGGTTTCAGCAGGCAAGGGAGGAAGCTTGATGGTTGCAAAAGAAAAGCGCACATTTTCGGGAAGCTAGATGAGGCTAGGTTGCTTGGAAAAATGGCTAAGTGTGAGATCAGTGAAACATATGTAAACATTGATAGGAATTGATTGTGATCACACACGGACACTTAGTGACACAACGTAGACCATCCAGAATGCATAAGACATACTTTTCTTGATGTAACAACCTTTGTGACAAGAGTGCGTGAAGTGAGTGTGAAACATGTGTATGTGATGACAACCACTCATGCGCACACAATTCCCTTGAAGCAAGACATCATTCCCTTTGCATGACAAACAACAACTCCTATGCCCAAAGATGACACACTCTGCATAAATATGAGAACTTGGACAACTCTTAAGATCAAGGAGGGGAGCTTGAAATCATCATCGTACCAACAAGTGACCAAGGGTTATCGATCACAGGATCCAAGGTAGGCTCTGAAATTTGCATGCGAGCCAAAATTTTGGAGGGTGTTATAGCCGCTACAACAGACCCCAAAGCACCAAAATATGAACTGCCCCTAAAATGGATCTTACAAGCCAATATCTCTTTTTTTTTCTTAGAAAGGTATGATCATAAATTATATAGTAATCCATTTCACTTCATACCTACTCGTTTTGGAGATCTTTTGGTCCCTAAATATTTTAATAGAACATTAGGGGAAATTTTCCTCTACATCTCTCTACAATATGTACCATTTGAGCTTGCCTATAACTTGTTCTTTCAACTAAGCCTGCCAGATTTCATGTTGCCCCGCATCTGGTTATTTATGATGTCTTTTGTAAATTTGTATCCATTGGTAACTATACTTGAGCTTTTGGTTCTACATCCTCTTTTCTAAGTAAGACTTATTTGTTAGTTTCCTAGTTTAACATGGAAGACTCATAGAGTTTTGGATTTTTCACACACTACTGAGAGGGAGAACCTTACCCATGATACCTTAGGTCCTGACCTTATTGAGCTTTGCATAAAACTAAGATACGATTTTATTCCCTCAATCGAGCTAGCTCGAAAGAAACTTAAAATATAATTACAATATATGGAGGTACATAGAGTGTGTAACCATTATCACCTACCTTCTCCAACACTTAAACATGACCATAACATAGAACCTAATATTTCACAAGGACCCAGTAGCTTTTCTTTATTAAGATGTTACCAATCCATGTCTCCTACAAGGAAAATTTCAAGAATGGAAATTCATCTTAAAGTTTAGAATCCTTGATGAATCTCACTAGTCCATGATATGAAATTTGTAAAATGTTTGGTGATATTTATGTAAAAATATTCAAATTTCTAATAATTTAATATAATCTCTACATAAAATTGTGACAATTTTTAAGGTAAAACTCTTTTAATATAATTATTAATTAATTAAATACACATAAATGCGTGTACAAACATCCCCTTTCAACAACTCAGACAGAGTATTTAATCTCAATCACTAACTTGTTAAATTTCTATAAATTCTTAAATTAACATGGGTAGTTTTCAAATAAATCCAACATGATATTGAATTTATATTAGTTTATTATATATTATTTTTATGGTATAATATAAACGACTTGTTTTTAGTGAGATTTTTAAAAGTTTTTTTTTGAGATTTTTTAGTTTAATTTTTCTAAAATTAGGTACGAATTTATTGAAACCATAAATTTGATGAGTAACTCTTGCACAGTTAAAGTGTCTCAAAAGTTTTTCAGAGTGCTGAATCTATATAATCAAAAAACCAATTTGAATATCACAAATCAAAATTTCACATCAAATTTTCCACCAAATTCTAGTACCAAAAAATCTAAAAAATTACACTAAAAACAACTCTCAATATAAATATCAACTTATAAATTGATATTTAAAACCATCCCATCCATATTCTACTTGTGTCAACCCTCTCCATGTGATTTCGGTAAGCATTCTATTTCGAAGCTTGAGTCAGCCTGAAAACCCAATGTTCCATTTAAAAAAATAATTTAATTATCCCAAAAATAACTCTCATAAACGGACCATCATCCGCGTCCTGAGATATGTAGCAGTAAACCCTATGCGCACTTAGGGCAATCAACCAATAAAATAAAACGATTCCCTGCCGCTCTCAGTGATGTCTGAACTATAACTGTATCTACCGCGTCTGCATACCATCAATCGCGTCCGCGTACCATTAAACCCTATTCGCACTGTATTGCTCAATAAAATAAACTCACATTTTTGACTCTGGATTCGTCTTCGTTGAAATTCCACAAAAAAAACATAAAAATTAAACGCCATGCGCTAAATTAATATCGGGCCTTTTTAACTTGGCGCGCAGAGACGGACCATCAACCGCGTAATGGAACCCCGTTTCCACACATATTCTGTGTGGAGTCAATGCACATTTTGATTTTACATTAACTTTACCCTTTGTATAATGAGAAACAGCTGTCGACGACAACAGGTTTCGAATTTCCATTTCACTTCCTCTCCCACATGTTACCTGGAAAATCGATCGTACTTCCTAAATGGAAGTGAATTTCCATTTCACTGCCACTTCCACCTTTTTGACTCTGGTTTCGTCTTTGTTGAAATTCCCAAAAAAAACAAAAAAACAAAAAACAAAATGAAAACCGACCAATAAAATAAAAACGATTCCCTGCCGCTCTCAGTGATGTCGGCGCGCAGAGCCGGACCATCAACCGCGTCCGCGTGGTGAGATATTCTCTCGGCGCGCAAAGGCGCACCATCACTCGCGTCGCGTCAATGCACATTTTGATTTTACATTAACTTTACCCTTTGTATAACGGGAAACAGCTGTCGGCGACAATAGGTTTCGAATTTCCAATTCACTTCCACTCCCACTCCCACCCGTTACCTGGAAAATCGATCGTACCTCCTATAAATTTGCGGCTCTTTTTCGAAATCACTTACTAAAATTACCAAGTGAAAATTGAAACCATATTCCAATGCTTTAATTAGTATTGGAATTTTTCTTTTCAAGAAACTTCACCCGTCGAACTAATTTTTAATGGATGTTTTGGTTTTCTTCAGTAAGGGAAAAACGCTGAGATTTATATTATAAAGTTATCAGTACATATTTTATGAGATCCAATGCAAAACACATCTACTAAATATGTTTTTTAGTCCCAAAAAACAACCTATAATCCAATATATATCCATGGAATATATGAAGTAAATCTAATATATTTAAACATCCATATTTAACACATCGTGAGCAAAATGGATTTGTCCATAAAAATAGCAAAAAAACAATAAGTAACATGAAAATAGGAAAGTAATAATATTAAAGAGTTTGTCATTCAGTTAACTAAACTATATTCGGGAAAAAGGAGAAAGCCTGCGTCTAATGTAGAGAATCTCAAAGTGCATCTCATCCTTCCGAGCATGTATGTCCATTTTGGACATCTTGTCTACGTTTTGGTTGTACTCCCTTCCAATGTGCTGAATAGAAATGTCCCTGAATGTCCTCCAAAGGAGCATAATTTGTGTGAGCCCTTATAGATGTGGATGCCGGACACACATGATGCCACGTACATGGTTGATAATACACTGTGAATCCCCATATATATGGACGGAGGGAATGCTCAGGAAAGAAGCAAACCAAAGAATCTCCTACAATGCCATGGCCTCCGCTTTCATATTTGTTCCACTGCCCGCCGCCTAATGTACCAAGTATTGCTATTCTAATGAGAGAACGATCCAGAAACCACATTTGCATCTGCCCCCTTGTGTGGCTCCATAAAAAAATGCGGTCAGATAGTTGATCCCGGGACCAGCAGCTGAGAGAGAAGATTGATTAGGTCTGAGTGGAGTTGACAAAATTGGAGTTATCCACCCCAGAATCTAGTTAACCATCGGTGTTATGTCCCTCATCGATCCTTCAAAAATAATATGATTCCAACATCTCCAGATTTCCCAAAAGTAAGCGAGGGGTATAACACGCCATTGGGACGGTTTGCGACTCCACCAAGACAAACAAGATGTGATAGAGTCGAAAGGAACCAAAGGGAATTTTAACCACCCTGATAGCTCCATCCAGATCTGATATGAAATAGGCATTTAAGAAATAAATGAAGGTTGTCTTCCACCTCCTCCCTACACAAAACAAATATACTAGGTCCCTGCTAATTCATCTTCTGTAACTTATCCCAAGTTAAACTTTTGTTTTTCCAAATGAGCCAGACAAATAATATGATTTTGATTGGAATCTTAATTTTCCAAAACTTTATGAACCAACATACTTCATTTCTATTGTGATAGCAGTCGCATATGGCTTTGTAGGTGTCAGCAACCAATATATCCCCTCGCTTCATCTCCCCATTCCATCCCATTTGATTTCCATCCTCCCCCCTATATATACTAGACAGACGCATGTCTCTTCTGATTTGTTCCCATTCCAATGCTTCAGTACCCCTAAGGCCCATCTCCCCGCCTCCTTCTACATTGGGATATTCCTATTCCAAGTTCTAATGGCCTGGATCCAAAAAAAGTATCCCGACTTATTTATACAATGAATGAGCATGTCCGAAATGTGAAATTCCAGTATCACTCCCAATATGCGATCCGAACCAATGAGTATCTCATTGCCAAGTTCAAAAGACCAGCATGACCCCCGCAGGAATGAGTGTTTTATTTTGTTCAGGCTGAGCCAAATGGTCGATCCCATTTGAACACCAACTAGCTCCCTGCGCATCCAGTGTTAAATTTTTTTGCCCTAGAGATATTTTGTTCTAATAATGTCTGCCCAGATACCATTTCTGAAAATTTCATGCCATAATGTTTTTGATCAATAGAGCCCATCCAAAATGTCGCAAATCCAGAATGCCCCATCCCCCCATGCATTTAGGAAAAGTGATAGAATCCAGTCTAGTTAAATGATATTTTTTCCCAGCCCCCGATCCAAACCATATGAAATTGGTCATGATTCTGTTTAGTTTCATGATGATAATGCTTGACAGACAATAGAGATGCGCCCAGTAAACCACCAACTGGATGATGATAGACTGTGTGAGAGTGTTGCTACCACCCAAAGATAGACATCTATGCTCCCACCCCGTGATCTTGCTATAGAAACAATCCACCAGCCACATCCAATCATTAACCCTGTAATTGTTGGGTTTGATATGAAAACCCATATATTTCATTCCCTCCTTAATTCTTTTTATTCCACTCCAAATCAAGATTTAATGTATACAATGTCCTCCTCATCACCATGGCCATAAATAAAAATATATTTCTGTTGGTTCATATGAAGTCCCGTAGCATTCCCAAACTTGAAGAAAATATGGTAAAACATGAGCCACACGCACCTTGTAATCATGCCCATGATTAGAACGTGGTCCACTAAAAAATTGTGTGAGATCTTAATGCCCCTCCCCAGATTGAGGGCTAGAAATTCTCTCGTCCCAACAATTTGTTTAATGTGCAGACTGAGACCATCCATGGCCAAGATAAATAACAAAGGAGATAGAGAACACCCTTGTCTCAAACCTTGGCCCGCCCCAAAATATCAAGTGGGATAACGATTAATGATAACAAAAAATCTTGCATTGGAAACACAGAACATGTTCCATTCTGTGTTCCTGGGATGGAGCCAAATTTTATGCAAGACCATCCGCAGGTAGCCCCAGTCGAGACAGTCATATGCCTTTTGCAAGGCAAGTCAACCTCCATGAATGCTGCCTCTAATTTTTTGGAATGGATGTGTAGAATTTTGTGCAAATTCTCTACAAATCTACCTCTGAGATCTATGTAGAAAATCTGACTGTAGATTAACTCGATAATGCAATATACCAAAGCAAAATGCCATAATTTACTTCTACTATCAAACTTGCAGAAGCTTAATAGATTTGAGCAAGATCAATCAGAACAAATAACAGAGAAGAAGAATCAATACACATGAAACACAGAAGAATACTTAGGGGAAAGCCTCAGCTAAAAACCCCACTATCTGTATTATCATACAAGGTGGAAATACATCAAGATTACACAAAGCATTAGCTCCCACAGCTAACCAGCTCTCAGTACAATCCTCGTGGATGCTCACAGGCAAACAAGGCTTTTCACAAACCTTCTCCTCTGCCCTCCAAGCCTCCTATTTCCTTGTGTTGTTTCTCCTGGGTGATCCTACTGTTACCAAGTGTAACACTGATCACTCACAGTGATCTCACACCCCGTAAAACTGCGCAATCCTCAAGGAACCTTGTTCCTTCTGCATGGATGAGTTTCCTTTACAGGAAAATTACTCCAACTGATAGTACAATGTCCCTGTCTTTAATCTCAACTGGGTCTTTGTCTGAACTGACATGCATGAGTTATTTATGAGAGAATCTTCAGTTATCTGGAGTACACTAGTTTCATGCATGCATGCATTAACTGATTGAACTCACAATTAGTTCCTCAAACTATTTGGAACTAATTTAACTGGACTTAACTCAGTTAACTGAGCTAACTAATTACAACTCAAATACAACTCATCCTTATCTCCTTAATTAAGGGATAATCTCCTTAATTTAAGGGATAACTGTTGCATGACTTCACAAAGACTTCTAGCTTGAATTTCTCCAACTAATTAATCCAAGATGAATTAATTAATTATTTTTCAAGCAGCTGGTGAGACTAAATTCGAATTTTAATTCTCAATTTTAATTCAAGGACAAATTAAAATTGGAATATTCTGAATGCTATTTTTAGCATTTCTTGTTGCTATTTTCAACACTCCCTCTCAACAAGAAAGGAATTCAACTCGATCCTGATCTTGAACCTTTGGAATGTTCTACATGCAACACTTCTCTCTAGTGTTGTTGCTCCAGTAACTCCAAAAAAAAAAAACATCCAACCTGAATCAGAATGATGCCTCTGTCATCAAAGTCTTTGACTGCTATTGCCTCTGTCGACTGAAAACTTTGCGCTTCTATTGACTCTGCCTTTCTGAACTGTTGTCAATCCTTCTTTGCGCTCTTCAGTATCTGACTGCTCTAGCCTCTGTCCCTTTGATCTCTGACTGCATCAATACCATTGATTCCTCCTGTTGCATCCGTGCTGCTTCTGGTCCTTTCTCCCAGCACTGCATCCGCACTGCACCTCCTCTCATCATGTTGCATCGTGCTGCCCACTGCTGCACTGCAACTCAGTTACTGAGAAGTAAGTAACTGATCTCCCAACTGACCTCCCTGTTGGGCTAGAAACACCCTCTGATGCTGAAGCTCCCTCTATCGCTCCATCCGCATCCGTCTCTACCCACTCAGCCAGTCCTGCTACTCCTCGTCGAGGCTCTCGTAGCAAGGTCTAATCAAAGAGGCTGAGTACCTCAAGGATCCTGCCCCTATTTCAGCATTCTTGGGACTATCATTTCACATCGCCCCACCTCACACCTGGAGGTATGGCTGCATGTGCTCCCTCTGCCCACTTGGCTCGAAATTTCCCCCTACTAGAGGTCTCTGCATTGGTGGATGCCTCCACTCGGTCTCCTATCATCATCTCCAATTGTGGCTCCTCCACAATTGTCTGAGACTTCTTCTGGGACAACATGTTGAGAGGTAATTTACTCTCCCTCTCAACCACCAAGTATCTAACCTTTGCCTTGCTCCTAAAGGCTTTGCATGCATATTGAACCTCAAGAGCATACAGGTTCTGTACCCGTGAACCGATCTGTTTCACCAGTCCCGTGGTGATGTGTCTAAGGAAAACCTTTCCCTTACTGAAGACAACATGGTAGCCTTTGTCCTCCAACATCGCAATCGATACCAAGTTCTTCTTCAATCCAGGCACATACTTCACATCTGTCAAGGTGATAGGAGCTCCACGCTCCCTCTGAGAAGCAATCGTGCCCACTCCTGAAACACTAAACCTTTCGTTGTCACCCATCTCTATGTGCATCTTGAGGTCTTTCTCCTCCAAGGTACTGAATAAAATTTTATCGTTGATCATGTGTAATGAGGCTCCACTGTCAAGATACCAACCACAACCCATCATAGATGATACCATGCATGCGATGAGGATGAAGTCCATTTCGAATTGAGAGGCTAATGCCTCACCTTCCGATCCTTCTGAGGATCCCTTCTTGGACTTCTTCGATAGACAATTAGTCGCATAATGTCCTTTCTCAATATATATATATTTTTTAAAATTATGATATGAATTCGATTTGCGCCTGCAACCTCGAACTTCAAACTTCGAATTCTCTTCTCCGTATACTGTTCACAACTTTGATACCATTTGCTCTGATACCATGTAGAATTTCCTGCAAATTCTCTACAAATCTACCTCTGAGATCTATGTAGAAAATATGACTATAAATTAACTCGATAATGCAATATACCAATGCAAAATACTATAAGATACTTCTACTATCAAACTTGCGAAAGCTTAATAGATTTGAGCAAGATCAAGTGGAACACATATAACAGAGAAGAAGAATCAATACACATGAAACACAGAAGAATACTCAGGGGAAAGCCTCAGCTAAAAACCCCACTATCTGTATTATCATACAAGGTGGAAATACATCAAGATTACACAAAGCATTAGCTCCCACAACTACCCAGCTCTTAGTACAATCCTCCTGGATGCTCACAGGCAAACAAGGCTTCTCACAAACCTTCTCCTCTGCCATCCAAGCTTCCTATTTCCTTGCGTTGTTTCTCCTTGGTGATCCTACTGTTACCAAGTGTAACACTGATCACTCACATTGATCTCACAACCTGTAAAACTGCGCAATACTCAAGGAACCTTGTTCCTTCTGCATGGATGAGTTTCCTTTATAGGAAAATTCCTCCAACTGATAATACAATGTCCCTGTCTTTAATCTCAACTGGGTCTTTGTCTGAACTGACATGCATGAGTTATTTATGAGAGAATCTTCAGTTATCTGGAGTACACTAGTTTCATACATGCATGCATTCACTGGTTGAACTCACAATTAGTTCCTCAAACTGTTTGGAACTAATTTAAATTGACTTAACTCAGTTAACTGAGCTAACTAATTACAACTCAAATACAACTCATCCTTATCTCCTTAATTTAAGGGGTAACTGTTGCATGACTTCACAAAGACTTCTAGCTTGAATTTCTCCAACTAATTAATCCAAGATGAATTAATTAATTATTTTTCAAGCAGCTGGTGAGACTAAATTCAAATTTTAATTCTCAATTTTAATTCAAGGACAAATTAAAATTGGAATATTCTGAATGCTATTTTTAGCATTTCTTGTTGCTATGTTCAACAGGATGGAGTGGAGGCACTCTTGTGCAGTAGCCACTGCATCATGTATCTGCCTATCCCGTCGAAAATCAAATTTCTTGGGCGATATATACTTTGACAAAATATTGTTGACCCAGAGAGCAATGACGTTGGAAATTAACTTATATATTAGATTGCACAATGATATGGGCCTATAGTCAAGAAAATACCTAGTGAGCTTCCGCTTGGGAATGAGAGAGATATAGGTGGAATTGATGTGGGGGTGTATGAATCCATGTAATCGAGATTCCTCGACCATCTTCAACAAATCACCATACATGACATCGTAGAATTGTATAAATAGCTCCACATTCCACCCATCCGGGCCCGGGCATTTGTCCCTTTTAAATGATTTTAGTACCTCCTGTATTTCCTCCTTAGTGACGCACTTGTATAGTGCATAATTTGAGGCCTCATCAAACATAGTAGGATATAACTCCACCCCCCAGATCGGATCCTCTATGAAATCCGCCTCCCTGCTCTTGTATGCCTTTTCAAAGAATGAGACTGCCTCTTGTTGAATGTCCGGGAGAGTCTGAACCAGGTTTCCGCTTCAGTCCTTCATTTCCCAAATGGTGTTAATCTTCCTTCTGTGGCTTGCATATCAGTGCAAAAAATTTGTGTTCCTGCCCCCCCTCCTGAATCCACAACGCCCTGCTTTTTAAGCGCCATGTGACCTCTTGGATGTTCAACAATTTTTGTTTTTTTTCTTCCAGCATCCTGATGGAAGACAACAGGTCCCGAGTTGGGTTCCCCTTTTGCAGTTGTAAACCCAGTTTGTCCAATTCGTCAGAGATATCCTTGAGGTCTTTGTGAATTAAGTTTTTCTTCTTTCTCTCCCATCTTTTCACCACCGATTTTAGAACATGAAGCTTCTTAATGGTCACCCCAATGGGAGATGCCTCCTTGGCCAAATATTGTGACCAAAAATCCTTGACAAGTGTGTTAAATTTCAGGTCCTCTAGCCACACCTAATTGAATTTAAATGGCATGCCCATTATGAGGTCATCCCTATTCCATTTTAAGTAAATGGGTCGGTGGTCAGATATAAAAGAATTGATGATCCCCGAGTGAATCAAACCCAACCTGTCAATTAAATTCTCGTGTAATAGAAATCTATCCAGTCTCTTTGCAACATGTTGGTCACCCGACCTGCCATTATGCCTGGTAGGTGCCAGTTTGGGAGGGAGGATATCCACAAGATTATAGTCACTAATGATATCTTTCAGTCGATCTGCTATAGGACCCAGCCTACAAGTCTGCCCCCAAATTTCATCCAGCCCAATAGTGAAGTTGAGATCCCCTGCCATCAAGAGAGAGTCCAAGCCAAAAATTCCCGTATCCACTAATTTATCCCAGAAACAATACTTGTCTCGATATGGTGCATAAATGTTGAGAATTTGGATATGCCCCGTGAGTCCTCTAATCTTTCCTACTAATAAAATACTAGCAAAACAAGAGTAAGCCTTAAAATTCGCCCATCTTGGATTCCATAGTGCAGCTAAACCCCTAGATAGGCCACTGGAGTCTGTAGCCGTAATGTGCCATTCGGGAAAAATTTTCCTAAAGTATGCCACCACCTGTTGAGCAGGATGCATAGATTCTTGAAGAAGAATAATATAAGGCTTTAACGAAAAGAAGATCTCTTTGAGGGCAAGAAATTTGTGTGCAGCTCCCAATCCTTGAATATTTAGAGATAGGACAAGATTCATGATGCCCCCAGAAAGAGCTCATTTGCTCTAAGTGCCCTCGGTTTGGAAGAAGATGCAATCGGAATGTCAATAAGTGAATGGGAGTCAGAAGGGGAGAAAGGGAGAGTTCTAGGTCTACCTCAGAAGTTCTTGCTATCTTGATCATGTGTTCGGCAGACAGTGATATTACTAGCCAAGGTGGGATTGATACGGGGTGACAAAAATGGACAAGGTTTGTGAATAATAAGGGTACAGAGATCCAAAGTCTTTTTATGGAGCAAGTAGTCAATATCGCTATCAACAGAGTTTCTGGGAGAGGACACAGGTGAATTCGATGATTGCAAGGGAGCACCCGTCGCAGGAGATGCATAGGGATGTAGTGAGGGGGGGGGGGTGGATGATACGTAGTATGAACATGAGTATTATCATCAAATTGCGTCAGTGTCGAGAACAGGGTCGACCCATAATGGAGAGGGTCACTGCATGGAGGAAGATTGCCCATATTAGAGGATGTGAGGTTCATATCACCGGCAATTGGAGAAACAGCCTCATTAGACGTCCATGGGGAAGAAGGAAACTCAACAAAGGAATTAATAATCAGATTGTCGTGGTTATTATCATAAGAACGGTAAGTGAAATGAAAAGGAGGAATACCTGTAGTATTATTCTTCACACCGCTGACCAAATCATCATGTCCCACCACAATACCCATCGACCAATGAAGTGCCTTCCCGTGTGAGTGTCTATGCCCCCCCAGTCTACGCGGACACTGGGCCATGAGATGGTTAGTGTGATGAAAAATAAGGCATCTGAAAGAAATGCCCCAAAAATCCAATCTCTATAGTAAATGCGTAGTATCCCAGTTCCATTCAATGTGGTCCGGGAAACCCCCCATATACTCTTTCTCGATCAGAATCCAGGCTATTCTCTTATCCCTCAGTCCCAGACACTGAGGATCAACATAGACAAATTTACCAATAACATTCCCATTATCAATAAAGACTTGCCTCGGCCATAATTCAATCGGTAGTCCAAGAAGATTAACCTAGACTAGTCTACTTCAGGGCATTTCCTTTAGCGGGTCGAAGCCGATATACCATGTGTGTAAAGGCAGAAAACCCTGACCCCGAATCCATGGTAAACACCTGATCTTTTCCAAATCTTCCTGACACAGGAAATGAAAGATATACTAAGCGTTCATTAGTCTGACCACTATGGGCATGTATCCCATAAGAGATTTCCACTTAGTTTCTACCCAGGAATGCATCTCATCCTCCTTAAGTTCAACAAAGTGCCATCTACCAACTAGAGCCCGTTTATGTAAACTATTAACATGGTCAATCAGAACATCGTGACGAAAACTCAGAAATGGCATCTGGGTGGTGATATCAACTGCTTGTCTACTATGCTCGTGTCTCGAGCCTCTGGGAATACCACGTTGAGTATCAGGTGATCGAGGTATTGCATGTGTGCCACATGGAAGAATGCCAGTCAAGCCAATCATGTTCTTTGTGTCCCACCTGGATGGCCCACCGCTAATACCATCCACTCGTCCACCAGAGTGTTTCTATTCAGCCTCCATCATGGCTCTGATATATGCTTCATGGGCCGAAGTTTCCAATACAAAGGGGTCCAAGTAGGCCATGATAAGGCAGGCGATAGGGGTAGGTAATATTTATAGCTCGATCCGCATACCAATCCATGGTAGGAAGGTAATGCGACCCTCCAGTAATTACAGCTAATAAATATAGTAGGTCTGCAGCTAGAGTAGAAGTCTCGGTCTGTGCGATTCAGCCAAATGGATGTTTTGGTTTTATCTTCCTTGTACGTGTCAATAATTACGTTTTTCTCAATAATTTAAATTTTCAAAGTTTTTTTTGTTAATGTATTTAATTTTTTAAAATTTAAGAAAACTTATTTAAATTGTTCTATATTTGTGTTTTTTTTGGTATATTTATAAAATAATTTTGTTTAAATTAGGGAACATTTTAGGGGTTAACATTCATAAGTGCGCTAATTTTCCATGTTTTTTCCATAAAAAAAGATTAGCCAACTTCCATTTTTTCTAAAAATGATTTTCCCAAATTTTATGGTTTAAAATTATTTTATCTTGAAAATCCCCAAAATTTTATAGAGACTATATAAAACCATTATAAATTTGAATATTCTTACAAGAATATCTCCAAACATTTTATAGGTTGCATATTAGGGACTATTAAGATTCACCAAGGTTTATAAACTTTTAGAGAACTTTCCATCCCTAAAATTTTCCCTGGTTCAAATTTTTGCAAAGATTTGTTGGAATTGCAAGTTTGAGCTATATAGTGTATACACTTTAACTACTCCAAGAACTTTCCAAAGCTTTAAATCCATTTATACATTCCAACATTAAATCCATTTATACATTCAAAACTACAAATTAAACATTAAAAAATAAAAGAGGCATTGAATCCATTTATGCATTCAAAAACACAATTTAAACAACAAAAAATTACAATGTCATAAAAAAATTATTGTATGCAAGTTAGAAAGACAAAAACATAGAACAATTAGACTAAATATTACAAATGGTTTCCATATTATGGATTATTCCCTTCATAATAACTAAAATGAAGACGATTACATTCGTACATAATAGATAAGGCTCATAACTAAAATGAAAATGACTACATACATACATGGCACATATAGTTTGACAAAGGGCATAGCTAAAATGAAGATGACCGCACTGTACCTCTTTAAAAGTGGGGATAAACACATCCCCTATAATTATAAGACCATATGATTAACCCATTTTAGTCAAGGGGTTATTTCAAAAAAGAGGATTAGGCTATGGCTAGAAAGTCATGATAAAAGAGGTAAAGGCCAAGATGGATTTAGGAGATATCAATCAACTACGAATCACCTTGTTACTCTTGAGATCATTGTGGAGGAGTGTTGATATAATACAATTGATCACTTATGTTGTTTCATTGACTTTAGAAAATATTTTGACACTATTCCCATGACAAACCTATGAAAGAGGCTCAAAGAGATAATGGTTATTCTTGAGTTGAGGGGTTATATGAGAACATTATTGCTAATCTCAGGACCATTGGGGGTTCGTTAAAAGAAATTAATTGTAATATTAGAGTCAAGCAAGGGTGTCCCTTGTCCCCTACCCTTTTTGGCATACATGTTATTAAAGCTAGAAGAGTGTTTGGAAGATACAGGTTGTGGTAGCCCCACACGCATTAGTATATAATCATAATTCTTTTCCTTTATGCTAATGATATTGTTCTTTTGGAAAGGAAACATTATGATCTTGACAAACAACTAAGAATCCTCCAATATTTTGTTCCAATAAGGGTGTGACTATTAATATTGACAAAACAAAAGTCATGATAATAAAATCCATAAAGATCACATATAATACGGCAAAAGAAAATGTGGTATAAGTTCATATAAATATCTTGGAATCGATATCCATCACAAGCTCAACTAGAATTATAGAATTCAGAAAAGGATAAATGGAGGATGGAAAGTTTATTATGAAATTGAAAACTATTGTGAGTCAACAAATTTTGAGATATGTGATAAAGAGAAACTCTTCTTTGAGACTCTTGTCACTCCTGTTATATTATATGGATGTGAGCTTTGGGGATATAGTAAATCCAGTGAGTTGTGGAGGAAGATAGAACAAATTCAAAAGTAGTTTATAACCAACAAGATAAAAATTAAAACAAATACACCCTATCCTATTCTTCTGATCAAAGCAAGAATTTCCCATATTTAAAGCACAACTATGATCTAGGTATCTTATGTATAAGAAGAGGTTAAAGAACATGGAAGACAAGAAGTTTCCTAAAATTGCTTCTAACTCTAGCCAAAAACACCACCTTTGCCTCAAGTGGGGATGGAATAAGGATTCACTGGCTAAAAAATTTGGGGATAAAGGAGGAAAGCATTTTACAAAATAAGGAGAAATTGTGGGGTGATAAAGAGTTATATGGAAAAATAAAACTAAGATATTATAATGATGTGATCAACCCAAATCTTGAAAATCTAAAATATCTCTATGTCTTGGCTAGTGTAAAGAAGAAACTAAGCATTGCTAAAATAAGAGCAAATTATCATGAGCTCCATCATGAAATTGGGCACCAGTCAATTTTGAAAACACAATGGGTTGAAAGGGTTTGTCACTTTGCGACACTAGGAGTGTTGAAGATGGAAATCATTTTCCCTTAGATTTTTCAACTTATACTCACATTAGTTCAAAATTCCAAAATATTTGTCACACCACCAACCTTCTTGACCTTCTAACTCAACAAAACCTATGGTGATGTTGGAACACTTTTTCTAATGTTTTTTGAGCATTGAAATAAAATTCTAAAGGATTTTAAGTAATATCTTACTTTCTAGGTCCAATAGACAATTTCGTCTTAGTGGGCATTATTAATCATATATATATATATATATATATATATATATATATATATATATATATATATATATATATATATGGAAACAAGGGCTTATTAACGCAATGATTAATTCAAAAAAGGGTGCGATTGTATCTCTCATGTGAGAATTAAAGTTGATATAATAAAATTAATTTACATAGTAATATGATATTATGAATTAGATCCCAACATGTAATTGAATATCTAACCTAGTCCATTACTAACCTTAACTCTACTTTTTCCTAGTCATTGCCTCTCAAGCCCTTCCAATCATTGATCTAGATTCAAGAGTGGGCAATTCCCCCCAACCCCTCTTCTTAATGTCAACAAAGTTGCTTTCCAAACTTACTTGATTTCCTTGTGGAAATCCACTCATAAGTCACAACCTTTTATACTTCAAATCATTAAAATCCTTTAAGTAAAGCTTCCTACTACTTCTTCTCATCATATGGCATTGTCTTCGATTGACAAAAGTCTCATTCAATGGTTCACTAGTCTTTCGCTCTCCCTAAGAATAATGGATAACAAAATTTCAAGAAAAAATGATGCCCATGATCAAAAGAAATCTCACATATTACTTATGTGGACAACAATTCTATGCCTTTTTTATTGAAAAGGTAGAATATTGAGATCTCATATTTCAAAATGTATTGTCTTTTATGGGAACAGGGGTAACAGACATACTACAAAATTTGACCCAAAATTGTATGTGCCCTCAATTATTTCAGTATCGTTTAAATTGTATTGTTTTCCTTTACACTTCTAAAATAAAGATCCATTGTGTGTCATTGGCAATTATTTAGGGAAATATATAAATAAATCTAAGCCAAAAGCTAGCATGTTTGCATGTGCAAGAATTTATTTTTGGAAAATAGAGTATTGTTGTAGCAGTTGTAACACCCTCCAAAATTTTGGCCTACACTAAAATTTTGGAGCCTACTTTGGATCATGTGATCGATATTTCCTTATTCACTTATTGCTAAGCTGATCATTTCAAGCTCTCTTCTTCAATATCAAGAGTCATTCATGCTTCTATCTTTATATAGCAAGTGCCATCTTCGGGCATGGGAGTTATCGCTTGTCATGCAAAGGGAAGTTTTGGTTTGCATAAAGGGGAAATATTTGTGAAAATGAGTTTTTCCCATCATGTAGACATGTTTCACACTCATTTCCAAAGTTTCATACATTATTACACAAGTGTCATCATTATCCTCACAAAGCCTATCGTCGGAGCCGCACTTGTCGTAAGATGCCACAAAGGTTGTTGCATTAAGAGAAGTATGTTTTCATATTTTTTGGATGGTCTATGTTATATCACTAAGTGTCCAAGTGTGTTGTCACATTCAAGCTCTATCACTGTTCACATTGGTTCCATTGATCCCACACTTAGCCAAATTCTGAAGAATTCCTAGCAACCTAGCCTCATTGAACCTTCCTAAACTACGCACTTCACATATACAACCCTCAAGCTTTTTCCTTGCCTACTGAATTGTGAAATGTGGAGAAAGCCCAACATCCTTTGGCATCCAAAACTGCATGGAGGCTACCTCTAGTTACCTTCCCTCAGCCGGATCTCACCACCCTCAAGAACTGCGTAGATTTTTCCCCCATGCCTCTCTACTGCCCAATCCCCCTTTGCCTCTGAAAACTACACAGATTTGTCCTCCAGGGCCTCATCCCACAAAAGCCACTGCCTGCTTGAACTGTGCAATTTTTTCCTTCAGTGGGAACTGAGCAATCTTATCCCTCAGTCCAGCCCAATCACTAATCCTTCTCCCCCCTGACCTTATACTAGTTCCAGCTCAGTCAGTGTATTATCATGCAACATCTTCGACTAGGGGTTTATCAGACTTATGTCGTCTTGTCACGAGTGGAATACAGATACATGAATTCTACCAGCCTATGGAAATATGGTTAAGAAGGATATGAAGAAGGAGAACATGGTAGATGATACTTAAGGAGCTGAGGAGAAAAGATAATTATTAGATAAGAATACCAAGGAACCCAGGGTATGATAGAAGAACTAGACCGATTGACGAATCCATCTGATTCACAACCTTTTGGAGGGTAGATATGAAAAACAAAGCACATCTTTCATGAAGTTAAAATACACCTCTTAGCGTAGGATGAATAGCAACTTATCATTGTCATATCATTATGTCTTCAATGACATGTATGGTTGCAAACACTCAAATTCATTCTATGTGTTTCCTCAAAGTGTTTTGGTCCCTTTCGCTTGTTAGATCAATTGTCATCTTTGGAATGTTTGACTGTTATGTCATGTTTGCGAGTCTTTTCTGGCGATTTCAAATGTCAATCTCTGTGTATATGATTTTTCCTAATCATGCAAACATTCATCACACTCATGCAGAAAGTCTTGAACACTATTGCACAAGTGTCGTCACGACCATCCTAAAGTCTATCTCAACTGTCGCACTTCTCGCTTCTTGTTATGAGATAGTCACATAGAGGGAAATGCTTTCTTTTTGCTCCAGTGGTCTATTTTGTCGTGTCGTCGAATTATGCTAAGTGTGTAATCACAAGTTCAAGTTCATCACAAGTCTATCTTCCTCCCACGCTTAGCCATTTTTTCGAAAATCTTCCTGACCAAGAAACTCAGCTGCACCGGACCCTGAATGAATTGCGCAATCTCATCCCTCATTGTTGTGACCTTTCTTCCTAAAAATACGTAGTGCATTGCCACTGTCCTCTAGGGTAGTTGCACTGCGCAATTCCAGAGCTCAACAACCTTCCTTGATCCTCAGAATCTCGTAACAATTCCTCCCAGTCTGACTGAACTACACACTTTGCACTGTCAGTCCTCAAGCTTCTCCCCTTTCCTACTGGAACCCTGTAATGTTAAAAGAAACCAGCCTCCCTTAGCCTCCATAACTGCGCAAAGGTGTCTCATAGTGTCGTGCCTCAGCTGGAGTTCACTGCCCTCAAGAACTGTGCATATTTGTCCTCTAGGCCTCTCTGCTGCCCAATCCTCCTTTCCTTTGAAAAATGTGTAGAACTCACCACTAATGGCCTCATCCTACATCAACCACTGCTGGCTTCTACGCAATTCTGACTCCTAGTGGGCATTGCGCAATTTTTCTCCCTAGTGGGGACTGTGCTGAAAAGTTCCTCAAGCAAGCCTAAGTTGCGCTCTACGCAGTCTCAGTGATCAAGCCCTCTCCCTGTCACTGGAGTTTTACAATGCGTAGTTACTGGGCCCTCTCTCCCAACCTATCACTTGTCTGAGACTCAGTTCATGGATAATACTACATCATCTTAGACTAGGAAGTTTTCAAATTGATGTCATCCCGTCATGAGTGAATTACGGGAACATGTACACTATCAAGGCACGACAAGATGATGAAGAAGGAGAAGAAGGAGGGAGGCATTCCTAGAGACCCACTTGTAAGCAAACTGACAAGAGAACCTACCAAGAGCAAGTGAAGGAACACAAGTGTAACCACTTGCCAAGACTGAAGATCATTGAAGACCCCACATTATCAAGCTTTGTAGAGGAGAAAATAAAGCATATTTAAGAACACATCTATCACTCAACAACAACAACGTCTTGAAATTTCCACATCATCAAGCCAGTCCATGTCAGCAGTGTCATGTGAAGTCGTGTCATGAGTTTTCATATGCCACATCACTACTTTGGGCGATGTATATTTTGGATCAAATGTGTTGTAAAGTGAAAGTCCAATGGACACACGAGAATATGAAGAGTCATGTAAGTTGAAAAGTCATAGGAAGTTGAACAATCCTGAGGGTAGTAAAAAATTCACAAGGGGAAGCATCACCCTTGGTTATATATACCCCCTCATTGTATGAGCAAGGGACTTTCACCTTGGCTCCTCCCACAAAGAATTACAGAGACTAGCTAGTTCTTTGAGGAGTAAGGAGTAGCTCTAATGTCCCACTAATCGGGCTAGTGATGTAAAATGTAAATATGTGTCTTAGAACTTTTGCTTAATAACAGAAGCCTTTTAAAGCCAACACATTCTTCATGCATGAATTATGAATGTTTGTAAGACTATTCTGTGGACATTTGTATTTCATGTTTTCTTTCACATGTACTAAGATAGTTGAACTATTTCGGTATTTTTAGTTCTTATCTTGTTGAGAATGTGCTATAATGGTTTTTTATTTGTCTCATCCCTATGGACTATTCCACAGGATACTAGACAAACCTTTCCTTACTTATTCATTATAATGATTGTCACGTCCATTGTCGACTATTCCATTGGATGTTAGATAGTTCCTTTTGGTTCATGTGTGTCTCTTCTTGGGTGGTACTATTACCTCTCATTTAGAGGCTCACTTTTCTCCCCCCTTTTGCAGTAAGAGAACCTAGACATAGTTGCACTGCACACTCACCTTGCTTTTCGAAGATACCATTGCATCACTCTCCTATGCTGACAACTAGAGCTAAGACAAATCTTTGAGGATTTGGAAATCAGTCCTTTATACCGGATGGGACTCCTACACCAAACAATGTGAGGTATGATTGGGACTTCATATCGGGGAGATCCCCTTGGTTGACAAATTTCTAGCACAGTCAACAAAATAGTGTTAGAAGGAGGGCCATATGATAACTTATGCCCGTTGAGTCTGGTTTGAATCTCTTATTTAAAATGGCTCTTCCCCAAATCATAATCTCGAGATGTTTTTCTAAAGAGCTTAATTTTACCATCCCTGCAGAAGTTATTCATAACCTGTCCGAGTTTAAGTTCGATGGTGAGGGTGAATCAACTTTTTCAAACATTTGTTTCAAGTTGTCCATCTTTGTATTTCTCATAGAATATGTTCCAAAGATGTCATGGCTAGATTACTCACCCTCACATTCGAAGGTCGTGTTAGTCAATGGTGTCATACATTACCCATTGCTTCTATCCATTCATTCAACCAGCTTGCTAGGAAGCTTCATAAAGCCTTCGATAAGTATAACTACTAAGATGTTTGTGGAAGAATCAATCGTTTAAGAATGAAGCCTGATGAATCAGTTGAGGATTTTTCTTATTGGTTCCTTCACCTCTGTTGTGAAATTCCTGAAAACATTTGAACTGGTATTTCTTGAAACAAGAGTTTGCACACTTGGTTCATGTCTCTTCATACGGTGAGCCTGAACCTCCTGATTTTCCTTCTTCTCCAACTCTTGTGAATCATGAGGCACCTCAAATTTCAGAGGAGGAGCTTACTACCCCTTTTGTTCTTTGTCCTCCTCCTTTTCTGGTCTCGATGAGGGTGCCTCCTTACATTGATTGTAAAATTGGGAAATCTGCGAATCAAATCTCCAGTCCATCTTCTCATTCTTCTTCCACTTCAATGGAGGAAATTACATAATGGCTCATGAAGTCTATATTGAAGACTCACTCCTCCATTCTGCAATATGTTTTCACCATTCACAACTCTGGTCACAAAGATAATCCAAATTTTTGTTGCCCTCTATCATCTACATATTCTGACTCTGTGTACCATGAACCGCTTGACCAATCTGCTCCATTAACTGGTTCTTCAAATTCTTTTGATTCTCAAGCTGCTGGCTCAAATTGCAATCAGGTACAAGGAAGTCATAGTACACGGGTAGAGGAGAAGGAAGGCGAAGATGATTATAATCTTTCCTCTCTGTTTTAGAATCTCCCATGTCAAAATAACGAGTCCCCATTCTTGAATGATTCTCAATATGCTAATCTCAACAAAAAATCCAATACGATTATTTCTTTCAATCAACCCCCAACCTTGGGAAGTGATCATTCCAATGATGATAAATCTATTTCCTTATGTCGTGATGAATGCCCAAGCACACCATATGATCTTTTGGTTTCTCATGAAGATTTTAATTTATATCTAGAATCTGGTTCGGTCAAAGAAGATGTTCATATATAAACTTCCTCTTCACCTCACTATCCCTTGTGTCCTCTCGTTCAAAATGCATCTACTTGTGACAAAGATACTCCGCGCTCTCTAGTTTCTTCATCCAATGAGTTATCCCCTTGATTGATGCAAGGTAGTGAGGCTGTCCATGATGAAATTGCAAACAATCAAATCATAGAGTACCCTTCCCATTCCCTGTCATCTCTTATCCTGCATGAAGAAAACTCTTCAAATCATCTTGCTCATGAGATCTCACCAATTCATTTATCTTTGAATTTGCAATTGGAAGAGCCTCTCCAGTTGAACAATCTAGTTGTTGAAATTGAAAAATATGGTAAAATCTATGACAAAGATGGCTTCTATCCAATGATAAATGGTCTTACTGAAACCTATAATAACAACTATCCTCAATTCATGCATGATCTGGTTCAAGCTTCAAAATATGATTCTACAATCCTGGGAAGTTCCGGGACTTGCCAGGGAGTTGAGGCACTTCAATTTCCATTGATGGTTATGTTAGGATCTCGCAACTATGGTAAGCCCCCCGAACTAAATCAAATCTGGTTTCTCTCACACAATCTGTCAATCTGGATGGTTTCACTCAATATGAATTCCCACATGAAAAATGTTTGGTATTCCAGGTGTGATCTTTCAAATTTTCGAGACTTTACTTATGATGGAATTCAAGAATCTATTGCAGTTCATTCGTCTTCATGCAAATCTATCACATCAAACTCAAGTTGGGAATGTGCATCTCTCATAGAGTCATGGATTTGTGAAGTTGATTATCTCAAGGACTATCTTTGCCCGAAGGAATCATACTTATCTAATTTATCGCTTAATGGTCAGTGTTAGGTCCCTATAATACTATTGATTCCCCCATTACTACTGTCATTATAGCCCTTATTGTTATTATTGTTCCCCATAGAAGCCCACTATTGTTATTGTTGTTCCCTTACATTATTATTGTTATGTCGACTTTGATTATATTGTGACCCCTTAGACTCCTATATATAGAAACGAGGTTTTGTCATTTGTATCATCCAAGAATTGTTCATTCATGTAATGTAAAGGAGGTTTCCCCCTCGAAGAGGTTGATTTTGAAGTCGTTGATCTATCTTTTCTATCTTTTTGTGAGCTAGTTTCATAACATTTGGTATCAGAGGTTTGGATTCTAGGGTTTTGCTGCTCCAAAACAGGTCATCGTGGCATTTTCGCTATAAATTTTTTCTGCGACATTTCAAAAGCTAAAAAAAACCATTTAAGCTTAAATCTCGATGATCCTCGGGTCCAAATTTCAGATCTTGTCTCGCTATATTTTTGGAGATACGATCCAAGGAAGTTAGGGATTTTGCAGGCTCCCGAATTACATCCCAAACAAGTGAGCTTGGGAAAATCGTCATAAATTTCTCTCTGAGTATCAAATTCAAATTTCATAAGACGTTATAGAAAGAGGATGGACTGTAGTTTTTTGTGCATTATTTTCATGTCTGAAGGTTGAAACAATGACACGTGGTACTGCATACAAGTTCGCTTTACTGAAAAAGTGTATAATCAAGTCATCTTGGGAGATTGGGCATAACGCTTTCTTGGAGAATCCAATTTTGCTCAGACTGGGATGGATACCACATTTTTAATTTCAGACCTTGGAGATCCGAAATTTCAGAGATAAATCAGATTCAATATCGAGCTCCGACAGAGAGAAAAAAGGTGTGTAGTTTTTTTAAAATTTTGCATAATTTTGGTCTTAAAAATTAGTTTCAAGGAATTCAAAGGGCATAGTGAAGAATAATTATCATTAATTGATTCCCCGAAGAAATAGAATGGAAACATATAGTAAGCAAACTGAAAGCTCTTGCATGGCTCATGAAGAAGAGGAAGAAATGCAGCATGATATATCAAAATTACGAGACCAAGTGCAACAAATTTCACTCTCACAAAAAATAACAGAAGGTAATATGGATGGTTTAAAGAAAGGCATGGAAGATAAGATGGACGGTTTAAATAAAGGCATGGAAGATAAGATGGATGGTTTAAAGAAAGGCATGGAAGCTAAGATGGATGGTATGAAAGACAACATTGAATATTGGAAGATGGACATGGAAGGTTGGAAGGAAGGTTTGACAAATTTGCTACAAGAAAGACTTCCTAATGGAAAAAAGGTAGTAGAGAAAACTCAAAATGAGGAAAAAATAAATGTTAATCATGAGTCAAAGAATGAAAACATTGAAGATTTGAAGAAAGACGTGGAAGGTTTGAAGGAAGGTTTGACAAAGTTTGATCCAAAATGGATCCTAAAAACCCTCTAAGTCTTCTAAGATCAAAAACTATCGCAAAGGATGAGCTTTGAGAAATGGCAGATTACACTATCGGGCCTGAAAAACATGAATAAATAGTGAAATAACAGAGCTATCGGAAGCTTGAACAACGATGCACAGGAGTCGTCGGATCTGGCCGATCAATGGTCCAGATCCGATCGGCATATCACAATCGAAGATAGCAAGCGGAGGCTATCGAAGGCTACTGTTAGCACTCCAGGAAACTCTCCTAGGTTGCATCTCGGAGATGCCTGGTAACATATAATCTTCAATATTGTTCTCAGAACTATTGGAATGGATGATGGTTTGGATCAAGTTAGATAACCATTTCAACTCTGTTTTCACTCAGTGCATGCATGAATGCTCTCACCAATACAAGGCTTTACACCACTATTGCTCAATAAGTTATAAATTCAATGGATAGATGGAGAATACTGACTATACTAGCGGATTGCATACATAAACATACATCAATGGCTAGCTACAGGTAGCAAAAGAGAATATTGATTGTACTGGCAGATGCATATATGACCACATATGGATGGCTAGCTATAGGCAACAAGGAAGCTTGCAAATCTAATATATCAAAGCAAATATTATATGACAGTTATCTGGCCTTAGACACAAAGAAAACATGAACAAATTGTTCAAGTGAAAGCCTAGAACAACAAAGAGAATGGACATTGAACATATAATGGCAAAAGAAGCTTATATTGCTAGAATGAATATGAGAAGCTTGAATGAACAGAGGAGGAATAATCTCCAAAAGTTGAACCTATCATCCTCAAAGCTCCAACTCATGAGGTAAGAGGCCTTGATAAGTCTCCTTCTCCTTTCAATTTTCAATCAGAAATTCAGAAGCTAAGAATACGTATGCCTCTGATTGAACCAGTGAAGAATGAGTCCTTCAAGAAATCTATCCTTGAGGCTCTTGAGCCTAATGCCATCCAAGCCTCCATTGACTATGTAAATCTTCAAAATGACCAACCAGCTGTTATTCTCAGCCCAATGATTGAAAATTATGAAGACAGCTCCCCATCATTCTATGTTTCTCTGTCTATTCATGATGAAATCCTTCATAATTGCCTTCTGGACACTAGAGCCAACCATAATTCAATGCCCAAGGATATCATGGATAAGCTCGGTCTTGACATTACCAAGCCTTATCAGTTGGCCTCTATGCAGCTTAAAAAACTAGTTTTCCAGATCACAGAGGAAGGAGGTCCACATATTTGGGACATGTTCTCTGATGGGACTTGCTCTAAGGAAGCTACAGGAACAGGTGAAGTCCTTGTGTCCCCCACACAAGAATGCATTGATTCATCTTTTATGTTAACTTTTTTGGTCACAAATGACACAGCAGAGTATAAAGCAGACCTTATTATTCAGCAAGTGTACAAAACCTTCCAAGCAAAACATCCAAGGCTGAATGCATCCAGAGATGAGGTGAAACATAGATCATCTTTGCCTGATAATATCAAGTGCTGTAAATTTTTTGAAGTAGGTGATCAAATCAATAGGCTTTTGCAAGTCTTTGATGAATTGGATGATATACACATTGACCAAGAGAAATAATCCTTTCATAGAAAGATAAAAAGGGTCAAGTTTCAGTTTGGTGATTATTTTCTCAAAAGGAATGCATCAAAGGAAGGAGGAGATGTTTTTGATGGCCCATTCAATGGGCTGTTCTTTGAACTTTATTTTGTTTAAGGCTTTCAAGCCTTGGTATTGTAAATATGTTGTTTTCAAGTTTTTATTTCATGCTAAATAGACTCCATGCCCAATGCAACACTAGAAAGAAGATTTAATTTTTGTTTTACAGGAAAGGCATTGATCTGAGATCCTTGAAACCTCACAGAGAGGATTTCATCCCCAGAAGGAGCCAATGTTAGCTTTGCTGACAAAAGGCCCAAAAATGGATCCATGTAGGCTCCTAGAGTCTCCAAAGTTGCTTAAAATCATGCCAATGGATCCATTAGTGCTCTTGAAATCTTCAATTTTCACTCAAATATCATCCAATGATCAAAATCAACGCAAGAGGAAAGCCCTTGGAAGGGCGGAACTACACTATTGGAAGGCAAAAATGCTTGAAAAACCATGAAAAACCCATTATCGCAGGCTTAAAATGGGAATGCATAGATGCCGTTAGACCTGGACGATCAACGACCCAGATCTAAGTGGCAAATCGCAGTCGGCAGTTGCAATCGGCGGTTGCGGGCAGTGGAAATCGGCGCTGGACACCACCGATCAGTGATCGCCGATGATCGCTATCGGTGGGTCACATCGGCGGAAGTATTGGCGGAGGTCTTGTGGAATGAGTGATAGCGATTTTCGATTCAACATGGACCGTCGATCACGCGCAGATCGACGGCCCACATCGCATCGATGGATCACTATTGGTGGAAGCCAAAGGGGCGGGGCCTTTACATATACATAGGTGCGACCCGATGGCCAGACCTGATGGAATTATATGCGACAGTTTGTAAATTTTGAAGTCTACGTGAAGGCCTACTTTTAATGTATTTAAATATATTTCGCATATTTTTCGTATTTCAAAGAAATACAAAGGGAACCAAGGAGCTGCACCAATGCGATAAGGCCCGAACCCGAAAGGGTCTGGGAAGGGAAATATATAAATGTTGAAGTCCGGAGGGAGCCATTTTTTAATATATTTCTCGTGTTTTTTACGTATTTCCAAATACAAAGGAAACACGGGACCAGGCCACTTGTGACTTACAACAGCGACCCTAAGGGTGGGCCCGATAAATAATTAAACCATTTTTGAGGACTTTTAAAGTCCGAAATACACGGAGATGGCGAGATTTATCAATGATTGCAGTGTTTTCTGTGTAAAAACAGAAAACATTGATTGGGGCCATTTAAAGGGAATATAAAGGCCCGAAGACCCATTCCACCATATAACAGAGCTCGGGAGAGAGTTTGCTGGGATACAGGGGTCAGAAAGGGAAAGAAAGGGGCCACAACACGCTGCTCGCCCAAAATAGAAACATCATGGGCATCAAATACACAACTCAGCCAAAGACAACAGAGATCATGGAGCAGACAGCGCAACTGTCCAAAACAAATAGAAATATCAAAGTCCACAACACAGCTCATCAAAACAAGCATCATGGGGCATTTCTGACACGATAGAGCTCCCATATAGCACAAAAAGTCACCCAAAATATCTGAAAGCGGTTACTCTGCTGTCAGAAGTAGAAAAATTCGATCCCATGCTTGCCTAGAGGGCATCAAATAATTTAACAATGCAGATCAGATAGATTAAGACTCCGAGGCTCTTAGAGCTCAGGAGCATTGTAAACATGCTATAAATAGCTATCAGTAAGAGGTAATAGAGGTTCAACTTTTGGAGATTATTCCTCCTCTGTTCATTCAAGTTTCTCATATTCATTCTAGCAATATAAGCTTCTTTTGTCATTATATGTTCAATGTCCATTCTCTTTGCTGTTCTAGGCTTGCACTTGAACAATTTGTTCATGTTTTCTTTGTGTCTAAGGCCAGATAACTGTCATCTTATCTCTGCTTTGATATATTAGATTTGCAAGCTTCCTTGCTGCCTGTAGCTAGCCATCCATATGTGGTCATATATGCTTCTGCCAGTACAGTCAGTATTCTCTTTTGCTACATGTAGCTAGCCATTGAGAGGTGTACTTCAAAACATGTTCTTTACTTACCATACTTACCCTCAAGATGTCCATGCATCCGACGAAGTTTGCATGCGGTCCTGATCTTTTCCATTACTCGGTTCCTTTGTCCTTCTCCTCAACTCCTTGGGAGGGATTTCAGCATGTCACATTTTCCTGTAGTCACTGAGAGGTAGACTTGCATAGTTTCAACAGACAATGACTGCTACCCGAATGAGGCCCTGGGAGGCCCGTCTGTGTAGTTTCTGCATGCAAGACAGACAAGACAACTTGGACAACATTGTGCAGTTTTTAGGCTCAGGGCACTGCTACAGGACAAGGGTCATAGGAAGACACCTCTGTGCAATTTTTGAGTGTAGTGCAAACTGGACTGCTCTACACATTTCTGGAGAGCAGTGTTGGTTGGGACCTCTACGGGCTACAGGGTTTCAGCTGGCAAAGAATGTTAGTGTCTCTGTGCACTACGGGGTTTCAACAGGAAAGGGAGGAAGCTTGATGGTTGCAGAAGCAAAGCGCACATTTTCGAGAAGTTGGATGAGGCTAGTTTGCTTGGAAAAATGGCTAAGTGTGAGATCAGTGAAACATATGTAAACATTTATAGGACTTGATTGTGATCACACACGGACACTTAGTGACATAACGTAGACCATCCACAATGCATAAGACATACTTTTCTTGATGCAAAAACCTTTGTGACAAAAGTGCGTGAGGTGAGTGTGAAACATGTCTATGTGATGACAACCACTCATACACACATAATTCCCTTGAAGCAAGACAACATTCCCTTTGCACGACAAAGAACAACCCCTATGCCCAAAGATGACACATGCTGCATAAAGATGAGAACGCAGACAACCCTTAAGATCAAGGAGGGGAGCTTGAAATCATCATCTTACCAACAAGTGACCAAGGGTGATCAATCGCAGGATCCAAGGTAGGCTCCAAAATTTTCATGTGAGCCAAAATTTTGGAGGGTGTTGTAGCCGCTACAACACTTGACGACACACTGGTAGGACTCCAACTCTCTGAATGGACCTTGTTTTGTGAAAAGCAAGTCTAACCCTTTCGGAAGTATTGTTCGATTCTTTGATCATTGTGGTTTCCACACTAGCTTGATTGAAAGATGTAGCACCTGTCATGCTTTTGATCGGTCAACACACATTCCAAACCAAGTCAACTTAGTTGTTTCAATTGGGGATGAGGGGTATATTGGTGCACAAGTAATATAACTGTCATAGTTTAAGTTTCATCTCTGGTGTTGTTCCGCTGCCAGAAGGCCTGGATAGTACCCTGATGGAGTCACGCAGGAACACAAGCATCGCTCCACTGCCAATGAGCCTAGTCAGTACCCTAGCGGAGTTACTTGCATCACCTCTCTATGAAGGAATCCTTTCTCTTCTTTCGCCTTATTCATTTTTCATTTTTTGTTTTTCAAGAACAATGCATAAGCACTTATTTATTTCAAAGGTCGATGAGGTATCCCGACTTATTGAGAGCAGAAGAGGTTGTGCCTTCATAGATGTATGTTATGTATAACTCTGACATACTTGTTAAGGTTTTCCCCCTCACTTTACTCTACATGACTAAGCTGACAAGGGTTAACCCAAAGCAATCAACTAGAGTAGGTGGTGATAGTTAGAGTGCAAGCGTTGTGGTTTCATTAAGACTCACTCTGAACAAAACGTATTTTCCATCAAGGCATCATAGACTGAAGATAACAAGCTCTTCATAAAAAGAGATGACACCAGATAACCAAGTGTTGAGAGTTGTACAGGTCCTCTTAGATTTTCCCAGCTTGTCGCGAGAGCCAAACACAGTTTCATGTGACGCTAACCTACGGGCACAAGAAAGTAAAGAAAGAGAAAATCAAAAAGTAGAAGTAAAGTGAAAGAAAAACAGGTAAGAGAATCAAGCAAGTAATCAAACCAAACCGAATAAGCAAGCAAAAAAACATGCGAACAAAAAAAGAAAAGCAAAGCAAGAAACAAAGACTACTCCTACTCCTACGCTAACTAGTGCATGGGCCTACTCACATGAAGTGATATTTCCAATGCAGCCACTGGCGCATTGGATGCCCCATGTTGGTGAAGGCATGGTTCGCGAGAAGCACAGTCAAGCGAACCAACAAGCATAAAAGATACAACAATGAAGACCAACACGCTCCGAGTTTTAAAACATCCACAGAAAAGAAAAGAGTGAATACACAAGACAAACATTCTGCGGACTTAACATGGTGTTGTGACACACTACGTGTAGATGATAAACATTCACACTCTTTGCACTATGACATACGAGCGAACATGAGAAAGACCAACAACTTATGATTTGCAAGCACGCTCATTTTGTAAGATTCCTCCAAAGCTTGAGCGACGGGATCATGTGATTCGAGTGGAGGAAGCGAAATCTGGGTTTGGTTGATCTTCAATACGAAGCAAAGAGTGATGAGGAGCCTTGGGTGTTTCAAAAATTTTCTGATCGGAAGTGGAACTAACCTTAGGACAGAGAGGACCTAACATAACCATCAGCGCAGGCTCAAGTGCCTCAATAGCTTGCAGGGTTTCCACTCTGTCAATAGGTAGATCATCGAAGACTAGTGTCCTAGACATATTAACAACGAGTGAATCAACATCGTGATCAAATGAAGAAATACAAAGATCACGACAGCCACGATTAGAAAATTTGGGATGTTCATCAGCATCCTCATGATTTGATAAATCTTGCAGAGGGGTATATGAGAAGCAAGGATGTTCATCCTCTGTGTTTTCAGAAGTGATAGATGACATATGGGATGGATTTTCAGAGGAATATGTGTCCTCTTCGCAATGTAATGACAGACTGACATTCAGTGTGTCCTGTGAATGATATAAAGTAGAAACATACAGAAAGGAGTTTTCACATGGGAAATCAACAGTGGAAGAATCACAAGGTAGGCTAGGATAGAGAAGATGAGGCAGGGATGGAAGGGAGTCATCCTTCTTCACGGATTCTTATTTAGATTCCCACACACACTCATCATGAATGATAGGGCAAGTTAGTTGCACAACACCAACTCCGTCAACAACTTGATCCTCATTCACAGCAAGTGTGGAGTCTGACCGAAGAACACAAGACAGTACAGTCCAGAGGATCAGCAAAACGCTTGGACAAAGGTTAAGGTAACAAGTCCACAAGACAAACAACAGGATTGCAAGCCAAATCTGTGTAGATATCAAGAGCAAGAGGGGTAGGAGGATGTGACAGTTCAATTGATGTGTGTGGATGTTCTCCCGCATCTACGGTGGTGGAGTTGTTTGATGAGGGGAAGGCAGACAATCACTTGTGACAGCAACTGTGTCCAATTGTGATTGCGCAGCTCCATCATCAAAGTATACTGAGCAGGGTTCGAATGATTATGAGAATTGCGGATTTTCAAATATGTAAAGAAGATACTTCAATATTCCATCGGGAAATTCCAGATCAATTTCATCTTCAGGAAATCTCTGTGCGAGATTACAAAAGTGTGTGTGAAACTATTCAATAGATTCATTAGGTTCTTTCCGTAATTTCAGAATTTCTTTGTTGAGTGCCTTATGGTTAAAATGATTGAAAGCACGGTCTATCTCTATGACCAGATGAGGGAGAGATTGAATAGACTTTTTGGGCAGAGTGGCACACCAATGCAGTGGGTGCCCTTGAAGCGTGTATGCAAACAACGCGTAAGTTATGCAACCTTCAAAGATTTGATGCCTTTCACATGAGCCTATAATGCCAATCGCGTGTCTAACTAAGGCTACTCGGCCTCGACCATCGTATGTTTTACTTGACAAGTTATTCTAGAACTCTTTCTATATTTCAAAGTCGTTTCCATAAGACATACACTCCGGAAGGGAAATTATGTGTTTAGTCATGATAAGTATGCAGAGATTCAAAACAGATTGTGAGGACTCAGCTTGTCATCTGGTCCTCCTTCTTGTTGGGTGTGGAGCATGATTATTTAGAGGTCTTTGCTTAAGTCGGATGTATACCCTAGGAAGTTTGTACACCCCTCCACGTAGGGGGGTGCGGGGGGGATTTGTCCCCCCCGCTAGGTTTCGAGGGGGCTGATCCCCCCCGGTTGGGGGATTCGGGGGCCAGCGGTCCCTCGACGGGGGTTTCGGGGGTAGTGCCCCCGAAGCTAAAAACAGATGTAAAATTTCCTTGCAAAAGTATAGTAATTTCTAGTAAATCTGGGTCATTAATTAGGCAGATGATCTGACCGTAGAAGTTATTTTTAGTTTAGGGTTTTTTGCCCTAGAAGGCAACCCCTCTCTTTGTATGAGGGCATTGTATTGAGGCTGTGTAATAGATGTGTATTCTCCATGCGAGAAACAGAGAGGCGAGAGTGTGAGAGAAAACAGAGGATATTACAGCGGATCTGTTGTAGGTTGTGTCTCTTCATTTTGCTAGATAATAAAAAGGAAGGACTGGCTGTTTGGGGTGGACGTAGCCCAAACTGGGTGAACCACGTATATCTGTGTCTCTCTGGCTTTATGTGTTTGTGTTTTTCCGCATATTATATGTCTTGGATTTCTCTGTCATATATAATATTTTTCTAACACTTCGAGCGCTAGAAATGTTGAGGGTGCTAGACCCGCTAACATTCAGGGGATCTCCACGGTCTGAAGTCCCAACTAGATGTCACCATTTGGTGTAGGAGTCCCGTTCGATACAATGTTCTGGTTGCCATTATCTTAAGGATATTCCTTAGCTCTTGCTTGTAAGCACGCAAGAGTGGTCTGGTTTGTCTTCAAACAATGAGGTTCGCGTGCCTGGTGAGTGCTAGAGTTACTTGTGTTAAGGTTCTTTCACTGCAGAGGGAGAGGGTGGAAGTGAGTCTCTAGTAGAAAGGGAAGAGTTCCAACTCTATCAGAGACACACAAAACAACAGGACATGCGTAGCTTCTGGCGGAGTAGTCGACACAGATGTGACAGTCACAAACACACAATGAATCGATAACACGTACAACACCCAACATAATAGTCCACGTGAGTGCGACAGTTGTTATAACAAGTTTATGGGAATGGTTCTGTCTAGTGTTCGGCGAGGTAGCCCACACGGGCAAGACAATGTTAACAACTTATACAACACATTTTCATAAGCATATGTATTATAACAACCGAAATAGTTCAATTGTATTAACACAGGTTAAAGCAACATGCATTACAAGTGTGTTTTGGGGAAAAATGCCTATGCAGGACGATCCTATCCACCTAAGGTGTGACAGTGCCTTAGCAACAAACAGAGACAACTATTCTAGTATTCTTCCTTTATGAATTAAGAATGAAGAGAGATAGATGGACTAACCGGTGTCTTCCGTTTGTCCCTCGATCCGGTTCCTCTTCTCTTTGGGAGTTCCCAGCTACTTGCCTTCTCGCTCGCCCAGCTTCAAGAGGTTTCTGCAAGATCACAAGAAGAGAACACTACACAAAGACATAGATTCATATCCATAACTAGTTCAGGATTAGAAATAAACTAAATACACTAATGCAATCATACATCAAAGACACATCAGCATATAGGAGAAACCAAGATAGCTTTATTGATGAATAACAAGGTTCAGGAAGAGATACAACCCAGAGGGCTCCAATCCAGCATCTCCTTCCCAGCAAATGAAATTCCTATCTTCACCTTCCCTCAAAGAATTAAACACCCAATAATTCCAGTCTCAAACCAACAGCAATTCTTTGCAATAACAAAATTCCAGCCCCCAGATCTCATGGAGGAGAGATCCATATATAGATGTTTGGAGAGAGGATGAGTCAGCTTGAGATCTGACTAGTGTCCTCTCCCTCTGTCATTTCTTGATTCCACTTGGAGGTTCTTACTTCCACTTGGAGATTGGGAACCTCTTACTCATCACTAGTCAAATTCACTGAGGCAAGTGTCATTGAGGAAGATTCTGGAAGCTTGCTGGGTCTTGACACCTCTTGGAATGAACTTGCCATTTGTCAATTCCCGCTCAGCGCACCCTGGTAGTGCTTCTACCTGCGTTGCAGTGCAGGTAGCCAGTGTTGTCTTTGCATTTCAGCGCAGACAGCTAGTAGAGTCACTGAATTGATCCTGAATTGACTTGTTTTTGAGCAGTTTTTGGTGGAGAACTTCTATGAAATGCTATGGTTTGTTAGCCTTGTTCCTCTAGGGGTAGGAACAACATGTTTAGGGACTTTGGATCCCTTAGATTATGGACATTTCATGCTCAATGCTGTAAGGCACAAAAATGTCTATAACAGTTGCCCCCTAAAGTATGAGGTCGTTTATCGGGTGAAATGCTTTATCAGGAGGATCCGAAGTTCATCCAATGCTGGGAGGAGACCTGTAATAAGATACAATACAATACATTATTTTTCATACTGCTTTCATGATCTAGCTGAGGCGGGCATTCCCATGCTCAGCTTTATAAATTCATTTTTCTGTACATAGAACAGACAATCGTCTAATGGTAGACTGATAATTTTGATGAAATTATCATCCTTTGGGTAGGATGATTATCTGCTGCAATGATGTATATGTCAATGTCTTTATCTTTTCTGAATATATATCGCAGCCCGGATGGATGAAACTAGATCCGGGGTCTTCAAACTCATTCGATCTTCACTCTAAGTACAAGTCGATCCATGTGAGAAATGTTCTGAAGTCGAACATGGAAAGACGTCGTTTGATTACCGGTCAATGAGGTAAACCGTTAACAAGCGCGAGAGGGATCACCGATAATGATAATGACCCTCAAGGTACTGCAGTACAATTCACGTGGTGTGAATAAAGGACTTGGCGTCGAACACCACGCAAAATCTTTCGGTCGAAGGTCATTGATGTATACCTGTCGCCGGAAGTGAGAAACTTGCCATTGAGGCATGCAAGCTTCAAAGTACTGAAGGGGTTGTTCCTAGATCAACTTCTTGGATAATGAGCTGATGTCGACAAGAAGCGATCTGTCAAAGGAGGGCCTTAATGAATCCCACATCAATGACCCGGAACGGAGCTAATGATTTTTATGGAGGTGAAAACGATCTGTGACATATGATTCAGGGTGGCGGTCATGAAAGGATGAAGGATAATGTACGGCAGTGGATGGGACACGGTTGACTTTTCTGAACGACTTCTCTTGAACATATGGCGACACTGATGCGATGGATCGGTAGCATTACCCAAAATATGGATGGTATGGCGAGACCATGGTGATGTGACCGGTGAATGAAACAACCCAACCCGATTGTGGTACGGAGGAAAAGTGTCATGTTCAAGAGCGACTTGCTACCATCAAAGTTTTCTTGAGTTTTTCCCAATTTTCCCCAGTCATTGCTGACCAGTACCTCTTTATTTTTGTCAAGCTTGAGGAGGATAACATATGCTTGTTCTATAACCTGCCCTTCGGGCAAGCCCATCGCTATGTTTTAACGAACCTAGCGATAGTGAAACTCGTTCTTGTCTAAAGACAAGTTTGTCGCTATTTAATGATTTTAACGAGTCTAACGACAAAGATAACTCGGTCCTTTTCATTTTTAGAGAGTCTGAAAAGGTACATAAAGTTAACTCCAAAAGTCCTTTTTCGTCATCTAATCCCTTAGGTCCGAAAAAGTATAAAACAATACAGAAGGGATGAGTTTTCGATAGTTTTAACGAGCCGAATAAAACAAGCGCTCGATCTTTTTGTGCAATAATCCCTCAGGTCCAAAAAGATTAAAATCTAGAGGAGGGATAACACTTCCTGTCCCTTTAACGAGCTGGAAGGCCAAGGACTCGGCAATCTTTTCATATTTTACGAGTCAGATGAAAAGAGCTTAAAGAAGACTCGTCTTTTGAGGAACGAGTGATGAAATAGGTTAGCAGCTGATTCCAGGTAAGGCTTGGAATTTTCCAATCATGGCAGTGTCACAAGGATGGCTAAGTGAAATCACTCTTCGCAGCTGTTCCTCAAAATGGGTAAACAATCAAATGGAGGTGAATGATCGGCCAATGGAAAAGTGGAGGTGACGGTGCAAACACGACCAAGGCTTTAATGGCTGATGATATTACATTCACTGTGGTTATTTACCGGGTAGTTCATTTTTTAACGAGCTTAAACGCGGATTGAAACACTTGCTCGATTTTATGTTTATTTTTTAACGAGCATGAACTATACGATAAAACTGCTCGGATCTTGCGTTTATTTTTTAATGAGCATGAACTGTGTGCTAAAATTGCTCGATCAATCTAGTCATATGATAAGAATGTCTCATGTAAGATTCCATTTTTTATGGAGCTTGCGCCTTACCAAAGCTATGCCCCGCATCCTTTCGTTATGCAAGTTCGGAAATGACTAATCCTACGAGTTTAAAGGGTTAGACCTACAGGTTTAAAGGGAGGACCTAAAAATTTAAAAAAATAAATAGCCGCCCCTTGCTTGCACTCCGAAAGGTTTGCATGCCCCCAGGTATAAAACAGAGTTTCAAGGTTACCCCTACTTTAGTCCGGCAAAACAATTGTTTTACCGAGAGAGGCCTACCTCTTTCAGGTTACCAAATATTGCTCCATTCGCGGCCACGAATAAAACACTTCTTCGGCGATGTCTACCGAGATAAACAAAGGTGAGCGACGATGCCCGCCAACTCACATAACTTTGACAAAAGAATCTTATTCTAGAACAACCCCTCTTCCAATCACGGACGGGGTACGGACTAGTCATATTCTCCCGCGGAAACCTACCCTATACCCAAAGTTTTCCTGCCGAAGCAGACCAGGATGCATGCCCCCTGGGTTCCAGTCGTATCCTCCCGGATTACTCACGCTCATCAGGAGGACGGACCGTGGGTTGAGACATTTCTTGCGTGAAGAGACCATTTAGGGATGGTATATGACTATTTGCGATGCGTGATCCGGGAAATGAAAGCTGGTCCACGAGCTTGACCACTCTTCCTTCATGCGGAAAACACATTACTTTAAAGAGTGAGGAAACGATGGCTCCCATGCAATATATATAGTCTCGTCCAAGGAGTAGGTTATAATCCAAGGGTCCTTGAACGACCATCACGTTCATTTGAACGGTCTTCCCTTTCAATGTTATGGGTACATTGGGGAGGATCCCTAAAGGTCGACTAGTTCCTTTATCAAAACCTGTCAGATTTCTCATTTCAGTCAAAAGCGCTGGCGAACCAAGCGCTTTCCAAGCAATAGAGGAAAGGATACTCACAGATGCCCCCTCATCAATGATAGTGCCAGCCATTACCATTCTGTATATTTGAACGATAATTCTGAATGGTATGCTTGCTGGCAAACGGGGTCTGCCTAGTTGGTTCCAGTCGAACGAGACAACTAGGTTGCTTGGTGGTGGGACCGAATAGACGGTCGGATATGACTCTGACGAAGTTCCTTCCTGTGATAAAGGAATGGGCAAATTGCCCCCTTGTTCATCGGAGTCTGTGTTGATGAAGAGAATTTGGACGGTGTCGTCTTTATTCTCCTCTGTGATGGTATCATTCGAAGATAGAGCCTCTGAAGGCAAAACCGGGTCAATTGTCGCCTCAACCTTTTGACTTTCGTCAGGTATGGATCTAGACGGTTCATCCTCAATGATAGGTGCTTCGGCTGACCACCTGAGCAGGCCAGCCGGGTTCTCAACTGGTGAAGGACTTGGCAGGAGTTTTTGATATCCAGGAGGAAGTTGCGCTCGTTAAATCGGGCGATCTTCCAAAACTATTTTAGCCTCGTCTAAGAAGGGACAACGGTGGATGGCATGGCCGCCTTCACACAGTTTGCAGGGAAATCTAGTTTTCCCTCTCTGTCCTGTGACTTCACTTTCACTAGTTGACGGTGAGCTGTCAACATGGCTATCAGAGGTTGACGCCACCGAATTGTGCAAACGGGGAGACCAGTCCCTTAGTATCCGAGGGATGCAGGGACAATATCTGTGGAAGTGGTCTCCCTTGCATATGACACATGGCGATTTAGGCCTAGTCAGTGCTGTGTGTGGATTTTTGTCAGATGCCACTTATTTGCCCCCAGTCGCTTTTGGCTCCTTCTTCTTCTTCTCTTTCTTCTTCTTTTCCTTCTTCTCCTTAGGAACTTGGTTTTTTGTTTTACCAGTTCCGTCAAGCGAAGAGGAAGGAGGAGAGGGAGAATTAGATGAAGTAGAAGGCTGGTGGGTAACTCTGGTCTGGTCTGACTGTTGATTCGACTGTTCAGGAATAGTGGTGTCCTGAACGACATTGGTTGAGAAGAGCCAGACCGACAAGCCAATTGTCCGTCCTGGAAGTGACAATGTGGCCATATGAGGCGCACCAACATCTCCCCAAGAGGAGAAGGGACTAGGATTTCCACCAAGGGGAATTCCTTGGTTGGTGTGTTCCATTTTCTCAACCTAAAGATCAACGCAGGAAGAAGGGGTGATCGTTCCGTTTAAAATAAATTTTAACGACGCTTTAGACACAACTTGCTTTTTCACTTTTAAAGAGTCGAGAAAAAGCTAAAGATGACTCTAGTCTCCTTCGATGTTTTAACGAGCCCGAAGTGACAAATGCTCGGATGGAATTTTTCCGTTATAGAGTCTGAAAAAGGCCAAAAGGAACTGCTTTGGAGTTCTAGGTAGAGGGTGTGCCAAACTTTTCGCAAAACCGCAGAATACTTTTTAGGGTACGGGCGGTCGATCTTCCTGAATGTTGTGTTCAGTGCATTGCGATCAGTAGGGCGGCCGACACGGCTTCCTAAGGATAAAGGTTTTATGCCTATAGGGGTCTCCCAATATATACGCGACGGTACGTGGGAGCACAATCCGTACTGGCGCTATCGTCCCTCAGGAGGAATCACCCACCATCAACGAGATCGACAGTCACCAGGCTTTACGACGCCGGAACACGTCTCTAGCCTAGACCTCTATGTTGTGCGTAATGTTGCAAAGCGTTGTTAAGTTCATTCAATTTATTTTAGGTTGATCTTTTTAGAAGTTTTCCTTTTGAGGTTCACCACGAGATGTATGATACAATTCCTAAATGCAGTCTAAAGATGATAAGCAAGCTTTATACCTTTTCAACTTATGAAAATCCTAGCTACAAAGGGAAAAGAAAGACACCATCTTTTCTCAAAGAGAAATTAGCACACTCTAATGCACTTTCCCTAAATCAAGCATGCAAACTATCAAGATGCAAATGCACAATGCAGGTGTTTGTTTTCCGCTTTCTTAGTATTGATGCCTACAAAGAAAGCTTTTTGTACAACTTTGAATTTGCTTTTAAATGACAAATACAAACAAGTTTACTTTTTCGAAATCAGAGAGGGTAGAAGAGATTACAACACTTTACGACTTTCGAAATGAACACTTGTTTCGACACTTAAAAGAGACAAACTCAAACCAAAAGCAAAAGTAAATGTATAATCAACTGTAAACAACCAATGAACTCTCTCCTAAGATCACAATCGACAGATCTGAATCAAGGGCTACCGGATGACTATTTCACTCTTGCAAAGGAAAACTGTAAATGACGCCACAAACACATAAAAACACTCACAGTCTTTTTGTACAAAAGGAGGCAGAATTTAAGCAGAGAAAAGGAGTTATTAGACAGGTACTTATGCTGGTTACAGGCTGCAAAAATCAGAGATCAAAACAAGGCAAAACAGAGCAGAGAACCCCAACTGCACAAGGCCTAACTGGATCAGTGCACCCTCAACACAGGGGTTTTGACATGTAGCGCAGGTAGCCTTCACGGGACCTGCGTTGAAATGCAGAACCTCTTCACAGGATCTGCGCTGAAGGAGAAACGAGAGTTTCTCACTGGGTTCTGGGTCACAGTTTGCTATTTAATCTACAGTTTCAGGCCAAATCAAAGCAACAAGCAAGGTACAATCAAAGGGATGCTTTGAGGAAGGGCTAAGATCTATCACAAAGGATCATCAAATCACTTGTGAGTCCATTGTTCAGATCATAGACAAATCCAGTGATTGGATCAAAGCACCAGCTGTCTACTTTGCATCTGAGAATAGCAGATGCAGTTCGATTGTTGCTGTTGAGTCTATGAAACAAACAATGATAGAGACACAAATAAAATGACTAAACAGATCTCCCCAGCAGAGTCGCCAATTTGTTGTGGGGAAAAATGCCTATGCAGGACGATCCTATCCACCTAAGGTGTGACAGTGCCTTAGCAACAAACAGAGACAGCTATTCTAGTATTCTTCCTTTATGAATTAAGAATGAAGAGAGATAGATGGACTAACCGGTGTCTTCCGTTTGTCCCTCGATCTGGTTCCTCTTCTCTTTGGGAGTTCCCAGCTACTTGCCTTCTTGCTCGCCCAGCTTCAAGAGGTTTCTGCAAGATCACAAGAAGAGAACACTACACAAAGACATAGATTCATATTCATAACTAGTTCAGGATTAGAAATAAACTAAATACACTAATGCAATCATACATCAAAGACACATCAGCGTATAGGAGAAAACAAGATAGCTTTATTGATGAATAACAAGGTTCAGGAAGAGATACAACCCAGAGGGCTCCAATCCAGCATCTCCTTCCCAGCAAATGAAATTCCTATCTTCACCTTCCCTCAAAGCATTAAGCACCCAATAATTCCAGTCTCAAACCAACAGCAATTCTTTGCAATAACAAAATTCCAGCCCCCAGATCTCATGGAGGAGAGATCCATATATAGATGTTTGGAGAGAGGATGAGTCAGCTTGAGATCTGACTAGTGTCCTCTCCCTCTGTCAGTTCTTGATTCCACTTGGAGGTTCTTGCTTCCACTTGGAGATTGGGAACCTCTTACTCATCACTAGTCGAATTCACTGAGGCAAGTGTCATTGAGGAAGATTCTGGAAGCTTCCTGGGTCTTGACACCTCTTGGAATGAACTTGCCATTTGTCAATTCCCGCTCAGCGCACCCTGGTAGTGCTTCTACCTGCGTTGCAGTGCAGGTAGCCAGTGTTGACTTTGCATTTCAGCGCAGACAGCTAGTGGAGTCACTGAATTGATCCTGAATTGACTTGTTTTTGAGCAGTTTCTCGTGGAGAACTTCTGTGAATTGCTGTGGTTTGTTAGCCTTGTTCCTCTAGGGGTAGGAACAACATGTTTAGGGACTTTGGATCCCTTAGATTATGGACATTTCATGCTCAATGCTGTAAGGCACAAAAATGTCTATAACAAAGTGTTCAAAGAATAGTCTTACAAACAATTATAATACATGTGTGAAAACGTGTTGGCCTGTTAACATGCTTCTGAATTAAGAGAAAGTTCCAAGACACATCGGTACACCATGCATCACTAACCCCGTAAGTTGGGCGTTGGAGCCATTGCTCGCTCCCAAAAGAAAAGATTACAAACTCTCAAGGATATGTGGGAGGAGCCAAGGTGAAAAGTATTTTGCATGTACAAATGAGGGGTATTTATAGCAAAGGGTAAAATTGGCCCTTGTGACTGCTCAACTTCCTTCATGACTATTTGACTTACATGACTCTTCAACTTTACATGACTCTTCAGATTTACATGTGGGTCTCTTGGACTTCCATGTTACATTACATTGATTACAATAGTAAGGCCCACAATAGTGATGTGGCCGAGATGACTCATGACATGACTCGACATGATAGATTTGGTATTTTCATGCTTGTGGTGGTGTCCATGTCGAGCTGTAGTGTTGCTGAGTGATGAATGTGCTCTTGCTGTATCATAGCTTCATCTCCACGTGGCAAGGTGTGTGAAGTCTTTGATGGTCATGGTGTTCGCTTGATGTTTGCACGTGCATGTTCCTCCTTCACTTGTACTTTGACATGCTTCATGTGTTCGTCCGTTCGCGAAAAAATCTCCTTGCATGGATTCCTCGTTCATTCGTTTGCGAAACAATCTCCTTGCATGCATTCCTTGTTCGTCTATTCACGAGCAAATATCCTTGCATGTGCTCTCCTTGTTCATCTTGTTCGTCGTCACATCATGTCTCATCCATGTACATGTATCTAAAATCATTCATGAAGAGACGACATCAAATCTATAAATTTCCTAGTCTACCATGATGAATTATCCTTCACTTTCGTATGTATGTGACCGGAAGAGAGGACAAGGCTCTTAAAACTGCACAAGGCAGATTTCAAGCCGGGATGCGGGCTCTGGGTACTGCCGGTGAAAATTGCACAGATTTCACTGGGAGACTGAGATGGGCAATCCGGATGACTGTGTGCGGGATCTGGCTCGGCTAGAGGGCAGATATGCGCAATATTTTGAAGGAAGTAGTGCAGGAAACAGAGGGGTTGGTAGCAAAAACTGTCGAATTTCTTTGGGGAGCTGGCAACGGGATGTAGGAGTCTTGCTTGGAAAAATTGTGCAATTTTTCTAGGGAGTTGGCAGCAGGCTGCGGGAGTCTGCTAGAAAAAAAATTGCGCAATTGCTTGGAGGTTGGCCTGTTGAACATCCTTTTGTAGTTTCTAAGCTGAGTGGGATGCTAGGAAGCTGGGTGACTGCTCATGAAAACTCTGCAGTTTTCTGGGTGAGCAGTAGGCCGACTGACTGGGTGACTGGCTGGAAAAACTGAGCAATTTTTTGAGGAGACAGTGACGGACACATTGTGTTTGTTCGGCATATCTGCGTAGATTCTTCAATCAGTGGAGCGGAAAAGCTTTGCAACTTTTGCACAATTTTTTGGGTGAGTGAGTCCTGGGTCACTGCCTGGTCAAACTCTCCAGTTGACTAGCTAGAGGCTTGGTTGATGTGCTTGCGGGAAGTGTAGATTGAAATGGCTTGCTAAGAAACTTCTGCATTGTTCTAGGCGAAAGTCAGTTCTGTCGATTCCAGGATTGCACAATGCAGGCTGCCTGGGAGACAAACTCAAGATCTGTGCAATTATGGGCAGCAGTACATGATCACTAAGGATTGAAACTGTGCAATGCAGCTCAGCGAAGGTCCGACTGTTGGAGGGTGATCCGATCGTTAGAATTTCAGCAAAATGACTAAGTGTGTGGGTGAGTGAGCTTGTGCATACATGACCTTGCGAACACACACTCCACGTGACTCGACGACAAGACACATCAAACCATCAAGCCAACATATACTTAGTGTGACTGACCGGCGATGCGAGCGACAAGCATGACAATTGTGATAGATCATTGAACGACCGCGACGACGCTTGTGCGACAGTGCATACAACAACGTGTGTGAGTATGATAGATGTGTACATGGCAAACACAACTAAAACACAACCTTCAACATCACCAGAATGAGATCACAAACATGACATAACAATCACCATGCGGAAGACGACAGTTGGTCGAACAAGTGAAAAAGAAGTAAGACATGTAGAAGAAACACATAAGATGACTTTTCACGTTTGTGCAGATGCATGTTACTGAGGACATGGTGATATGACAATGACAAGCAGTCCTACAAACTCAACTAAGAGGTGTAGTTCGAAAGATGTTCTATACTTACCATACTTACCCTAAGATTATCATGCATCCAACGGAGTTTTCATGTGGTCCTGATATTTTTCATTACTCAGTTCCTTGGTCCTTCTCCTCAACTCCTTGGGAGCGATTTCAACATGTCACCTTTTCTTATAGTCACTGAGAGATAGATTTACGCAATTTCAGTGGACAGTGACTACTACTAGAATGAAGGCCTGGGAGGCCCGTTTGCACAGTTTCTAAATGCAAAACAAACAAGAAAACTTGGACAACACTGTGCATTTTTTAGGCTTAGGGCACTGTTGTGGGACATGTGTCCTGGGAGGACACCTCTGCGCAATTTCTGAGTGCAGTGCAGCTGTACTGATCTTCGCATTTCTGGAGAGTAGTGTTGGCTAGGGCCTCTCCGGGCTGTGGGGTTTCAGTAGGAAAGGGAGGTTGGTGTCTCTGTGCACCGCAGGGTTTCAGCAGGCAAGGGAGGAAGCTTGATGGTTGCAAAAGAAAAACGCACATTTTCGGGAAGCTAGATGAGGCTAGGTTGCTTGGAAAAATGGCTAAGTGTGAGATCAGTGAAACATATGTAAACATTGATAGGAATTGATTGTGATCACACACGGACACTTAGTGACACAACGTAGACCATCCAGAATGCATAAGACATACTTTTCTTGATGTAACAACCTTTGCGACAAGAGTGCCTGAAGTGAGTGTGAAACATGTGTATGTGATGATAACCACTCATGCGCACACAATTCCCTTGAAGCAAGACATCATTCCCTTTGCATGACAAACAACAACCCCTATGCCCAAAGATGACACAATCTCCATAAATATGAGAACTCGGACAACTCTTAAGATCAAGGAGGGGAGCTTGAAATCATCATCTTACCAACAAGTGACCAAGGGTGATCGCTCACAGGATCCAAGGTAGGCTCTGAAATTTGCATGCAAGCCAAAATTTTGGAGGGTGTTATAGCCGCTACAACAGACCCCAAAGCACCAAAATATGAACTACCCCTAAAATGGATCTTACAAGCCAATATCTCTTTTTTTTCTTAGAAAGGTATGATCATAAATTATATAGTAATCCATTTCAGTTCATACCTACTCGTTTTGGAGATCTTTTGGTCCCCAAATATTTTCATAGAACATTAGGGGAAATTTTCCTCTACATCTCTCTACAATACGTACCATTTGAGCTTGCCTATAACTTGTTCTTTCAACTAAGCCTACCAGATTTCATGTTGCCTCGCATGTGGTTATTTATGATGTCTTTTGTAAATTTGTATCCATTGGTACTATACTTGAGCTTTTGGTTCTACATCCTCTTTTCTAAGTAAGACTTATTTGTTAGTTTCCTAGTTTAACATGGAAGACTCATAGAGTTTTGGATTTTTCACACACTACTGAGAGGGAGAACCTTACCCATGATACCTTAGGTCCTGACCTTATTGAGCTTTGCATAAAACTAAGATACGATTTTATTCCCTCAATCGAGCTAGCTCGAAAGAAACTTGAAATATAATTACAATATATGGAGGTACATAGAGTGTGTAACCATTATCACCTACCTTCTCCAACACTTAAACATGACCATAACATAGAACCTAATATTTCACAAGGACCCAGTAGCTTTTCTTTATTAAGATGTAACCAATCCATGTCTCCTACAAGGAAAATTTCAAGAATGGAAATTCATCTTAAAGTTTAGAATCCTTGACGAATCTCACTAGTCCATGATATGAAATTTGTATAATGTTTGGTGATATTTATGTAAAAATATTCAAATTTCTAATAATTTAATATAGTCTCTACATAAAATTGTGACAATTTTTAAGGTAAAATAATTTTATACTATAAAATTTGGGCTAAACGATTTTAGAAAAAATGGAAATTAACAAATGTTTTTACAAAACAACATGGAAAATTAGTCCACCTGTGAATATTAACCACTAAAATTTTCCATGGTCTCCTACTTCAAATGTCTTCTCAAAGTTTTAGTGGCTATGTTAGGCCTTATCTTTTTCTTGTGACTTTCTTGATGCTCCGTGGACTTTCAAATGGATTTGTTCAATCTTATCAATGAATTTTTCATCCTAGGTCTTCCCAATCCTCCATATTGTCCATATAGTATCTAGCTGTGAAAAGGAGAGGATTCATTAATAAAAATATTGACTACTTCATTAAAAATAAATTAAATTTTCATCATAAATAAATTCTTAAATACTTTTGACTATAATCTCTAAAAAATTCAACCAATATCTTATTCAACAGTTCATTTTAAACATTTATTTAAATAAATGAAAAGCTTTGTGTAAATTAAAAATTATAAATATATTCAACTAAAAAAATCTAAAATCTCTATTTAAAACAATATCTCAAGTATCATTAAATACATACAAACTCTTTTAATATAATCAATAATTAATTAAATACACATAAACGTGTGTACAAACATCCCCTTTCAACAACTCGACAAAGTATTTAATCTCAATCACTAACTTGTTAAAATTCTATAAATTCTTAAATTAACATTGGTTTTTTTCAAATAAATCTAACCTGATATTGAATTTGTATAAGTTTATTATATATATATTTTTTATTGTATAATATAAACGACTTGTTTTGAGTTGTTTTTAGTGAGATTTTTAAAAGTTTTTTTGGTAGGTTTTTTCGGTTTAATCTTTTTAAAATTAGGTAAGAATTTATTGAAACCATAAATTTGATGAGTAACTCTTGCACAGTTAAAGTGTCCCAAAAGTTTTTCAGAGTACTGAATCTATATAGTCAAAAAACCAATTTAAATATCACAAATCAAAATTTTACATCAAATTTTTTCACCAAATTCTAGTACCAAAATATCTAAAAAAAATTACACAAAAACAACTCTCAACATAAATATCCACTTATAAATTGATATTTAAAACCATCCCATCTATATTCTACTCGTGTAAACCCTCTCCATGTGATTTCGATAAGCATTCTATTTCGAAGCTTGAGTCAGCCTGAAAACCCAATGTTCTATTAAAAAAAATTGATCCGAATGGAACTTAAAATAATTTAATTATCCCAAAAATAACTCTCATAAACGGACCATCATCCGCGTCCTGAGATTTGTAGCAGTAAACCCTATGCGCACTCTGGGAAATCAACCCTTTCAGTTAGTCAGTCATGTCTGGAAACCGACCAATAAAATAAAACGATTCCCTGCCGCTCTCAGTGATGTCTGAACCATATTTCTCTCGGCGCGCAGAGCCGGACCATCCACCGCGTCTGCGTGGTGAGATATTTCTCTCGGCGCACCATCAATCGCGTCCGCGTACGGAGACATGTACCATTAAACCCTATTCGCACTGTATTAAACTCACCTTTTTGACTCTGGATTCGTCTTTGTTGAAATTCCACAGAAAAAAAAAATTAAAAGCCATGCGCTAAATTAATAATTAATTTAGCAGTTGTCTATAACGCGACTTTTTGAAAGTTTTTCCGGCGGATTTTTCCGGTCGAAATCCGGCAGGAATTATTGGAATCGCAAGTTTGATAGCTAGTTTCTGCACAATGAAAGCGTCCCAGGGTTTTTCAGGGTGCTGAATCCAAATATGCAGTTAAAAAACCATTTTAACTGCAAGAAATCAAGATTTGACCTCAATTCTTCCACCGGATTCCGTCACCAAAATCTTCAAAAAATCGCATTATAGACAACTCCATTAATTTATTAGTTTTTCATCGTGGCCATTAATAAAATTAAAATTATATCCATCAAACAAATTATATCCATCATCAGGCCTTTTTAACTTGGCGCGCAGAGACGGACCATCAACCGCGTAAGCGAACCCCGTTTCCACACATATTCTGTGTGTGGTCAATGCACATTTTGATTTTACATTAACTTTACCCTTTGTATAACGGGAAACAGCGGTCGGTGACAACAGGTTTCGTATTTCCATTTCACTTCTACTCCCACCTGTTACCTAGAAAATCGATTGTACTTCCTATAAATTTGCAGCGCTTTTTCGAAATCACTTACTAAAATTATTGCACACTTGACCCATCAAACCAAAGTGAAAATTGAAACCATATTCCAATGCTTTAATTAGTATTGGAATTTTTCTTTTCAAGAAACTTCACCCGTCGAACTAATTTTTAATGGATGTTTTGGTTTTCTTCAGTAAGGGAAAAACGCTGAGATTTGTATTATAAAGTTATCAGTACATATTTTATGAGATCCAATGCAAAACACATCTACTAAGTGTAACATCCCCCGTGAAAAGTTAATGTTGGTAAATAGTAAAAGTAACTTTGAGCAAAGACTTTATTTGAAATATATATATAACTCTGTTGCTAGTATTTGATAATAAAAAGAAGTGTGTTAGTATTATTTGATTGAAGATATGATTAATCATGATTAATAACTGTGGAGGCAGTTAGAAATAAAACCCTAACTACCTTCTGGAGGTAGTTAAGTCCCCAGAAGAAAAAGGGGAAAGATTTGCCAAGTCTGGTTGGGATCAGATGGCAGGAAGGATATGCTATGTCTGGTTATGATCAGATGGCAGAGAAAAGGAAGGATTTTCCTGTATGCGCTATGTCTGGTTAGGACCAGATAGCGAGCTCTAGTAAAAACCAGAGAGACTGCAACCAAGAAGGTCTGCAAAGTGCTTGGGGGTGGAAGATAGTGAAGAGTCTTCCTACGGACGGGTGGATTGACAAGCATTACAAGAAGGTTTGCAGAGAAGCAGGTATGGCCTACTATGAATATATTTATTTACTAAGATGTCTCTTGAATTACTCTGTGCTAAGAAGTTAGATACAGTGGAAACATTTGACTATTATTCTTTAACAGAAAATAAGAAAAGAACATTAGCTGCTGTATTATAGACAGAGACCGAGACACACTTGCATTCTGAAGGAAACAAATATTAAAACCCTTGCATATCTCATTCGGAAATACCAGTAGAAAACTGTATTAACAGGTCACTGCCACTACAGAGATAGCAAGAAAATACGAATAGAGGTAGTACTCTAAAGACCTCTAGCTACATGTACATGTCGAAGGAAAGAATCAGAATTCTCTTGTATAGAAAGAAATGAAAAGAAACGAACAGACATTCTTTGCAAGAAGATTGTAATACGCACACAAAAACATGACATCTATCTATGAGATGAGGCTGGTATGTCTCGCAAATCAAATATATATTGTAAAAGCTAACTCATTAACCAAATGCCTGCAACTCATAAACATGCTTAACGCTGAAAAAGAAACAATGCAATATATATACCGAGAACAGGGTAATGCCGAATCTTAATTAAATCCAATGCCTGTAATACATAGTCGAGCTTGAGTCTAAAATAATCCAGCGGATAACATTATAGAAGTCAGAACTGTATTTCAACTAGCAGTTATGCCGTAAGCCGGACAAATGACAGATTATAAACTGTACTTAGTTACATTCAATCAGTGAACCGGGCTTAAACGGAGACCGCCGGAACCTGATCCTTTAAGCAACAGATTAAATACAATACTCAAATAGACTAGGGAATGACCCATGCAGTTTCTCAATAAGGAAACCCTGGTCGCATGGCGGAAGGATGTATATGGAAGCAAGGAACCACGGCAACCCTGTTCAGTAGAACAGAGGTTTAGCCACTGTTCCGTGAGAAAAATCGAAACATAATCTATGGAAGAGGAACCTCTCATACCTGTGACAGAGTGGCCGAGGGTTAGAGAGTCGGAATTTCTCCCCAATGTCGTCTGAACGCCGAAAGCTTTTCCTGAAAATCATGAAGACAGATAAACTGAGAGCCTTGTCAAACGACTGAGAGCAAAAGCAATAAAATGAAAACACAGCAGAAATGCCTTTCAAGAGCTTGACTTAACCTGAACTGTAAACAGAGCTGTAGTATTTCTTCGTGCTTTGGTTGAGCATGGAACCCTGGTGCGACGGAGAGCTATATAAGTCTTCGGTCGAATACAGTCGAGTCGAGGACCTCGGCAGCCAAACTCACGATTCAAAGTGAAAACAATAACCAAGTCGAACATAAAATGAACCTTAAATATTCAATGCATGACCCTGCCTCGTGGCATAGCCTCCGCCCTTGATCTGAATGGGTTTGCCTTCACCGTCCGATCGGTGAGAAGGATCCAGAAGGGTTTTAGCGCGAAATGATAAGACCGAGGAGCCAGCCTCGTAACTCTTGTAGTCCGAAATCACGCCACCGCACATGGCAGGACGAAGGTGAGCCGTTGATCGTGCCAGGTGGAAGACCTACAGCGAGCAAGTGCTGTAATCGACAGTACATCACTGTCCTCACATCTCAATAGAGCAACTTAATCCAATCTCGATTAAAAGCCATAAAGTTTGTAATTAAGGAGGTGCCAGTCCAGAGTACCCGGGATCTACCGTGGCAGCAAATCCCACGACCCCACACTTTGAAACCAATATATAAGAATATCCTTTTTGATAAACAGATGTGGAAGGCGAATATCTATGTGTACATGTAATCCAAATACGATTAATATAGTGAGTCAAATGAGTTATTGGTTGTGATGATTATGATGTGCGTGTTGTATATTAGAATATGTATATGTCAAAACCCGAAAGTTTTTACATGCATGCTGTAATATTATTACATAAACATATAGGTCAATTACTTGGAGAATCCCAGTACACGTGGCCTGTTATAATATAAGCTGGTAAATGTGGATTTATTCATGTATAATAATTTTTATTTTTTTTTTACCTCTGTGTTAGAGTGTGACAATTTGGTATCGGAGCCCAGGTTTACAACTCTGTGACCTTTGGGAGAATTTTGAGTTATGCAACAAAATAAACATACAGTGTCATGACAGAAGCTGAGAGTGCTGAAAATAAATTATTTCTGTTTAATGAGTTATCCTTAAACAGGTAGCAGCAGAATGAGGAGAGCAAATAGCGCTCCCTATGGAAATTTGGAACAACCTGATAACGGGAGGCAACCTCAGGGAAACCCTGAGATTTGGGTGCAACTGGGAGCAGAAGGCCGCAATGCTGATTCGACACTTATGAGAACAGTTCAGGAACTAAAGGACGAAATGGCCCGGTTGCGTGCAGATAATGCAAGACTAAATGTAGAACAAGAAAGGATTTTGAAAAGCTTATCTGACAAACAACATCAACAGCAGTCACATCCGAGGCCTGAACAGGCACCAATAACAGATGAACAGAGCTATCACACTGAACAAGAAGAAGCAGAGGACAGAGCAGAGACGCGAGGAGAGAAATCTGTCAATGCTTCTGAATATCAGACTCCAAAAAGACCACGGATGGAACTACAAGGGGAGTTTCGGAAGATTAAACCACCTCAATTCGATGGGGAATCAGAAGAAGCTGCAGAGGCATGGCTAATTAATATGAATAAGTATTTTCAAGTATACGAATATGATCATCATCTTAAAGCAAGACTGGCTATATTCCAACTGCAGGCCAAAGCCACACTATGGTGGGAGGAGGTCAAGATGGTATGGGGAGTGAATGAGCAGGATGTGACCTGGGAAATGTTTCAAAGACATTTCAAGGAGAAGTACCTGACAGAACGCTTTTATGATGAAAAAGCGCGAGAATTCCATGATCTGCGGCTTGGACAGCAGACCATTGACGAATTCGTAACTAAATTCACTTCCCTGCTCCGTTACGTGCCATACATTCGTGAGGAGAAGGCTAAGGTACAAAGGTTTGTTAGTAGCCTACCTCTGGCAATGCGAGAAAGAATAGAGTTTGATAATCCGAAGACGATGGATGAAGCCATCCGGAAGGCAAGACTATGTTATCAGCAAAACAAATCAAAAGGAGAAAATTCTGGGAAGCGTTGGGCAGATAAGCGGGGCAGCAGAATGCCTATGGGAAGTAAAGGAACTCGCAGCAGCTTTCAAAAAGGATTTTCGAAAGGAGCCAATACTAGAAATCCAATTAAAAATCAGAACAGATTCAAGCCTCCTGCAGAATCCAAATATAGTGAACAGCAAGGTAGAGTGGACAATGAAGGCTCAGTTAGACCACCTGTTCAGTGTTGGGGTTGTGGCGGACCCCACTATATTAAAAACTGCCCTCATCGGAAGGACAACGATCAGTTATCCCAGATCTATGAAGCTTCAACAGTAGGAGATGTGGCTCGATCTATGCCCAGAATAAATGCAACACTGGAGGATCGACAAGCTGATTACCAGCCAACGATGATAGAGTTTGAAGGTAAGATCTTTGATTGAACTGTTTCTATTTCAGTAGATCTAGGAGCTACTTTAAGCTATGTAAGTCCCAAAGTTGTGGAAAGTTGTGGTTTGCAAACCACTAAATTTAAAAGCCCTTGGCTAGTACAGCTGGCCACTGGGGCCAAAAGACGAGTACTAACTAAAGTCAGCAACTGTCCATTAAGGCTAGCTGGCCAAACAATAACAACTGAATTAAACATACTCCCTCTTGGTTCCTATGATGTGCTGATAGGAATGGATTGGTTGGAACGGCGATGGTCTGTAATTAATTGTAAAACAAAAACAGTCTCTTACCGAGATGAACTGGGTGTGGGAAAAGAGATTCAAGGCATCCAGAAACCAGTACAGATCCGGCCGATCACAGCCTCACAGCTGGTTAAATGTGTCCGGAAGAAATGCCAGATTTATGCAGTACAAGTGGGGTATGCAGACTCTGTGGATAAGAGTGCAACTGTTGAAAATATACCGGTAGTGCAAGATTTTGCAGATGTATTTCCTGAAGAAATTCCAGGGCTGCCGCCCAAAAGGGATTTAGACTTCACCATTGAGCTGATACCCGGAGCAGCCCCAGTGTCCCGGGCACCCTATCGGATGAGTGTGCCGGAGTTAACTGAGTTAAAAATGCAATTGCAAGAGCTGCTGGAAAAGAAGTATATCCGTCCCAGTGTCTCTCCTTGGGGAGCTCCTGTGCTATTTGTGAGGAAAAAAGATGGAACTCTGCGTATGTGCATAGATTATAGACAGCTGAACAAACTGACAGTTAAAAACAAATATCCATTACCCCGCATTGATGAGCTGTTTGATCAGGTAAAGGGGGCGACAATCTTCTCAAAGATCGATTTAAGATCGGGTTACCATCAAATCAGGATTAAAGATGAGGACATCGCCAAGACAGCTTTTCGTACTCGTTACGGACACTACGAGTTTGTGGTGCTGCCTTTTGGATTAACTAATGCACCTGCAACATTTATGTGCTTGATGAACAGTGTATTTCATCAATACTTGGACAAATTTGTATTGATTTTTATTGATGATATACTTATATACTCCCGGAATATCAAGGAGCATGAGGAACATCTGAGGATAGTGCTACAAACATTACGGGAGCATCAGTTATATGGTAAATTCAGCAAATGTGATTTTTACAAAGAACAGATCCAGTATTTGGGCCACATTATTACGAAGGAAGGTATAGCTGTAGACCCCGAAAAGATCAAAACTATAATGGAATGGCCAACACCCAAAGATGTAGCAGATATTCGATCCTTCATGGGGCTGGCTGGATATTATCGACGGTTTGTAGAAGGTTTTTCCAGAGTTGCCTATCCCATCACCTCCTTGCAAAAGAAGGGAAAAATATTTAAATGGACAGCAGACTGCCAACGGAGTTTTGAACAGCTCAAACATTTACTCACCACTGCACCTGTGTTGTGTGTGGCAGATCCCGAAAAGGAGTATGTAGTCTGCACAGATGCTAGTAAGGAGGGCGTGGGTGGAGTGCTAATGCAGGAAGGTAAAGTAATTGCATATGAATCCAGAAAGTTAAAAGAACATGAGCAGAAATATTCTGCCTATGATCTGGAATTAACCGCGGTAATTCATGCATTAAAGATGTGGCGCCATTATTTAGTAGGGAGAAAATTTTTACTGATGACGGATCACCACAGCTTGACTAGTTACTTTAGTCAACCAACTTTAAACGCAAGGCAAGCAAGATGGGTGGACTTTTTGGGAAATTTCAATTTTGAAATTAAACACTTAAAGGGAAAAGAAAACAGAGTAGCGGATGCACTGAGCCGAAAGGTGCACAGTATTTATGAAATTGGTATTAGTCAAGGATGGTCCACCCTTGACAAAGAAATTGATGAGGCTGCTGCACAAGATCAGAATTACTTGCAAAAGAAGCAGTTGGTACAGAATTCAGACACCCGCTTAATTCAACAAGGGTATACCTTGAACGCAGCCAGAATTTTGTGCTACCAGCAGAAGATTTATGTACCCAATCAGAGCGGTATTAAAGAAAAGATTCTGGATGAACATCATAAGAGTCCTTATGCAGGACATCCTGGTTACCAGAAATTAATCACTTCGCTAAGGAAGGAGTACTACTGGCCAGGCATGAAAAAGGATGTGATAGAATACCTGGCGCGCTGTTTAGAGTGTCAACAGGTGAAGGCTGAACACCAGCACCCTGCAGGGTTACTACAGCCATTGCCCATACCAGAATGGAAATGGGAGACCATAACCATGGACTTTATTACCGGGTTGCCGAAATCCAAAAAGAACAATGATTCTATAATGGTGGTGGTGGATAAACTCAGCAAGACAGCTCACTTCATACCAGTTCAATCCACTTATCGTGCAGCTCAAATCGCAAACATTTTCATGCAGAATATATTTAAACTTCATGGGCTGCCGAAAGTAATAATATCTGACCGTGATGTTAAGTTTACCTCAGTTTTTTGGAGGACCTTATTTGAAGGTCTAGGAACTCAATTGAACTTCAGCACCGCATATCATCCGCAAACTGACGGACAGACTGAGCGGGTGAATCAAGTAGTGGAAGACATGCTGAGGTCTTATGTGATGCAACAACCTACACGATGGGAGGAGTATTTACATCTAGTGGAATTCGCCTACAACAATGGTTATCATGCATCTTTGAAGATGAGCCCATTCGAAGTGCTTTACGGCCGGAAATGCCGCACACCCTCCAGCTGGGGTGGACCGGAGGACAAATTTTTGCTGGGCCCTGAGATGCTGGAAGAAATGGAAGTCATGGTGAAAAAAGTTCGAGCTAATCTAAAGATGGCTCAGGACAGGCAGAAGAATTTTGCAGATCGAAAGAGAACATTTAAAGAGTACCAAGTGGGTGAGCATGTGTACATCAGAATACGAGCTAGGAAAAGTACCCTCCAATGGAATGCTTGTGCCAAATTAGCACCGCGTTTTTGTGGACCATTCCAGATTCTGGCTCGAGTAGGGCCAGTAGCTTACCAGCTCGCCCTGCCCAGCCATATCCGGGTCCATAATGTTTTCCATGTATCAGTTTTAAAGAGATATGTTTATGACCCTAGGCATATTATAAGTTGGCAGGACATTCAGGTAAGGGAAGACTGTTAAATAATGTAAACTGAAATAGAGTGCTAGTAAGCGTCTAATCTGATTATTATTTGTTTCAGGTGGAACCGGAAGGAGAGTTCCTGGTCGAACCAGTGAACATATTAGATCGGAGAAGAGTCGAGCTGCGGAAAAAGGTCATCAGCCAGGTTAAAGTGCAGTGGCAGCACTTTGGACCTGATGAGGCTACCTGGGAAAATGAACAAATTATGAGGGATACTTACCCCAGATTGTTTTTGAATGAGCAGCAACATCGGGACGATGTAGACTTTCAGGGGGGGGAGATGTAACATCCCCCGTGAAAAGTTAATGTTGGTAAATAGTAAAAGTAACTTTGAGCAAAGACTTTATTTGAAATATATATATAACTCTGTTGCTAGTATTTGATAATAAAAAGAAGTGTGTTAGTATTATTTGATTGAAGATATGATTAATCATGATTAATAACTGTGGAGGCAGTTAGAAATAAAACCCTAACTACCTTCAGGAGGTAGTTGAGTCCCCAGAGGAAAAAGGGGAAAGATTTGCCAAGTCTGGTTGGGATCAGATGGCAGGAAGGATATGCTATGTCTGGTTATGATCAGATGGCAGAGAAAAGGAAGGATTTTCCTGTATGCGCTATGTCTGGTTAGGACCAGATAGCGAGCTCTGGTAAAAACCAGAGAGACTGCAGCCAAGAGGGTCTGCAAAGTGCTTGGGGGTGGAAGATAGTGAAGAGTCTTCCTACGGACGGGTGGATTGACAAGCATTACAAGTAGGTTTGCAGAGAAGCAGGTATGGCCTACTATGAATATATTTATTTACTGAGATGTCTCTTGAATTACTCTGTGCTAAGAAGTTAGATACAGTGGAAACATTTGACTATTATTCTTTAACAGAAAATAAGAAAAGAACATTAGCTGTTGTATTATAGACAGAGACCGAGACACACTTGCATTCTGAAGGAAACGAATATTAAAACCCTTGCATATCTCATTCGGAAATACCAGTAGAAAACTGTATAAACAGGTCACTGCTACTACAGAGATAGCAAGAAAATACGAACAGAGGTAGTACTGTAAAGACCTCTAGTTACATGTACATGTCGAAGGAAAGAATCGGAATTCTCTTGTATAGAAAGAAACGAAAAGAAACGAACAGACATTCTTTGCAAGAAGATTGTAATACGCACACAAAAACATGACATCTATCTATGAGATGAGGCTGGTATGTCTCGCAAATCAAATATATATTGTAAAAGCTAATTCATTAACCAAATGCCTGCAACTCATAAACATGCTTAACGCTGAAAAAGAAACAATGCAATATATATACCGAGAACAGGGTAATGCCGAATCTTAATTAAATCCAATGCCTGTAATACATAGTCGAGCTTGAGTCTAAAATAATCCAGCGGATAACATTATAGAAGTCAGAACTGTATTTCAACTAGCAGTTATGCCGTGAGCCGGACAAATGACAGATTATAAATTGTACTTAGTTACATTCAATCAGTGAACCGGGCTTAAACGGAGACCGCCGGAACCTGATCCTTTAAGCAACAGATTAAATACAATACTCAAATAGACTAGGGAATGACCCATGCAGTTTCTCAATAAGGAAACCCTGGTCGCATGGCGGAAGGATGTATATGGAAGCAAGGAACCACGACAACCCTATTCAGTAGAACAGAGGTTTAGCCACTGTTCCGTGAGAAAAATCGAAACATAATCTATGGAAGAGGAACCTCTCATACCTGTGACAGAGTGGCCGAGGGTTAGAGAGTCGGACTTTCTCCCCAATGCCGTCTGAACGCCGAAAGCTTTTCCTAAAAATCATGAAGACAGATAAACTGAGAGCCTTGTCAAACGACTGAGAGCAAAAGCAATAAAATGAAAACACAACAGAAATGCCTTTCAAGAGCTTGACTTAACCTGAACTGTAAACAGAGCTGTAGTATTTCTTCGTGCTTTGGTTGAGCATGGAACCCTGGTGCGGCGGAGAGCTATATAAGTCTTCGGCCGAATACAGTCGAGCCGAGGACCTCGGCAGCCAAACTCTCGATTCAAAGTGAAAACAATAACCAAGTCGAACATAAAATGAACCTTAAATATTCAATGCATGACCCTGCCTCGTGGCATAGCCTCCGCCCTTGATCTGAATGGGTTTTCCTTCACCGTCCGATCGGTGAGAAGGATCCGGAAGGGTTTTAGCGCGAAATGATAAGACCGAGGAGCCAGCCTCGTAACTCTTGTAGTCCGAAATCACGCCACCGCACATGGCAGGACGAAGGTGAGCCGTTGATCGTGCCAGGTGGAAGACCTACAGCGAGCAAGTGCTGTAATCGACAGTACATCACTGTCCTCACATCTCAATAGAGCAACTTAGTCCAATCTCGATGTAAAAGCCATAAAGTTCGTAATTAAGGAGGTGCCAGTCCAGAGTACCCGGGATCTACCGTGGCAGCAAATCCCACGACCCCACACTTTGAAACCAATATATAAGAATACCCTTTTTGATAAACAGATATGGAAGGCGAATATCTATGTGTACATGTAATCCAAATACGATTAATATAGTGAGTCAAATGAGTTATTGGCTGTGATGATTATGATGTGCGTGTTGTATATTAGAATATGTATATGTCAAAACCTGAAAGTTTTTACATGCATGCTGTAATATTATTACATAAACATATAGGTCAATTACTTGGAGAATCCCAGTACACGTCGCCTGTTTTAATATAAGCTGGTAAATGTGGATATTATTCATGTATAATAAATTTTTTTTTTTTTTTTACCTCTGTGTTAGAGTGTGACACTAAGTATGTTTTTTTAGTGCCAAAAAACAACCTATAATCCAATATATATCCATGTTGCAGATACCAGGAATATATGAAGTAAATTTAAGATATTTAAACATCCATATTTAACACACTGTAAGCAAAATGGATTTGTTCATAAAAATAGCAAAAAACAATAACAGACATGAAAATAGGAAAGTAATAGTATTAAAGAGTTTGTCATTCAGTTAACTATATTTGGGAAAAATGAGAAATCCCGAAAAAAGGAGAAACCCTGCATCTAATGTAGAGAATCTCAAAGTGAGAATCTCAAAGTGCATCTCATCCTGCCCAGCATTTATGCCCATTTCAAACATCTTGCCTATGTTTTGTTTGTACTCCCTTGCAATGTGCTGAATAGAAATGTCCCTGAATGTCCTCCAAAGGAGCATAATTTGTGTGAGGCCTTATAGATGTGGATGCCAGACACACATGATTCCACGTACATGGTTGGTAATACATTGTGAATCCCCATATATCTGGACGGAGGGAATGCTCACGAAAGAAGCAAACCAAAGAATCTCCTACAATGCCATGGCCTCTGCTTTCATATTTGTTCCACTGCCCACCGCCCAGTGTACCCAGTATTGCTATTCTAATGAGAGAACGATCCAGAAACCACATCTGCATCTGCCCCCTTATGTGGCTCCATAAAAAATGTGGTCGGATAGTTGATCCCAAGACCAGCAGCTGAGAGAGAAAATCGATTAGGTCTGAGTGGAGTTGACAAAATTGGAGTTATCCACCCCATAATCTGGTTAACCACCGGTGTCATGTCCCTCATCGATCCTTCAAAAATAATATGATTCCAACATCTCCATATTTCCCAAAAGTAAGCGAGGGGTATAACACACCATTGGGACGGTACTCCACCAAGACAAACAAGATGTGATAGAGTCGAAAGGAACCAAAGGGAATTTTAACCGGCTTGATAGCTCCATCCAGATCTGATATGAAATAGGCTTTAAGAAATAAATGAAGATTGTCTTCCACCTCCTCCCTGCACAAAACAAATATACTAGGTCCTTGCTAATTCATCTTCTGTAAATTGTCCCAAGTTAAATTTTTGTTTTTTCAAATGAGCCAAACAAATAATATGATTTTGATTGGAATCTTAATTTTCCAAAACTTCATGAACCAGCATACTTCATTTCTATTGTGATAGCAGTCGCATATGGCTTTGTAGGTGTCAGTAACCAATATATCCCCTCGCTTCATCTCCCCATTCCATCCCATTTGATCTCCATCCTCCCCCCTATATATACTAGACAGGTGCATGTCTCTTCTGATTTGTTCCCATTCCAATGCTTCAGTACCCCTAAGGCCCATCTCCCCCGCCTCCTTCCAGATTGGGATATTCCTATTCCAAGTTCTAATGGCCCGGATCCAAAAAAAGTATCCCGAGTTATTTATACAATGAATGAGCCTGTCCGAAATGTGAAATTCCAGTATCACTCCCAATATGCGATCCGAACCAATGAGTATCTCATTGCCAAGTTCAAAAGACCAGCATGACCCCCGCAGGAATGAGTGTTTTATTTTGTTCAGGCTGAGCCAAATGGCCGATCCCATTTGAACACCAACAAGCTCCCTGCGCATCCAGTGTTAAATTTTTTTTCCCTAGAGATATTTTGTTCTAATAATGTCTGCCCAGATACCATTTCTGAAATTTTGTGCCATAATGTTTTTGATCAACGGAGCCCATCTGAAATGTCGCAAATCCATAATGCCCCATCCCCCCATGCATTTAGGAAAAGTGATAGAATCCAATCTAGTTAAATGATATTTTTTCCCAGCCCCCGATCCAGACCATATGAAATTGGTCATGATCCTGTTTAGCTTCATGATGATAATGCTTGACAGACAATAGATATGTGCCTAGTAAACCACCAACTGGATGATGATAGACTGTGTGAGAGTGTTGCTGCCACCCAAAGATAGACATTTATGCTCCCACCTTGTGATCTTGCTATAGAAATGATCCACCAGCCACATCCAATCATTAACCCTGTAATTGTTGGGTTTGATATGAAAACCCATATATTTCATTCCCTCCTTAATTCTTTTTTATTCCACTCCAAATCAAGATTTAATTTATAGAATTTCCTCCTCCTCACCCTAGCCATAAATAAAAATATGTTTCTGTTGGTTCATATGAAGTCCCGTAGCATTCCCAAACTTGAAGAAAATATGGTAAAAAACAAGCCACACGCACCTTGTAATCATGCCCATGATTAGAACATGGTCCAGGAAAAAACTGTGTGAGATCTTAATGCCCCTCCCCAGATTGAGGGCCAGAAATGCTCTCGTCCCAACAATTTGTTTAATGTGCAGATTGAGACCATCCATGACCAAGATAAATAACAAAGGAGATAGAGAACACCCTTGTCTCAAACCTTGGCCCACCCCAAAATACCGAGTGGGATAACGATTAATGATAACAAAAAATCTTGCATTGGAAACACAAAACATGTTCCATTCTGTGTTCCTGGGATGGAGCCAAATTTTATGCAAGACCATCCACAGGTAGCCCCAGTCGAGACAGTCATATGCCTTCTGCAAGGCAAGTCAACCTTCATGAATGCTGCCTCTAATTTTTTGGAATGGATGTGTATAATTTCTTGCAAATTCTCTACAAATCTACCTCTGAGATCTATGTAGAAAATTTGACTATAGATTAAATCAATAATGTAATATACCAAAGCAAAATACCATAATCTACTTCTACTATCGAACTTGTGGAAGCTTAATATATTTGAGCAAGATCAATCAGAACACATAATAGAGAAGAAGAATCAATACACATGAAACAAAGAATAATACTCAAGGGAAAGCCTTAGCTAAAAACCCCAATATCTGTATTATCATACAAGGTGGAAATACATCAAGATTACACAAAGCATTAGCTCCCACAGCTACCTAGCTCTCAGTACAATCCTCCTGGATGCTCACAGGCAAACAAGGCTTCTCACAAACCTTCTCCTCTGCCCTCCAAGCCTTCTATTTCCTTGCGTTGTTTCTCTTGGGTGATCCTACTACTACATACTACCAAGTGTAACATTGATCACTCACAGTGATCTCACACCCTGTAAAACTATGCAATCCTCAAGGAACCTTGTTCCTTCTGCATGGATGAGTTTCCTTTATAGGAAAATTCCTCCAACTGATAGTATAGGGTCCTTGTCTTTAATCTCAACTAGGTCTTTGTCTGAACTGACATGCATGAGCTATTTATGAGAGAATATTATCTGGAGTACACTAGTTTCATGCATGCATGCATTAACTGACTGAACTCACAATTAGTTCCTCCAACTGTTTGGAACTAATTTAACTGGACTTAACTTAGTTAACTGAGCTAACTAATTACAACTCAAATACAACTCATCCTTATCTCCTTAATTAAAGGATAATCTCCTTAATTTAAGGGATAACTGTTGCATGACTTCACAAAGACTTCTAGCTTGAATTTCTCTAGCTAATTAATCCAAGATGAATTAATTAATTATTTTTCAAGCAACTGGTGAGATTAAATTCGAATTTTAATTCTCAATTTTAATTCAAGGACAAATTAAAATTGGAATATTCTAAATGCTATTTTCAACACTCCCTCTCAAAAAGAAAGGAATTCAACTCGATTCCGATCCTGAACCTTTGGAATGTTCCGCATGCAACACTTCTCTCTAGTGTTGTTGCTCCAGCAAATCCAGAGAAAAAAAAAACCATCCAACCTGAATCAGAATGATGCCTTTGTCATCTTCTATTGACTCTGCCTTTCTGAACTGTTGTCAATCCTTCTTTGCGCTCTTCAGTATCTGACTGCTCTAGCCTCTATCCCTTTGATCTCTGACTTCATCAATCCCACTGATTCCTCCTTCTGCATCTGTGTTGCTTTTGGTCCTTTCTCCCAGCATTGCATCTGCACTGCACCTCCTCTCATCATGTTGCATCGTGCTGCCCACTGCTGCACTGCAACTCAGTTACTGAGAAGTAAGTAACTGATCTACAAACTGACCTCTCTATTGGGCTAGAAACACCCTTTGATGCTGAAGCTCCCACTGCCGCTTTCCACATCTATCTCTATCCACTCAACCAGTCTTGCTACTCCTTGTTGGGGCTCCCGTAGCAAGGTCTAATCAAAGAGGCTGGGTACCTCAAGGATCCTGCCCCTATTTCAGCTTTCTTGGGACTATCATTTCACATCACCCCACATCACACCCAGAGGTATGGCTGCATGTGCTCCCTCTGCCCACTTGGCTCGAAATTTCCCCCTACTGGAGGTCTCTGCATTGGTGGATGCCTCCACTCAGTCTCCTATCAGCATCTCCAATTGTGGCTCCTCCACAATTGTCTGAGACTTCTTCTAGGACGACATGTTGAGAGGTAATTTACTCTCCCTCTCAACCACCAAGTATCTAACCTTTGCCTTGCTCCTCAAGGCTTTGCATGAATCTTGAACCTCAAGAGCATATAGGTTCTGTACCTGTGAACCGATTTGTTTCACCAGTCTCATGGTGATGTGTCTAAGGAAAACCTTTCCCTTACTGAAGACAACATCGTAGAATTTGTCCTCCAACATCGCAATCGATACCAAGTTCTTCTTCAGTGCAGGCACATCAAATTTGTCAAGGTGATAGGAGCTCCATTCTCCCTCTGAAAAGCAATCATGCCCACTCCTGAAACACTAAACCTTTCGTCATCAACCATCTCTATGCGCATCTTGAGGTCTTTCTCCTCCAAGGTATTGAATAAATTTTTATCGCCGGTCATGTGGAATGAGGCTCCACTGTCAAGATACCAACCACAACCCATCATAGATGACACCATGCATGCGATGAGGGTGAAGTCCATTTCTAACTGAGAGGCTAATGCCTCACCTTCTGATCCTTCCGAGGATCCCTTCTTGGACATCTTCGATAGGTAATTAGTCCCATAATGTCCCATCTCAATATATATATATATATATATATATATATATATATATATATATATATATATATATATATATATATATATATATATATATATATATATATATATATATATATAGATATATATTAAATTATGATATGAATTTGATTTACACCTGCAACCCCGAACTTCAAGCTTCAAATTCTCTTCTCCATATACTGTTCACAGCTCTGATACCATTTGCTCTGATACCATGTAGAATTTCCTACAAATTCTCTACAAATCTACCTCTGATATCTATGTAGAAAATTTGATTGTAGATTAATTCGATAATGCAATATACCAAAGAAAAATACTATAATATACTTCTACTATCAAACTTGCGAAAGCTTAATATATTTGAGCAAGATCAAGTGGAACACATATAACAGAGAAGAAGAATCAATACAGATGAAACACAAAAGAATAATCAGGAGAAAGACTCATCTAAAAACCCCACTATCTGTATTATCATACAAGGTGGAAATACATCAAGATTACACAAAGCATTAGCTCCCACAGCTACCCAGCTCTCAATACAATCCTCCTAGATGCTCACAGGCAAACAAGGCTTCTCACAAACCTTCTCCTCTGCAATCCAAGCTTCCTATTTCCTTGCATTGTTTCTCTTGGGTGATCCTACTGTTACCAAGTGTAACACTGATCACTCACACTGATCTCACACCCTGTAAAACTGTGCAATCCTCAAGGAACCTTGTTCCTTCTGCATGGATGCGTTTCCTTTATAGGAAAATTCCTCCAACTGATAATATATGTCAATGTCTTTAATCTCAACTGGGTATTTGTCTAAACTGACAAGCTCATGAGTTATTTATGAGAGAATCTTCAGTTATCTGGAGTACACTAGTTTCATACATGCATGCATTAACTGGTTGAACTCACAATTAGTTCCTCAAACTATTTGGAACTAATTTAACTGGACTTAACTCAGTTATCTGAGCTAACTAATTACAACTCAAATATAACTCATCCTTATCTCCTTAATTAAGGGATAATCTCCTTAATTTAAGGGATAACTGTTGCATGACTTCACAAAGACTTCTAGCTTGAATTTCTCCAACTAATTAATCCAAGATGAATTAATTAATTATTTTTCAAGCAGCTGGTGAGACTAAATTCAAATTTTAATTCTCAATTTTAATTTAAGGACAAATTAAAATTGGAATATTCTGAATGTTATTTTTAACATTTCTATTTTTAGCATTTCTTGTTGCTATTTTCAATAGGATGGAGTGGAGACACTCTTGTGCGGTAGCCACTGCATCATGTATCTACCTATCCCGTCGAAAACCAAATTTCTCAGGTGATATATACTTTGACAAAATATTATTGACCCGGAGAGCAATGATGTTGGAAATTAACTTATATTTAGATTGCACAATGATATGGGCCTATAGTCAAGAAAATACCTAGTGAGCTTCCGCTTGGGAATGAGAGAGATATAGGTGGAATTGATGTGGGGGTGTATGAATCCATGTAATCAAGATTCCTCAACCATCTTCAACAAATCACCATACATGACATCGTAGAATTGTAGAAATAGCTCCACATTCCACCCATCTGGGCCTAGGCATTTGTCCCTTTTAAATGATTTTAGTACCTCCTGTATTTCCTCCTCAGTGACACACTTGTATAGTGCATCATTTGAGGCCTCATCAAATATAGTAGGATATAACTCCACCCCCCAGATCTGATCCTCTATGAAATCCGCCTCCCTGCTCTTGTATGCCTTTTCAAAGAATGAGACTGCCTCCTGTTGAATGCCCGGGAGAGTCTGAACTAGGTTTCCGCTTGAGTCCTCCATTTCGCAAATGGTGTTAATCTTCCTTCTGTGGCTTGCATATTAGTGCAAAAAATTTGTCTTCTTGCCCCCCTCCTGAATCCACAACGCCCTGCTTTTTAAGCGCCATGTGACCTCTTGGATGTTCAACAATTTTTGTTTTTTTTCTTCTAGCATCCTAATGGAAGACAACCTACCAAGAGCAAGTGAAGGAACACAAGTGTAACCACTTGCCAAGACTGAAGATCATTGAAGACCCCACATTATCAAGCTATGTAGAGGAGAAAATAAAGCATATTTAAGAACACATCTATCACTCAACAACAACAACGTCTTGAAATTTCCACATCATCAAGCCAGTCCATGTCAGCAGTGTCATGTGAAGTCATGTCATGAGTTTTCATATGCCACATCACTACTTTGGGCGATGTATATTTTGGATCAAATGTGTTGTAAAGTGAAAGTCCAATGGAAACATGAGAATATGAAGAGTCATGTAAGTTGAAAAGTCATAGGAAGTTGAACAATCCTGAGGGTAGTAAAAAATTCACAAGGGGAAGCATCACCCTTGGTTATATATACCCCCTCATTGTACGAGCAAGGGACTTTCACCTTGGCTCCTCCCACAAAGAATTATAGAGACTAGCTAGTTCTTTGAGGAGTAAGGAGTAGCTCTAATGTCCCACTAATCGGGCTAGTGATGTAAAATGTAAATATGTGTCTTAGAACTTTTGCTTAATAACAGAAGCCTTTTAAGGCCAACACATTCTTCATGCATGAATTATGAATGTTTGTAAGACTATTCTGTGGACATTTGTATTTCGTGTTTTCTTTCACATGTACTAAGATAGTTGAACTATTTTGGTTATTTTAGTTCTTATCTTGTTGAGAATGTGCTATAATGGTTTTTTATTTGTCCCATCCCTATGGACTATTCCACGGGATACTAGACAAACCTTTCCTTACTTATTCATTATAATGATTGTCACGTCCGTTGTCGACTATTCCGTTGGATGTTAGATAGTTCCTTTTGGTTCATGTGTGTCTCTTCTTGGGTGGTACTATTACCTCTCATTTAGAGGCTCACTTTTCTCCCCCCTTTTGCAGTAAGAGAACCTAGACATAGTTGCACTGCACACTCACCTTGCTTTTCGAAGATACCATTGCATCACTCTCCTATGCTGACAACTAGAGCTAAGACAAATCTTTGAGGATTTGGAAATCAGTCCTTTATACCGGATGGGATTCCTACACCAAAAAATGTGAGGTATGATTGGGACTTCATATTGGGGAGATCCCCTTGGTTGACAAATTTCCAGCACAGTCAACAAAATAGTGTTAGGAGGAGGGCCATATGACAACTTATGCCCATTGAGTCTGGTTTGAATCTCTTATTTAAAATGGCTCTTTCCCAAATCATAATCCCGAGATGTTTTTCTAAAGAGCTTAATTTTACCATCCCTGTAGAAGTTATTCATAACCTGTCCGAGTTTAAGTTCGATGGTGAGGGTTAATCAACTTTTTCAAACATTTGTTTCAAGTTGTCCATCTTTGTATTTCTCATAGAATATGTTCCAAATATGTCATGGCTAGATTACTCACCCTCACATTCAAAGGTCGTGTTAGTCAATGGTGTCATACATTACCCATTGCTTCTATCCATTCATTCAACCAGCTTGCTAGGAATCTTCACAAACCCTTCGATAAGTATAACTACTAAGATGTTTTTGGAAGAATCAATCGTTTAAGAATGGAGCCTATTGAATCAGTTGAGGATTTTTCTTATTGGTTCCTTCACCTCTGTTGTGAAATTCCTGAAAACATTTGAATTGGTATTTATTGAAACAAGAGTTTGCACACTTGGTTCATGTCTCTTCATACGTTGAGCCTGAACCTCCTGATTTTCCTTCTTCTCTAACTCTTGTGAATCATGAGGCACCTCAAATTTCATAGGAGGAGCTTACTAACCCTTTTGTTCTTTGTCCTCCTCCTTTTCTGGTCTCGATGAGGGTGCCTCCTAACATTGATTGTAAAATTGGGAAATCTGCGAATCAAATCTCCAGTCCATCTTCTCATTCTTCTTCCACTTCAATGGAGGAAATTACATAATGGCTCATGAAGTCTATATTGAAGACTCACTCTTCCATTTTGTAATATGTTTTCACCATTCACAACTCTGGTCACAAAGATAATCCAAATTTTTGTTGCCCTCTATCATCTACATATTCTGACTCTGTGTACCATGAACCGCTTGACCAATCTGCTCCATTAACTGGTTTTTTAAATTCTTTTGATTCTCAAGCTGCTGGCTCAAATTGCAATCAGGTACCAGGAAGTCATAGTACACGGGTAGAGGAGAAGGAAGGCGAAGATGATTATAATCTTTCCTCTCTGTTTTAGAATCTCCCATGTCAAAATAACGAGTCCCCATTCTTGAATGATTCTCAATCTGCTAATCTCAACAAAAAATCCAACACGATTATTTCTTTCAATCAACCCCCAACCTTGGGCAGTGATCATTCCAATGATGATAAATCTATTTCCTTATTTCGTGATGAATGCCCAAGCACACCATATGATCTTTTGGTTTCTCATGAAGATTTTAATTTATATCTAGAATCTAGTTCGGTCAAAGAAGATGTTCATATATAAACTTCCTCTTCACTTCACTATCCCTTGTGTCCTATCGTTCAAAATGCATCTACTTGTGACAAAGATACTCCGTGCTCTCTAGTTTCTTCATCCAATGAGTTATCCCCCTGATTGATGTAAGGTAGTGAGGTTGTCCATGATGAAATTGCAAACAATCAAATCATAGAGTACCCTTCCCATTCCCCATCATCTCTTATCCTGCATGAAGAAAACTCTTCAAATAATCTTGCTCATAAGATCTCACCAATTCATTTATCTTTGAATTTGCAATTGGAAGATCCTCTCCAGTTGAACAATCTAGTTGTTGAAATTGAAAAATATGGTAAAATCTATGTCAAAGATGGCTTCTATCCAATGAGAAATGGTCTTACTGAAACCAATAATAACAACTATCCTTAATTCATGCATGATCTGGTTCAAGCTTCAAAATATGATTCTACAATCCTGGGAAGTTCCGGGACTTGCCAGGGAGTTGAGGCACTTCAATTTCCATTGATGGTTATGTTAGGATCTCGCAACTATGGTAAGCCCCCCGAACTAAATCAAATCTGGTTTCTCTCACACAATCTGTCAATCTGGATGGTTTCACTCAATATGAATTCCCATGTGAAAAATGTTTGGTATTCCAAGTGTGATCTTTCAAATTTTCAAGATTTTACTTATGATCGAATTCAAGAATCTATTGCAGTTCATTCGTCTTCATGCAAATCTATCACATCAAACTCAAGTTGGGAATGTGCATCTCTCATAGAGTCATGGATTTGTGAAGTTGATTATCTCAAGGACTATCTTTGCCCAAAGGAATCATACTTATCTAATTTATCGCTTAATGGTCAGTGTTAGGTCCCTATAATTCTATTGATTCCCCCATTACTATTGTCATTGTAGCCCTTATTGTTATTATTGTTCCCTTATATTATTATTGTTATGTCGACTTTGATTATATTGTGACCCCTTAGACTCCTATATATAGAAACGAGGTTTTATCATTTGTATCATCCAATAATTGTTCATTTGTGTAATGTAAAGGAGGTTTCCCCCTCGAAGAGGTTGATTTTGAAGTAGTTGATCTATCTTTTCTATCTTTTTGTGAGCTAGTTTCATAACATTTGGTATCAGAGGTTTGGATTCTAGGGTTTTGCTGCTCCAAAATAGGTCATCGTGGCATTTTCGCTATAAATTTTTTCTGCAACATTTCAAAAGCTAAAAAAAACCATTTAAGCTTAAATCTGGATGATCCTCGGGTCCAAATTTCAGATCTTGTCTCGCTATATTTTTGGAGATACGATCCAAGGAAGTTAGGGATTTTGCAGGCTCCTGAATTACATCCCAAACAAGTGAGCTTGGGAAAATCGTCATAACTTTCTCTCTGAGTATCAAATTCAAATTTCATAAGACGTTATAGAAAGAGGATGGACTGTAGTTTTTTGTGCATTATTTTCATGTCTGAAGGTTGAAACAATGACACATGGTACTGCATACCAGTCCGCTTTACTAAAAAAGTGTATAATCAGGTCATCTTGGGAGATTGGGCATAACGCTTTCTTGGAGAATCCAATTTTGATAAGACTGGGAGGGATACCACATTTTGTAATTTCAGACCTTGGAGATCCGAAATTTCAAAGATAAATCAGATTCAATATCGAGCTTCGACAAAGAGAAAAAAGGTGTGTAGTTTTTTTAAAATTTTGCATAAGTTTGGATTTAAAAATTAGTTTCAAGGAATTCAAAGGGCATAGTGAAGAATAATTATCATTAATTGATTCCTCGAAGAAATAGAATGGAAACATATAGTAAGCAAACTGAAAGCTCTAGCATGGCTCATGAAGAAGAGGAAGAAATGCAGCATGATATATCAAAATTACGAGACCAAGTGCAACAAATTTCACTCTCACAAAAAATAACAGAAGGTAATATGGATGGTTTAAATAAAGGCGTGGAAGATAAGATGGACGGTTTAAATAAAGGCATGGAAGATAAGATGGATGGTTTAAAGAAAGGCATGGAAGCTAAGATGGATGGTATGTAAGACAACATTGAATATTGGAAGAAGGACTTGGAAGGTTGGAAGGAAGGTTTGACAAATTTGCTACAAGAAAGAATTCCTAATGGAAAAAAGGTAGTAGAGAAAACTCAAAATGAGGAAAAAATAAATGTTAATCATGAGTCAAAGAATGAAAACATTGAAGATTTGAAGAAATACGTGGAAGGTTTGAAGGAAGGTTTGACAAAGTTTGATCCAAAATGGATCCTAAAAACCCTCTAAGTCTTTTAAGATAAAAAACTATCGCAAAGGATGAGCTTTGAGAAATGGCAGATTACATTATCGGGCCTGAAAAACATGAAGAAATAGTGAAATAACAGAGTTATTGGAAGCTTGAACAACGATGCACAGGAGTCGTCAGATCTGGCCGATCAATGGTCCAGATCTGATCGGCATATCACAATCGAAGATATCAAGTGGAGGCTATCGAAGGCTACTGTTAGCACTCCAGGAAACTCTCCTAGGTTGCATCTCGGAGATGCCTGGTAAAATATAATCTTCAATATTGTTCTCATAACTATTGGAATGGATGATGGTTTGGATCAAGTTAGATAACCATTTCAGCTCTATTTTCACTCAATGCATGCATGAACGCTCTCACCAATACAAGACTTTACACCAATATTGCTCAATAAGTTATAAATTCAATGGATAGATGGAGAATACTGACTATACTATCGGATTGCATACATAAACATACATCAATGGCTAGCTACAGGTAGCAAAAGAGAATATTGACTGTACTGGCAGATGCATATATGACCACATATGGATGGCTAGCTATAGGCAACAAGGAAGCTTTAAAATCTAATATATCAAAGCAAAGATTATATGACAATTATCTGGCCTTAGACACAAAGAAAACATGAACAAATTGTTCAAGTGAAAGCCTAGAACAGCAAAGAGAATGGACATTGAACATATAATGGCAAAAGTAGCTTATATTGCTAGAATGAATATGAGAAGCTTGAATGAACAGAGGAGGAATAATCTCCAAAAGTTGAACCTATCATCCTCAAAGCTCCAACTCACGAGGCAAGAGGCCTTGACAAGTCTCCTTCTCCTTTCAATTTTCAATCAGAAATTCAGAAGCTAAGAATACCTATGCCTTTGCTTGAACCAGTGAAGAATGAGTCCTTCAAGAAATCTATCCTTGAGGCTCTTGAGCCTAATGCCATCCAAGCCTCCATTGACTATGTAAATCTTCAAAATGACCAACCAGCTGTTATTCTCAGCCCAATGATTGAAAATTATGAAGACAGCTCCCATCATTCTATGTTTCTCTGTCTATTCATGATGAAATCCTTCATAATTGCCTTCTGGACACTGGAGCCAACCATAATTCAATGCCCAAGGATATCATGGATAAGCTCGGTCTTGACATTACCAAGCCTTATCAGTTGGCCTCTATGCAGCTTAAAAAACCAGTTTTCCAGATCACAGAGGAAGGAGGTCCACATATTTGGGACATGTTCTCTGATGGGACTTGCTCTAAGGAAGCTACAGGAACAGGTGAAGTCCTTGTGTCCCCCACACAAGAATGCATTGATTCGTCTTTTATATTAACTTTTTAGGTCACAAATGACACAGCAGAGTATAAATCAGACCTTATTATTCAGTAAGTGTACAAAACCTTCCAAGCAAAACATCCAAGGCTGAATGCATCCAAAGATGAGGTGAAATATAGATCATCTTTGCCTGATAATATCAAGTGTTGTAAATTTTTTGAAGTAGGTGATAAAATCAATAGGCTTTTGCAAGTCTTTGATGAATTGGATGATATACACATTGACCAAGAGAAATAATCCTTTCATAGAAAGGTAAAAAGGGTCAAGTTTCAGTTTGGTGACTATTTTCTCAAAAGGAATGCATCAAAGGAAGGAGGAGATGTTTTTGATGGCCCATTCAATGGGCTATTCTTCGAACTTTATTTTGTTTAAGGCTTTCAAGCCTTGGTATTGTAAATATGTCGTCTTCAAGTTTTTATTTCATGCTAAATAGACTCCATGCCCAATGCAACACTAGAAAGAAGATTTAATTTTTATTTTACAGGAAAGGCATTGATCTGAGATCCTTGAAACCTCACAGAGAGGATTTCATCCCCAGAAGGAGCCAATGTTAGCTTTGCTGACAGAAGGCCCAAAAATGGATCCATGTAGGCTCCTAGAGTCTCCAAAGTTGCTTAAAATCATGCCAATGGATCCATTAGTGCTCTTGAAATCTTCAATTTTTGCTCAAATATCATCCAATGATCAAAATCAGCATAAGAGGAAATCCATTGGAAGGGCGGAACTACACTATTGGAAGGCAAAAATGCTTGAAAAACCATGAAAAACCCATTATCATAGGCTTAAAATGGGAATGCATAGCTGCCGTTAGATCTGGACAATCAATGGCCTAGATCTAAGCGGCAAATCGCAGTCGGCAGTTGCAATCGGCAGTCGCGGGCAGTGGAAATCGGCGCTAGACACCACCGATCAACGATCGCCGATGATCGCTATCGGTGGGTCACATTGGTGGAAGTATTAGCAGAGGTCTTGTGGAATGAGCGATAGCGATTTTCGATTCAACATGGACCGTCGATCATGCACACAGATCGACGGCCCACATCGCATCGATGGATCACTATTGGTGGAAGCCAAAGGGGCGGAGCCTTTACATATACATAGGTGTGACCCGATGGCCAGACCTGATGGAATTATATGCGACAGTTGATAAATTTTGAAGTCTACGTGAAGGCCTACTTTTAATGTATTTAAATATATTTCGCATATTTTCGTATTTCAAAGAAATACAAAGGGAACCAAGGAGCTGCACCAATGCGATAAGGCCCGAACCTGAAAGGGTCTGTGAAGGGAAATATATAAAGTTTGAAGTCCGGAGGGAGCCATTCTTTAATATATTTCTCGTGTTTTTTACGTATTTCCAAATACAAAGGAAACACGAGACCAGGCCACTTGCGACTTACAACAACGACCCTAAGGGTGGGCCCGATAGATAATTAAACCATTTTTGAGGACTTTTAAAGTCCAAAATACACGGAGATGGCGAGATTTATCAATGATTGCAGTGTTTTCTGTGTAAAAACAGAAAACAATCATTGGGGCCGTTTAAAGGGATTATAAAGGCCCAAAGACCCATTCCACCATATAACAGAGCCCGAGAGAGAGTTTGCTGGGATACAGGGGTCACACAGGGAAAGAAAGGGGCCACAACACGCTGCTCGCCCAAAATAGAAACATCATGGGCATCAACAACACAACTCAGTCAAAGACAACAGAGATCATGGAGCAGACAGCGCAACTGTCCAAAACAAATAGAAATATCAAAGTCCACAACACAGCTCATCAAAACAAGCATCATGGGGCATTTCTGACACGAGAGAGCTCCTAGACAGCACAGAAAATCACCCAAAATATCTGAAAGCGATTACTCTGCTATCAGAAGTAGAAAAATCCGATCCCATGCTTGCCTAGAGGGCATCAAATAATTTAACAACGCATATCATATAGATTAAGACTCTGAGCCTCTTAGAGCTCAGGAGCATTGTAAACATGCTATAAATAGCTATTAGTAAGATGTAATAGAGGTTCAACTTTTGGAGATTATTCCTCCTCTGTTCATTCAAGTTTCTCATATTCATTCTAGCAATATAAGCTTCTTTTGTCATTATATGTTCAATGTCCATTCTCTTTGCTGTTCTAGGCTTGAACTTGAACAATTTGTTCATGTTTTCTTTGTGTCTAAGGCCAGATAACTGTCATCTTATCTCTGCTTTGATATATTATATTTGCAAGCTTCCTTGCTGCCTGTAGCTAGCCATCCATATGTGGTCATATATGCTTCTGCCAGTACAGTCAGTATTCTCTTTTGCTACATGTAGCTAGCCATTGAGAGGTGTACTTCAAAACATGTTCTTTACTTACCATACTTACCCTCAAGATGTCCATGCATCCGACGGAGTTTGCATGCGGTCCTAATCTTTTCCATTACTCGGTTCCTTTGTCCTTCTCCTCAACTCCTTGGGAGAGATTTCAGCATGTCACATTTTCCTGTAGTCACTGAGAGGTAGACTTGCATAGTTTCAGCAAACAATGACTGCTGCCGGAATGAGGCCCTGGGAGGCCCGTCTGTGTAGTTTTTGCATGCAAGACAGACAAGACAACTTGGAAAACATTGTGCAGTTTTTAGGCTCAGGGCACTGCTACGGGACAAGGGTCATAGGAAGACACCTCTGTGCAATTTTTGAGTGTAGTGCAGCTGGACTGCTCGACTGCTCTACACATTTCTGGAGAGCAGTGTTGGTTGGGGCCTTTGCGGGCTACAGGGTTTCAGCTGGCAAAGAATGCTAGTGTCTCTGTGCACTGCGGGGTTTCAAAAGGCAAGGGAGGAAGCTTGATGGTTGCAGAAGCAAAGCGCACATTTTCAAGAAGTTGGATGAGGCTAGTTTGCTTGGAAAAATGGCTAAGTGTGAGATCAGTGAAACATATGTAAACATTGATAGGACTTGATTGTGATCACACACGGACACTTAGTGACACAACGTAGACCATCCACAATGCATAAGATATACTTTTCTTGATGCAAAAACCTTTGTGACAAAAGTGCGTGAGGTGAGTGTGAAACATGTCTATGTGATGACAACCACTCATACACACATAATTCCCTTGAAGCAAGACAACATTCCCTTTGCACAACAAAGAACAACCCCTATGCCCAAAGATGACACATGCTGCATAAAGATGAGAACACAAACAACCCTTAAGATCAAGGAGGGGAGCTTGAAATCATCATCTTACCAACAAGTGACCAAGGGTGATCAATCGCAGGATCCAAGGTAGGCTCCAAAATTTTCATGTGAGCCAAACTTTTGGAGGGTGTTGTAGCCGCTACAACACTTGGTGACACACTGGTAGGACTCCAACTCTCTGAATGGACCTTGTTTCGTGAAAAGAAAGTCTAACCCTTTCGGAAGTATTGTTCGATTCTTTGATCATTGTGGTTTCCACACTAGCTTGATTGAAAGATGTAGCACCTGTCATGCTCTTGATCGGTCAACACACATTCCAAACCAAGTCAACTCAGTTGTTTCAATTGGGGATGAGGGGTATATTGGTGCACAAGTAATATAACTGTCATAGTTTAGGTTTCATCTCTGGTGTTGTTCCGCTACCAGCAGGCCTGGATAGTACCCTAATGGAGTCACGCGAGAACACAAGCATCGCTCCACTGCCAACGAGCCTAGTCAGTACCCTATCAGAGTTACTTGCATCACCTCTCTATGAAGGAATCCTTTCTCTTCTTTCGCCTTATTCATTTTTCATTTTTTTTTCAAGAACTATGCATAGGCACTTATTTATTTCAGAGGTCGATGAGGTATCCCGACTTATTGAGAGCAGAAGAGGTTGTGCCTTCATAGAAGTATGTTATGTATACCTCTGACATACTTGTTAAGGTTTTCCCCCTCACTTTACTCTACTTGACTGAGCTGACAAGGGTTAACCCAAAACAATCAACTAGAGTAGGTGGTGATAGTTAGAGTGTAAGCGTTGTGGTTTCATTAAGACTCACTCTGAACAAAACGTATTTTCCATCAAGGCATCATCGACTGAAGATAACAAGCTCTTCATAAAAAGAGATGACACCATATAATCAAGTGTTGAGAGTTGTACAGGTCCTCTTAGATTTTCCCATCTTGTCGTGAGAGCCAAACACAGTTTCATGTGATGCTAACCTACGGGCACAAGAAAGTAAAGAAAGAGAAAATCAAAAAGTAGAAGTAAAGAGAAAGAAAAACAGGTAAGAGAATCAAGCAAGTAAGCAAACCAAACCAAATAAGCAAGCAAAAAAACATGCGAACAAAAAAAGAAAAGCAAAGCAAGAAACAAAGACTACTCCTACTCCTACGCTAACTAGTGCATGGGCCTACTCACATGAAGTGATATTTCCAATGCAACCACTAGCGCATTGGATGCCCCATGTTGGTGAAGGCATGGTTCGCGAGAAGCATAGTCAAGCGAACCAACAAGCATAAAAGATACAACAATGAAGACCAACACTCTCCGAGTTTTAAAAAATCCACAGAAAAGAAAAGAGTGAATTCACAAGACAAACATTCTGCGGACTTAACATGGTGTTGTGACACACTACGTGTAGATGATAAACATGCACACTCTTTGTACTATGACATACGAGCGAACATGAGAAAGACCAACAACTTATGATTTGCAAGCATGCTCGTTTTGTAACATTCCTCCAAAGCTTGAGCGATGGGATCATGTGATTCGAGTGGAGGAAGTGAAATCTGGGTTTGGTTGATCTTCAATACGAAGAAAAGAGTGATGAGGAGCCTTGGGTGTTTTGAAAATTTTCTGATCGGAAGTGGAACTAACCTTAGGACAGAGAGGGCCTAACATAACCATCAGCCCAGGCTCAAGTACCTCAATAGCTTGCAGGGTTTCCACTCCGTCAATAGGTAGATCATCGAAGACTAGTGTCCTAGACATATTAACAACGAGTGAATCAACATCGTGATCAAATGAAGAAGTACAAAGATCATGACAGCCACGATTAAAAAATTTGGGATGTTCATCGGCATCCTCATGATTTGATAAATCTTGCAGAGGGGTAGATGAGAAGCAAGGATGTTCATCCTCTGTGTTTTCAGAAGTGATAGATGACATATGGGACGGATTTTCAGAGGAATATGTGTCCTCTCCGCAATGTAATGACAGACTGACATTCAGTGTGTCCTGTGAATGATCTAAAGTAGAAACATACAGAAATGAGTTTTCACATGGGAAATCAACAGTGGAAGAATCACAAGGTAGGCTAGGATAGAGAAGATGAGGCAGGGATGGAAGGGAGTCATCCTTCACTACGGATTCTTCTTTAGATTCCCACACACACTCATCATGAATGATAGGGAAAGTTGGCTACACAACACCAATTCCGTCAACGACTTTATCCTCATTCACAGCAAGTGTGGAGTCTGAGCGGAAGAACACAAGACGGTACAGTCCAGAGGATCAGCAAAATACTTGGACAAAGGTTAAGGTAACAAGTCCTCAAGACAAACAACAGGATTGCAAGCCAAATCTGCGTAGATATCAAGAGCAAGAGGCGTAGGAGGATGTGACAGTTCAAATGATGTGTGTGGATGTTCTCCCACATCTACGGTGGTGGAGTTGTTTGATGAGGGGAAGGCAGACAATCACTTGTGACAACAACTGTGTCCAATTGTGATTGTGCAGCTCCATCATCGAAGTATACTGAGCAGGGTTCGAATGATTATGAGAATTGCGGATTTTCAGATATGTAAAGAAGATACTTAAATATTCCATCAAGAAATTCCAGATCAATTTCATCTTCAGGAAATCTCCATGAAAGATTACAAAAGTGTGTTTGAAACTATTCAATGGATTCATTAGGTGCTTTTTGTAATTTCAGAATTTCTTTGTTGAGTGCCTTATGGTTAAAATGATTGAAAGCACGGTCTATCTCTATGACCAGATGAGGGAGAGATTGAATAGAATTTTTGGGCAGAGTGGCACACCAATGCAGTGGGTGCCCTCGAAGCATGTATGCAAACAGCGCGTAAGTTATGCAACCTTCAAATATTTGATGCCTTTCACATGAGCCTACAATGCCAACCGCGTGTCTAACTAAGGCTACTCGACCTCGACCATCGTATGTTTTACTTGACAAGTTATTCTAGAACTCTTCCGATATTTCAAAGTCGTTTCCATAAGACATACACTCCAGAAGGGAAATTATGTGTTTAGTCATGATAAGTATGCAGAGATTCAAAAGAGATTGTGAGGACTCATCTTGTCATCTCGCCCTCCTTCTTGTTGGGTGTGGAGCATGATTATTTAGAGGTCTTTGTTTCAGTCGGATGTATACCCCAGGAAGTTTGTACACCCCTCCACGTGGGGGGGTGCGGGGGGGATTTCCCCCCCCCGCTAGGGTTCGAGGGGGCCGATCCCCCCCGGTTGGGGGGTAGGGCGTAGTGCCCCCGAATCTAAAAACAGATGTAAAATTGCCTTGCAAAAGTATAGTAATTTCTAGTAAATCTGGGTCGTTAATTAGGCGGATGATCTGATGGTAGAAGTTATTTTTAGTTTAGGGTTCTTTTCCCTAGAAGGCAACCCCTCTCTTTGTATGAGGGCATTGTATTGAGGCTGTGTAATAGATGTGTATTCTCCGTGCGAGAAACATAGAGGCGAGACTGTGAGAGAAAACAAAGGATATTACAGCGGATCTTCTGTAGGTTGTGTCTCTTCATTTTGCTGGATAATAAAAAGGAAGGACTGGCTGTTTGGGGTGGATGTAGCCCAAACTGGGTGAACCACGTATATCTGTGTCTCTCTGGCTTTATGTGTTTGTGTTTTTCCGCATATTATTTGTCTTGCATTTCTTTGTCATATATAATATTTTTCTAACACTTCTAGTGCCAGAAATGTTGAGGGTGCTAGACCCGCTAACATTCAGGGGTTCTCCACGGTCTGAAGTCATTTGGTGTAGGAGTCCCATTCGATACAATGTTCCGGTTGCCATTATCTTAAGGATATTCCTTAGCTCTTGCTTGTAAGCACGCGAGAGTGGTCTGGTTTGTCTTCAAACAATGAGGTTCGCGTGCCTAGTGAGTGCTAGAGTTACTTGTGTTAAGGTTTTTTCACTGCAGAGGGAGAGGGTGGAAGTGAGTCTCTAGTAGAAAGGGAAGAGTTCCAACTCTATCAGAGAAACACAAAACAACAGGAAATGCGTAGCTTCTGGCGGAGTAGTCGACACGGATGCGACAGTCACAAACACACAATGAATCGATAACACGTACAACACCCAACATAATAGTCCACGTGAGTGCCACAGTTGTTATAACAAGTTTATGGGAATGGTTCTGTCTAGTGTTCGGCGAGGTAGCCCACACGAGCAAGACAATGTTAACAACTTATACAACACATTTTCATAAGCATATGTATTATAACAACCGAAATAGTTCAATTGTATTAACACAAGTTAAAGCAACATGCATTACAAGTGTTCAAAGAATAGTCTTACAAACAATTATAATACATGTGTGAAAACGTGTTGGCCTGTTAACATGCTTCTGAATTAAGAGAAAGTTCCAGGACACATCGGTACACCATGCATCAATAACCCCGTAAGCTGGGCGTTGGAGCCACTGCTCGCTCCCAAAAGAAAAGATTACAGACTCTCAAGGCTATGTGGGAGGAGCCAAGGTGAAAAGTATTTTGCATGTACAAATGAGGGTTATTTATAGCAAAGGGTAAAATTGGCCCTTGTGACTGCTCAACTTCCTTCATGACTATTTGACTTACATGACTCTTCAACTTTACATGATTCTTCAGATTTACATGTGGGTCTCTTGGACTTCCACATTACATTACATTGATTACAATAGTAAGGCCCACAATAGTGATGTGGCCAAGATGACTCATGACATGACTCGACATGACAGATTTGGTATTTTCATGCTTGTGGTGGTGTCCATGTCGAGCTGCAGTGTTGCTGAGTGATGAATATGCTCTTGTTGTATCATAGCTTCATCTCCACGTGGCAAGGTGTGTGAAGTCTTTGATGGTCATGGTGTTCGCTTGATGTTTGCACGTGCATGTTCCTCCTTCACTTGTACTTTGACATGCTTCATGTGTTCGTCCGTTCGCGAAAAAATCTCCTTGCATGGATTCCTCATTCATTCGTTTGCGAAATAATCTCCTTGTATGCATTCCTTGTTCGTCTATTCGCAAACAAATATCCTTGAATGTGCTCTCCTTGTTCATCTTGTTCGTCGTCACATCATATCTCATCCATGTACATGTATCTAAAATCATTCATGAAGAGACGACATCAAATCCAGAAATTTCCTAGTCTACCATGATGAATTATCCTTCACTTTCGTATGTATGTGACCGGAAGAGAGGACAAGGCTCTTAAAACTTCACAAGGCAGATTTCAAGCCGGGATGCGGGCTCCGGGTACTACCGGTGAAAATTGCGCAGATTACACTGGGAGACTGAGATGGGCAATCCGGATGACTATGTGCGGGATCTGGCTCGGCTAGAGGGCAGATATGCACAATAATTTGAAGGAAGTAGTGCAGGAAACAAAGGGGTTGGTAGCAAAAACTGTCGAATTTCTTCGGGGAGCTGGCAACGGGATGCAAGAGTCTTGCTTGGAAAAATTGTGCAATTTTTCTAGGGAGTTGGCAGCGGGCTGTGGGAGTTTGCTAGAAAAAAAACTGCGCAATTGCTTGGAGGCTGGCCTGCTGAACATCCTTTTGTAGTTTCTGAGCTGAGTGGGATGCTAGAAAGCTGGGTGACTGCTCATGAAAACTCTGCAGTTTTCTGGGTGAGCAGTAGGCCGACTGACTGGGTGACTGGCTGGAAAAAATGAGCAATTTTTTGAGGGAGACAGTGACGGACACATTATGTCTGTTCGACATATCTGCGTAGATTCTTCAGTCAGTGCAGCAGAAAAGCTTTGCAACTTTTGCACAATTTTTTGGGTGAGTGAGTCTTGGGGTCACTGCCCGGTCAAACTCTCTAGTTGACTAGCTAGAGGCTTGGTTGTTGTGCTTGTGGAAAGCGCAGATTGAAATGGCTTGCTAAGAAACTTCTACGTTGTTCTGGGTGACAGTCAGTTCTGTCGATTCCAGGATTGTGCAATGCAGGCTGCCTGGGAGACAAACTCAAGATCTGTGCAATTATGTGCAGTAGTACATGATCACTAAGGGCCGAAACTGCGCAATGTAGCTCAGCGAAGGTTCGACTGTTGGAGGGTGATCCGATTGTCAAAATTTCAGCAAAATGACTAAGTGTGTGGGCGAGTGAACTTGTGCATACATGACCTTGCGAACACACACTCCACGTGACTCGACGACAAGACACCTCAAACCATAAAGCTAACATATACTTAGTGTGACTGACCGATGGTGCGAGCGACACGCATGACAATTGTGATAGATCGTTGAACGACCGTGACGACGCTTGTGCGATAATGCATACAACATCGTGTGTGAGTGCGATAGATGTGTACATGGCGAACACAACTCAAACACAACCTTCAACATCACCAGAATGAGATCGCAAACATGACATAACAATCACCATGCGGAAGACGACAGTTGTGGTGACCGGCTGGAAAAATTGAGCAATTTTTTGAAGGAGACAGTGATGGACACAATGTGTCTATTCGGCATAGCTGCGCAGATTCTTCAGTCAGTGGAGCAGAAAATCTTTGCAACTTTTGCACAATTTTTTGGGTGAGTGAGTCCTGGGGTCACTGCCTAGTCAAATTCTCCAGTTGACTAGCTAGAGGCTTGGTTGATGTGCTTGCGGGAAGTGCAGATTGAAATGGCTTGCTAAGAAACTTCTACGTTGTTCTGGGTGAAAGTCAGTTTTGTCGATTCCAGGATTGCGCAATGCAGGCTACCTGGGAGACAAACTCAAGATCTACGCAATTATGGGCAGCAGTACATGATCACTAAGGGCCGAAACTGTGCAATGCAGCTCAGCGAAGGTCCGACTGTTGGAGGGTGATCCGATCGTCAGAATTTCAGCAAAATGACTAAGTGTGTGGGCGAGTAAACTTGTGCATACACGACCTTGCGAACACACACTCCACGTGACTCGACGATAAGACACCTCAAACCATAAAGCCAACATATACTTAGTGTGACTGACCAATGGTGTGAACGATAAGCATGACAATTGTGATAGATCGTTGAACGACGGCGACGACGCTTGTGCGACAGTGCATACAACATCGTGTGTGAGTGAGATAGATGTGTACATGGCGAACACAACTCAAACACAACCTTCAACATCACCAGAATGAGATCACAAACATGACATAACAATCACCATCCACCGCGTCTGCGTGGTGAGATGTTTCTCTCGGCGCACCATCAATCGCGTCCGCGTACGGAGACATGTACCATTAAACCCTATTCACACTGTATTAAACTCACCTTTTTGACTCTGGATTCGTCTTTGTTGAAATTCCACAGAAAAAAAGAAAAATTAAAAGCCATGCGCTAAATTAATAATTAATTTATTAGTTTTTCATCGTGCCCATTAATAAAAATAAAGTTATATCCATCAAACAAATTATAAAATTATAATGAGCCAATTATTATCGGGCCTTTTTAATTTGGCGCGCAGAGACGGACCCTCAACTGCGTAAGGGAACCCCCTTTCCACACATATTCTATGTGTGGGGTGAATGCACATTTTGATTTTACATTAACTTTACCCTTTGTATAACGGGAAATAGCTGTCGGCGACAACATGTTTCGAATTTCCATTTCACTTCCACTCCCACCCGTTACCTGGAAAATTGATCGTACTTCCTATAAATTTGCAGCTCTTTTTCGAAATCACTTACTAAATTTATTGCACACTTAACCCATCAAACCAAAGTGAAAATTGAAACCATATTCCAATGCTTTAATTAGTATTGGAATTTTTCTTTTCAAGAATTTTCATCCGTCGAACTAATTTTTAATGGATGTTCTGGTTTTCTTCAGTAAGGGAAAAACGCTGAGATTTGCATTATAAAGTTATCAGTACATATTTTATGAGATCCAATGCAAAACACATCTACTAAATATGTTTTTTAGTCCCAAAAAACAACCTATAATCCAATATATATCCATGTTGCAGATACTAGTGATATATGAAGTAAATCTAAGATATTTAAACATCCATATTTAACACACCGTGAGCAAAATGGATTTCTCCATAAAAATAGAAAAAAACAATCACTGACATGAAAATAGGAAAGTAATAGTATTAAAGAGTTTGTCATTCATTTAACCATATTCGGGAAAAAGGATAAAACCTGCTTCTAATGTAGAGAATCTCAAAGTGCATCTCATCCTGCCCAGCATGTATGCCTATTTTGGACATTTTGTCTACGTTTTGGTTGTACTCCCTTCCAATGTGCTGAATAGAAATGTCCCTGAATGTCCTCCAAAGGAGCATAATCTGTGTGAGCCCTTATAGATGTGGATGTCAGACACACATGATGCCACGTACATGGTTGATAATACATTGTGAATCCCCATATATATGGATGGAGGGAATGCTTAGGAAAGAAGAAAACCAAAGAATCTCCTACAATTCCCTGGTCTCCGCTTTCATATTTGCTTTCATATTTGTTCCATTGCTCGCTGCCCAGTGTACCCAGTATTGCTATTCTAATGAGAGAATGATTCAGAAACCACATCTGCATCTGCCCCCTTGTGTGGCTCCATAAAAAAATGCGGTCGGATAGTTGATCCTAGGACCAGCAGCTGAGAGAGAAGATCGATTAGGTATGAGTGGAGTTGACAAAATTGGAGTTATCCACCCCAGAATCTAGTTAACCACTGGTGCCATGTCCCTCATCGATCCTTCAAAAATAATATGATTCCAACATCTCCAGATTTCCCAAAAGTAAGCTAGGGGTATAACACGCCATTGGGACGGTTTGCGACTCCACCAAGACAAACAAGATGTGATAGAGTCGAAAGGAACCAAAGGGAATTTTAACCGGCCTGATAGCTCCATCCAGATCTGATATGAAATAGGCATTTAAGAAATAAATGAAGGTTGTCTTCCACCTCCTCCCTGCACAACAAATAAGCCAGACAAATAATATGGTTTCGATTGGAATCTTAATTTTCCAAAACTTTATGAACCAGCATACTTCATGAACTAGCATACGTCATTTCTATTGTGATAGCAGTGGCATATGGCTTTGTAGGTGTCAGCAACCAATATATCCCCTCGCTTCATCTCCCCATTCCATCCCATTTGATCTCCATCCTCCCCCTATATATACTAGAGAGGGGCATGTCTCTTCTGATTTGTTCCCATTCAAATGCTTCAATACCCCTAAGGCCCATCTCCCCCGCCTCCTTCCACATTGGGATATTCCTATTCCAAGTTCTAATGGCCCAGATCCAAAAAAAATATCCTGAATTATTTATACAATGAATGAGCCTGTCCGAAACGTGAAATTCCAGTATCACTTCCAATATGCGATCCGAACCAATGAGTATCTCATTGCCAAGTTCAAAATACCAGCATGACCCCCGCAGGAATGAGTGTTTTATTTTGTTCAGGCTGAGCGAAATGGTCGATCCCATTTAAACACCAACTAGCTCCCTGTGTATCTAGATCATGACGAAAACTTAGAAATGGCATCTGGGTGGTGATATCAACTGCTTATCTACTATGCTCGTGTCTCTAGCCTCTAGGAATACCACATTGAGCATCAGGTGAACGAGGTATTGCATGTGCGCCACATGGAAGAATGCCAGTCAAGCTAATCATGTTCTTTGTGTCCCACTTGGATGGCCCACCGCTAATACCATCCACTCGTCCACCAAAGTGATTCTATTCAACCTCCATCATGGCTCTAATATATGCTTCATGGGCCGAAGTTTCCGATACAAAGGGGTCCAAGTAGGCCATGATAAGGCAGGTGATGGGGGTAGGTAATATTTATAGCTTGGTCCGCATAACAATCCGTGGTAGGAAGGTAATGCGATCCTCCAGTAATTACAGCTAATAAATATAGTAGGTCTACAGCTAGAGTAGAAGTCTCGGTCCATGCGATTTAGCCAAATGGATGTTTTGGTTTTATCTTCCTTGTACCTGTCAATAATTACGTTTTGCTCAATCATTTAAATTTTCAAAGTTTTTTTTGTTAATGTATTTAATTTTTTAAAATTTAATAAAAGTTATTTAAATTGTTCTATATTTGTGATTTTTTTGGTATATTTATAAAATAATTTTGTTTAAATTAGGGAACATTTTAGGGGTTAACATTCATAAGTGCGCTAATTTTCCATGTTTTTTCCATAAAAAAAGATTAGCCAACTTCCATTTTTTCTAAAAATGATTTTCCCAAATTTTATGGTTTAAAATTATTCTATCTTGAAAATCCCCAAAATTTTATAGAGACTATATAAACCCATTATAAATTTGAATATTCTTACAAGAATATCGCCAAACATTTTATAGGTTGCATATTAGGGACTATTAAGATTCACCAAGGTTTATAAACTTTTAGAGAACTTTCCATCCCTAAAATTTTCCCTGGTTCAAATTTTTGCAAAGATTTGTTGGAATTGCAAGTTTGAGCTATATAGTGTATACACTTTAACTACTCCAAGAACTTTCCAAAGCTTTAAATCCATTTATACATTCCAACATTAAATCCATTTATACATTCAAAACTACAAATTAAACATTAAAAAATAAAAGGGGCATTGAATCCATTTATGCATTCAAAAACACAATTTAAACAACAAAAAATTACAATGTCATAAAAAACTTATTGTATGCAAGTTAGAAAGACAAAAACATAGAACAAATAGACTAAATATTACAAATGGTTTCCATATTATAGATTATGCCCTTCATAATAACTAAAATGAAGACGATTACATTCGTACATAATAGATAAGGCTCATAACTAAAATGAAAATGACTACATACATACATGGCACATACAGTTTGACAAAGGGCATAGCTAAAATGAAGATGACCGCATTGTAACTCTTTAAAAGTGGGGATAAACACATCCCCTCTAATTATAAGACCATATGATTAACCCATTTTAGCCAAGGGATTATTTCGAAAAAGAGGATTAGGCTATGGCTAGAAAGTCATGATAAAAGAGGTAAAGGCCAAGATGGATTTAGGAGATATCAATCAACTACGAATCACCTTGTTACTCTTGAGATTATTGTGGAGGAGTGTTGATATAATAAAATTGATCACTTATGTTGTTTCATTGACTTTAGAAAAGATTTTGACACTATTCCCATGACAAACCTATGAAAGAGGCTCAAAGAGATAATGGTTCTTCTTGAGTTGAGGGGTTATATGAGAACATTATTGCTAATCTCAGGACCATTGGGGGTTCGTTAAAAGAAATTAATTGTAATATCAGAGTCGAGCAAGGGTGTCGCTTGTCCCCTACCCTTTTTGGCAAACACGTTATTAAAGCTAGAAGAGTGTTTGGAAGATACAGGTTGTGGTAGCCCCACACGCATTAGTATATAATCATAATTCTTTTCCTTTATGCTAATGATATTTTTCTTTTGGAAAGGAAACATTATGATCTTGACAAACAACTAAGAATCCTCCAATATTTTGTTCCAATAAAGGTGTGACTATTAATATTGACAAAACAAAAGTCATGATAATAAAATCCAAAAGATCACATATAATATGGCAAATGAAAATGTGGTATAAGTTCATATAAATATCTTGGAATTGATATCCATCACAAGCTCAACTAGAATTATAGAATTCAGAAAAGGATAAATGGAGGATGGAAAGCTTATTATGAAATTGAAAACTATTGTGAGTCAACAAATTTTGAGATATGTGATAAAGAGAAACTCTTCTTTGAGACTCTTGTCACTCTTGTTATATTATATGGATGTGAGCTTTGGGGATATAGTAAATCCAGTGAGTTGTGGAGGAAGATAGAACAAATTCAAAAGTAGTTTATAACCAACAAGATAAAGATCAAAACAAATACACCCTATCCTATTCTTCCGATCAAAGCAATAATTTCCCATATTTAAAGCACAACTATGATCTAGGTATCTTATGTATAAGAAGAGGTTAAAGAACATGGAAGACAAGAAGTTTCCTAAAATTGCTTCTAACTCTAGCCAAAAACACCACCTTTGCCTCAAGTGGGGATGGAATAAGGATTCACTGGCTAGAAAATTTGGGGATAAAGGAGGAAATCATTTTACAGAATAAGGATACAATTAAAAATAATATACAACAAATTTTAAGGAGAAATTGTGGGGTGATAAAGAGTTATATGGAAAAATAAAACTACGATATTATAATGATGTGATCAACCCAAATCTTGAAAATCTAAAATATCTCTATGTCTTGGCTAGTGTAAAGAAGAAACTAAGCATTGCTAAAATAAGAGAAAATTATCATGAGCTCCATCATGAAATTGGGCACTAGTCAATTTTGAAAACACAATGGGTTGAAAGGGTTTGTCACTTTGCGACATTAGGAGTGTTGAAGATGGAAATCATTTCTCTTAGATTTTTCAACTTATACTCACATTAGTTCAAAATTCCAAAATATTTGTCACACCACCAACCTTCTTGACCTTCTAACTCAACAAAACCTATGGTGATGTTGGAACACTTTTTCTAATGTTTTTTGAGCATTGAAATAAAATTCTAAAGGATTTTAAGTAATATCTTACTTTCTAGGTCCAATAGACAATTTTGTCTTAGTGGGCATTATTAATCATATATGTATGTATATATATATATATATATATATATATATATATATATATATATATATATATATATATATATATATATATATATATATATATATATAGATATGGAAATATTAACGCAATGATTAATTCAAAAAAGGGTGCGATTGTATCTCTCATGTGAGAATTAAAGTTGATATAATAAAATTAATTTACATAGTAATATAATATTATGAATTAGATCCCAACATGTAATTGAATATCTAACCTAGTCCATTACTAACCTTAACTCTAGTTTTTCCTAGTCATTTCCTCTCAAGCCCTTCCAATCATTGATCTAGATTCAAGAGTGGGCAATTCCCCCCAACCCCTCTTCTTAATGTCAACAAAGTTGCTTTCCAAACTTACTTGATTTCCTTGTGGAAATCCACTCATAAGTCACAACCTTTTATACTTCAAATCAATAAAATCCTTTAAGTAAAGCTTCCCACTACTTCTTCTCATCATATGGCATTGTCTTCGATTGACAAAAGTCTCATTCAATGGTTCACTAGTCTTTCGCTCTCCCTAAGAATAATGGATAACAAAATTTCAAGAAAAAATGATGCCCATGATCAAAAGAATTCTCACATATTACTTATGTGGACAACAATTCTACGCCTTTTTTATTGAAAAGGTAGAATATTGAGATCTCATATTTCAAGATGTATTGTCTTTTATGGGAACATGGGTAACAGACATACTACAAAATTTGATCCAAAATTGTATGTGCCCTCAATTATTTTAGTATCGTTTAAATTGTATTGTTTTCCTTTACACTTTTAAAATAAATATCCATTGTGTGTCATTGGAAATTATTTAGGGAAATATATAAATAAATCTAAGCCAAAAGCTAGTATGTTTGCATGTGCAAGAATTTATTTTTGGAAAATAGAGTATTGTTGTAGCAGTTGTAACACCCTCCAAAATTTTGGCCTACACTAAAATTTTGGAGCCTACTTTGGATCATGTGATCGATATTTCCTTATTCACTTATTGGTAAGCTGATCATTTCAAGCTCTCTTCTTCAATATCAAGAGTCGTTCATGCTTCTATCTTTATATAGCAAGTGCCATCTTCGGGCATGGGAGTTATCGCTTGTCATGCAAAGGGAAGTTTTGGTTTGCATAAAGGGGAAATATTTCTGAAAATGAGTTTTTCCCATGATGTAGACATGTTTCACACTCATTTCCAAAGTTTCATACATTATTACACAAGTGTCATCATTATCCTCACAAAGCCTATCGTTGGAGCCGCACTTGTCGTAAGATGCCACAAAGGTTGTTGCATTAAGAGAAGTATGTTTTCATATTTTCTGGACTATGTTATATCACTAAGTTTCCAAATGTGTTGTCACATTCAAGTTCTATCACTGTTCACATCAGTTCCATTGATCCCACACTTAGCCAAATTCTAAAGAATTCCTAGCAACCTAGCCTCATTGAACCTTCCTAAACTACGCACTTCACATATACAACCCTCAAGCTTTTTCCTTGCCTACTGAACTGCGAAATGTGCAGAAAGCCCAACATCCTTTATCCAAAACTGCGTGGAGGCTACCTCTAGTGACCTTCCCTCAGCCGGATCTCACCACCCTCAAGAACTGCGCAGATTTTTCCCCCAAGCCTCTCTACTGCCCAATCCCCCTTTGCCTCTGAAAACTACACAGATTTGTCCTCGAGGGCCTCATCCCGTAGAAGCCACTGCTTGCTTGAACTGTGCAATTTTTTCCTTCAGTGGGCACTGAGCAGTCTTATCCCTCAGTCCAGCCCAATCACTAATCATTCTCCCCCCTGACCTTATACCAGTTCCAACCCAGTTAGTGTATTATCATGCAACATCTTTGACTAGGGGTTTATCAGACTTATGTCATCTTGTCACGAGTGGATTACAGATACATGAATTCTACCAGCCTATGGAAATATGGTTAAGAAGGATATGAAGAAGGAGAACATGTTAGATGATACTTAAGGAGCTGAGGAGAAAAGATAATTATTAGATAAGAATACCAAGGAACCCAGGGTATGGTAGAAGAACTAGACCGAATGACGAATCCATCTGATTCACAACCTTTTGGAGGGTAGATATGAAAAACAAAGCACCTCTTTCACGAAGTTAAAATACACCTCTTAGCGTAGGATGAATGGCAACTTATCATTTTGTCATATCATTATGTCTTCAATGACATGTATGGTTGCAAACACTCAAATTCATTCCATGTGTTTCCTCAAAGTGTTTTGGTCCCTTTCACTTGTTAGATCAATTGTCGTCTTTGGAATGTTTGACTATTATGTCATGTTTGCGAGTCTTTTCTAGCGGTTTCAAATGTCAATATCTATGTATATGATTTGTCTTAATCATGTAAACATTCATCACACTCATGCACAAAGTCTTGAACACTATCGCACAAGTGTCGTCATGACTATCCTAAAGTCTATCTCAACTGTCGCACTTTTCGCTTCTTGTTATGAGACAATCACATAGAGGGAAATGATTTCTTTTTGCTCCAGTGGTCTATGTTGTCGTGTCGTCGAATTATGCTAAGTGTGTAATCACAAGTTCAAGTTCATCACAAGTCTATCTTCCTCCCACGCTTAGCCATTTTTTTGAAAATCTTCCTGACCAAGAAACTCAGCTACACCGGACCCTAAATGAATTGCGCAATCTCATCCCTCATTGTTGTGACCTTTCTTCCTGAAACTACGTAGTGCACTTCTACTGTCCTCTAGGGTAGTTGCACTACGCAATTCCAGAGCTCAACAACCTTCCTTGATCCTCAAAATCTCGTAATAGTTCCTCCCAGTCTGATTTGAACTGCACACTTTGCACTGTCAGTCCTTAATCTTCTCCCATTTCCTACTGGAACCCCGTAATGTGAAAAGAAACCAGCCTCCCTTAGCCTCCATAATTGCGCAAAGGTGTCTCATAGTGTCGTGCCTCATCCGGAGTTCACTGCCCTCAAGAACTGTGCATATTTTTCCTCTAGGCCTCTCTACTGCCCAAGCCTCCTTTCCTTTGAAAACTGTGTAGAATTGACCCCTAATGGCCTCATCCTACATCAATCACTATTGGATTCTACGCAATTCTGACTCCTATTGGGCATTGCACAATTTTTCTCCCCAGTGGGGACTGTGCTGAAAAGTTCCTCAAGCAAGCCTAAGTTGCGCTCTACGCAGTCTCAGTGATCAAGCCCTCTCCCTGTCACTTGGAGCTGTGCAATGCGCTGTTACTGGGCCCTCTCTCCCAACCTGTCACTTGTCTCAGACTCAGTTCATGGATAATACTACATCATCTTAGACTAGGGAGTTTTCAGATTGATGTCATCCCGTCATGAGTGAATTACAGGAACATGTATACTATCAAGGCACAACAAGATGATGAAGGAGAAGAAGGAGGGAGGCATTCCTAGAGACCCACTTGTAAGCAAATTGACAAGAGAACCTACCAAGTGCAAGTGAAGGAACACAAGTGTAACCACTTGGCAAGATTGAAGATCATTGTAGACCCCACATTATCAAGCTATGTAGAGGAGAAAATAAAGCATATTTAAGAACACATCTATCACTCAACAACAACAACGTCTTGAAATTTCCACATCAACAAGCCAGTCCATGTCAGCAGTGTCATGTGAAGTCGTGTAATGAGTTTTCATATGCCTCATCACTACTTTGGGCGATGTATATTTTGGATCAAATGTGTTGTAAAGTGAAAGTCCAATGGACACATGAGAATATGAAGAGTCATGTAAGTTGAAAATTCATAGGAAGTTGAACAATCCTAAGGGTAGTAAAAAATTCACAAGGGGAAGCATCACCCTTTGTTATATATACCCCCTAATTGTATGAGCAAGGGACTTTCACCTTGGCTCCTCCCACAAAGAATTACAGAGACCAACTAGTTCTTTGAGGAGCAAGGAGTAGCTCTAATGTCCCACTGGGCTAGTGATGTAAAATGTAAATATGTGTCTTAGAACTTTTGCTTAGTAACAGAAGCCTTTCAAGGCCAACACATTATTCATGCATGAATTATGAATGTTTGTAAGACTATTCTGTGGACATATGTATTTCTTGTTTTCTTTCACATGTGCTAAGATAGTTGAACTATTTCGGTTATTTTAGTTCTTATCTTGTTGAGAATGTGCTATAATGGTTTTTTATTTGTCCCATCCCTATGGACTATTCCACAGGATACTAGACAAACCTTTCCTCACTTATTCATTATAATTATCGTCACGTCCGTTGTCGATTATTCTGTTGGATGTTAGATAGTTCCTTTTGGTTCATGTGTGTCTCTTCCTGGGTGGTACTATTACCTCTCATTTAGAGGCTCACTTTTCTCCCCCCTTTTTAGTAAGAGAACCTAGACATAGTTGCACTGCACACTCACCAGGGACACTCACCTTGCTTTTCGAAGATACCATTGCATCACTCTCCTATGCTGACAACTAGAGCTAAGACAGATCTTTGAGGATTTGGAAATCAGTCCTTTATACCGGATGGGACTCCTACAACAAACAATGTGAGGTATGATTGGGACTTCATATCAGGGAGATCCCCTTTGTTGACAAATTTCTAGCACAGTCAACAAAATAGTGTTAGAAGGAGGGCCATATGACAACCTATGCCCATTGAGTCTGGTTTGAATCTCTTATTTAAAATGGCTCTTCCCCAAATCATAATCTTGAGATGTTTTTCTAAAGAGCTTAATTTTACCATCCCTGCAGAAGTTATTCATAACTTGTCCGAGTTTAAGTTCGATGGTGAGGGTTAATCAACTTTTTCGAACATTTGTTTCAAGTTTTCCATCTTTGTATTTCTCATATAATATGTTCCAAACATGTCATGGCTATATTACTCACCCTAACATTCGAAGGTCGTGTTAGTCAATGGTGTCATACATTACCCATTGCTTCTATCCATTCATTCAACCAGCTTGCTAGGAAGCTTCACAAACCATTCGATAAGTATAATTGCTAAGATGTTTGTGGAAGAATCAATCGTTTAAGAATGGAGCCTGTTGAATCAGTTGAGGATTTTTCTTATTGATTCCTTCACCTCTGTTGTGAAATTCCTGAAAACATTTGAATTGGTATTTCTTGAAACAAGAGTTTGTACACTTGGTTCATGTCTCTTCATACGTTGAGCCTGAACCTCCTGATTTTCCTTCTTCTCTAACTCTTGTGAATCATGAGGCACCTCAAATTTCATAGGAGGAGCTTAGTAACCCTTTTGTTCTTTGTCCTCCTCCTTTTCTGGTCTCGATGAGGGTGCCTCCTAATGTTGATTGTAAAATTGGGAAATCTGTTAATCAAATCTCCAGTCCATCTTCTCATTCTTCTTCCACTTCAGTGGCGGAAATTACATAATGGCTCATGAAGTCTATATTGAAGACTCACTCCTCCATTCTGCAATATGTTGTCACCATTCACAACTCTAGTCACAAAAGCTAATCCAGATTTTTTTGCCCTCTATCATCTACATATTCTGACTCTGTGTACCATGAACCGCTTGACCAATCTGCTCCATCAACTGGTTCTTCACATTCTTTTGATTCTCAAGCTGCTGGCTCAAATTGCAATCAGGTACAAGGAAGTCATAGTACACGGGTAGAGGAGAAGGAAGGTGAAGATGATTATAATCTTTCCTCTATGTTTTAGAATCTCCCATGTCAAAATAATGAGTCCCCATTCTTGAATGATTCTCAATCTGCTAATCTCGACAAAAAATCCAATACGATTATTTCTTTCAATCAACCCCCAACCTTGGGTAGTGATCATTCTAATGATGATAAATCTATTTCCTTATGTCGTGATGAATGCCCAAGCCCACCATATGATATTTTGGTTTCTCATGAAGATTTTAATTTATATCTAGAATCTGGTTCGGTCAAAGAAGATGTCCATATATAAACTTCCTCTTCACCTCACTATCCCTTGTGTCTTATCGTTCAAAATGCATCTAATTGTGACAAAGATACTCCGCACTCTCTAGTTTCTTCATCCAATGAGTTATCCCCTTGATTGATGCAAGGTAGTGAGGTTGTCCATGATGAAATTGCAAACAATCAAATCATAGAGTACCCTTCCCATTCCCCGTCATCTCTTATCCCGCATGAAGAAAACTCTTCAAATCATCTTGCTCATGAGATCTCACCAATTCATTTATCTTTGAATTTGCAGTTAGAAGAGCCTCTCCAGTTGAACAATCTAGTTGTTGAAATTGAAAAATATGAGAAAAATCTATGACAAAGATGGCTTCTATCCAATGAGAAATGGTCTTACTGAAACCAATAATAACAACTATCCTCAAGCCATGCATGATCTAGTTCAAGCTTCAAAATATGATTCTACAATCCTGGGAAGTTCCAGGACTTGCCAGGGAGTTGAGGCACTTCAATTTCCATTGATGGTTATGTTAGGATCTCGCAACTATGGTAAGCCCCCCGGACTAAATCAAATCTGGTTTCTCTCACACAATCTGTCAATCTGGATGGTTTCACTCAATATGAATTCCCATGTGAAAAATGTTTGGTATTCCAGGTGTGATGTTTCAAATTTTCAAGATTTTACTTATGATCAAATTCAAGAATCTATTGCAGTTCATTCGTCTTCATGCAAATCTATCACATCAAACTCAGGTTGGGAATGTGCATCTCTCATAGAGTCATGGATTTGTGAAGTTGATTATCTCAAGGACTATCTTTGCCCGAAGGAATCATACTTATCTAATTTATCGCTTAATGGTTAGTGTTAGGTCCCTATAATACTATTGATTCCCCCATTACTATTTTCATTGTAGCCCTTATTGTTATTATTGTGCCCCATAGAAGCCCACTATTGTTTTTGTTGTTCCCTTATATTATTATTGTTATGTCAACTTTGATTATACTGTGACCCCTTAGACTCCTATATATAGAAAGGAGGTTTTGTCATTTGCATCATCCAAGAATTGTTCATTCGTGTAATGTAAAGGAGGTTTCCCCCTCGAAGAGGTTGATTTTGAAGTCGTTGATCTATCTTTTCTATCTTTTTGTGAGCTAGTTTCATAACATTTGCTATCAGAGGTTTGGATTCTAGGGTTTCGCTGCTCCAAACCAGGTCATCGTGGCATTTTCGCTATAAATGTTTTCTGCAACATTTTAGAAGCTAAAAAAAACCATTTAAGCTTAAATCTCAATGATCCTCGTGTCCAAATTTCAGATCTTGTCTCGCTATATTTTTGGAGATACGATCCAAGGAAGTTAGGGATTTTGCAGGCTCCCGAATTACATTCCAAACAAATGAGCTTGGGAAAATCATCATAACTTTCTCTTTGAGTATCAGATTCAAATTTCATAAGACGTTATAGAAAGAGGATGGACTGTAGTTTTCTGTGCATTATTTTCATGTCTGAAGGTTGAAACAATGACATGTGGTACTGCATACAAGTTCGCTTTACTGAAAAAGTGTATAATCAGGTCATCTTGGGAGATTGGGCATAACGCTTTCTTGGAGAATCCAATTTTGATTAGACTAGGAGGGATACCACATTTCGTAATTTCAGACCTTGGAGATCCGAAATTTCAGAGATAAATCAGATTCAATATCGAGCTCCTACAGAGCGAAAAAAGGTGTGTAGGTTTTTTAAAATTTTGCATAAGTTTGGTCTTAAAAATTAGTTTGAAGGAATTCAAAGGGCATAGTGAAGAATAATTATCATTAATTGATGCCTCGAAGAAATAAAATGGAAACACATAGTAAGAAAACTGAAATCTCTTGCATGGCTCATGAAGAAGAGGAAGAAATGCAGCATGATATATCAAAATTACGAGACCAAGTGCAACAAATTTCACTCTCACAAAAAATAATAGAAGGTAAGATGGATGGTTTAAAGAAAGGCGTGGAAGATAAGATGGACGGTTTAAATAAAGGCATGGAAGATAAGATGGATGGTTTAAAGAAAGGCGTGGAAGCTAAGATGGATGGTATGAAAGACAACATTGAATATTGGAAGAAGGACATGGAAGGTTGGAAGGAAGGTTTGAAAAATTTGCTACAAGAAAGACTTCCTAATGGAAAAAAGGTAGTAGAGAAAACTCAAAATGAGAAAAAAATAAATGTTAATCATGAGTCAAAGAATGAAAACATTGAAGATTTGAAGAAAGATGTGGAAGGTTTGAAGGAAGGTTTGACAAAGTTTGATCCAAAATGGATCCTAAAAACCCTCTAAGTCTTCTAAGGTCAAAAACTATCACAAAGGATGAGCTTTGAGAAATGGCAGATTACACTATCGGGCCTAAAAAACATGAAGAAATAGTGAAATAACAGAGCTATCGGAAGCTTGAACAACAATGCACAGGAGTCGTCAGATCTGACTGATCAATGGTCTAGATCCAATCGGCATATCACAATCGAAGATAGCAAGCGGAGGCTATCGAAGGCTACTGTTAGCACTCCAGGAAACTCTCCTAGGTTGCAGCTCGGAGATGCCTGGTAACATATAATCTTCAATATTGTTCTCAGAACTATTGGAATGGATGATGGTTTGGATCAAGTTAGATAACCATTTCAGCTCTGTTTTCACTCAATGCATGCATGAACGCTCTCACCAATACAAGGCTTTAGACCACTATTGCTCAATAAGTTATAAATTCAATGGATAGATGGAGAATATTGACTATACTAGTGGATTGCATACATAAACATACATCAATGGCTAGCTACAGGTAGCAAAAGAGAATATTGACTGTACTGGCAGATGCATATATGACCACATATGGATGGCTAGCTACAGGCAGCAAGGAAGCTTGCAAACCTAATATATCAAAGAAAAGATAAGATGACAGTTATCTGGCCTTAGACACAAAGAAAACATGAAAAAATTGTTCAAGTGAAAGCCTAGAACAACAAAGAGAATGGACATTGAACATATAATGGCAAAAGAAGCTTATATTGCTAGAATGAATATGAGAAGTTTGAATGAACAGAGGAGGAATAATCTCCAAAAGTTGAACCTATCATCCTCAAAGCTCCAGCTCATGAAATAAGAGGCCTTGACAAGTCTCCTTCTCCTTTCAATTTTCAATCAGAAATTCAGAAGCTAAGAATACCTATGCCTCTAATTGAACCAGTGAAGAATGAGTCCTTCAAGAAATCTATCCTTGAGGCTCTTGAGCCTAATGCCATCCAAGCCTCCATTGACTATGTAAATCTACAAAATGACCAACCAGTTGTTATTCTCAGCCCAATGATTGAAAATTATGAAGACATCTCCCCATCATTCTATGTTTCTCTGTCTATTCATGATGAAATCCTTCATAATTTCCTTCTGGACACTGGAGCCAACCATAATTCAATGCCCAAGGCTATCATGGATAAGCTCAGTCTTGACATTACCAAGCCTTATCAGTTGGCCTCTATGCAGCTTAAAAAACCAGTTTGCCAGATCACAGAGGAAGGAGGTCCACATATTTGGGACATGTTCTCTGATGGGACTTGCTCTAAGGAAGCTGCAGGAACAGGTGAAGTCCTTTTGTCCCCCACACAAGAATGCATTGATTCATCTTTTATATTAACTTTTTAGGTCACAAATGACACAACAGAGTATAACGCAGACCTTATTATTAAGCAAGTGTACAAAACCTTCCAAGCAAAACATCCAAGGCTGAATGCATACAGACATGAGGCGAAATATAGATCATCTTTGCCTGATAATATCAAGTGCTATAAATTTTTTGAAGTAGGTGATCAAATCAATAGGCTTTTGTATGTCTTTGATGAATTGGATGATATACACATTGACCAAGAGAAAGAATCCTTTCATAGAAAGGTAAAAAGGGTCAAGTTTCAGTTTGGTGACTATTTTCTCAAAAGGAATGCATCAAAGGAAGGAGGAGATGTTTTTGATGGCCCATTCAATGGGCTATTCTTTGAACTTTATTTCGTTTAAGGCTTTCAAGCCTTGGTATTGTAAATATGTTGTTTTCAAGTTTTTATTTCATGTTAAATAGACTCCATGCCCAATGCAACACTAGAAAGAAGATTTAATTTTTGTTTTACAGGAAAGGCATTGATCTGAGATCCTTGAAATCTCACAGAGAGGATTTCATCTCCAGAAGGAGCCAATGTTAGCTTTGCTGACAAAAGGCCTAAAAATGGATCCATGTAGGCTCCTAGAGTCCCTAAAGTTGCTTGAAATCATGCCAATGGATCCATTAGTGCTCTTGAAATCTTCAATTTTCGCTCAAAGATCATCCAATGATCAAAATCAGCGCAAGAGGAAAGCCCTTGGAAGGCCAGAACTACACTATTGGAAGGCAAAAATGCTTGAAAAACCATGAAAAACCCATTATCGTAGGCTTACAATGGGAATGCATAGCTACCATTAGATCTGGACGATCAACGACCCAGATCTAAGCGGCAAATCGCAGTCGGCAGTTGCAATCGGCGGTCGCGGGCAGTGGAAATCGGCATTGGACACCATCGATCAGCGATCGCAGATGATCGCTATCGGTGGGTCACATCTGCGGAAGTATTGGTAGAGGTATTGTGGAATGAGCGATAACGATTTTCGATTCAATGTGGACCATCGATCGCGCGCGCAGATTGATGGCCCACATCGCATCGATGGATCGCTATCGGTGGAAGCCAAAGGGGCGGGGCCTTTACATATACATAGGTGCGACCTGATGGCCGGAATTGACAGAATTATATGCGACAGTTGATAAATTTTGAAGTCTACGTGAAGGCCTATTTTTAATGTATTTAAATATATTTCGCATATTTTCGTATTTCAAAGTAATACAAAGGGAACCAAGGAGTGGCGTTGATGCGATAAGGCCCAGACCCGAAAGGGTCCGGGAAGGGAAATATATAAAGTTTGAAGTCCGGAGGGAGCCATTTTTTAATATATTTCCCGTGTTTTTTACGTATTTCCAAATACAAAGGAAACACGGGACCCGGCCACTTGCGACTTACAACAGCGACCCTAAGGGTGGACCCAATAGATAATTAAACCATTTTTGAGGAATTTTAAAGTCCGAAATACACGGAGATGGCGAGATTTATCAATGATTGCAGTGTTTTCTGTGTAAAAACAGAAAACAGTCATTGGGGCCATTTAAAGGGATTATAAAGGCCCGAAGACCCATTCCACCATATAACAGAGCCCGGGAGAGAGTTTGCCGGGATACAGGGGTTAGAAAGGGAAAGAGAGGGGCCACAACACGCTGCTCGCCCAAAATAGAAACATCATGGGCATCAACAACACAGCTCAGCCAAAGACAACAGAGATCATGGAGCAGACAACGCAGCTGTCCAAAACAAATAGAAATATCAAAGGCCACAATGCAGCTCATCAAAACAAGCATCATGGGGCATTTCTAACACGAGAGAGCTCCCAGACAGCACAGAAAATCACCCAAAATATCTGAAAGCGGTTACTCTGCTGTCAGAAGTAGAAAAATCCGATCCCATGCTTTCCTAGAGGGCATCAAATAATTTAACAATACAGATCAGATAGATTAAGACTCCGAGCCTCTTAGAGCTCAGGAGCATTGTAAACATGTTATAAATAGCTATTAGTAAGATGTAATAGAGGTTCAACTTTTGGGGACTATTCCTCCTCTGTTCATTCAAGTTTATGATATTCATTCTAGCAATATAAGCTTCTTTTGTCATTATATGTTCAATGTCCATTCTCTTTGCTATTCTAGGCTTGCACTTGAACAGTTTGTTCATGTTTTCTTTGTGTCTAAGGCCAGATAACTGTCATCTTATCTCTACTTTGATATATTAGATTTGCAAGCTTCCTTGCTGCCTATAGCTAGCCATCCATATGTGGTCATATATGCTTCTGCCAGTACAGTCAGTATTCTCGTTTGCTACATGTAGCTAGCATTGAGAGGTGTACTTCAAAACATGTTCTTTACTTACCATACTTACCCTCAAGATGTCCATGCATTCTACGGAGTTTGAATGCGGTCCTGATCTTTTCCATTACTCGGTTCCTTTGTCCTTCTCCTCAACTCCTTGGGAGAGATTTCAGCATGTCACATTTTCCTGTAGTCACTGAGAGGTAGACTTGCATAATTTCAACAGACAATGACTACTGCCGGAATGAGGCCCTAGGAGGCCCATCTGTGCAGTTTCTGCATGCAAGACAGACAAGACAACTTGGACAACATTGTGCAGTTTTTAGGCTCAGGGAACTGCTATGGGACAAGGGTCATAGGAAGACACCTCTGTGCAATTTTTGAGTGTAGTGCAGCTGTACTGCTCTACACATTTCTAGAGAGCAGTGTTGGTTGGGGCCTCTACGGGCTACAGGGTTTCAGCTGGCAAAGAAGGCTGGTGTCTCTGTGCACTGCGAGGTTTCAACAAGCAAGGGAGTAAGCTTGATGGTTGCAGAAGCAAAGCGCACATTTTCGGGAAGAGGCTAGTTTTCTTGGAAAAATGGCTAAGTGTGATATCAGTGAAACATATGTAAACATTGATAGGACTTGATTGTGATCGCACACGGACACTTAGTGACACAACGTAGACCATCCACAATGCATAAGACATGTTTTTCTTGATGCAAAAACCTTCGTGACAAAAGTGCGTGAGGTGAGTGTGAAACATGTCTATGTGATGACAACCACTCATACACACATAATTCCCTTGAAGCAAGACAACATTCCCTTTGCACGACAAACAACAACCCCTATGCCCAAAGATGGCTCATGCTGCATAAAGATGAGAATGCAGACAACCCTTAAGATCAAGGAGGGGAGCTTGAAATCATCATCTTACCAACAAGTGACCAAGGGTGATCAATCACAGGATCCAAGGTAGGCTCCAAAATTTTCATGTGAGCCAAAATTTTGGAGGGTGTTGTAGCCGCTACAACACTTGGCGACACACTAGTAGGACTCCAACTCTCTGAATGGACCTTGTTTCGTGAAAATCAAGTCTAACCCTTCCGGAAGTATTGTTCGATTCTTTGATCATCGTGGTTTCCACACTAGCTTGATTGAAAGATGTAGCACCTGTCATGCTCTTGATCGGTCAACACACATTCCAAACCAAGTCAACCCAGTTGTTTCAATTGGGGATGAGGGGTATATTAGTGCACAAGTAATATAACTGTCATAGTTTAAGTTTCATCTTTGGTGTTGTTCCGCTACCAGCAGGCCTAGATAGTACCTTACTGGAGTCACGCAAGAAAACAAGCATCGCTCCACTTCCAACGAGCCTAGTTAGTACCCTAGAGGAGTTACTTGCATCACCTCTCTATGAAGGAATCCTTTCTCTTCTTTTGCCTTATTCATTTTTCATTTTTTTTTTCGAGAACTATGCATAGGCACTTATTTATTTCAGAGGTCAATGAGGTATCCCAACTTATTGAGAGCAGAAGAGGTTGTACCTTCATAGAAGTATGTTATGTATACCTCTGACATACTTGTTAAGGTTTTCCCCCTCACTTTACTCTACTTGACTGAGCTAACAAGGGTTAACCCAAAACAACCAACTAGAGTAGGTGGTGATAGTTAGAGTGCAAGAATTGTGGTTTCATTAAGACTCACTCTGAACAGAACGTATTTTCCATCAAGGCATCATCGACTGAAGACAACAAGCTCTTCATAAAAAGAGATGACACCAGATAACCAAGTGTTGAGAGTTGTACAAGTCCTCGTAGATTTTCCCAGCTTGTTGCAAGAGCCAAACATAGTTTCATGTGAGGCTAACCTACGGGTACAAGCAAGCAAAGAAAGAGAAAATAAAAAAGGAGAAGTAAAGCGAAAGAAAAACAGGTAAGAGAATCAAGAAAGTAAGCAAACCAAACCGAGTAAGCAAGCGCAAAAACATGTGAACAAAAAAACAAAAGCAAAGCAAGAAACAAAGACTACTCCTACTCCTACGCTAACCAGTGCATGGGCCTACTCACGGGAAGTGATATTTCCAATGCAGCCACTGGCGCATTGGATGCCCCATGTTGGTGAAGGCATGGTTCACGAGAAGCACAGTCAAGCGAACCAAAAAACATAAAAGATACAACAATGAAGACCAACACGCTCCGAGTTTTAAAACATCCACATAAAAGAAAAGAGTGAATACACAAGACTGACATTCTGCGGACTTAACATGGTGTTGTGACACACTGCGTGTAGATGATAAACTTGCAAACTCTTTGTACTGTGACATACGAGCGAACATGAGAAAGACCAACAACTTATGCTTTGCAAGCGCGCTCGTTTTGTAAGATTCCTCCAAAGCTTGAGTGATGGGATCATGTGATTCGAGTGGAGGAAGTGAAATCTGGGTTTGGTTGATCTTCAATACGAAGCAGAGAGTGATGAGGAGCCTTGGGTGTTTTGAAAATTTTCTGATCAGAAATGGAACAAACCTCAGGACAGAGAGGGCCTGACATAACAATCAGCCCAGCCTGATGTGCCTCAATAGCTTGCAAGGTTTGCACTCCGTCAATAGGTAGATCATCAGAGACCAATGTCCTAGACATATTAACAACGAGTGAATCAACATCGTGATCAAATGAAGAAGTACAAAGATCACGACAGCCACGATTAGAAAATTTGGGATGTTCATCGGCATCCTCATGATTTGATAAATCTTGCAGAGGGGTAGATGAGAAGCAAGGATGTTCATCCTCTGTGTTTTCAGAAGAGATAGATGACATATGGGATGGATTTTCAGAGGAATATGTGTCCTCTCCGCAATGTAATGACAGACTGACATTCGGTGTGTCATGTGAATGGTCTAAAGTAGAAACATACAGAAATGAGTTTTCACATGGGAAATCAACAGTGGAAGAATCACAAGGTATGCTAGGATAGAGAAGATGAGGCACGGATGGAAGGGAGTCATCCTTCACTACGGATTCTTCTTTAGATTCCCACACACACTCATCATGAATGATAGGGCAAGTTGGCTGCAAAACACCAACTTCGTCAACGACTTTATCCTCATTCACAGCAAGTGTGGAGTCTGAACGGAAGAACACAAGACAATACAGTCCAGAGGATTAGCAAAACGCTTGGATAAAGGTTAAGGTAACAAGTCCACAAGACAACCAACAGGATTTCAAGCCAAATCTGCGTAGATATCAAGAGCAAGAGGGTAGGAGGATGTGACAGTTCAATTGATGTGTGTGGATGTTCTCTCGCATCTGCGGTGGTGGAGTTGTTTGATGTTGGGAAGGTAGACAATCACTTGTGACAACAACTGCGTCCAATTGTGATTGTGTAGCTCCATCATCGAAGTATACTGAGCGGGGTTTGAATGATTCTGAGAATTGCGGATTTTTATATATGTAAAGAAGATACTTAAATATTCCATCGAGAAATTCCAAATCAATTTCATCTTCAGGAAATCTCCATGCGAGATTACAAAAGTGTGTGTGAAACTATTCAATGGATTCATTAGGTGCTTTCCGTAATTTCATAATTTCTTTGTTGAGTGCTTTATGGTTAAAATGATTGAAAGCACGGTCTATCTCTGCGACCAGATGAGGGAGAGATTGAATAGAATTTTTGGGCAGAGTGGCACACCAATGTAGTGGGTGCCCTCGAAGCGTGTATGCAAACAACGCGTAAGTTATGCAACCTTCAAAAATTTGATGCCTTTCACATGAGCCTACTATGCCAACCGCGTGTCTAACTAAGGCTACTTGGCCTCGACCATCGTATGTTTTACTTGACAAGTTATTCTAGAACTCTTCCGATATTTCAAAGTCGTTTCCATAAGACATACACTCCGGAAGGGAAATTATGTGTTTAGTCATGATAAGTATGCAGATATTCAAAACAGATTGTGAGGACTCAGCTTGTCATCTGGCCCTCCTTCTTGTTGGGTGTGGAGCATGATTATTTAGAGGTCTTTGTTTCAGTCGGATGTATACCCCAGGAAGTTTGTACACCCCTCCACGCGGGGGGGGGGGGGGGGGGGTGCGAGGGGGATTTGTCCCCCCCGCGAGGGTTCGAGGGGGTGGATCCCCCCCGTTTGGGGCTCCGGGGGCCAGCGGTCCGCTGGCGGGGGTTTTGGGGGTAGCGCCCTGAAGCTAAAAACAGATGTAAAATTGCCTTGTAAAAGTATAGTAATTTCTAGTCAATCTGGGCCGTTCATTAGGCAGATGATCTGATGGTAGAACTTATGTTTAGTTTAGGGTTTTTTGCCCTAGAAGGCAACCCCTCTCTTTGTATGAGGGCATTGTATTGAGGCTGTGTAATAGATGTGTATTCTCCGTTCGAGAAACAGAGAGGCAAGATTGTGAGAGAAAACAGAGGATATTACAGCGGATCTGTTGTAGGTTGTGTCTCTTCATTTTGCTGGATAATAAAAAGGAAGGACTGGCTATTTGGGGTGGAAGTAGCCCAAACTGGTTGAACCACGTATATCTGTGTCTCTCTGGCTTTATGTGTTTGTGTTTTTCCGCATATTATATGTCTTGCATTTCTCTGTCATATATAATATTTTTCTAACACTTCTAGCGCCAAAAATGTTGAGGGTGCTAGACCCGCTGACATTCAGGGGATCTCCCCGGTATGAAGTGCCATTTAGACGTCACACCATTTGGTGTAGGATTCCCATTCGGTACAATGTTCCAGTTGCCATTATCTTAAGGATATTCCTGAGCTCTTGCTTGTAAGCACGCGAGAGTGGTCTGGTTTGTCTTCAAACAACGAGGTTCGCGTGCCTGGTGAGTGCTAGTGTTACTTGTGTTAAGGTTATTTCACCGCAGAGGGAGAGGTGGAAGTGAGTCTCTAGTAGAAAGGGAAGAGTTCCAACTCTATCAGAGACACACAAAACAACAAGACATGCGTAGCTTCTGGTGGAGTAGTCGACACGGATGCGACGGTCACAAACACACAATGAATCGATAACACGTACAACACCCAACATAATAGTCCACGTGAGTGTGACAGTCGTTATAACAAGTTTATGGGAATGGTTCTGTCTAGTGTTCGGCGAGGTAGCCCACACAGGCAAGACAATGTTAACAACTTATACAACACATTTTCATAAGCATATGTATTATAACAACCAAAATAGTTCAATTGTATTAACACATGTTAAAGCAACATGCATTACAAGTGTTCAAAGAATAGTCTTACAAAAAATTATAATACATGTGTGAAAACGTGTTGGCCTGTTAACATGCTTATGAATTAAGAGAAAGTTCCAGGACACATCGGTACACCATACATCACTAACCCCGTAAGTTGGGCGTTGGAGCCACTGATCGCTCCCAAAAGAAAATATTACAGACTCTCAAGGCTATGTGGGAGGAGCCAAGGTGAAAAGTATTTTGCATGTACAAATGAGGGGTATTTATAGCAAAGGGTAAAATTGGCCCTTGTGACTGCTCAACTTCCTTCATGACTATTTGACTTACATGACTCTTCAACTTTACATGACTCTTCACATTTACATGTGGGTCTCTTGGACTTCCACGTTACATTACATTGATTACAATCGTAAGGCCCACAATAGTGATGTGGCCGAGATGACTCATGACATGACTAGACATGACAGATTTGGTATTTTCATGCTTGTGGTGGTGTCCATGTCGAGCTGTAGTGTTGCTGAGTGATGAATGTGCTCTTGGTGTATCATAGCTTCATCTCCATGTGGCAAGGTGTGTGAAGTATTTTATGGTCATGGTGTTCGCTTGATGTTTGCACGTGCATGTTCCTCCTTCGCTTGTACTTTGACATGCTTCATGTGTTCGTCCGTTCACGAAAAAATCTCCTTGCATGGATTCCTCGTTCATTCGTTTGTGAAACAATCTCCTTGCATGCATTCCTTGTTTGTCTGTTCGGGAACAAATATCCTTGCATGTGCTCTCCTTATTCATCTTGTTCATCGTCACATCATGTCTCATCCATGTACATGTATCTAAAATCATTCATGAAGAGACGACATCAAATCCATAAATTTCCTAGTCTACCATGATGAATTATTCTTCACTTTCGTATGTATGTGACCAGAAGAGAGGACAAGGCTCTTAAAATTGCACAAGGCAGATTTCAAGCCGGGATGCGGGCTTTGGGTACTGCCGGTGAAAATTGCGCAGATTTCAATGGGAGACTGAGATGGGCAATTCGGATGACTGTGCGCGGGATCTGGCTCGGCTAGAGGGCAGATATGCGCAATATTTTGAAGGAAGTAGTGCAGGAAACAGAGGGGTTGGTAGCAAAAACTGTCGAATTTCTTCGGGGAGCTGGCAACGGGATGTAGGAGTCTTGCTTGGAAAAATTGTGCAATTTTTCTAGGGAGATGGTAGCGGGCTGTGGGAGTCTGCTAGGAAAAAAAATGCGCAATTTCTTGGAGGTTGGCCTGCTGAACATCCTTGTGTAGTTTCTGAGCTGAGTGGGATGCTAGGAAGCTGGGTGACTGCTCATGAAAAATCTGCAGTTTTCTGGGTGAGCAGCAGGCCGACTGACTAGGTGACTAGCTGGAAAAACTGAGCAATTTTTTGAGGGAGAGAGTGACGGACACAGTGTGTCTGTTTGGCATATATGCGTAGATTCCTCAGTCAGTGGAGCGGAAAAGCTTTGCAACTTTTGCACAAATTTTTGGGTGAGTGAGTCTTGGGGTCACTGCCCGGTCAAACTCTCCAGTTGACTAGCTAGAGGCTTGGTTGATGTGCTTGCGGGAAGCTCAGATTGAAATGGCTTGCTAAGAAACTTCTATGTTGTTCTGGGTGACAGTCAGTTCTGTCGATTCCAGGATTGCGCAATGCAGGCTGCCTGGGAGACAAACTCAAGATCTGCGCAATTATGTGCAGTAGTACATGATCACTAAGGGCTGAAACTGCGCAATGCAGCTCAGCGAAGGTTCGACTGTTGGAGGGTGATCCGATTGTCAAAATTTCAGCAAAATGACTAAGTGTGTGGGCGAGTGAACTTGTGCATACATGACCTTGCGAATACACACTCCACGTGACTCGATGACAAGAAACCTCAAACCATCAAGCCAACATATACTTAGTGTGACTAACCGACGGTGCGAGCGACAAGCATGACAATTGTAGATCGTTGAACGACCGTGACGACGCTTGTGCGACAGTGCATACAACATCGTGTGTGAGTGTGATAGATGTGTACATGGTGAACACAACTCAAACACAACCTTCAACATCACCAGAAAGAGATCGCAAACATGACATAACAATCACCATGCGGAAACGACAGTTGGTCGAACAAGTGAAAAAGAAGTAAGACATGTAGAAGAAACACATAAGATGACTTTTCACGTTTGTGCACATTTATGTTACTGAGGAAATGGTGATATGACAATGACTAGCAGTCCTGCAAACTCAACTAAGAGGTGTAGTTTGAAAGATGTTCTTTACTTACCATACTTACCCTCAAGATGATCATGCATCCGACAGAGCTTTCATGTGGTCCTGATCTTTTTCATTACTCAGTTCCTTGGTCCTTCTCCTCAACTCCTTGGGAGCGATTTCAACGTCACCTTTTCCTATAGTCACTAAGAGATAGATTTACGCAATTTCAGTGGACAGTGACTGCTACTAGAATGAAGCCCTGGGAGGCCCGTTTGTGCAGTTTCTAAATGCAAAACAAACAGGACAAATTGGACAACACTGTGCAGTTTTGAGGCTTAGGGCACTGTTGCGGGACATGTGTCCTGGGAGGACACCTCCGTGCAATTTCTGAGTGCAGTGCAGCTGGACTGCTCTTCACATTTTTGGAGAGTAGTGTTGGCTGGGGCCTTTGCGGGCTGTGGGGTTTTAGCAGGCAAGGGAGGCTGGTGTCTCTGCGCACTGCGGGGTTTCAGCAGGCAAGGGAGGAAGCTTGATGGTTGCAAAAGAAAAACACACATTTTCAGGAAGCTGGATGAGGCTAGGTTGCTTGGGAAAATGGCTAAGTGTGAGATCAATGAAACATATGTAAACATTGATAGGAATTGATTGTGATCACTCACAGACACTTAGTGACACAACGTAGACCATCCAGAATGCATAAGACATACTTTTCTTGATGTAACAACCTTTGTGACAAGAGTGCATGAAGTGAGTGTGAAACATGTGTATGTGATAACAACCACTCATGCGCACACAATTCCCTTGAAGCAAGACATCATTCCCTTTGCATGACAAACAACAACCCCTATGCCCAAAGATGACACACTCTGCATAAATATGAAAACTCGGACAACTCTTAAGATCAAGGAGGGGAGCTTGAAATCATCATCTTACCAACAAGTGGCCAAGGGTGATCGATCACAGGATCCAAGGTAGGCTTTGAAATTTGCATGCAAGCCAAAATTTTGGAGGGTGTTGTAGCCGCTACAATAGACCCCAAAGCACCAAAATATGAACTGCCCCTAAAATGGATCTTACAAGCCAATATCTCTTTTTTTTCTTAGAAAGGTATGATCATAAATTATATAGTAATCCATTTCAGTTCATACCTACTCGTTTTGGAGATCTTTTGGTCCCCAAATATTTTAATAGAACATTAGGGGAAATTTTCCTCTACATCTCTCTACAGTATGTACCATTGAGCTTGCCTATAACTTGTTCTTTCAACTAAGCCTGCCAGATTTCATGTTGCCCCGCATCTGGTTATTTATGATGTCTTTTGTAAATTTGTATCCATTGGTAACTATACTTGAGCTTTTGGTTCTACATCCTCTTTTCTAAGTAAGACTTATTTGTTAGTTTCCTAGTCTAACATGGAAGACTCATAGATTTGGATTTTTCACACACTACTGAGAGGGAGAACCTCAATCGAGCTAGCTCAAAAGAAACTTAAAATATAATTACAATATATGGAGGTACATAGAGTGTGTAACCATTATCACCTACCTTCTCCAACACTTAAACATGACCATAACATAGAACCTAATATTTCACAAGGACCCAGTAGCTTTTCTTTATTAAGATGTAACCAATCCATGTCTCCTACAAGGAAAATTTCAAGAATGGAAATTCATCTTAAAGTTTAGAATCCTTGACGAATCTCACTAGTCCATGATATGAAATTTGTAAAATGTTTGGTGATATTTATGTAAAAATATTCAAATTTCTAATAATTTAATATAGTCTCTACATAAAATTTTGACAAATTTTAAGGTAAAATAATTTTATACTATAAAATTTGGGCTAAACGATTTTAGAAAAAATGGAAATTAACAAATATTTTTACAAAAAAACATGGAAAATTAGTCCACCTGCGAATATTAACCACTAAAATTTTCCATGGTCTCCTACTTCAAATGTCTTCTCAAAGTTTTAGTGGCTATGTTAGGCCTTATCTTTTTCTTGTGACTTTCTTGATGTCTCGTAGACTTTCAAATGGATTTGTTCAATCTTATCAATGAATTTTTCATCATAGGTCTTCCCAATCCTCCATATTGTCCATATAGTATCTAGCTGTGAAGAGGAGAGGATTCATTAATAAAAATATTGACTATATTAAAAATAAATTAAATTTTCATCATAAATAAATTCTTAAATGCTTTTGATTATAATCTCTAAAAAAATTCAACCAATATCTTATTCAACAGTTCATTTTAAACATTTATTTAAATAAATGAAAAACTTTGTATAAATTAAAAATTATAAATATATTCAACTAAAAAAATCTAAAATCTCTATTTAAAACAATATCTCAAGTATCATTAAATGCATACAAACTCTTTTAATATAATTATTAATTAATTAAATACACATAAATGCGTGTACAAACATCCCCTTTCAACAACTCGATAGAGTGTTTAATCTCAATCACTAACTGGTTAAAATTCTATAAATTCTTAAATTAACATTGGTTTTTTTCAAACTAAATCCAACATGATATTATTATTTTTATTGTATAATAAAAATGACTTGTTTTTAGTGAGATTTTTAAAGGTTTTTTTTTTTTTTTTTTTGGTATTTTAGTTTAATTTTTTTAAAATTAAATACGAATTTATTGAAACCATAAATTTGATGAGTAACTCTTGCACAATTAAAATGTCCCAAAAGTTTTTCAGACCATCATCGGCCTCCTGAGATATGTAGCAGTAAATCTTATGCACACTTAGGACAATCAACCCTTTCAGTCAGTCATGTATGGAAACCGACCAATAAAATAAAACGATTTCCTGCCGCTCTCAGTGATGTCTGCGTGGTGAGATGTTTCTCTCGGCGCACCATCAATCGCGTCCGCGTACGGAGACATGTACCATTAAACCCTATTCGCACTGTATTAAACTCACCTTTTTGACTCTGGATTCGTCTTTGTTGAAATTCCACACCATCAATGAGCCAATTATTATCAGGCCTTTTTAACATGGCGCGCAGAGACGGACCATCAACCGCGTAAGGGAACCCCATTTCCACACATATTCTGTGTTTGTGTGGGGTCAATGCACATTTTGATTTCCACACATATTCTGTGTGGGGTCGAAACCTGTCGACGACAACAGGTTTCGAATTTCCATTTCACTTCCACTCCCACCCGTTACCTGGAAAATCGATCGTACTTCCTATAAATTTGCAGCTCTTTTTCACACTATAAATTTGCAGGTCTTTTTCGAAATCACTTACTAAAACTACTGCACACTTGACCCATCAAACCAAAGTGAAAATTGAAACCATATTCCAATGCTTTAATTAGTATTGGAATTTTTCGTTTCAATAATTTTCACCCGTCGAACTAATTTTTAATGGATGTTTTGGTTTTCTTCACTAAGGTAAAAACGCTGAGATTTGTATTATAAAGTTATCAGTGCATATTTTATGAGATCCAATGCAAAACACATCTACTAAATATGTTTTTTAGTCCCAAAAAACAACCTATAATCCAATATATATCCATGTTGCAGATAGCAGGAATATATGAAGTAAATCTAAGATATTTAAACATCCATATTTAACACACCGTGAGCAAAATGGATTTCTCCATAAAAATAGCAAAAAACAATAACTAACATGAAAATAGGAAAGTAATAGTATTAAAGAGTTTGTCATTCATTTAACCATATTCGGGAAAAAGGAGAAATCCGAGAAAAAGGAGAAACCCTGCGTCTAATGCAGAGAATCTCAAAGTGAGAATCTCAAAGTGCATCTCATCCTGCCCAGCATGTATGCCCATTTCGGACATCTTGTCTACGTTTTGGTTGTACTCCCTTCCAATGTGCTAAATAGAAATGTCCCTGAATGTCCTCCAAAGGAGCATAATTTGTGTGAGCCCTTATAGATGTGGATGCCAGACACACAAGATGCCACGTATATGGTTGATAATACATTGTGAATCCCCATATATATGGACGGAGGGAATTCTTAGGAAAGAAGCAAACCAAAGAATCTCCTACAATGCCATGGCCTCCGCTTTCATATTTGTTCCATTGCTCGCTGCCCAGTGTACCCAGTATTGCTATTCTAATGAGAGAACAATCCAGAAACCACATTTTCATTTGCCCCTTGTGTGGCTCCATAAAAAAATGCGGTCGGATAGTTGATCCTAGGTCCAGCAGCTGAGAGAGAAGATCGATTAGGTATGAGTGGAGTTGACAAAATTGGAGTTATCCACCCCAGAATCTAGTTAACCACTAGTGTCATGTCCCTCATCGATCCTTCAAAAATAATATGATTCCAACATCTCCAGATTTCCCAAAAGTAAGCTAGGGGTATAACACGCCATTGGGATGGTTTGCAACTCCACCAAGACAAACAAGATGTGATAGAGTCAAAAGGAACCAAAGGGAATTTTAACTGGCCTGATAGCTCCATCCAAATCTGATATGAAATAGGCATTTAAGAAATAAATGAAGGTTGTCTTCCACCTCCTCCCTGCACAACAAATGAGCCAAACAAATAATATGATTTTGATTGGAATCTTAATTTTCCAAAACTTTATGAACTAGCATACTTCATTTCTATTGTGATAGCAGTCGCATATGGCTTTGTAGGTGTCAGCAACCAATATATCCCCTCACTTCATCTCCCCATTCCATCCCATTGATCTCCATCCTCCCCCCTATATATACTAGACATGCGCATGTCTCTTCTGATTTGTTCCCATTCCAATGCTTCAGTACCCCTAAGGCCCATCTCCCCCGCCTCCTTCCAGATTGGGATATTCCTATTCCAAGTTCTAATGGCCCAGATCCAAAAAAGTATCCCGAGTTATTTATACAATGAATGAGCCTGTCCGAAATGTGAAATTCCAGTGTCACTCCCAATATGCGATCCGAACCAATGAGTATCTCATTGCCAAGTTCAAAAGACAACATGACACCTGCAGGAATGAGCGTTCTATTTTGTTTAGGCTAAGCCAAATGGTCGATCCCATTTGAACACCAACTAGCTCCCTGCGCATCCAGTGTTAATTTTTTTTGCCTTAAAGATATTTTGTTCTAATAATGTCGGTCCAGATACCATTTTTGAAAATTTCATGCCATAATGTTTTTGATCAATAGGACCCATCCAAAATGTCACAAATCCAGAATGCCCCATCCCCCCATGCATTTAGGAAAAGTTATAGAATCCAGTCTAGTTAAATGATATTTTTTCCCAGCCCCCGATCCAAACCATATGAAATTGGTCATGCTTCTGTTTAGCTTCATGATGATAATGCTTGACAGACAATAGAGATGCGCCCAGTAAACCACCAACTGGATGATGATAGACTGTGTGAGAGTGTTGCTGCCACCCAAAAATAGACATTTATGCTCCCACCCCGTGATCTTGCTATAGAAATGATCCACCAGCCACATCCAATCATTAACCCTATAATTGTTGGGTTTGATATGAAAACCCATATATTTCATTCCCTCCTTAATTCTTTTTTATTCCACTCCAAATCAAGATTTAATGTATACAATGTCCTCCTCGTCACCCTGGCCATAAATAAAAATATATTTCTGTTGGTTCATATGAAGTTCTGTAGCATTCCCAAACTTGAAGAAAATATGGTAAAACATGAGCCACACACATCTTGTAATCATGCCCATGATTAGAACATGGTCCACTAAAAAACTGTGTGAGATCTTAATGCCCCTCCCTAGATTGAGGGCCAGAAATTCTCTCGTCCTAACAATTTGTTTAATGTGCAGACTGAGACCATCCATGGCCAAGATAAATAACAAAGGAGATAGAGAACACCCTTGTCTCAAACCTTGGCCTGCCCCAAAATATCGAGTGGGATAACAATTAATGATAACAAAAAATATTGCATTGGAAACACACAACATGTTCCATTCTATGTTCCTAGGATGGAGCCAAATTTTATGCAAGACCATCTGCAGGTAGCCCCAGTCGAGACAGTCATATGACTTTTGCAAGGAAAGTCAACCTCCATGAATGCTGCCTCTAATTTTTTGGAATGGATGTGTAGAATTTCCTGCAAATTCTCTACAAATATACCTTTGAGATCTATGTAGAAAATTTGACTGTAGATTAACTCGATAATGCAATATACCAAAGCAAAATACCATAATTTACTTCTACTATCAAACTTGCGGAAGCTTAATAGATTTGAGAAAGATCAATCAGAACACATAACAGAGAAGAAGAATCAATACACATGAAACACAGAAGAATACTTAGGGGAAAGCCTCAGCTAAAAACCCCACTATCTGTATTATCATACAAGGTGGAAATACATCAAGATTACACAAAGCATTAGCTCCCACAGCTAACCAGCTCTAAGTACAATCCTTGTGGATGATCATAGGCAAACAAGGCTTTTCAAAAACCTTCTCCTCTGCCCTCCAAGCCTCCTATTTTCTTGCGTTGTTTCTCCTGGGTGATTCTATTGTTACCAAGTGTAACACTGATCACTCGCAGTGATCTCACACCCTGTAAAACTGCGCAATCCTCAAGGAACCTTGTTCCTTCTACATGGATGAGTTTCCTTTATAGGAAAATTCCTCCAACTGATAGTAAAGTGTCCTTGTCTTTAATCTCAACTGGGTCTTTGTCTGAACTGACATGCATGAGCTATTTATGAGAGAATCTTCAGTTATCTGGAGTACACTAGTTTCATGCATGCATGCATTAACTAATTGAATTCACAATTAGTTCCTCAAACTTTTTGGAACTAATTTAACTGGACTTAACTTAGTTAACTGAGCTAACTAATTACAACTCATCCTTATCTCCTTAATTAAGGGATAATCTCCTTAATTTAAGGGATCACTATTGCATGACTTCACAAAGACTGGTAGCTTGAATTTCTCCAACTAATTAATCCAAGATGAATTAATTAATTATTTTTCAAGCAACTCGTGAGATTAAATTCAAATTTTAATTCTCAATTTTAATTCAAGGACAAATTAAAATTGGAATATTCTGAATGCTATTTTTAGCATTTCTTGTTGCTATTTTCAACACTCCCTCTCAACAATAAAGGAATTCAACTCGATCCCGATCCTGAACCTTTGGAATGTTCTGCATGCAACACTTCTCTCTAGTGTTGTTGCTCCAGTAACTCCAAAAAAAAAAAAAAACATCCAACCTGAATCAGAATGATGCCTCTGTCATCAAAATCTTTGACTGCTATTGCCTCTGTCGACTAAAAACTTTGCGCTTCTATTGACTCTACCTTTCTGAACTGTTGTCAATCCTTCTTTGCGCTCTTCAGTATCTGACTGCTCTAGCCTATATCCCTTTGATCTCTGACTGCATCAATCCCACTGATTCCTCCTACTGCATCCATTCTGCTTCTGGTCCTTTCTCCCAACGTTACATCTGCACTGCACCTCCTCTCATCATGTTGCATTGTGCTGCCCACTGCTGCATTGCAACTCAGTTACTGAGAAGTAAGTAACTGATCTCCGAATTGACCTCCCCGTTGGACTAGAAACACCCTATGATGCTGAAGCTCCCTCTGACGCTCCATCCGCATCCGTCTCTACCCACTCAGCCAGTCCTGCTTCTCCTCGTCGGGGCTCTCGTAGCAAGGTCTAATCAAAGAGGCTGGTTACCTAAAGGATCCTGCCCCTATTTCAGCCTTCTTGGGACTATCATTTCACATTGCCCCACCTCACACCTGGAGGTATGGCTGCATGTGCTCCCTCTGCCCACTTGGCTCAAAATTTCCCCCTACTGGAGGTCTTTGCATTGGTGGATGCCTCCACTTGGTCTCCTATCAGCATCTCCAATTTTGGCTCCTCCACAATTGTTTGAGACTTCTTCTGGGACAACATGTTGAGAGGTAATTTACTCTCCCTCTCAACCACCAAGTATCTAACCTTTGCCTTGCTCCTAAAGGATTTGCATGCATATTGAACCTCAAGAGCATACAGGTTCTGTACCCGTGAACCGATCTGTTTCACCAGTCCCGTGGTGATGTGTCTAAGGAAAACCTTTCCCTTACTGAAGACAACATGGTAGCCTTTGTCCTCCAACATCGCAATCGATGCCAAGTTCTTCTTCAGTCCAGGCACATACTTCACATTTGTCAAGGTGATAGGAGCTCCATGCTCCCTCTGAAAAGCAACCGTGCCCACTCCTGAAACACTAAACCTTTTGTCGTCACCCATCTCTATGCGCATCTTGAGGTCTTTCTCCTCCAAGGTACTGAATAAAATTTTATCGTCGGTCATGTGTAATGAGGCTCCACTGTCAAGATAGCAACCACAACCCATCATAGATGACACCATGCATGCGATGATGGTGAAGTCCATTTCGAATTGAGAGGCTAATTCCTCACCTTCCGATCCTTCTGAGGATCCCTTCTTGGACTTCTTCGATAGGCAATTAGTCGCATAATGTCCTTTCTCAATATATATATATATATATATTTTTTTTTTTATTTTTTTTAAATTATGATATGAATTCGATTTGCACCTGCAACCTCGAACTTCAAACTTCGAATTCTCTTCTCCGTATACTATTCACAGCTTTGATACCATTTGCTCTGATACCATGTAGAATTTCTTGCAAATTCTCTAGAAATCTACCTCTGAGATCTATGTAGAAAATCTGACTGTAGATTAACTCGATAATGCAATATACCAATGCAAAATACTATAATATACTTCTACTATCAAACTTGCGAAAGCTTAATAGATTTGAGCAAGATCAAGTGGAACACATATAATAGAGAAGAAGAATCAATACACATGAAACACAGAAGAATACTCAGGGGAAAGCCTCAGCTAAAAACCCCACTATCTGTATTATCATACAAGGTGGAAATACATCAAGATTACACAAAGCATTAGCTCCCACAGCTACCCAGCTCTTAGTACAATCCTCCTGGATGTTCCCAGGAAAACAAGGCTTCTCACAAACCTTCTCCTCTGCCATCCAAGCTTCCTATTTCCTTGCGCTCTTTCTCCTGGGTGATCCTACTATTACCAAGTGTAACACTGATCACTCACATTGATCTCACAACCTGTAAAACTGCGCAATCCTCAAGGAACCTTGTTCCTTCTGCATGGATGAGTTTCTGTTATGCTCTTAACCTGCAAAGCGATACCCAAACATAGAATTTGCGAAGAAAAGATACCGAGAACGCAGAATATGCAAAAAATATACCCAGAGCATAGAATAGCAATGATTTTATTATTCAGAGAGAAATGTTCACAGGCCTCTTTGAGGGGGCAACCTCCAATAGAGCAGAGCTCGATTACACAACAAGACACAATGCTCCTCGCAGGGAGTCCCTATCCTTTATATATGACTCATACATGCAATACCACGAGCCAATATCGTGGGTTTTATTAATACCATCTATCTAATACTACCGCCCATTTACCATCTAACTAATACTACCGCCCATTTGCAACTAACTGTGGTCCCGTAATTAATTGCGGGTTAACCACTTACAAATATTAATATGGGCTTTATTGACTCTTGACTATGACGTGATCCCATGACATAAATAAGGGGGTTAGGGTGGGACCCTAACATGCCCTCCCCCTTAAGACTAGCCTTGTCCTCAAGGCTGAAGCTGCGGAAACTGCTGAAGAATAGCGGCTGGTTCCCAAGTTGCATCTTCCGGCGAGGTATCTTTCCATTTGACGAGGACCTCCTTAATCATGCGGCCGCGCAGGTGCTTGTCTCGAGTGTCTAGAACCTGTTCAGGTTGAAGCCAGATTGATCCTTCTTCATCCAACTCAGGTAGACTGGTTTGAACTCGGCAATTGTTCCCAATCACTTTCTTGAGACACGATACATGGAAAACTGGGTGGATTTTTGCTGTAGGTGGCAAAGCCAACTTGTAAGCCACTTCTCCAATGCGCTGAAGTACTTGATATGGTCCGTAGAATTTTGGAGAGAGCTTTTGACAGCCCTTGTCTTTGAGTGATGTTTGCTTATATGGTTGCAGCTTCAAAAAGACCTGATCCCCTTCTTGAAATTGGCGCTCTGAGCGATGTTGGTCAGCCTGTTGCTTCATACGGTTATGAGCTTGATGAAGATTCTCGCGCAGGTGGGCAAGCATGGTTGCACGGTGTTGTAGGAGTTGATCCACGGCTTGTACTTTGGAGCACCCTGTGAGATAAGAAGTGGGGGACGGCGGAAGTTGTCCATAGACTGCTTCATAGGGAGTCATTTTGGTGGTGGCATGATAGTTGGTGTTATACCACCATTCCGCCAGAGGTAACCACTGTACCCAAAGTTGTTGTTTTTCTGAAGTGAAACACCTAAGGTAGGTTTCTAGACATTTGTTGACGGCTTCGGTTTGACCATCTGTTTGCGGATGATATGAAGTACTGAGTTTGAGTTGAGTGCCTTGTATTCTGAAGAGCTCCTGCCAAAAATTACTGGTGAAGATTGGATCGCGATCGGACACAATAGAAGTGGGCATGCCATGCAATTTGAAGATTTGATCCATGAAAGTTTGAGCAACCAAAGTGGGTGTGAATGGTTGGGGTAGGGCGCAGAAATGAGCATACTTCGACAGTCGGTCCACAACCACCATGATGACTGATTTGTTCCCGGACTTTGGAAGACCTGTAATGAAATCCATGGAGACCTCCATCCAAATTGACGCCGGAATGGGCAATGGTTGTAATGTGCCTGGTGTGTTGACGGTTTCCCCTTTGTGGCGTTGACAGACGTCACATTCTGCTACAAAAGTAAGGATGTCCTGTTTCATGCCGGTCCAAAAAAATGATCTTCTGGTGCGAGCGTATGTCTTCTGAAAGCCCGAATGTCCTGCAATGGGGGATGAATGCAATTCTGCCAAAATGTGACTTTTGAGGGTGGATGTTGGTGATATGACGACTCTGTCCTTGTAGCGAAGAATATCATTCTGCCACGAGTAGCCCTTGCTGGAATTAGGATCTGCCTGTAATTGAGAAATTAGTTGGGAGAGCCCGGGATGTGAAAACCATTCCCTGCGAGCCTCTTCAATCCAGTCTGGAATGGGGAGGGATATTGCGAGCAGAGTACTTTCCTCCTCAAATTGGCGCGACAATGCATCTGCTACCCTGTTGTCTTTCCCTTTCTTGTAAATGATCTCATAATCATATCCCAGCATTTTGGCTAACCATGTATTCTGTTGGGGGGACGATAGGCGTTGCTCCAAAAAATATTTAAGACTGTGATGATCTGTGCGGATTTGGAAACGTCGCCTCAACAAGTAGGGTCGCCAGGTCTCAACTGCATGTAAGATGGCCATCATTTCCTTCTCATAGGTAGATTGGCCCAAGTTCTTCCCACTTAGTTGTTGGCTGGTGAAGGCCAATGGTCGCCCTTCCTGCATTAAGACTGCTCCAATACCTGTTCCCGAAGCATCAGATTCAATGACAAATGTTTTGGTGAAGTCCGGTAGTGCTAAGACTGGAGTGGAACACATGGCGGTTTTGAGAGCGGTAAATGCCTGTTGTGCTTCTTCGTTCCAAAAGAAGGAATTTTTCTTTAGAAGTTGCGTCAGGGGCTTCGCTATGCGGCCATAGTTGCGAACAAATTTACGATAATAGCCTGTGAGACCCAAAAATCCTCTCAAGCTTTTCAAGGTCTTAGGTTGAGGCCATTCTTGCATTGCCTGGATCTTTTTGGGATCCACCTTGACACCTTCACGCCCCACAATGTGGCCTAAATACTCAACTTCTTCCATGCCAAACGCACACTTAGACATTTTGACAAATAGTTTATGCGTGCGGAGCAGTTGCAAGAGGATATCTACATGCTGAAGATGTGCTGCCCAAGTGCCACTATAGATGAGTATGTCATCGAAGAAGACCAGTACAAATTTTCTGAGATATGGTTTGAGGAGGTGATTCATAAGGCTCTGAAAAGTAGAGGGGGCATTACAGAGACCAAATGGCATGACCAAGAACTCATAATGGCCTTCATGAGTTCTGAAAGTTGTCTTGGGAATGTCGACTTCCTTCATGCGATTTTGATGGTAGCCTGAGCGAAGATCCAATTTAGTGAAGAATTGAGCCCCATTGAGTTCGTCCAGCAAATCGTCAACCACTGGGATGGGAGATTTATCTTTGACTGTTAACTTATTGAGGGCCCTGAAGTCTGGACACATCCGCCACTCCCCATCTTTCTTGAGGACCATGACGACTGGAGATGAATAAGGACTAATGCTAGGACGAATGACACCTGCTTCCAACAATTCCTTGATGATTTTTTCTATTTCATTCTTTTGGGTGAACGGATGTTTGTATGGCCGCACATTTGGGGGTTGGGCCCCTGGAACCAATGTGATGCTATGATCATGTTCCCCTCGCGAGGGTGGAAGTTCATGAGGTTTGTCAAAGACCATCCGATGTTTATTCAAAATCTGTTGCATCTCAGGATGAATTGGCGAAGACATGGTGTCTACTACCTGGATGGCATTAAATTGGGCTACCACTCCATGATGGCCCTTTTTTAACAATTTTTCCATCCTATGCGAGCTTATGATAGAGGAGGCTCCCGCCTGTAGTCCACAGAGGGTATGTGTGAAGTCGTTCTGCTTAAAACTCATATATAACTCCTGGAAATCGATTGTGATTGGCCCAAGAGTGCGGAGCCATTCCGCACCGAGGACAATGTCGCAACCCCCCATGTGTATTGCAAACATGTGGGTTTTCAAATGATAATCCCCCATTTGAATTTTGACATTTTCACAGCGACCTTCACATTTCATTGTGCCCCCATCTGCAATCTAGACTTGGAAGTTAGAAACTGCCCGGACAAAACAATGTGCTGCTTCAGCGATCTTTTGGTGGATGAAATTATGGGTACTTCCACTATCAATCAAGACTACTACTGGGCGATGTTTAAGAAAACCCCTGATTTTGAGAGTTTGAGGGGAAGAAATTCCTGCCAATGCATGTAGCGAAATCATTGGTTCATCAGATACCATCTCCTGTTGGTTATCTTCTTCGGTGGCCTCTGGTTCCTCAAGTGGTGGATCTTCCTCGGTGGAGCTGTAGTCAGTGGCATCTATTTGAAAAAACTTGTGCTCTTTGCATTTATGACCCGGGGAATATTTTTCATCACAGTAGTAACATAGTCCTTGCTTCCTTCTTTCGGCCATTTCTGCCGGTGACACCCTTTGAATCTTAAGTGTTTGGGTCATATTGGGAGCCTGTGAGGGACGACCTTTAGCGGGGAAGTTGGGGCGGCTGGATTGGGCTGTTAATGCACGTTCCACCTTACGGGCTACCTGGCAAGCCTCGGTCCATGTGGGGGGGTGGTGGAGTAGAACCTGAGCTTTGATGGCTTCTTTAAGACCGCTGATAAAGCATTCCATGTAGAACTCATCTGTGAGACCCTTAGTGCGGAAGGCTAAAGCTTCAAAAGCAGTCATATATTCCTCCACTGTACCCGTCTGTCGAAGCTTAGTGAGACGCCCCAAAAAAGAGTCTTCCTGTTCAAAGCGACTGCGGAGAGTTTTGGCAAATTGGGCCCAATTCTGAAAATGTCCATTGCAGCGTTGATGCCATTCCTTCCATTGCCATCTTTCATTGTCCAAGTACATGGTGCCCACCATAAGCTTAGTTCCCTCATCTGTGATATGATTCAATTGGAAATACTGCTCCATTTGTGCTAGCCATGTTGACGTGTGAGAACCATCAAATTTCTGCATATCCAACTTGGGAGGACGCTGACTGGGTGGTGGACGGGAGTGCCAAATGTGAGGAGAGTGGCTAGACTCACCCTCATGGTAGTTATGGCCGTTATACCCCTCCTCGTGGGCTGGCTCCTTGCCTTCTGGGAATGCCTGCTGTATCTGGTTACTCATTCCTTTAAGCTGAAGTTGTACGAAGTTACTCATTTCTTGAAGCTCATGTGCGATCTTGGACATAGCCGTTTCGAGGGTCTCCATATGGTTTTCAATTTTGTCGATCCGTTCATTGGCCATCGCTTGGGTGCGAGTTTCTACCATACACCAACCTGATGAAAATTTGGGACCGCCTAAAAATTTTTACTAAGAAATTGAATGGTACCACCTTGCTCAGCTCGTCGTCCTGATACTGATGGGCTAGGTCACCAATAAGCGTCCCGGAAGATCTCAGACTTTTTTTTTTTTTTTGGAAAACTCCTAACGGAGTTTTACTCCTTCCTGATCAATACTGCAGTCGCCAAATCCTCAAAATGTCAATGCCGCCAAAAGTCCTGCGAAAATTATATCCAGGTACAGGAACCCTTCCCAACTACTCCGATCTGGTGAATTTGAGAGATCTGAATGGTGGAACAACTGCTGCTGCTGATCTGAAATATCCGATCTGGTGGATCTGAGAGATCTGAATGGTGGAACCACTGCTGCTGCTGATCTGGAATAGATGATGTGTGATCCCCCGATAGAAAGGGAACTATGGTCTTGGGGAGTGTCAGGTGCTACAGATCGCAATATACATAAGGGTCTGACAGTAGTACTCGGCCCAATGTTTCAGGGCTCTAACTAAGGAGGATCGACCGTACCCTTAGCCGTACAACCCGACTACCCTATCGTACGGGCGAGTAATCTCTCCGAGTGCTGTTCTCGGTGTACTGTAGCCACAAGACGGCCGAAGGTTTATCTATGGCGAGGTTTCAAGGGAGCTAAGGGGATTCCTATATACCCAGAGGGTACGTGGAAGACAGTCCGTGCGCGGTTCTGTCTAATGCGCTACTACTCGAAGGGGTACCCACAGGGGTTACAAGGGAGTCCAACAGACATGACCACCTCTTGTATTTCCTACGTGCATGCCTCCCCAAATCCGCAGGTTTATGCGCTTAACGACAGATCCCGTGGTTTAAAGACGCCGGAACACGTCTCTAGCCTAAAAAATTTTTGCTAAAATTTGGAGATCCCACCGAGCCCTGGAAAGTGCTCTGATACCACTTGTTATGCTCTTAACCTGCAAAGCGATACCCAAACATAGAATTTGCGAAGAAAAGATACCGAGAACGCAGAATATGCAAAAAATATACCCAGAGCACAGAATAGCAATGATTTTATTATTCATAGAGAAATGTTCACAGGCCTCTTCGAGGGGGCAACCTCCAATAGAGCAGAGCTCGATTACACAACAAGACACAATGCTCCTCGCAGGGAGTCTCTATCCTTTATATATGACTCATACATGCAATACCACGAGCCAATATCGTGGGTTTTATTAATACCATCTATCTAATACTACCGCCCATTTACCATCTAACTAATACTACCGCCCATTTGCAACTAACTGTGGTCCTGTAATTAATTGCGGGTTAACCACTTACAAATATTAATATGGGCTTTATTGACTCTTGACTATGACGTGATCCCATGACATAAATAAGGGGGTTAGGGTGGGACCCTAACAGTTTCCTTTATAGGAAAATTCCTCCAACTGATAGTACAATGTCCCTATCTTTAATCTCAATTGGGTCTTTGTCTGAACTGACATGCATGAGTTATTTATGAGAGAATCTTCAGTTATCTGGAGTACACTAGTTTCATACATGCATGCATTAACTAGTTGAACTCACAATTAGTTCCTCAAACTGTTTGGAACTAATTTAACTGGACTTAACTTAGTTAACTGAGCTAACTAATAACAAATCAAATACAACTCATCCTTATCTTCTTAATTAAGGGATAATCTCCTTAATTTAAGGGGTAACTGTTGTATGACTTCACAAACACTTCTAACTTGAATTTCTCCAACTAATTAATCCAAGATGAATTAATTAATTATTTTTCAAGCAGCTGATGAGACTAAATTCAAAATTTAATTCTCAATTTTAGTTCAAGGACAAATTAAAATTGGAATATTCTGAATGCTATTTTTAGCATTTCTTGTTGCTATTTTCAACAGGATGGAGTGGAGGCACTCTAGTGCGGTAGCCACTGCATCATGTATCTGCCTATCCCGTCGAAAATCATATTTCTCGGGTGATATATACTTTGAAAAAATATTATTGACCCGAAGAGCACTGACGTTGGAAATTAACTTATATATTAGATTGCACAATGATATGGGCCTATAGTCAAGAAAATACCTAGTGGGCTTCCACTTGGGAATGAGAGAGATATAGGTGGAATTGATGTGGCAGTGTATGAATCCATGTAATCGAGATTCCTCAACCATCTTCAACAAATCACCATACATGACATCGTAGAATTGTATAAATAGCTCCACATTCTACCCATCCGGGCCCAGGCATTTGTCCCTTTTAAGTGATTTTAGTACCTCTTGTATTTCCTCCTTAGTGACGCACTTGTATAGTGCATCATTTGAGGCCTCATCAAACATAGTAGGATATAACTCCACCCCCCAGATCGGATCCTCTATGAAATCCGCCTCCCTGCTCTTGTATGCCTTTTCAAAGAATGAGATTGCCTCCTGTTGAATGTCCGGGAGAGTCTGAACCAGGTTTTCGCTTGAGTCCTTCATTTCCCAAATGGTGTTAATCTTCCTTCTGTGGCTTGCATATCAGTGCAAAAAATTTGTGTTCCTGCCCCCCTCCTGAATCCATAACGCCCTGCTTTTTAAGCGCCATGTGACCTCTTAGATGTTCAACAATTTTTGTTTTTTTTTCTTCCAGCATCCTGATGGAAGACAACAGGTCCCGAGTTGGCTTCCCCTTTTGCAGTTGTAAACCCAGTTTGTCCAATTCGTCTGAGATATCCTTGAGGTCTTTATGAATTAAGTTTTTCTTCTTTCTCTCCCATCTTTTCACCACCGATTTTAGAACATGAAGCTTCTTAATGGTCGCCCCAATGGGAGATGCCTCCTTGGCCAAATATTGTTACCAAAAATCCTTGACAACTGTGTTAAATTTTAGGTCCTCTAGCCACACCTAATTGAATTTAAATGGCATGCCCATTATGAGGTCATCCCTATTCCATTTTAAGTAAATGGGCCAGTGGTCAGATATAAAAGAATTGATGATCCCCGAGTGAATCAAACCCAACCTATCAATTAAATTCTCGTGTAATAGAAATCTATCCAGTCTCTTTGCGACATGTTGGTCACCCGACCTGCCATTATGCCTGGTAGGTGCCAGTTTGGGAGGGAGGATATCCACAAGATTATAGTCATTGATGATATCTTTCAATTGATCTGTTATAGGATCTAGCCTACAAGTCTGCCCCCAAATTTCATCCAGCCCAATAGTGAAGTTGAGATCCCCTGCCATCAAGAGAGAGTCCAGGCCAAAAATTCCTGTATCCACTAATTTATCCCAGAAACAAGACTTGTCTCGATATGGTGCATAAATGTTGAGAATTTGGATATGCCCCGTGAGTCCTCTAATCTTTCCTACTAATAAAATACTAGCAAAACAAGAGTAAGCCTTAAAATTCGCCCATCTTGGATTCCATAGTGCAGCTAAACCCCTAGATAGGCCACTAGAGTCTGTAGCCACAATGTGCCATTCGGGAAAAATTTTCCTAAAGTATGCCACCACGTGTTGAGCAGGATGCATAGATTCTTGAAGAAGAATAATATAAGGGTTTAACGAAAAGAAGATCTCTTTGAGGGCAAGAAATTTGTGTGCGGCTCCTAATTCTTGAATATTCAGAGATAGGACAAGATTCATGATGCCCCCAGAAAGAGCTCATTTTCTCTAAGTGCCCTCGAGTGCTTGCTATCTTGATCATGTGTTCGCCGGACCGTGATATTACCAACCGAGGTGGGATTGATACAGGGTGACAAAAATGGACAAGGTTTGTGAATAATAAGGGTACATAGATCCAAAGTCTTTTTATGGAGCAAGTAGTCAATATCGCTATCAACAGAGTTTTTGGGAGAGGAGACAGGTGAATTCGATGATTGCAAGGGAGCACCCGTAGCAGGAGATGCATAGGGATGTAGTGAGGGGCGGGGTGGGGGGGCGTGGATGATACATAATATGAACATGAGTATTATCATCAAATTGCGTCAGTGTCGAGAACAGGGTCGACCCATAATGGAGAGGGTCACTGCATGGAGGAAGATTGCCCATATTAGAGGATGTGAGGGTCATATCACCAGCAATTGGAGAAACAGCCTCATTGGATGTCCATGGGGAAGAAGGAACCTCAACAAAGGAATTAATAATCATATTGTCATGGTTATTATCATAAGAAAGGTAAGTGAAATGAAAAGGAGGAATACCTGTAGTATTATTCTTCACACCTGCTTCCAAACCATTTTCCTTTTCATAGCTGATCAAATCATCATGTCCCACCATAATACCCATCGACCAATGAAGTGCCTTCTTGTGTGAGTGTCTATGCCCCCCCCAGTCTGCACGGACACTGGGCCATGAGATTGTTAGTGTGATGACAAATAAGGCATTTGAAAGGAATGCCCCAAAAATCCAATCTCTATAGTAAATATGTAGTATCCCAGTTCCATTCAATGTGGTCTGGGAAACCCCCCATATACTCTTTCTCGATCAGAATCTAGGCTATTCTCTTATCCCTCAGTCCCAGACACTGAGGATCAACATAGAAAAATTTACCAATAACATTCCCATTATCAATAAAGACTTGCCTCGTCCATAATTCAATCGGTAGTCCAAGAAGATTAACCTAGACTAGTCTACTTCAGGGCATTTCCTTTAGCAGGTTGAAGACGATATACCATGTGTGTAAAGGCAGAAAACCCTAACCCCGAATCCATGGTAAACACCTTATCTTTTCCAAATCTTCCTGACACAAGAAATGAAAGATATACTAAGCGTTCATTAGTCTGACCACTATGGGCATTTATCCCAGAAGAGATTTCCACTTAGTTTCTACCCAGGAACGCATCTCATCCTCCTTAAGTTCAACAAAGTGCCATCTACCAATTAGAGCCCATTTCTGTAAACTATTAACATGGTCAATCAGAACATTGCGATGAAAACTCAGAAATGGCATCTGGGTGGTGATATCAACTGCTTGTCTACTATGCTCGTGTCTTGAGCCTCTAGGAATACCACGTTGAGCATCAGGTGATCGAGGTATTGCATGTGCACCACATGGAAGAATGCTGGTGGGCCCCAGTATTGCAGCAATAATGCTGCAACTCCTGGAACTCCCTTCTTTAATTTTATCAACCCAGTAGTTCGTAACAAACTTGGAAGCGACGGTGCTGTATGCACAAGTACTAGCTCTTGCCGCGGCTATCACTTGGTCAGCTGGCACAAGTCCGCTAGGGGCTTAAGTCAACTTCTATGAGCTCTTAGAAGAAGCTTTTTAACTTATGGATGAAAGCTAACTCAAAGAAGGCTAATCTAATTGCAGAAAGAAACTGAAAGGTTGAAAGAAAATGCAAACCCTAATCTTACCAGCTAGCCCAAGAGGATGCAAGCTACTGGGAGAAACCCATTGACTCTCTGAAATAGGGTAAAGGAATCCAACTTGCAACAATTTTTGTAACTCATCTTTCACTATTTCCTTCATCATTGGATTCATTCGTCTTTGAGGTTGTCTTACAGGTTTAAGCTGGTCATCTGTGTAGATGTGGTGGATACATGTGCTAGGATGAATTCCCTGCATATCAGTATAATCCCAAGCAAAAGCTTTTGAATATTTCTGTAATAGTGCAATTACTTCTTGCTCTTGTGCTGATTGCAATTGATTTCCAATGTTTAATTGCTTTCCAGGATATACCTCAATTGTTTTTGTTGTAGGTGTGGAGACAGTGTTTACAGGAAAGATTTCCGTAAAAGATTTCTGCAAGGTTTGAATAGTACAGGTTTCCTGAAAACATTGATTCAAAAGTTCGTTTGCAGCTTCATATTGAGCTTCTCTAAGCTGCTCTGAGATACTTGGTTCTGAGATAAAAAGGTCCATCAAATCTTCATTCGCTTCTTCTTCTCTAAAATCAAAGAATTGATTGATACTTAAAACTGCTTTTGTTTGCTGCTTTTCCTGAGTTTCAAGTATTGATTCTAAAGAAGTGGTTTGTGCAGGTGAATAAAGAGTGATATGTTTCCTTTCATCTCCATGTGAAATTATCATACTTCCAGATCTGCATCCTATGAAGGCATCAGCAGTGGCTAACCATGGTCTGCCTAAAATCAGAGGATGTCCTCCCAAGTTTGTCTTTGGTTGCAAAATCAAGAAGTCAACAGGATACTCCCATGAATCCAAGGAGACTATGATATCTTCTAACATTCCTTTAGGAACAACTTTAGATCTATCTGCTAATTCCAATACTGTTGAAGTTGATCTAATGTTGTTCAATTGCAAAGTTTTCATTGTCTCCATTGTCATTACATTTATAGCTGCTCCCAAGTCTATTAGTGTGTTTGGTACAGAGAAATTATTTATTGATATGGTAACCATTGGGATACCAGGATCAATATATTTTTCTACTATAGTTTGAGTAGACATGAGACTTGCTAATTTACCAATGACTTGGATGGTTGTAGGATCCTTTTTCTTTCTTTCTTTCCGAATGCACAATTCCTTTATTGTTTTTGCATATATTGGTATTTCTTTAATTGCTTTTAATAAAGGAATTTTGACATATGCATTTTTTAACTCATCTAAGATATCAAATTCAGGAAGGGTTATTTGGTTTTGTTGCTCCACCAACCTTTCAGGATAAGGTGGTGTTTGTGTTGTAACATTTGTTCCTTTCTGATTTTGTACCTCAGCTTGTGATGTTTCAGATGATTCTCCCTGTTCAGTTGGTTCTTCTATAATTGGAGGAGAATCCTTCTTAAGTACTTTTCCAGACCTTAGATGGACATCATCAAGAGGAAGGATCGAATATGTAGGATAACATGCTGCTTCCTCTACAGTGTATGCAGATTTGTCCACCCTGTTATTTGGATTGGCCATTGGTTGTGCTGGCAGTTGAGTTGGTCTGGGTTGATTTGCAGGTAGCTGTAATTGTTGTGGTTGGGTCAACAACGGTGGAGGATTCTGTTGTGGAAATGGGATGGATGGCAGATATACAGAATGCTATTGTTGAAAGGGTATGGATTGCGGATATTGTGGATATGCAAATGGTTGTTGATTTTGTTGTTGGTATTGTTGTTGATACTGTTGAGGTTGCTGGTTTCCATAACTATATCCTCTCCAACCTTGTGCAGGTTGTTGTGAATATTGTTGTGGAGGCCAAGCTTGCCATGGCATTGGAGGGGTCCAAGGATTATAAGGTGGATAAGCATAATTTTGCTGAGGGAATTGTGGCTGATTTGGTGGAGGCATTCTAGGTGGTCATGGTCTCCGCGGTGCAACATAATAGAAACCTTCTGTTCCTGGCACTTCTTCCATTGATTTTATTTGTAACTCTTTCAATTTTACACAACTCTCTGTGGAATGATTGCCTGTACAAAGACCACAAACTTGAATACTATCCAAAGGACAGTCTCTCAAAGGATGTTTCTTTTTACATTTTGAACAAAATATTGCTAAGGCTTGCTCTTGTTCTTCTTTCTTCTTGTTTGCCTTTAGCACATCTACTTCTGTCCCTAATGTACTCAAAAGATCTGTTTTGAAATTTTCCAATAGACTTCCTATTTCAGCTCTTGTTATCCCTCCTGCAGCTGACTTTGCTGCTTTGGAACTCACTTCCCTTCTTCCGGTTTTTGATCTTCCTCTAGAATATTTCTGACATAACTCGACAATTTCATCGAATGGAAGGTTTGAAATATCTCCTTTACCCATCACATTCAAAATGTCAAGGTATTCATCTCTTACACCTTTGAGGAAGATTGTACGAACAGTTTCTTGATTTAAAGAATGTTGTTTAGACTTCTGAAGATTATATGCGAATCTTTCTAAATATTCGTCTAAATTTTCATCTTCTTGTTGTGTCATTCTAAACACATCTTCCTTTGAATCTCTAGATCTACAATAAGCTTGATATTTCTTAAGGAAGACGGTTCGCATATCATCCCAGGAGGCTATTGTTTGTTCTCCTAAACCCATAAACCATTTTAAAGATGCTGCTTTTAATGTTGCAGGAAAAAGATGAAGCTTATGAACATCATCAGTATAGCCATATGTTCTGCATAAGATATCAAATTCAAACATGAATGAATCAGGATCTTCTGTAGACATTCCATAGAAGTTTGGCAACACAGAAGGTGGAATGTTTTTCATTTTTACTTCTTCTCCCAGTATTGCACTTATATCTACTATCGGAAAACCAAAAGTAGTTTCTTGGTCAAGTCCATCTTCTTGTCTTTTCCGGCCGTTTTCTAGCTTCCTATCATTTTCGTGTTTTGCCTCTTCCTCTCTCTTCCTTCTCCATTCTCGCTGTTGTCTTTCAAATTCAGCTCTTTGTTGTTCAGGAGTAAGAATAACGGATCCATGTCCCTCTTCTGCCATTGTTTGATTTATTTCAATTTCAAGCGGAATTTCAAATTGTTGGAAGATAGGAGGATCGATGGATGGAAAAACAGGTTGTTTTCCTTTCTCTTTTTGTTTTCCGGAAGTGGAGAATTTTTGTTTTTCTTCCCAAGCTAACAAAGTTTGCCTTTCAATCAAGGTTAATCTTTGGCCAGTTCTTTGCTTTTCTACCAACTCCTCAATTGTTGGATTACCAGTAAGAGGAGTGTGTGATGATCCTATTTCTATTGTTGGGGGGTTTTTAATAAATCTACCTTGAGGATCTCTATATCTAGGCATAGAGAAACATAACTAAAATGGAATGTAACTAATGTTTTTGTGATTTTGATTTTTTTTATCTTTCTATTGACTATGTCGATATTTGCCTCCCCGGCAATGGTGCCAAAATGTTGAGCTCATTTATGGTCATAAATTAACACAATTATTTCTTATCAATCCGGGTTGTTTATGCTTTGAGGCAAGTTCACTATATGTGAAGATCAGATATAACCAAACCTTGAAAGATAAGTTTATTCAAAAACTAAAGATAATACATCTTATAATTCTAATTCAATCAGCTCAAAAAGAGAAAAACATTGAAAGGGTTCTTGACCTCAAGAAGTCCACCTTCACCTCAATTATCACTTAATGAATCAGAGATTGAAACCAAAAGCTCAAGATGCATAAATTATAAATGAAAGAAGCTCTTAACTTAAGAGACACATAAGATATTCCATCATAATTCATCCATCTCAATATCTAAATCTAAGTGGAAATAAAATTGCTTGCATGTAAACAAAAAGAAACTAGTTTTGATTCATCATTTAGCAGAAGGGATGTCCAACTTGAACATCTATTTTTCCAACTCAATAAAGTGATGAATAAGCTATTAACAAATGAAATCAATTACTATGCATAAACCATAAAACAAACTGAAATAAAGCTTTGAAAAACTAGTGCTACAATCAACCAAATTGCAATGAAATAAAACTAGTTTATCAGGGAAGTGTACTTAGCTTGGAGTGGGGGCCCTCCACCCTTGTCTTGCACACTTTGAGAGGTGATATCAGAAGCTTAGATCAGTCACACATCCATAGAATTGCATAGAAAAATAATAATAACACAAGTCTTCAAATTACTTCTCAATCCAAAATATGTCTCAGCATAAAAGTATATCAAAAATCAATACATAAGCCATCAAAGTTTTGGCTTTAAATAAGAAGTCTCATGAACAAACTGATCTATAATCACTCAAACAAACCCATCTACTCTCATCCACCTATCCAAGTCGAATTCATTATCCCCAGCCAAAGAAAGATGACCATTCCTATGAAAACTCAAAACAGCCCTATTGCTATGGGATTCCTGCATGACTAGTCATGGTTGACTAGCACCAAATGGGCCTAATAAAGCTTGTTCAGTTCGAACTAAGAATTGCTGGCTTAGTCCTAGTTCCCAAGCTGTCCATCCATGCATTCCATTCGTGCCCAAGTGTCCTGCAATCATATCAACCATAGAGCTATTACGGGAATTTCTGAATTTGCCAATTTTGCACTAAAAACCAAATTTTCATAAAAACTTTAGAAATTGCAAAATTAAAATTAAATACCTAAATGGATATCAAATATACATCAAAATGGGATAAATGAAGGGAAAATGGATGGAAAATAGATGAATAAGTAAGTTTCTTTGAGCAAAAATAAGACCAAAACTAAGGCTCAACATCCCCGGCAACGGCGCCAAAATGTTGGGCAATTTATTGGGCTTAAATTGCTGCATTAAATTATCAACCAGGGAAACTCGTAAGCTTGTGATGATGCTAGCACAATATATGCAGGAGTAGGCAACTAACTCTATGTCTAACTAAATTATTTAAGATTCAATACAATATGTAAGGGAAGAGGCTCCTAACTAAGGAGGTCCTGGTTGTCCTTCCCTACAGTATCATAAAGAAATCATTGATTACATGAAACTAAAAACTTGAAATGAAGACAAGAGAATGAACTTAATTATTGTTCGGATTCAGGTAGAGAGAGAGACTAACTTAGTCTCTTGATTGTCCTCTCATGTACTAATCCAAACTAAACTAAGATTCATTCATAAGCATAAGAAATGAAATGACTTGAAACATAAAAGCACAAAAGAATGAATTTCAATTACCATATAAATCAATGGAGAGAGAGCCTAACTTAGACTCTTGGTTATCTCCTCATATGATACTTGAAACATAAAAGCAAAAGAATGAATTTCAATTATCATGCAAATCAAATAGAGAGAGAGCCTAACTTAGACCCTTGGTTGTTCTCTCATATGCTGATAAGATTCTAATTTAAAACTCATTCATCAATCTCAAACAAATCCTCAAACATCAAACATCTAAGCAATTAAATGAAATAAGATCTAATATGAAATAACATGTTTCTCTCATCCTTTTAGAGTGAGCTCAATTCTCTTAAGAACAAGACAAATTATTCCATATACTACATTAAGGAAACTTATATCTAAAAACTACATAATGGAAATAAAACTACATAATGGAAATGTATGAAAAATGAAGCTTTATTCTATGCCATCATAAGTTGGATACAATGCTCCAAGAGTCCTCCCCTTTGGAATGGAGGAGGTACTCCTATTTATACAATGAGATGAGATAACAAACTCATAATGATGATCCACTAATCTCTCTTTAGTTCCATACATTTTTCAACCATCTAGACACATAACCCTATCCTCCATGAGGTCCATGATTTTCTCCATGATATTTTCCATGAGGCTTATCTTATCAAATTCGAATTTGATCATTCAAGGCCACATAAAGATGCCCTGGAAGCTTCCTTTGTACCTACACATGTCAATAAACTCATTCTAATTGTTAGGTATAAGTATAAGCATCTTATTTTCTAAAGTTTAGCCATAAATTCACTTAAAAATGTTAAGAATTAATAAACTTTGGAAAAGCATTGTTATAACCCAATAATGAGGTAAATGTAATGATATGGAGGTGGAATGGAGGTGACATGAAGGTAAAATGTGAAGATATTGGTGAATAATGGAGTGAAAATAGGGACTATTTTGAGGCCCAACATCTCCCCCAAACTCAAGGTATTGCATGTCCTCATGCAATCTATGGTATTGCATGTCCTCATGCAATCTATTACATTACTTTTTGAGCTTTGGCTTAAACTCTGCATGATATCATTTACTTAACTTTTGCAAAGCGTTATTTTGATGAACTACAACTTGGTTGGTTCTTGTGTTTCAACCATATTTTGTTTGTTGCATTCAATGTATGATCTTTGCATATTGATAATGTGATTTTTATTGCAGAGTATTTTTGTTGGAATGCATCATGGTTGGTTCTTGTGTAACAACCATGATTGTATTGGCATCCAATTAACTTTCAAATACTTTTGTCAAAGCCATTTGTATGCTCATGTAATAGTGGCAGAGTATTTTTGTTGGAATGCGTCATGGTTGGTTCTTGTGTAACAACCATGAGTGTGTTGGCATCCAATTAACTTTTAAATACTTTTGACAAAGCCATTTGTATGCTCATGTAATAGTGAATATATTTTGAAGGTAAGTGGGGTTAAGAATGTGATATATGAATGTGGATGTTATATGAATGTGATATATGAATGTGGATGTATCCTTCCCCTTAAACGGATGATTTGGGCAATTATGTGAAATGGGGAAAGCAAGGAAAAAGGAAGTGAAGTTTTTCCAAAAATTATTATTCTAACTTTTCAAGGAATTTAATGGTTAAAAGTTAGAAAATATCATACCTTAACTTACCCTTCCAAAATGGATGAGAGTTGTGCACGTGTGGCTGCAAAAACTTTCGTTCATGGTCTTCTTTACTTGGTTGGGAAAATGGTGGATGAATCATGCATGTTTAGCTGCCACAATTTTGCTCTGAAGCTGCTTCTTCAAGTTGTGGATGAAAGATGGATCTGTATTATCGTATCGGCTGTTAGATCCTCTGCTACTAGATGATGAATCTGAGGATTCAGCAGCGGATACAATTTTCAAGCCATGTTGAATTTCATTGGACAAATGACTGTCAAAATGCATTTCAAATTTTGAAAGAGAAATTGTCTGTCGCCCCCATTCTTCGTGGACCAAATTGGTCTTTACCATTCCATATCTCAACTTATGCATCTGATACAGCAATAGGTGCCTCTTTAGGACAGAAAGAAAACTTGTCTACTTATGCAATATACTTCATCAGCAAAAATCTAACACCTGCAGAAATGAACTACACAGTCACAAAACGAGAAATGTTAGCTGTTATACATGCAGTCAATAAATTCCGGCACTATATAACAGGATATCAAGTTTTCATCCATACTAATCATTCAGCAATCAAATATTTGATGAACAAACCAATCACTAATGGACGAATAACAAGATGGTTACTGTTACTACAAGAATTCGATATCACAATACAAGACCGGCCAGGAAGAGAAAACCAAGTGGCTGACTTTCTGTCCCACATACACTCACCCTCTGATCCAAATCCAGTTGTAGATAACTTTCCTGATGAACACCTGTTTTCCATCACAGTTAAAACACCATGGTTTGTAGATATTGCAAACTATTTGTCATCTGGAAGGTTTCCAGCTCAATTCACTAAAAAGAAAAAACACAAAATTGTTAGAGCAAGCGCTAGATATACATGGGTCAATGGTGATCTATTTTATACTGGTTCAGATATAATAATTAGAAAATGCGTACGAGAAGATGAAATATTAGACATTCTAAGAGCATGTCATGATGAACCCTGTGGTGGCCATTTTGCAGATAAACGAATGGCATATAAGGTGCTGCAGATAGGCTATTACTGGCCATCCATCTTCAGAGACTCTAAGAAGTATGTCAAGCAATGTGATAGCTGCCAGAGAACAGGATGACCAATAACATCAGATGAAATGCCACTGAAGCCACAGGTTCTCATAGAACCATTTGAGCAGTGGGCACTTGACTTTGTTGGACCTATCAATCCACCATCAAATGGGAAGAGGTACATCTTAGTTTTTGTTAAAGTTGGAATTAGTACCTGAAGATATTCATTATCATTTACATCCTATATTCCTATAACCCCTATACATATAACCCTATTACCTTTTATTTCCATACATTCCCCTCTTTTCACTAACCCTAATACCCCTAAGTAGTTTTCTTTGCAAGCTTAAAAAGGCCAAACTAGGACAAATTTCAACCTGCACATACAAGTTCATGCAACTCAGAGCATTAGTAATGGGAATAATTTTAAACATGACCCCAATGGTCATTTTAAAATTATAAAACTATGTTATATCAAACATATATACCTACGCGCTATATGGAAATCAAAACATATATATATATACCATAATATATATGGACATAACAAATAATACATAGACCGAAGGTTGACAAAGGGAACGAATGCATTATCAAATGCACACAAGGTATATGGTAAAGGGTATGTATTTATGTTGCATATATAATTTTTTTTTTTTTCATATAATGCGCATATGGTATATGGAAAGGCTGCGCATATGGTATATGGAAAGGCATATAACATGGTTACAAAGCAAAGGTTGATGAACGATAATGAGACATGGTGGAAGGCCGAGCATGAACAAACGATGGAACGGTGGGCATCCAAACATCATAGCACGAAATCATTACACAGTGGGCAAAGGAATACGGGGTAGTGGAGCATACGACGGTAGGTGTAACAATGAACCATGGTAATCAACCACATACGACAACCGGTCAGTAATTTACACGGTGGCATGGTGATTTATGCACCCATTTTTTGACACAATACGCAGGGATCGTGCGTACCAAGCCACGACTCGGCGCCCTCATGACACAGTCGGGTGATTGGTCAAGAGGACGTCCATGTAAGCCATGACCATTCAACCACCAATAAAACACATTACGGTACAGTCGAAAATGGTCATGAACACCAACCGAGCCATGAATAGTTTAAACTATAACCCTGTGTTGTGTTCAACCGAATTCCTCATCGCTGCATAAGCTCAGAAATGGTGTTTGAGGCTGCCGCCTAGTGAAAAAGAGAAGCGCATTGAGTCGGGGAAATTTAAAGAGGAGAGCTGTTCCGAAATTAACGTGTGCATAACGGATTTCCAGGGATCTATTGAGGTAAGGTATGATTGTTTTACAAGCTCGGCACAGTGAACCAAAGCTGAACTCGCAGTTGTTTTTAATAACAATCGTTTGTCTTGCCACCAGTCCATTTGAAACGGTTAAACTGAAGTTTGGAGCGCCGATATCCCTCCAGGTGCTCGGTGATCAAAGGTAAGCCGCAACCGTAGCCCCCAACTTGGTGATTTGCTGCATAGAAAGAGGAATGAATCCTTAGTGGATCAGTGTTCATTTAAATGTGACGGATTTGCATGGTTAACACGTAGGCTTTGGCAATAAATATGGACTTGTATGACTGAGCCGTGTCAAACATAGCCCATAAACTAAGGAAAAATACAGTGCCGTATTGTTAAATGTGGAATGGCGGTGAATGATAATAGGAATACTGTAGAATGCCATTATCAAATGCGCGCTGTTCATTTGTATTGATATATAGAAGCGCTGTGTGTTGACATATAGTTGTGCGCCGAATGAAAACAAACAGTCAAGCACCACATACATCCCTTGCTGCGCGCTAATTCATATCAAAACAGAGGATTAATAATCAAAACAGAGGGTTGTTATGAAGGGAATGTATATCAAATCGTTTGCATATGCTGTGTACGTTTTTTTTTGAGCCGAGACAGACGAGAGCGATGTTGCAAATTTTTCAGAAGCTCAAGATTGTATTTGCCAAAAAAAATTTGTGATTTGTTTTTAAGGCCATGAGCATGATTTCAAATGCAATTATGTTTATTTTCAAAGGCTGAGCGTATGTGAATAGCCCTTTTTGTTGCCATGCTAAGACTGAATTGCCCTCGTGCTCATAGCCCTGATTGCACCTGAGTTAAGGCCGAGGCCGTGCGCATCATTGTTGCATAATACACAGTCAATGTTTTTTAAAAAATGATGATATATTGGGTTAGGCCGAGAGCATTTTTGCACATCTGTTAGTGAGGCCGAGAGCCAAATATAGGTGCATTACACAGTTTTCATTGTTAAAACGTAAACAGTCATCAATGATTTGAATTTTGGCAAAATAAAAAGATCAGGAGCATGAATAAACATCGTTTCCATGTATATTTTTGTTTTCAACAACAGGGGGCAGTATATTAACAGGGTATACAGATATTTCTTGCATTGAACAGGGGTTAAAACAGTGCTGTTGCAGAGGGCAGAGTCAAACAGAGGTGAATTAAGTTGATTGAAAAAGGAAGGTAAGGTTCTTCGCCTTCAAAAATTTCATTTCGAAATCATTGCATCTTTCTTTCAAAATGAAATTAGTAACAACAGAGGAATTTATTCATTGGTTTACAGAAGCAATGTCAAACAGAGTAGAGCCAAAATTCCAGATAGAGAGTTGGGGGAAGGAAACAATAGAAAAACTTTATCAAGCAGGGATGATCAGTTTCCTACAAAAATTTGATGGCCACTCTAAACAAATAACCAGAGAATTTATAAACAATTTCAATCAAGACAAGACACGGGTGGGAGATGTCATCATTCCAGTAACCCAGGAATATCTTTCCCAAGCCTTAGATCTACCCATGATAGGTGAGAAGTATTATAAAGGCCTGCACTTTAAAGAGAAAGCTTGGACTTTCTTTCTAGAGAAGAACCGAAAGGGGACATTTGACAGGACAAAAGGGATACCCAGGGAATGGTTTAATGAACCATGGGGTGAGTTGGTTTTGGTTATCCAAAAATTCTTGACCTGTGATAGGGGGTATAGCATGGCTCACTTGTATCATGTCAGACTTTTGCAACATATAAAAGGGGATGATAGGATAAACATGCCTTATTTCTTATATAGGAGCCTCTTGAGAATGATAGAAACAGTCAAACATGAAAACAGGCCTAAAGCAGGACAGATGTACCATCAAGGATTAATCAAAATCCTAGTTGAGTATCAGGTGAGATCACAGGGCATAGTGTGGCGAGAATTCATAGCTAAAAATAAATTCATTGAACAGGTTCATGAGGTACATGACAAAATAGAGCAGGAAAATAGAGGAGTAATGAACTCACCCTTATATCCTAGAACAAGAGCCAAACAACAGAACAGCATGGCCATGCAAGAAAATGAAACATCTGTTATGTCTATTCCTAGGAAATTCAGGAGTAAGAGTCCTATTGACTTAGAGAAGGAAGTAGAAACATATTCCCCAAGACAACAAGAATAAAATGATCTTGCACAAGAGGCATTTGAGAAGGATTCTTCCTATAATGATGCATCAACATCACTTATGAAAACAACACAGGATTTTGAGAGAGAACTTAACTTAGGAAGAATCAAAGATGTAACTGACCAATTGGAAATTAGCAAAATATTAGAGAAGCAATTAAAGGAAGAAAATAAGGCAAATAAGAAAGATAATGCTAAATTGGTCAAAGCAAATGAGAAACTGAATGAAGAATTGGGGAGGCTAAAGAGGAAAAATGATCTAATCTCTAAGCAAGCATTTAAGTGGCTAAAGGAAAAGAACATGTGGCAGGAAAAATATGAAAAACAAAAGGTCAAAGCAGCATTGTTTAGGGAGAGACATGATACAGGTTTGGACTGTTTGGCCAAGGCAGCACAGCAGGAGGCATCTACAGGTACAACATCTACTTCAGAAAGGCGAAGGTCAAAGAGGAACAAGCAAGCATGGGGACATGCTTGATGATAAGCAAGGGAGAGATCTTGAGCCTTAGTTTTGGTCTTATTTTTGCTCAAAGAAACTTACTTATTCATCTATTTTCCATCCATTTTCCCTTCATTTATCCCATTTTGATGTATATTTGATATCCATTTAGGTATTTAATTTTAATTTTGCAATTTCTAAAGTGTTTATGAAAATTTGGTTTTTAGTGCAAAATTGGCAAATTCAGAAATTCCCGTAATAGCTCTATGGTTGATATGGTTGCAGGACACTTGGGCACGAATGGAATGCATGGATGGATAGCTTGGGAACTAGAACTAAGCCATCAATGCTTAGTTCGAACTGAACAAGCTTTATTAGGCCCATTTGGTGCTAGTCAACCATGACTAGTCATGCAGGAATTCCATAGAAATAGCGCTGTTTTGAGTTTTCATAGGAATGGTCATCTTTCTTGGGTTTGGGATAATTAATTCGACTTGGATAGGTGGATGAGAGTAGATGGGTTTGTTTGAGTGATTATAGATCAGTTTGTTCATGAGACTTCTTATTTAAAGCCAAAACTTTGATGGCTTATGTATTGATTTTTGATATACTTTTATGCTGAGACATATTTTGGATTGAGAAGTAATTTGAAGACTTGTGTTATTATTATTTTGCTGTGCAATGCTATGGATGTGTGACTGATCTAAGCTTCTGATATCACCTCTCAAAGTGTGCAAGGCAAGGGTGGAGGGCCCCCACTCCAAGCTAAGTACACTTCCCTGATAAACTAGTTTTATTTCATTGCAATTTGGTTGATTGTAGCACTAGTTTTTCAAAGCTTTATTTCAGTTTGTTTTATGGTTTATGCATAGTGATTGATTTCATTTGTTAATAGCTTATTCATCACTTTATTGAGTTGGAAAAACAGATGTTCAAGTTGGACATCCCTTCTGCTAAATGATGAATCAAAACTAGTTTCTTTTTGTTTACATGCAAGCAGTTTTATTTCCACTTAGATTTAGATATTGAGATGGATGAATTATGATGGAATATCTTATGTGTCTCTTAAGTTAAGAGCTTCTTTCATTTATAATTTATGCATCTTGAGCTTTTGGTTTCAATCTCTGATTCATTAAGTGATAATTGAGGTGAAGGTAGACTTCTTGAGGTCAAGAACCCTTTCAATGTTTTTCTCTTTTTGAGCTGATTGAATTAGAGTTATAAGATGTATTATCTTTAGTTTTTGAATAAACTTATCTTTCAAGGTTTGGTTATATCTGATCTTCACATATAGTGAACTTGCCTCAAAGCATAAACAACCCGGATTGATAAGAAATAATTGTGTTAATTTAGGACCATAAATTAGCTCAACACTCGTGTCTTGAGCCTCTAGGAATACCACGTTGAGCATCAGGTGATCGAGGTATTGCATGTGCACCACATGGAAGAATTCTGGTGGGCCCCAGTATTGCAGCAATAATGCTGCAACTCCTAGAACTCCCTTCTTTAATGTTATCAACCCAGTAGTTCGTAACAAACTTGGAAGCGACGGTGCTGTATGCACAAGTACTAGCTCTTGCCGCGGCTGTCACTTGGTCAGCTGGAACAAGCCTGCTAGGGGCTTAAGTCAACTTCTATGAGCTCTTAGAAGAAGCTTTTTAACTGATGGATGAAAGCTAACTCAAAGAAGGCTAATCTACTTGCAGAAAGAAACTGAAAGGCTGAAAGAAAACACAAACCCTAATCTTACCAGCTAGCCCAAGAGGATGCAAGCTACTGGGAGAGATGCCATTGACTTCTAAGAAGATGAGATGCAGGTGTCTAAGCTACTTCAACATTAAAATCTGAAAGAACCATCTTTTTGTATTTTTGAATAAAGTTGTCAGAGTTATCATGCATGCGATTTAACTGTTTTTGTCTGTGCAGAGGTGGATTGGTGAGAGGAAATGCTTGGCGGAGGTCGGGAAGGTTCAGAGAGGGCCTAAGGGGTCCCTAACACCCTTCCAAAGAGTTTCACAGAGTTTGGCTACTAAGAAACCTCATTCATGAGCTTCTACAGGAAGTTTGCAGGGGTTCTACAGGATGTTCTCGAATTTCTACAGGATGTCTGTAATTTTCTACAGGATGTTCAGAAATGGGATTTTGGAGGATGGATGGAGGAAGAAAGATGAAGGAGTGGGTATGGAGGTGAGATAAGGGTGTGAGGAGGTCCAGGACTTGGGGAATGGAGCTGAGAAGTGGCGAGGATGGTTGGATTTGTTCAAGGAGAGGTAGAACAATGTTGCACAACAATATGGGAAGTTAGGGCAGAGTGAGCAAATGGAAAACATAAGGCAAGGATTCTAAGTAGAGGATGAAGCAGGTTGGATTGATGGAGAATGGGCAGATAAAGAAGGATAACAGGTGCTCTGCAAGTTGTTTTTCAAACGAAACAAACAAGGATTTGGAAAATCAAGGACCTAGTTACGTTAGTCTATTCTGACCTAGATAACAGCAAAGAAATGGAACAGAAGTTTATTTGCACTGAAACCATGTGAAATAACTTATGCAACGAAGCAATCAAGAATCTGAACATGTAACCAACTTCTGCAAATAAGAATCGAACACTAATGATTGCATGGCGAAGCAAAGAAAGTGTTTTTGGTGGCAGCAAGGTCACCTTGATCCCAGCTCCTGATCCCACTGAGGGAGAGGTGAAATCAGAGGTGCTTGATGGCCCTTTTTCTGAAGATCTTCCCTGTTATTAACCTATCAACTAAATCTAAACATGAAAAGCCTTTTTAATCATCAAAAGAAACCTAAACAACAAAACAAGATTTAAATCTAAATAGCAGATTTTATTCTAAGAATGCAACAAAAACACATAAAAGTAAACAAAGGAGGTACTGGGCACTTGAGATGGGCCCAACCCCAAGAGCTACAGCCTCCTAAGAGAGATTTAGAGCTGGTGCAAAGCTGGATTCATCTTTATTGATCAAAAGAATAGTTACATTCCAAAAACTGTCCACAAGGAAAGCTCGAAAATGTGCTGAAATGCAGAGCTAATCTACTACCTAAAAAATGACTAAAAGAATGACTAAAATTGAACTACAAACTAGCTAACTTCTGCCTACAAAGTGACTAACTGAAATGAGGCCTAAGCATTCTTATTTATACAAATTGAGGACCCCAACAGCCCTCCTAAACTTTAGGAACTCGGCTGCCAAAACTTGTAGTTAACAACACTTTTACTAGCCCTTGCTCGGCTGCCCTTGTGATAATCGATTTGGTGGCCCTTGAACTCCGAGCTGATGGTGGATAATTCAAGGTAAGGGCCCATAAATGAAGGGGACACCTTCCTACAAATCCTCTCCCTTGTTCTTCCACGAATTTGGCTGCCAAGTGCTCATTAAAACCTTTGATTTTGTCTCAAAATTGACTAAAAATCTGCACAAAGCACCCATTAGACTTGTTGGCATAATGACTAACCCAATTCACTCTATTAGCATAAATATAATCACAAACATACAACAAAATAATGAGAATTGTGGATTAAGTCGAATTAGGAGGTTGAATGAGCCCATATAATTATCCATTTTTGGGGCTCATCATCACCCCCCTACTGAAAGTGTTGCTCATCCTCTGAGCAACTAATCTATCTCCTCATCTTTGATGGCCCTGGTGGCCTCCCTATCATGCCAAGCTTCTGAAGTGATGTCCTCTTCTCGGTCATGAAACCATGCTTTTCTCTCTGCTTCTTCCCACTGCCTGTGCTCCTTTTCCTAGAGAATTCTCAGCTTCCTGTAGAACTGTCTCAACATCCTGTAGAGAGGCCTTTATGTCCAACATTTCCATTCTTTCTCTCCAGGTGGATGTCTTCGGGCTTCCCCGTTCATAGGTGATGGATGCCTTTGAGGGAGACCTCTCCTTTTGTGTAGCTGGGGTGTCTACCATTGTAATTGGCTCTTTTGACTGTGGTTGGGGTCTGCCAATTTTTATCCTCACGCTCCTTCTTGCTTTAATATACAGGGAAGGCTCCCTCTTTTGCTTCCCCTTCTGCTTGGGAGATGTGCTTAGGGTGGCTAGCATAGCTGCTGCCTCCCTGGCTAAAATCTCAGGCGATTTTTCCTTCTGTTGCCCTGTTTCCAGACTTCCTGTAGAAAGTCCTGTGTTGACTGTTTTCTGGCTTCCTGTAGAAACGGTTTTCTGGCTTCCTGTAGAAACGGTTTTCACTGTTTTGGCTTGCTTGGCTGGGGGTGCCTTCTCTTTTAATTTTGCTGTGGTTGCCTTGGGTGTGCCCTCACTTGCTTGGACTTTTTCAGTCCTCTCTGCCCTGATTTGCAACCATTTCTCCCTTGGCGTTTGTGCCTTTATTCCACCCACAGTTTTGGGCTCAGCAGCTTGGCCTTTCTCTTGTTTCTCTTCTTTCTCTTTCTGTGGTGGTCTGTCCTGGGTTTCCTTACCCTTAGCTTTCTCTTCCGCCTCAATGTGTTCCCTGTCTTCACTGCTGGATGAAGTGTAAGTTCACACAACAACCTGAAATGATAACCATGGATAATGCTGAATTATGAATCCCCCTGGCATGGTGAGAGTGCTCCCTTTTTCTTATGCTTTGGTCAGAAACGGAAATGTTGTTTATAGTTTCCCCCTGGACTCAAGGAAGAATTCCTCGGCTGTTTGATATCAATGAACAACAATTCCCTGGTTATAATGCTGTTGCTGCCCAAAACTCGACTGTCAAAAGGGAATTAGGCTCTCACAGACAGAGTGCAGAGCTTAATTTTCATCCCCAACCACATAAAAGTCACATTCTTTATGCACAAGTTAGCCCTTACAGTGGTTTATCATTTCTACAGAAGGAATTTGTTAACAAGAACTGTGGAGGAGAATTTTGACACAAAATCGACTGAGAAATTCTATGCCACACACAGGCAGCTGCTATTTTTTTGACTCACAGGCAGACTTGTTTCATACTTTCTTATTCAAAACAGTTTAATTCACTGCCTTTCGAACGTATCATGCATGGAAGAGTGTTTTTTCAAGCCTACCTCTCTCAGAACTCCAAACTCGATGAAGAAAAGTCCAGGCTTCTCTGCTTCGGAAGGATATGCCGTACTTCCTGTAGAACGTCTTCCTGTAGAATGCCCCTGTGCCTCTGAGCGAGCCCGATATGCAGCAGAATCTCGAAGACAGGTAGAAAAACCGGTGGAGGATGACTAGTTAATCATTTTGTGCATACTTCAGTTGAGGATGTTGCAAGTGCAAATGAACAGCAGTTTGTGAGTTTCAGCCGAGCATTCTTTAATTGCTGCGTGATTTGTGGTGAGGGAGTGAAGTGGCCAGGTGTACGTGGCCACATGCAGACGGTAGTGTTGTTCATGAACTGTATGTTTTCCCCCTGTAATCACTGCCATCAATTGCACTGAGGTTTAAACGGCCAACACTCCCTATTGTTTTAATTTTCACGTGAGTCGACTGTCCACGTATACTGCATGACTTCCGGCTGAGCACTAGAGAAGGCAATGTCGGGTTAACCTTGCTAGATTCGTGGCTTAATCCCACCATTCCATTCGTTCATGCAGTTCTTAAATTAGATTCATGCAATAGAGGAACGAGTTTTAGTCACATACCTGGAAGTCGAATGTGGTTGTCGTGAGGTGCTGTGGCCTTTCATTTGCTGCATGCATTGGTTTCTGTGGTTGCATGATGGCTTGGTGGCTGATTCATGGCTATTTTTTCTTGTGCAGGTATCCTCTGGCCGGATCCATGCTGCAGGAGCTGGCTTCACGTTCAGATCTGCACCCTCAAGCTGCTGATGTTGAATTTTTACAAGGTAGAAACTTGTTTTCGCCATTGCTCCCGAACGATAGATCGGATCGATCTGAAACTTGCTGAGCATGTTCCTATCATCATTATGCACCTCCCATAGAAAAATTGCGATCAATGGATGCACAAATTTCGAGAAAAATGGAAAATGGCTGAAGATTACAGAGATCAATTTCTCGGAAACCGTGCATCGGAATCGGCTGAAACTGCTTGGGTAGGCTACTATCACCCATGTGCATCTCCCCATGAAACAGGTTTTGAAACGGATGCACGGATATGGAGAAAATGCAAAAATGGCTGAAGGTGATGGAGGCTGATTTCTTGGAAACCGTGCACCGGAATTGGCTGAAATTGCTCGAGCATGTTGCCATCGTCCCTATACAACTCCCCCTGTAACAATTTTGCAAATGGATGCACGGTTTTCAAGCTAGGGAAAAAACAAATTATGTTCTATGTATTTTTTTCTTCAAAGCATTCTGCAAGTTTTTGCATGGTAAAAAAAATGAGCTTGGGTTGTGATGCAGGCATGGAGATGATGGAGGAGGAGTTTGAAGATTGCAGGAGGACTTATCAACCCTTGAGGAAGCTATCATGTTCGCCAAACTACCTTTTTGAAATCCATTTCTAGCTTCCTGTAGAAATCCTGTAATTTCTAAAGGAACTTCCTGTAGAACACGCAGTTTTGAGGAAAGAAGCACAATGAGATGGAAGAAGGGTGAGGGATGGAAACATGGATGCCTGCAGGCCTCATGGACATATTCCTAGCCTTCTGGTCCTCTTCGGAGATCAATTTTGGCTTGTTTGTAGGCTTCCTGTAGAAGACACAGAACTTCCTGTAAAAGACATAGAACTTCCTGTAGAAGGCACAAAACGTCCTCTGTCTTTGTTTTGAGCGATCCTTCTAACCTGCAGTGTCCTTCTTGCCACCTGCAATTATTCAATGGAAATTAAGCTTATTTTTCTTTTTCTTTTTCTCTTTTTTTTTTTTGAAAACAACTAGGGCGCCTCATGGAGGTTTTCACCCTAATTTCCTGCCGTGGGCGCCTCCAAGGGAGGTTTTCACCCAGGGATCTTATTCTCTTTTTATTTTCTCTTCTTTCCAACCCATTGACCACCTCATGGAGGTTTTCAATCAATGAGCCAATCTAAGGCGCCTCCGAGGAGGTTTTCACCTTGGATTTTTTTTCCTCTTATTTTCATTTTTTTTTTCCTACCCTACCCTACTTGAAAAACAAAATCACTTTCAAGTATAAGAATACTTCCAATGGAGCCATGTGCACATTGAGATGATAGACAAAATGATGTGGAGGCTTGAAATGCATGCTTTGACAGCTATCCGGATTTCAGAGACCAAATGATCTGACTTTAAAGGGATCAAACATAGCTGAAGAAGAGAGTACTGCTGCAACTTAGTGACCGTCTGGAACCATGTCTCAATATAGCTTTGATATCCTTGGTCCTTTTGCTGATCTGGATCATTCTCCATATCTTCTTCTATCATGACCTTCACATCTTCCTCTTTTTGCTGATTTTTCTCTTGACTACATGGAGGGTTTGATGGTAACCATGAGGGAGATTTTTTTATCTCTGCTTCTGATGTCTTCTCTTCATCAAGTGTAGCCCATGGTGCTTTGATCTCCTCTTTTGAATCTTCTTTTGCCTTTGGTCCTTCAATGTTGTCAATATAATCTCTATTTTGCACTACTCTTCCTGAGCTATGGTGAAGATCATTGAGCTCAAGAGGAGTCATTTGGACATGTTGTGCCTCATTGCAATTGGGTTGAGCTATTCCAATGTGCGAGTTTGGATATGGTGGTACGGGTAGTTGAGTGGGGGTGTATTTTTGAGATGGATGTGGATGGGGCTGTGGTTGGGTAGGTGGTGGAGGAAAAGGAGTGGGATGAGTGTTGTACTGGGGCCTCCACCCTTGATGAGGTGCATTCCACTAAGGCTGTGGCTGAGCATAAGAGTGAAATGGATGAGCAGCTGGTTGGGCATAATATGGAGATGTGAAGGACCAAGGAGGAGGTGTGGATCAGGAAGGATGAGCAGGGGGACCCCATGAAGGCATGGAAGTGGCTTGATAGGGGTCATAATAGGTCTCGGATGTCCCTTGCAGTTCTTGCTGGTAAGGTCTAGGTCCATGTGGCCTCCTTTGGTTCAGATAATAGAGTGGTTCAGTGGCTCCTTTTGCCCTCTGATATGCAGCTTTGATTCTGGGTAAGGAAGGGCAATGATCTGTAGGATGGTATTTTTCACAGACAAACACACTTTATGGAGTGCAATGGACATCCATTCCTAGGATGCTTTCTAGTGCACCTGGGACAAAAGATGGCCCAAGCCCTCTTGGCTTCCTCTTGCTCCCTTTGGATCCGTAAGGTATCCAGTTGCATGGCAAGAAACTGCCTCATCTCGCTCTTGAAATCTTCCATCTAATTTGAAAATTCGTTTTTGGATAAGATACTGCTCCCAACATTTCTGTTTGTATCCATTTGCTCTAGAAGAATGTTTTCTCCTTCTTCTTCCCTTGAGGTTCTTCAAATATGTCTTTTTATCCACCTAAGGGTTCTTTAATCACAGCCATCGAAGAAGAGAGAAGGCTGGCTGTGTGAAGCAGTGGGGGTGTTGTGCAATCATTTTTCTGAATTATCTCTACTCCTACAAGGCATGAAAGAAAATCCTTTTGGTTGATTTTTTTGCTTCTTTTTTTTTTTTTTTTTTTTTTTTTTTTTTCTGCTTGTACCTGCAATACTAAAATAGATTGAACTGCAACTAACTATCTTGCTGAAATGAAAATGCGGAATTGAAATGAAAGCAGGAAAGGACTAATATATTTTGTTGAAATGAAATTGCAGGAATGAAATGCTAGGCTACGCTTGCGGAATTGAAATGCTAATCTACGCTTGCAGAATTGAAATGCTAATATATGAAAGCAAGAAATGCTAATCTACTTTTGCATAAACGAAATTGCATAATGGAAATGAAATAAACTACTTAGCAGAAGGTTGTAGTGGAAAACAAAAGAAAAGCAGCAATCGCCAATACTTTGACGCTTCCCCGGCAACGACGCCAAAAAGGATGGTGGGCCCTAGTATTGCAGCAATAATGCTGCAACTCCTGGAACTCCCTTCTTTAATTTTATCAACCCAGTAGTTCGTAACAAACTTGGAAGCGACGGTGCTGTATTCACAAGTACTAGCTCTTGCTACGGCTGTCACTTGGTCAGCTGGCACAAGTCCGCTAGGGGTTTAAGCCAACTTCTATGAGCTCTTAGAAGAAGCTTTTTAACTGATGGATGAAAGTTAACTCAAAGAAGGCTAATCTACTTGCAGAAAGAAACTGAAAGGCTGAAAGAAAACGCAAACCCTAGCAAACCCTAATCTTACCAGCTAGCCCTACTGATGCAAGAAAGAGGATGCAAGCTACTGGGAGAGATGCCATTGACTTCTAAGAAGATGAGATGCAAGTGTCTAAGCTACTTCAACATTAAAATCTGAAAGAACCATCTTTTTGTATTTTTGAATGAAGTTGTCAGAGTTATCATGCATGCGATTTAACTGTTTTTGTCTGTGCAGAGGTGGATTGGCGAAAGGAAATGCTTGGTGGAGGTCGGGAAGGTTTGGAGAGGGCCTAAGGGGTCCCTAACACCCTTCCAAAGAGTTTCACAGAGTTTGGCTATCAAGAAACCTCATTCGTGAGCTTCTACAGGAAGTCTGCAGGGGTTCTACAGGATGTTTTGGAATTTCTACAGGATGTCTGTAATTTTCTACAGGATGTTCAGAAATGGGATTTTGAAGGATGGATGGAGATAGAAAGATGAAGGAGTGGGTATGGAGGTGAGATAAGGGTGTGAGGAGGTCCAGGACTTGGGGAATGGAGCTGAGAAGTGGCGAGGATGGTTGGATTTGTTCAAGGAGAGGTTGAACAATGTTGCACAATAATATGGGAAGTTAGGGTAGAGTGGGAAAATGGCAAACATAAGGCAAGGATTCTAAGTAGAGGATGAAGCAGGTTGGATTGATGGAGAATGGGCAGATAAAGAAGGATAACAGGTGCTCTGCAAGTTGTTTTTCAAACGAAACAAACAAGGATTTGGAAAATCAAGGACCTAGTTACGTTAGTCTATTCTAACCTAGATAACAACAAAGAAATGGAACATAAGTTTATTTGCACTGAAACCATGTGAAATAACTTATGCAACAAAGCAATCAAGAATCTGAACATGTAACCAACTTCTGCAAATAAGAATCGAACACTAATGATTACATGGCGAAGCAAAGAAAGTGTTTTTGTTGGCAGCAAGGTCACCTTGATCCCAGCTCCTGACCCCATTGAGGGAGAGGTGAAATCAGAGGTGCTTGATGGCCCTTTTTCTGAAGATCTTTCCTGTTATTAACCTATCAACTAAATCTGAACATGAAAAGCCTTTTTAATCATCAAAAGCAACCTAAACAACAAAACAAGATTTAAATCTAAATAGCAGATTTTATTCTAAGAATGCAACAAAAACACATAAAAGTAAACAAAGGAGGTACTGGGAACTTGAGATGGGCCCAACCCCAAGAGCTACAGCCTCCTAAGAGAGATTTAGAGCTGGTGCAAAGTTGGACTCATATTTATTGATCAAAAGAATAGTTACATTCCAAAAATTGTCCACAAGGAAAGCTCGAAAATGTGCTGAAATATAGAGCTAATCTACTGCCTAAAAAATGACTAAAGAATGACTAAAATCGAACTACAAACTAGCTAAATTCTGCCTACAAAGTGACTAACTGAAATGAGGCCCTAAGCCTTCTTATTTATACAAATTGAGGACCCCAACAACCCTCCTAAACTTTAGGAACTCAGCTGCCAAAACTTGTAGTTAACAACACTTTTACTAGCCCTTGCTTGGCTGCCCTTGTGATAATCGATTTGGTGGCCCTTGAACTCCGAGCTGGTGGTGGAGAATTCAAGGTAATGGACCATAAATGAAGGGGACACCTTCCTACAAATCCTCTCCCTTGTTCTTCCACGAATTTGGCTGCCAAGTGCTCATTAAGACCTTTGATTTTGTCTCAAAATTGACTAAAAATCTGCATAAAGCACCCATTAGACTTGTTGGCATAATGACTAACCCAATTCACTCTATTAGCATAAATATAATCAAAAACATGCAATAAACTAATGAGAATGGTGGATTGAGTCGAATTAGGAGGTTGAATGAGCCCATATAATTATCCATTTTTGGGGCTCATCAAATGCCAGTCAAGCCAATCATGTTCTTTGTGTCCCACCTGGATGGCCCACCGCTAATACCATCCACTCGTCCACCAGAGTGATTCTATTCAGCCTCCATCATGGCTATGATATATGCTTCATGGGCCGAAGTTTCTGATACAAAGGGGTCCAAGTAGGCCATGATAAGGCAGTGATAGGGGTAGGTAATATTTATAGCTCGGTCCGCATACCAATCCGTGGTAGGAAGGTAATGTGATCCTCTAGTAATTACAAATAATAAATATAGTAGGTCTACAGCTAGAGTAGAAGTCTCGGTCCGTGCGATTTAGCCAAATGGATGTTTTGGTTTTATCTTCCTTGTACCTGTCAATAATTACATTTTTCTCAATAATTTAAATTTCAAAGTTTTTTTTGTTAATGTATTTTATTTTTTAAAATTTAAGAAAAGTTATTTAAATTGTTCTATATTTGTGTTTTTTTTGGTATACTTATAAAATAATTTTATTTAAATTAGGGAACATTTTAGGGGTTAACATTCAGAAGTGCACTAATTTTCCATGTTTTTTCCATAAAAAAAGATTAGCCAACTTCCATTTTTTCTAAAAATGATTTTCCCAAAATTTTATGGTTTAAAATTATTTTATCTTGAAAATCCCCAAAAATTTATAGAGACTATATAAAACCATTATAAATTTGAATATTCTTACAAGAATATCGCCAAACATTTTATAGCTTGCACATTAGGGACTATTAAGATTCACCAAGGTTTATAAACTTTTAGAGAACTTTCCATCCCTAAAATTTTCCGTGGTTCAAATTTTTACAAAGATTTGTTGGAATTGCAAGTTTGAGCTATATAGTGTATACACTTTAACTACTTCAACAACTTTCCAAAGCTTTAAATCCATTTATACATTCCAACATTAAATCCATTTATACATTCAAAACTACAAATTAAACATTAAAAAATAAAAGGGGCATTGAATCCATTTATGCATTCAAAAACACAATTTCAACAACAAAAAATTACAATGCCATAAAAAACTTATTGTATGCAAGTTAGAAAGACAAAAACATAGAACAATTAGACTAAATATTACAAATGGTTTCCATATTATGGATTATGCCCTTCATAATAACTAAAATGAAGACGATTACATTCGTACATAATAGATAAGGCTCATAACTAAAATGAAAATGACTACATACATACATGGCACATATAGTTTGACAAAGGGCATAGCTAAAATGAAGATGACCGCATTGTACCTCTTTAAAAGTGGGGATAAACACATCCCCTCTAATTATAAGACCATATGATTAACCCATTTTAGCCAAGCGGTTATTTCAAAAAAGAGGATTAGGCTATGGCTATAAAGTCATGATAAAGGAGGTAAAGGCCAAGATGGATTTAGGAGATATCAATCAACTATGAATCAGCTTGTTACTTTTGAGATCATTGTGGAGGAGTGTTGATATAATACAATTGATCACTTATGTTGTTTCATTGACTTTAGAAAATATTTTGACACTATTCCCATGATAAACCTATGAAAGAGGCTCAAAGAGATAATGGTTCTTCTTGAGTTGAGGGGTTATATGAGAACATTATTGCTAATCTCAGGACCATTGGGGGTTCATTAAAAGAAATTAATTGTAATATCAGAGTCGAGCAAGGGTGTCCCTTGTCCCCTACCCTTTTTGGCATACACGTTATTAAAGCTAGAAGAGTGTTTGGAAGATACAGGTTGTGGTAGCCTGCCAGGCGGAAAGAGTCGATAGTGCGGACACAACCAACCTCCCTAGGAGCCTAAGACTCTCTAGTGACAAACAAGACAAACAAGAGCAATCCTTCTCTAAACATGCATTTACCATACAAGAAATCAAGTGTTTAGATCCTACCTGTAGTCCAACGCTGTTGTAGCAGTCCAGCCTCGCTGATCCGGATGAGCTCCTCCTTCACTTCGAAACCTGCATTCACTAAAAATCAAACGATTAAATAGCACTTGATAATCTCATAAAATAAAACATATTTAACATATAGACCAAGGAGTACATGAAACAACTCATAAATAACAAGTTATTGAGAAGAATGGACTCATTTGCATTAATAGGAAACAAAAGGAACAATTACAACCCGAGCCTTGGTGTTGTGCAAGTCCCTCCCAGGGTCTATCAAGAGTTCTCCTTTACTTTGACAAAGCTCATCCACTTCCAAATAGAACAAGCAAAGATGGTAATCTCTCCTCACAAGCTTCTAAATGGGAGTCCTAATTCCAGCAGCATCTACCCTTAGAAATGTTTAGCTTTCAACCTCTCCTCCTTCTGGCCGAATGCCTGTATTTATAGTGCTCTAGAGGAAGTTATTCAGGTCCACCATCAATGGGATAAGTCCCTCTTTGGATGGGATAGCTCCCTTATTGATGGGATAAGTTCCTCTTTGGTAGGGATACATGAACTATCTGGAGGCGCTTCATACACGTCAAACATACTTCTAGAAGCCTCTAGAAATGACCACAAGTAGCTTTTTTGAAGTGAAACTTGCGCCTTTTGACCTTTACAGGGGTACGCACCTGCCCCTTTACATACAGAGCGTACAAGTACGCAGTTTTTGTGAACATTAGGTGCGTATACGTAGGTAAGGTCGAGAGAATCTGCGTACCCAGAGATAAACACATTTACAAAGACTTTCTCTCTTTTTTGGAGTTTGACATGGAGAGCAGAGGCATAAGACTTGCCCAGGAGGATAGCATGACTGTTGATAGAGCCATACTAACTGTAAATAGCCATGGTGACATTTTTTAGTGTAACAGATTGCCCCCTAAAGTGCGAAGCCTGTAGTAGATTAGGGTTTTGTATTATCTAGGAAGGGTGAAGCGCTTTATCATTTCAAGGATTATCTCGTGGAGAGCCTGGTCAGAACCTGCAATTTTCAACACAAAATACATGTATAAGATTATATCATCGCTGAGGTAGGCATTCCCATACTCAGATCAAAACTTTTAACTAACAGACTAACTACTCTGATACAGGAATGATCTTGCAGTACATCATAATCATAGACTTTTGTAGACACAATATGGACGCAGCCATTTGTTTATGATTAGTCTACTAGATAATGAATACAAAACTCCTCGCAGCCTGGATGGCGGGAACTAGATCCAGGGTCTTCATTTCTACTTCCCGAATTGGTACGATTCTAGCCATGCGAATAAATGAGTTGATGTCGAACATGGTAGAAACCACTTGATTACCAGTCGATGATGTAAACTGTTAACAAGTGTGAGAGAGACCACCAGTAATGTCAATGGTTCTCAAAATACCCAGTACAATCCATGAGATGTGAATGAATGAATTGATGTCAAACATTTCACGGAATCCTTCGATCGAAAGTCAATGATGTAAACTGACGTCAAAGGCGAGAAACCTGCCATTGATGCATGCAGACTTCAAGGTACTGACGATTTCTAAGTCATCTCTCTAGATAATGTGCTGATGTCGATAGAAAGCGACCCGTTGTAGGCAAGCCCATAACACGAAATCATTGTTCAAGTTGAAGAAATGTTGCTGTAAGGACTGACTCAGGGATGGTCAAATGGATGACAAGTATTTTGCAGATGAAAGTTTTGTTTGCAGACCTCTTGAACACATAACGACACAACAGATGGCTTGGTAACGAATGACTCAAAGTTAATCCCCGGAACTCGGCTGAAGACTTTCAATGTGGTTTGATCAACTGTGAGGTAAAGGATTTCCCAACCCAGGTGAATGAAAAGTGTCGTGTTCAAGAGTGGTAATAAGGTTTCTTCTGAGACAAAGGATAACAAATAGGCTCATTCTTCTCTCTTTTCCCCCACCATTTCTGGCAAGTACCTCTTTATTTTTAACAAGCTTGAGGAGGATAACATATGCTTGATTATAAGCTCATCCTTCGGATGAGTCCAACCTAGTTTTGATTCGAACCCTAGGAAGGAGTGGTTCGTTCCTGTTTGTAATTGAACAGGTCCTTTACTGTGAAATTTTAACGAGCCCAGTATAGGAGAAACTCGGCGTTTTTCAATTTTAGAGAGTCTGAAAAACTTAAGAAGACTCCAAGTTGAACTTTTTCATAAATTTGTGTCCCCCAAGCCCGAAAAAGTATAAAATAATACCTGGGAGAACCGCTTGATCTTGCGACCAAGGAGTACTTTCATGATTAGTGTCTCTGACCTAAAAAGTAAAAAGTGATCAAGGACACGTCGTTTTATTTCCGTATCGAGTTTGAAACGACAAAAACCCGGCAATCTTTTCCTGTTTTTACGGTCAGAAAAGAGCTATAAGGGGACCGTCTTTTAATTCCGTTTTAACGAGTGTAAAAGAAACGCTCGGCAATCTTTTCATGTTTTAGGAGTCAGAAAAGGGCTTAAAAGATGACTCTGATGTTTTGGTTCGTGAAAAATGATAATTTTACTCTAAAGTCCTTCTGTCCTGCACAAAAACGACACATTACTCATACCTGTTTAAGATGGGTAAAAATACATTGAAAAATGTCCTTTCATGGTGAAAAATAAACAAACTTAGCATTCATTCATCCAAAAAACCTATAAAAAGACTTTTTACCATGTCATTTTTACCATTTTACTGTTGAGGTTGAGAAAAGGGCTTTTGACAAGAAAACTTCCTGTGGACATTGCGGAGAATCCGACCGTCAGAATCGAGCGCCGTCTCTTTCAGGTATTCCACAACATCCTCCTCTTCAATTTCATCCGTTTAAAATTCATTTTTAGGTTTTAGTTTGATTTTTTAGGGGGTTTAGGGTTTTAGGATATGTTTCTCGGGGTACGCAGGTGCCCAATGGGTGACTTGCGTACCCCGAACTTTTTTGTATATAGGAAAAAGGTTGAGGTACACAGCCCGCCTTCAGACCAGCTGCTAACCGCCGCTCTGTGTTCTGAACGCGGGGTGCGTACCCCGTGAAACACGCATTTTGAAACCCCAACCTCCAAATTCAACCAATCAAATTTCTTCTAATGAATTCTAACTATTGTTTTTTGGTGTGTAGGGCATTCACCATGCTAGATTGGAGAGAAAGAGAACACGAGGACGTTGATTTGGCCGCAATTGGTCATCAACCTTCTATTGATGCGTTAAAAGCATGCGGACTATACAAATACTGGGCCATACCTGGCATGAGGGGCCAGGTGCCATTCCTTGAGTGGCTGGTTGAAAGGTGGAACATTCAGGATCAATGCTTCTACATCGGAGAGAACCAGCTCGAGATAGAGCCCTCCGACATATATTTTCTCTCTGGCTTGCCAAATAGGGGCGAGCAACTGACTCTGTCCGGGACTAGGCCGGGTGGCCAATCCCTTGCTAGCCTCCGGCTAGAGTGGTGCAACAATCAGAACCAGGAGAAAGGGATAGAAATCAAGTACATATCCCTGCCCAATGCGGATGGCGATAGATTGCTACCGAGGCACCATTTTCAACTGGTGCGATGCTATGTTGGCCAATATGAAGGGCCAACTAACCAGGGCAAAGAACGGACAACTGAAGACCTTTGGATATGGGCCTTTAGTTGTGAGCTTTGCCTTAGAGAGAGTTCCAATGCTGATCCCCCAGCATCTTGCTGTTCCAGTTGGGGCTCCTCGGGAGCCTAAGTTGATGAGATGGGTTGCTGTAATGGCCCGGCATCCTGATGAGGGTGCGACAGTTGTTCGATTTCCTGATGGTTACTTTCACTGGCTAGAGAGCCAGGTATTTGCTATTCAGGATTTTCCTTATGCCGGAATGGATTTTTGGAATGATCCGGACATGGTTCTTCCACAGGGAGAATAGTGGGACGACAGAGGTATTTCATTTTTCACAAGTTTTTAAATTATGTATATTTTTTTGTTTTTATATATCGCCTCAAAACTGACAGCACAAATTTCCAAAATGCAGATGTAGGTCCACGGCATTTGGCCAACCTCCGGGCTTTTGAGAGGAGATTACCAGCTGTACCAGCACCAGCCCCACAGGATGCGGCCGCAGAGACCTTAGCCGAGCTGGAACAGGATCTAGAGTGTCTGACGGCGGGTATACTAGAGACCACCATAGATGACATTCCCATTCGACTTCAGCGCTATGTGGTCGCAGTCCCAGGACCTTTTAGGAGGTTCCTGTGTAGGGTAGCGCGGGCAGTGGTCTCATATAGAGAGCACCACCAGTGATTGGCTAGTAACTTTTGTAGACACATATGACATTTTTGGTTTTTTGTACTTATCATTTTTGCCGATCATAAGGTGTTTTTCAACCTATGATCGAAGACGATGTATATTTTTGACACACTCCTATCTATATATATATATATCATTATTACCGGCTTATCTTGTTTAACATATGTGATGAAATGTTTTTAAATTTACTTGCATGATTATCGTAAATGTCTGTCTAACATTTGAGAAGCAATTGCATCTGCTAATGTATTTAAAGACCTTGGAATATGCTGATATTCAATGTAATCAAATTCACGTTCCAAGAGATGCACTCTCAAAAACAACCTTAATAACACAGGATTTCTAATGGCATATACTCTATTAAGCTGTAATACAACGAGTTCAGAATCTAACCTCACTATCAAACGTCGAATTCCAAATGAAATAGATTCAGACAATAATTCAACCACTGCACTGTATTCTGCAATGTTGTTCGTCGTTTGACCGAGGCTCACCCCATGCATAGAAACTAACTCGTCAGAGGGCGAATAGATAACCCAAGCTGCGGAAGAGATATTCCGTGTACTACAACAAGCACCATCGGCAAATCCAATGTACGTTTGGAGAGGCGTCGACATTTGCAATATCAAGAGTAAAACCAAGATAAGCCAGAATAACGACGAAAAACACACTTTCTAAGCTAAGCACACTATCTAAACTAACAAACATACTAGCTAGAAAGAAAACCTAACCTAACTAAAAGTTCTCCATACCCATCATTTAAGCATAATACCTCTTTAGGTAAAGTCCATTTCTGGGTTTACCCAAAGAGTCCCCATCAAAATCTACCAGCTCATAGGCCCCTTTTGCTAGCTTTCGCTTTACAATGTAGGGTCCATGCCACATAGGAACGAATTTTCCAGCACCTAGCTTATCGTTAGCTTGATCATATAATAGCACTAGGTCTCCCTCCGAAAAACTTCGAGGGGTCACATTTCTATCATACTGAGCTTTCATTCGCTTTGCGTGAGTCTCGATTGCCAATGCAGTGTCATGTCGAGTCTCATCTAATTGAGTTAAGTATAATAAACGTTTCTCCTCTTCGGAAGTAGCTGGGAGTAATTCGACAGCCATTTGAAGTGATGGGATTTCGCATTCAATGGGTAACACAGCTTCCAAGCCATAAACTAGCTGGAAAGGAGTGAACCCTGTTGAAGTTTACACTGAAGTTCGGTATGCCCATAGTGCTGAAAATAACATGTTGTGCCAATTCGACCGATGAATACCAATGATTCGTCGGATCATGATAACCAGAACTTTGTTGATAGACTCAACCAAACCGTTGGCTTGCGGATAATAAGGAGTAGAGCTATCGTGGCGTAAACCAAGCTGGCTGGTAAGCTCAGTCATCATGATGTTTCGAAAATGGCTCCCATGGTCAGTGATGATTGCTTGCGGGACACCAAACCTAGTTATAATGTGATTGAATACGAAAACTGCAGCTGTTTTTCCGCTTGCGTCGAATGTAGGCATCGCCTCGACCCATTTAGTAAAATAATCAACCGCGAGGATGATATACGCATGCCCCCCGGCCGAGTGAGGGTTACAAGTAATAAAATCGATACCCCATTTGGCGAAAGGACCAACGGCAATTATAGGATGGAGAGGAGCAGGTGGTGCGTGCATCTTGCGATCAAACACTTGATAGTTGTGGCACTTTCGGACTGCAACGATACAATATTTAAACATGGACGGCCAGAAATAGCCAGCACGCAACACCTTCTGAGCTGTGGCATACCCAAACATATGACCGCCACACGCTCCAGAGTGACAATCATTCAAAACCCTCTCAGCCTCTTCGTGAGTTAAACAACGTTGAAAAACTAAGTCTGCCCCCCGGCGATAAAGTGTATCTCTAATAATTCTGTATTGCTGGGATTGAAACCGAATTTTTCGACGCTCCGACTTTGAAGCTTTAGGCCGAAAGGTTTGGGTTTGGAGATAGATGATTATATCCCCATACCACGGATCTAAAGTACTGATAAGAAACAAAGATTCGTCCACAATGGACTCCTCTGCCATAGTTTCTGTGTCAACATGCGGGAAATCACACATCAATTCCACAAAAACTAAGGATTTCTTAGACTTGGACTTCTCGAACTCCAAGTCGAACTCTTGCAGGATAACAATCCATTTAGAGTACTTGCCCCCTAGCAGTTGTTCAGTCAAAATATAAATCATAGGGTTGCAATCCGAAATAACTGTAGTTTTACGGAGAAGAATGTAGTGACAAAAACGCTGGACAGCTTGAACGACTGCCAGGGCCAATTTCTCCACATGCGAATATTTTAGCTTAGTGGGGTTTAATGTCCTACTAAGATAATATATCACATGTTCCGTTCCGAATTCATCTTCTTGGACTAACACCATTCCAATAGTGGAATGCGAAGCTGCGAGGTATAAGAAGTAGTCCTGGTTGTAGTTGGGAGGATGCAACAGTGGTGCATGGGTCAACGCGTGCTTAAGTGCATCAAAAGATTGTTGGGCAATCTCGTCCCAAAAGAATTGAGCGTTCTGTTTCAACAACCGTGTAAAACCTTTAGTGACCTCGGCGTAGTTTGGAATGAATCGGCGTAAAAAGTTTGCTTTCCCTTGCAAACTTTGGAGTTGGCGCAAACTCGAAGGAGGAGGAAATTTGATGATAGCTTCGACCTTCGAGGGATCGACGCGAATGCTGGCTTTTGAAACAACAAATCCCAGCAATCGACCCGTTTCTATACAGAATAAACACTTGTGGGGATTCAACCGAATACGATAATGCCTACACCTCATAAAGATTGCTCGTAAGTGGACAAGGTGATCAGCTCGATGTAAAGAATGAGCAGGCAAATCATCGAGGTACGGTTGCACAATGTGCTTGATGTCATGAAATGCGTAAGACATCGCTCGTTGAAAAGTGGCTCCGACATTCTTAAGCCCAAAAGGTAATTTGCAGTAAGAAAATGTCCCCCATGGACAAATGAATGTCGTTTTTGGTTGATCAGCAGGTAGAATATTGATTTGATTATAGCCCGAAAAACCATCCATAAAGGAAAACATTTCACTTCCGGCACAATCATCAATTATTTGATCGATATAGGGCGTAGGATAGTTGTCTTTTGGACAAGCTCGGTTTATATCCCTATAGTCGATACAGATTCTTATTGTTCCTTGTTTCTTGTTAACCGGAACAATATTCGATACCCAATCCGTTAACGGGATTGGATAAATGAAACCTGCTTTCAACAGCTTCTCGACTTCTACTTTAATCGCAGCCACTTTTCTAGGGTGAATCTGACGCAACCGTTGCCGGATGGGTTTAGCGTCCAGGTAGGTCTTTATTTCATGAACAACAATGGCAGGATCGATTCTTGGCATTTCCTCGTAAGACCAGGTGAACACATCGCGGAATTCTTGGAATAGGGCCTTGTAAGTTTGAATTTCATCTTCTGTACATGAGGCACCTATATGAATGTTTTCCTCAATTCCGGACTTCACTGAAATGTCAATGGGGATAGTGCGAGAAATATTCCCTAAATTCAACTCTGAATCAGGATGTTTGGTTGGATTCTGAGCGTCTTTGACATATTCAGTGGTAAAAATAGATGAAAAATCGTTTTCAAAAGCATCATCCTCAGGTAAAAACGAAGATCTATGATGGAGATCTTCCCATGGTAGATCGTCTACACTTAGGATTTCGCGAAGTTGTTCGTCAGATGACACGACTTCAGGAAATGTTATCTGTTCTGAGGTTGATGTGAAAAGTGATTCCTCACTGACCACATTCATTTGGTCGATTTGGGTTGAACGCGAGTCGGTAAAAAACATGACGGCTTCATAAGCAATTTCATATGGACTCAAAGGCATAGCATCACCGAATGAGTCTATCTCAGATTCAGGTGGGACAATACAAGGATTGTCGTAAATAATGGTGTCTGATGTAATCATATGAATTGATGCAAATGAAGGGTCTGCGTTGATTGGAGGGAAAGGAAAAGTTCCCAGTAAACCGGAATCTTTAACTAAACCTACGCCAACGTCCCTGTAAGGGATTGTCGTCTTATCGACATGCTGGATACTCTCTGAAGAGGCTGGGTCGGATGAAAAGTATGTCAGCTGATCAATTGTCACGATCTTGCCGTTATGTGGAAACTTTATTACTCTGAAGACCGATGAAACAAGCGTTGTCATAGCATATGACCAACTTCGACCCAAAAGAAGGTTGTAGTCTAGAGGGGCATCAACCACCTCCACATCCAGACTAACGGTTTTCCCTTCTACCCCTATAGGCAATTCCTGTAGAATACCAAACGGACGGAACCCACGGCCATCAAAGGCCTTAAGGATGGTCGGAGATTGGTTCAGCGAAGGAGAACCAAGCGATCTCCAACACTGAATCGACATAATACACGTGGAAGCTCCCTCATCAATTACAGTCCGATGAATAGGCCTGTTTTTTACTATCACTGGAATCTGGAAAGCCATTTGACGGGGAAGGCGCGGTGTACTATTTTCTAGATCGAAGATTATCAGATTCGCGTCCTCAACATCAACAGCTTCGATAGCCGACAAAAGTAATTTTCATTGTGCTGGGCATGATTGCAGCACTTCTAAAGCCGACATTGCTGAGGGTGAAACAGCTAAGTCCTCAACAATGTTGTAATTCTAGGCCGCTCTCGCATGTGGATTGAAAGCAGACCTTCGAAGAACACCCTTGGCGGGCGGTTTGATTACTAAGTCCGGGTTAGGTTTTTCGATCTGTAGTGGATCGGAACCAGGAGCTGAGGTTGATGGATTAGAATGAGAAGATTTTGCTTCCTTACCATCAACAGGATTCTTACTACCATAATCTTGCGATCGAGTCGCAATCCTCACATGAGACATCATCAAAATGGGTTCTTCACTGGCAGTCGAGGAAGAACCTATCATCTTACTCTCCTGCTTTGGAAATGGATCTTTCAACACAGTAGGAGTGGGAGAACCTTTGACTATTTTCACAACCTCGGCCCGATGAGGGCAATCTCTTGTAAAATGATCCTCTTCACAAATAAGACAAGGATATCGAGGTTTGCGCTTTTCGTCATTGGTTTCCGACTTTTCTGTTTTCTCCTTCGGAGCCTTGTCTGCTTTAGCCTTCTTCTTTCCTTTCTTCTTTCCCCCGTTTTTTGATTTGGTTGTAGATGACTCTACAGCGTGAATATCGGCGGAAAGTTTAGGAGAAGACTCTCCTGTCGGGGAATCAGGCAAGGTGATTATAGGAGTAGTAGAATTCTTGGAAGATTTCTTCTTGCTCTTTGTGTTCACCGTACCAATCATACCATCAGCGGCATGAGATCCCGAAGGAGCAGCAACGATTTGATTCGATTTTGGAAGATTTGGGATCTTCTCGTGTAACGTACCCGACTGAGTATAAACTAAGTCAAGGTACTGCGCCTGAGCAATGACTTACTCCTCAGTAACTACTCCGGCCTTAGCTACATCTTCAGTAATCTTCGGTAATAATGATTTAATAAACCATTCAGCTAAGATTTGGTCCGGAATAAAAACTTTCACTAACCTTCTTCGACGCCTCCACTCATGAATGTGGTCAGAAATATACGTGGACGTCGATTGTTTTAGTGAAGTTAATAACTTCGTGCCGTTATCGTATCTAACCGGCAACTGAAAGTGAGTTAATAACGAGGTAGCTAACTGGCTAAAATTGTAAAAAGAGGCCCGTGGTAACTCAATGTACCACTTGGCCGCGAGACCAATGAGTGTACGCTGGAAAAGACGTAAGCGGATCGAATCATCCGAGATAGAATTTGAAGCACACCAGAGGTGGTAAGTCATCACGTGATTGGACGGATCCTCTCCAGACTTACCTTCGAACTTGGGTATATCACTGGGCAACTTATTTGGCATTGGCGGCCAGAACGGAAGATATTGAATTGGATCGTTCGTTAAGCGCGTCAAGTCTGGTAAATCCAAAGTTGCGATAAACGGTAATTGCCGGTTAGGATCTCTAAAACTCTGGGTCACAAGACCAGTCCCAGGAGGAGGATATCCAGGATAACTAGGAATAGGAATCGCATTAGGGATATTATATCCTCCTGGAAAACCAGGATTAACCAGACCGTACTGGGGTTGTTGAGGTTGTTGATAAGTGTACCTAGGATACGGTTGATACTGGTAAACCGGCTGCTGGACAGCTTGCCCATATTGGTACTGTCCCTGGTACGGTTGATGAACAAATTGTGGTTGAGTAGTGACAACCGTACTTATACCAGGCTGACCTACAGGCATCTGAACCATAGTTTGAATCGTAGATCCAGATAAGGGTAAATATGTCTGAGGAGTAGTTACAGAGACAGTAGAAATAGGAGCTGTCGATACTCCAAAAGTAAGTGCGGCGGATGTTGCGGTAGTTGCAGCAGCCGTTTGAGATGGAGTACTAGGTGCAATTGGCGGCTGAGTAACTACCGAAGTTACAGAAGTTTGAACATTTGACTGGACAGGTTGCGGTTGCTGGGGTGGACCATAAACTACGGATTTTCCAGCTTGAGGTACCAACTGCATACTTGGCTGCAACACCTGTTGACCTTGTGATGGATCCCACACTATCATTCCAGGGTATTGACCCGTAACAGGTTGAGGATACTGAGATCCATAACCGGATTGAGGATAGGATTGATAACTGAAAGGTACAGTTCCCATACCTTGAACATATGACTGACCTTGAGGTGGTTGATAACCTTGACTCGAGTATTGATCTTGGGGTTGATAACCTTGGGGTAAATACTGATACTGGGGTTGACCTTGACCTTGAGGTTGATACCCTTGAGGCTGATACCCTTGGGATTGATACCCTTGAGGTAAATATTGATACTGAGGTTGACCTTGGGGTACATATTGAGGCTGGGGTTGACTTTGAGGCATGTATTGTACCATAGGTACATACTGACCTTGAGGCTGCCCCCCAGACACAATTTGTGTACCGTGAGGTTGCCCCCCAGGCGTTAACTGAGGCTGCCCCCCAGGCGGTAATTGACCACCTTGAGGTTGAGAAACGGGAACTGAACCAACATCATGTAAATGTCTCCTACACCCAACGGTTTATTACCATTGTTTCCAGCTAATAACCCATGATCAATGGGTTGAGGAGATGCCCCCGCAAAAATACCAGAAAGTGACTGATACCCGGTGGGAACAGAAGGACCGCCGTGTAAGAAAGATTCAGGAGATTGAGTGAACACGGACGACTGACCAGACATATTTACCAGAGTATAAATACCTCCAGGTGGAAAAGGAGTACGAGGTGGAGAAAAACCTACCCCTGAGTTGTCTAAATAATTTGTTAACAAAAGGTACCAAGTAGTACTTCTAGGAGGACTGTAAAAGATAGATTCACGCTCCCTGATCTCAATAGTAGGTTGATCTTCAAGGGTAGATACGCCTAATTCTTCCTCTGGAGCAAGTTCTTCAATAACTGTCAAACCAGTAGGAAGATTTTCGGTGATGACTCTTTCTACCTTGGCAAAATGGCGACCATACTGGGGATCGAACCCAGCGGAGTCGCCATTTTGTCAGGCAGAAAGAGTCGATAGTGCAGACACAACCAACCTCCCTAGGAGCCTAAGACTCTCTAGTGACAAACAAGACAAACAAGAGCAATCCTTCTCTAAACATGCATTTACCATACAAGAAATCAAGTGTTTAGATCCTACCTGTAGTCCAACGCTGTTGTAGTAGTCCAGCCTCGCTGGTCCGGATGAGCTCCTCCTTCACTTCGAAACCTGCATTCACTAACAATCAAACGATTAAATAGCACTTGATAATCTCATAAAATAAAACATATTTAACATATAGACCAAGGAGTACATGAAACAACTCATAAATAACAAGTTATTGAGAAGAATGGACTCATTTGCATTAATAGGAAACAAAAGGAACAATTACAACCTGAGCCTTGGTGTTGTGCAAGTCCCTCCCAGGGTCCATCAAGAGTTCTCCTTTACTTTGAAAAAGCTCACCCACTTCCAAATAGAACAAGCAAAGATGGTAATCTCTCCTCACAAGCTTCTAAATGGGAGTCCTAATTCCAGCAGCATCTACCCTTAGAAATGTTTAGCTTTCAACCTCTCCTCCTTCTGGCCCAATGCCTGTATTTATAGTGCTCTAGAGGAAGTTATTCAGGTCCACCATCAATGGGATAAGTCCCTCTTTGGATGGGATAGCTCCCTTATTGATGGGATAAGTTCCTCTTTGGTAGGGATACATGAACTATCTGGAGGCGCTTCATACACATCAAACATACTTCTAGAAGCCTCTAGAAATGACCACAAGTAACTTTTTGAAGTGAAACTTGCGCCTTTTGACCTTTACAGGGGTACGCACCTGCCCCTTTACATACAGAGCATACAAGTACGCAGTTTTTGTGAACATTAGGTGCGTATATGCAGGTAAGGTCGAGAGAATCTGCGTACCCAGAGATAAACACATTTACAAAGACTTTCTCTCTTTTTTGGAGTTTGACATGGAGAGTAGAGGCATAAGACTTGCCCAGGAGGATAGCATGACTGTTGATAGAGCCATACTAACTGTAAATAGCCATGGTGACATTTTTTAGTGTAACATAGCCCCACACGCATTAGTATATAATCATAATTCTTTTCCTTTATGCTAATGATATTGTTCTTTTGGAAAGGAAACATTGTGATCTTGACAAACAACTAAGAATCCTCCATTATTATGTTCCAATAAGGGTGTGACTATTAATATTGACAAAACAAAAGTCATGATAATAAAATCCATAAAGATCACATATAATACGGCAAAAGAAAATGTGGTATATTTTCATATAAATATCTTGGAATCGATATCCATCACAAGCTCAACTAGAATTATAGAATTCAGAAAAGGATAAATGGAGGATGGAAAGTTTATATGAAATTGAAAACTATTGTGAGTCAACAAATTTTGAGATATGTGATAAAGAGAAACTCTTCTTTGAGACTCTTGTCACTCTTGTCATATTATATGGATGTGAGCTTTGGGGATATAGTAAATCCAGTGAGTTGTGGAGGAAGATAGAACAAATTCAAAAGTAGTTTATAACCAACAAGATAAAGATTAAAACAAATACACCCTATCCTATTCTTTCGATCAAAGCAAGAATTTCCCATATTTAAAGCACAACTATGATCTAGGTATCTTATGTATAAGAAGAGGTTAAAGAACATGGAAGACAAGAAGTTTCCTAAAATTGCTTCTAACTCTAGCCAAAAACACCACCTTTGCCTCAAGTGGGGATGGAATAAGGATTCACTAGCTAGAAAATTTCGGGATAAAGGAGGAAATCATTTTACAGAATAAGGATACAATTAAAAATAATATACAACAAATTTTAAGGAGAAATTGTGGGGTGATAAAGAGTTATATGGAAAAATAAAACTAAGATATTATAATGATGTGATCAACCCAAATCTTGAAAATCTAAAATATCTCTATGTCTTGGCTAGTGAAAGGGTTTGTCACTTTGTGACACTAGGAGTGTTGAAGATGGAAATAATTTCTCTTAGATTTTTCAACTTATACTCACATTAGTTCAAAATTCCAAAATATTTGTCACACCACCAACCTTCTTGACCTTCTAACTCAACAAAACCTATGGTGATGTTGGAACACTTTTTGTAATGTTTTTAGAGCATTGAAATAAAATTCTAAAGGATTTTAAGTAATATCTTACTTTCTAGGTCCAATAGACAATTTCGTCTTAGTGGGCATTATTAATCATATATATATATATATATATATATGGAAACAAGGGCTTATTAACGCAATGATTAATTCAAAAAAGGGTGCGATTGTATCTCTCATGTGAGAATTAAAGTTGATATAATAAAATTAATTTACATAGTAATATAATATTATGAATTAGATCCCAACATGTAATTGAATATCTAACCTAGTCCATTACTAACCTTAAATCTAGTTTTTCCTAGTCATTTCCTCTCAAGCCCTTCCAATCATTGATCTAGATTCAAGAGTGGGCAATTCCCCCCAACCCCTCTTCTTAATGTCAACAAAGTTTCTTTCCAAACTTACTTGATTTCCTTGTGGAAATCCACTCATAAGCCACAACCTTTTATACTTCAAATCAATAAAATCCTTTAAGTAAAGCTTCCCACTACTTCTTCTCATCGTACGACATTGTCTTCGATTGACAAAAGTCTCATTCAATGGTTCACTAGTCTTTTACTCTCCCTAAGAATAATGGATAACAAAATTTCAAGAAAAAATGATGCCCATGATCAAAAGAAATCTGACATATTACTTATGTGGACAACAATTCTATGCCTTTTTTATTGAAAAGGTAGAATATTGAGATCTCATATTTCAAAATGTATTGTCTTTTATGGGAACAGGGGTAACAGACATACTACAAAATTTGACCCAAAATTGTATGTGCCCTCAATTATTTTAGTATCGTTTAAATTGTATTGTTTTCCTTTACACTTCTAAAATAAAGATCCATTGTGTGTCATTGGAAATTATTTAGGGAAATATATAAATAAATCTAAGCCAAAAGCTAGTATGTTTGCATGTGTAAGAATTTATTTTTGGAAAATAGAGTATTGTTGTAGCAGTTGTAACACCCTCCAAAATTTTGGCCTACACTAAAATTTTGGATCCTACTTTGGATCATGTGATCGATATTTCCTTATTCACTTATTGGTAAGCTGATCATTTCAAGCTCTCTTCTTCACTATCAAGAGTCATTCCTGCTTTTATCTTTATATAGCAAGTGCCATCTTCGGGCATGGGAGTTATCGCTTGTCATGCAAAGGGAAGTTTTGGTTTGCATAAAGGGGAAATATTTGTGAAAATGAGTTTTTCCCATCATGTAGACATGTTTCACACTCATTTCCAAAGTTTCATACAATATTACACAAGTTTCATCATTATCCTCACAAAGCCTATCGTCGGAGCCGCACTTGTCATAAGATGCCACAAAGGTTGTTGCATTAAGAGAAGTATGTTTTCATATTTTCTGGATGGTCTATGTTATATCACTAAGTGTCCAAGTGTGTTGTCACATTCATGTTCTATCACTGTTCACATCAGTTCCATTGATCCCACACTTAGCCAAATTCTGAAGAATTCCTAGCAATCTAGCCTCATTGAACCTTCCTAAACTACGCACTTCACACATACAACCCTCAAGCTTTTTCCTTGCCTACTGAACTGCGAAATGTGCAGAAAGCCCATCATCCTTTTGCATCCAAAACTGCGTGGAGGCTACCTCTAGTGACCTTCCCTCAGCCGGATCTCACCACCCTCAAGAACTGCACAGATTTTTCCCCCAAGCCTCTCTACTGCTCAATCCCCCTTTGCCTCTGAAAACTACACAGATTTGTCCTCGAGGACCTCATCCAGCAGAAGCCACTGCTTGCTTGAACTGCGCAATTTTTTCCTTCAGTGGGCACTGAGCAGTCTTATCCCTCAGTCCAGCCCAATCACTAATCATTCTCCCCCCTGACCTTATACCAGTTCCAGCCCAGTCAGTGTATTATCATGCAACATCTTCGACTAGGGGTTTATCAGACTTATGTCGTCTTGTCACGAGTGGATTACAGATACATGAATTCTACTAGCCTATGGAAATATGGTTAAGAAGGATATGAAGAAGGAGAACATGCTAGATGATACTTAAGGAGCTGAGGAGAAAAGATAATTATTAGATAAGAATACCAAGGAACCCAGGGTATGATAGAAGAACTAGACCGAATGACAAATCCTTCTGATTCACAACCTTTTGGAGGGTAGATATGAAAAACAAAGCACATCTTTCATGAAGTTAAAATACACCTCTTAGCATAGGATGAATGGCAACATATCATTGTCATATCATTATGTCTTCAATGACATGCATGGTTGCAAACACTCAAATTCATTCCATGTGTTTCCTCAAAGTGTTTTGGTCCCTTTCGCTTGTTAGATCAATTGTCATCTTTGGAATGTTTGACTGTTATGTCATGTTTGCGAGTCTTTTTTGGAGGTTTGAAATGTCAATCTCTGTGTATATGATTTGTCCTAATCATGTAAACTTTCATCACACTCATGCACAAAGTCTTGAACACTATCGCACAAGTGTCATCACGGCCATCCTAAAGTCTATCTCAACTATTTCACTTTTCGCTTCTTGTTATGAGATAGTCACATATAGGGAAATGCTTTCTTTTTGCTCCAGTGGTCTATGTTGTCGTGTCGTCAAATTATGCTAAGTGTGTAATCACAAGTTCAAGTTCATCACAAGTCTATCTTCCTCCCATGCTTAGCCACTTTTTTGAAAGTCTTCCTGACCAAGAAACTCAGCTGCACTGGACCCTGAATGAATTGCGCAATCTCATCCCTCATTGTTATGACCTTTCTTCCTGAAACTACGTAGTGCATTGCCACTGTCCTCTAGGGTAGTTGCACTACGCAATTCCAGAGCTCAAAAACCTTCCTTGATCCTCAGAATCTTGTAACAGTTCCTCCGAGTTTGACTTGAACTGCACACTTTGCTCTGCTAGTCCTCAAGCTTCTCCCCTTTCCTACTGGAACCCCGTAATGTGAAAAGAAACCAGCCTCCCTTAGCCTCCATAACTGCGAAAAGGTGTCTCATAGTGTCGTGCCTCAGCTGGAGTTCATTGACCTCAAGACCTGCACATATTTGTCCTCTAGACCTCTCTGCTGCCCAATCCTCCTTTCCTTTGAAAATTATGTATAACTGACCCCTAATGGCCTCATCCTACATCAACCACTACTGGCTTGAACTACGCAATTCTGACTCCTAGTGGGCATTGCGCAATTTTTCTCCCCAGTGGGGACTGTGCTGAAAAGTTCCTCAAGCAAGCCTAAGTTGCGCTCTACGCAGTCTCAATGATCAAGCCCTCTCCCTATCACCTGGAGCTATGCAATGCGCAGTTACTGGGCCCTCTCTCCCAACCTGTCACTTGTCTCAGACTCAGTTCATGGATAATACTACATCATCTTAGACTAGGGAGTTTTCAGATTGATGTCATCCCGTCATGAGTGAATTACAGGAACATGTACACTATCAAGGCATGACAAGATGATGAAGAAGGAGAAGAAGGAGGGAGGCATTCCTAGAGACCAACTTGTAAGCAAACTGACAAGAGAACCTACCAAGAGCAAGCGAAGGAACACAAGTGTAATCACTTGCCAAGACTGAAGATCATTGAAGACCCCACATTATCAAGCTATGTAGAGGACAAAATAAAGCATATTTAAAACACATCTATCACTCAACAACAACAATGTCTTGAAATTTCCACATCATCAAGCCAGTCCATGTCAGCAGTGTCATGTGAAGTCGTGTCATGAGTTTTCATATGACACATCACTTCTTTGGGCGATGTATATTTTGGATCAAATGTGTTGTAAAGTGAAAGTCCAATGGACACACGAGAATATGAAGAGTCATGTAAGTTGAAAAGTCATAGGAAGTCGAACAATCCTGAGGGTAGTAAAAAATTCACAAGGGGAAGCATCACCCTTGGTTATATATACCCCCTCATTGTATGACCAAGGGAATTTCATTGTGGCTCCTCCCACAAAGAATTACAGAGACCAGCTAGTTCTTTGAGGAGCAAGGAGTAGCTCTAATGACCCACTAATGGGGCTAGTGATTTAAAATGTAAATATGTGTCTTAGAACTTTTGCTTAATAACAGAATCCTTTTAAGGCCAACATATTCTTCATGCATGAATTATGAATGTTTGTAAGACTATTCTGTGGACATTTGTATTTTGCGTTTTCTTTCACATGTACTAAGATAGTTGAACTATTTCGGTTATTTTAGTTCTTATCTTGTTGAGAATGTGCTATATTGGTTTTTTATTTGTCCCATCCCTATGGACTATTCCACGGGATACTAGACAAACCTTTCCTCACTTATTCATTATAATGATCGTCACGTCCATTGTCGACTATTCCGTTGGATGTTAGATAGTTCCTTTTGGTTCATGTGTGTCTCTTCTTGGGAGGTGCTATTACCTCTCATTTAGAGGCTCACTTTTCTCCCCCCCTTTGCAGTAAGAGAACCTAGACATAGTTGCACTGCACACTCACCAGGCACACTTACCTTGCTTTTCGAAGATACCATTGCATCACTCTCCTATGCTGACAACTAGAGCTAAGACAAATCTTTGAGGATTTGGAATTCAGTCCTTTATACCGGATGGGACTCCTACACCAAATAATGTGAGGTATGATTGGGACTTCATATCGGGGAGATCCCCTTGGTTGACAAATTTCCAACACAGTCAACAAAATAGTGTTAGAAGGAGGGCCATATGTCAACCTATGCCCATTGAGTCTGGTTTGAATCTCTTATTTAAAATGGCTCTTCCCCAAATCATAATCCCGAGATGTTTTTCTAAAGAGCTTAATTTTACCATCCCTGCAGAAGTTATTCATAACTTGTCCGAGTTTAAGTTCGATGGTGAGGGTTAATCAACTTTTTCGAACATTTGTTTCAAGTTGTCCATCTTTGTATTTCTCATAGAATATGTTTCGAAAAGGTCATGGCTAGATTACTCACCCTCACATTCGAAGGTCGTGTTAGTCAATGGTGTCATACATTACCCATTGCTTCTATCCATTCATTCAACCATCTTGCTAGGAAGCTTCACAAACCCTTCGATAAGTATAACTGCTAAGATGTTTGTGGAAGAATCAATCATTTAAGAATGGAGCCTGTTGAATCAGTTGAGGATTTTTCTTATTGGTTCCTTCACCTCTGTTGTGAAATTCCTGAAAATATTTGAAATGTTATTTCTTGAAACAAGAGTTTGCACACTTGGTTCATGTCTCTTCATATGTTGAGCCTGAACCTCCTGATTTTCCTTCTTCTCTAACTCTTGTGAATCACGAGGCACCTAAAATTTCATAGGAGGATGCGAATCAAATCTCCAGTACATATTCTCATTCTTCTTCCACTTCAATGGAGGAAATTACATAATGGCTCATGAAGTCTATATTGAAGACTCACTCCTCCATTCTGCAATATGTTGTCACCATTCACAACTCTAGTCACAAAGCTAATCCAGATTTTTGCTGCCCTCTATCATCTACATATTTTGACTCTGTGTAACATGAACCGCTTGACCAATCTGCTCCATCAATTGGTTCTTCACATTCTTTTGATTCTCAAGCTGCTGGCTCAAATTGCAATCATGTACAAGGAAGTCATAGTACACGGGTAGAGGAGAAGGAAGGTGAAGATGATTATAATCTTTCCTCTCTGTTTTAGAATCTCCCATGTCAAAATAACGAGTCCCCATTCTTGAATGATTCTCAATTTGCTAATCTCGACAAAATATACAATATGATTATTTCTTTCAATCAACCCCCAACCTTAGGCAGTGATCATTCCAATGATGATAAATATATTTCCTTATGTCGTGATGAATGCCCAAGCACACCATATGATCTTTTGGTTTCTCATGAAGATTTTAATTTATATCTAGAATCTGGTTCGGTCAAAGAAGATGTTCATATATAAACTTGCTCTTCACCTCACTATCCCTTGTTTCTTATCTTTCAAAATGCATCTACTTGTGACAAAGATACTCCACGCTCTCTAGTTTCTTCATCCAATGAGTTATCCCCTTGATTAATGCAAGGTAGTGAGGCTTTCCATGATGAAATTGCAAACAATCAAATCATAGAGTGCCCTTCCCATTCCCTGTCATCTCTTATCCTGCACGAAGAAAACTCTTCAAATCATCTTGCTCATGAGATCTCACCAATTCATTTATCTTTGAATTTGCAATTAGAAGAGCCTCTCCAGTTGAACAATCTAGTTGTTGAAATTGAAAAATATGGTAAAATCTATGACAAAGATGGCTTCTGTTAGGCCCCTATACTACTAGTGTAACCCCTTATTGTTATTAGTATAACCCACATATTATATTGATGTATCCATGTAGTGCCCATATTGTTACTATTGTGCCCCATAGAAGCCCACTATTGTTATTATTGTGCCCTTACATTATTATTTTTATGTCGGCTCTGATTATGTTATGACCCCTTAGAATCCTATATATAGAAAGGAGGTCTTTTCATTTGTATCATCCAAGAATTGTTCATTTATGTAATGTCAAGGAGGTTTCCCCCTCGAAGAGGCTAAATTCTAAGGCGTTGATCTATCTTTTCTATCTTTTCTTGAGCTGGTTTCATAACATTTGGTATCAGAGCTTTGGATTCTAGGGTTTCGCTGCTCCAAACAGGTCATCGTGGCATTTTCACGATAACTTTTTTTCGGCAATGTTTCAGAAGTCGCAAACAAAACCCATTTGAGAAGAAAGCATGCTGAACCTCGGATCCGAATTTTAGAGCTGTTCGCACTATATTTACGGAGATATGATCTGAGGAAGTTGGTATTTTTGTAGACTCCTAAATTACATTCCAAACAGGTGACCTGGGGAAAAGTGTCATAACTTTCTCTCTGAGGATCGGATTGAAATTTCATAAGAAGGTACAGAAATAGGACGAACTGTAGTTTCGTGTATGCATTTTTCAGATCCAAAGAGTGAAACAGTGACACGTGGCACTTCATACAATTTCGCTCTTCTGGAAAGGTCTATAATCAGGTCATCTTGGGAGATTGTGCATAATTCTTTCTTAGAGAATCCAATTTGGATCAGACTAGTGGCATTGGAAAGAGTACACAGAGGGATACTATAGTTCACAATTTCAGAACTTAAAGATATGAAAGTATAAAGTTACAGTCATTTCAAGGTCCAGCTCCTAAAATCAAGAAAAACCAAGATGAGGAAGTTTGATGGCAAGGATCCGGTAAATTGGATACTTCAGATGGAGCAATATTTTGATCTACATGGTGTACAACTGTTAGAAAAGGTATGTATTGCATCTTCATATTTAGAACCATATCAATTTTTATGGTACGAAGGGCTTTGTTCTCGTAAACAACTTGTTACATGGTCAATTTTCACGGAGGAAATGATAGCACATTATGAGGATACAAAGAGCAACACCTTCTTTAGAGCAACACCACAACAATTGGAAAGAGTAAAAGGGCTTTGTGACATAGTGGAAAGAAAAATTATGGAAACCAGGAAACGTACCCCTCACAACTATAAAGATGGAAGTGTTGTTTCTCCTAGCCTTCCACAACATACAAGGGTTACACCACAGCAATTGGAAGAAAAAAGTGAAAAAGGGCTTTGTTACAATTGTGATAGAAAATTCACTAAAGGTCATAAGTGTGCTGAGAAGAAATTATTTTACATAGAATATGAAGAGGAGGAAGAAAAGGATCAAGAAACATCAAAAGAAGAAGATATACGCCAGGACCCCACCCCAGAGAAAGAAGAAATGAATCAGACCATATCTTGTAAAGCATTGGCAAGAATTACCACTCCTCAAACTCTCAAGATAGAAGGACATATCAAGAAGAAAAAGGTGCAAGAAGTGAAAGATCACATCGAGAAAGAAGAAATGAATCCAACCATATCTTGTAATTCATTGTTCGAAATTACCACTCCTCAAACTATCAAGATAGAAGGACATATAAAGAAGAAAAATGTTCAAGAAGTGAAAGATCACATCGAGCATCAAGAAATGAATCCGACCATATCTTGTAAAGGATTGGAAGAAATTACCACTCCTCAAACTCTAGAGATAGAAGGACATATCAAGAAAAAAAAGGTTCAAGCAGTGGAAGATCACATCGAGCATCAACAACAAGTTCTCCAACTTTTAAAGGATAACGCCACTTCGGTGCAAAATCAAACGAAACAACAGGTAGATCAACATCGTAGTGAAAAATGTTTTGATGTAGGTGATTGGGTATTTTTACTGCTACATCTCAAGCAAACTATTTATGAGAAGGAAATGCTGGCAATACTACATGCACTTAAAAAATGGTGACCTTACCGAATGGGAATCTCTTCAAGGATGAGGATGTGGAAGCATTGTTTTGTGCTATTTATATTATCCAACCAGATTGGATAAACGAAGCAAGGGATGAATGGAAGAAGGATGAAGAAGTATGGCCACTTATTCAAAAGTTGCAAAAGATCCCCATTCAAACAATATTGCCAGAAATTGAAGAGGAAGGAAAAATCATATTGGAACCTGGAGTAGTCATAGAAACAAGAACCCGAAAGCTACAAAATTGATCAATTTCAGAGTATCTCATCAAGTGGAAGAACTTACCCGCTGAATATTCCACTTGGGAGGACAAGAATTTTATACAGAAGCATCAAGAACTACTCAAGCGTTGAGGACAACGCTTTTTGAAGGAGAGGGGCATGTTAGGCCCCTATACTACTAGTGTAACCCCTTATTGTTATTAGTATAACCCACATATTATATTGATGTACCCATGTAGTGCCCATATTGTTACTATTGTGCCCCATAGAAGCCCAGTATTGTTATTATTGTGCCCTTACATTATTATTGTTATGTCGGCTCTAATTATGTTATGACCCCTTAGACTCCTATATATAGAAATGAGGTCTTTTCATTTGTATCATCCAAGAATTGTTCATTTATGTAATGTAAAGGAGGTTGCCCCCTCGAAGAGGCTAAATTATAAGGCGTTGATCTATCTTTTCTATCTTTTCTTGAGCTGGTTTCATAACAACTTCTATCCAATGAGAAATGGTCTTACTGAAACCAATAATAACAACTATCATCAAGCCATGCATGATCTGGTTCAAGCTTCAAAATATGGTTCTACAATCTTGGGAAGTTCCGGGACTTGCCAAGGAGTTGAGGCACTTCAATTTCCATTGATGGTTATGTTAGGATCTCGCAACTATGGTAAGCCCCCCGAACTAAATCAAATCTGGTTTCTCTCACACAATTTGTCAATCTGGATGGTTTCACTCAATATGAATTCCCATGCGAAAAAGGTTTGGTATTCGAGGTGTGATCTTTCAAATTTTCAAGATTTTACTTATGATTGAATTCAAGAATCTATTGTAGTTCATTCGTCTTCATGCAAATCTATCACATCAAACTTAGGTTGGGAATGTGCATCTCTCATAGAGTCATGGATTTGTGAAGTTTATTATCTCAAGGACTATCTTTGCCCGAAGGAATCATACTTATCTAATTTATCGCTTAATGGTCAGTGTTAGGTCCCTATAATACTATTGATTCCCCCATTACTATTGTCATTGTAGCCCTTATTGTTATTATTGTGCCCCATAGAAGCCCACTATTGTTATTGTTGTTCCCTTATATTATTATTGTTATGTCGACTTTGATTATATTGTGACAACTTAGACTCCTATATATAGGAAGGAGGTTTTGTCATTTGTATCATCCAAGAATTGTTCATTCGTGTAATGTAAAGGAGGTTTCCCCCTCGAAGAGGTTGATTTTGAGGTCGTTGATCTATCTTTTCTATCTTTTTGTGAGCTAGTTTCATAACATTTGGTATCAGAGGTTTGGATTCTAGGGTTTCGCTGCTCCAAAATAGGTTATCATGGCATTTTCGCTATAATTTTTTTCTGCGAAATTTCAGAAGCTAAAAAAAACCATTTAAGCTTAAATCTCGATGATCCTCGGGTCCAAATTTAAGATCTTGTCTCGCTATATTTTTGGAGATACGATCCAAGGAAGTTAGGGATTTTGCAGGCTCCCGAATTACATCCCAAACAAGTGAGCTTGGGAAAATCTTCATAACTTTCTCTCTGAGTATCCGATTCAAATTTCATAAGAAGTTATAGAAAGAGGATGGACTGTAGTTTTCTGTGCATTATTTTCATGTCTGAAGGTTGAAACAATGACACGTGGTACTGCATACAAGTTCGCTTTACTGAAAAAGTGTATAATCAGGTCATCTTGGGAGATTGGGCATAACGCTTTCATAGAGAATCCAATTTTGATCAGACTGGGAGGGATACCACATTTCATAATTTAAGACCTTGGAGATCCGAAATTTCATAGATAAATCATATTCAATATCGAGCTCCTACAGAGCGAAAAAAGGTGTGTAGTTTTTTTAAAATTTTGCATAAGTTTGGTCTTAAAAATTAGTTTGTAGGAATTCAAAGGGCATAGTGAAGAATAATTATCATTAATTGATGCCCCGAAGAAATAAAATGGAAACACATAGTAAGCAAACTGAAAGCTCTTGCATGGATCATGAAGAAGAGGAAGAAATGAAGCATGATATATCAAAATTACGAGACCAAGTGCAACAAATTTCACTCTCACAAAAAATAACAGAAGGTAAGATGGATGGTTTAAAGAAAGGCGTGGAAGATAAGATGGACGGTTTAAATAAAGGCATGGAAGATAAGATGGATGGTTTAAAAAAAGGCGTGGAAGCTAAGATGGATGGTATGAAAGACAACATTGAATATTGGAAGAAGGACATGGAAGGTTGGAAGGAAGGTTTGACAAATTTGCTACAAGAAAGACTTCCTAATGGAAAAAGGTAGTAGAGAAAACTCAAAATGAGAAAAAAATAAATGTTAATCATGAGTCAAAGAATGAAAACATTGAAGATTTTAAGAAAGATGTGGAAGGTTTGAAGGAAGGTTTGACAAATTTTTATCCAAAATGGATCCTAAAAAACCCTTTAAGTCTTCTAAGATAAAAAACTATCGCAAAGGATGAGCTTTGAGAAATGGCAGATTACTCTATCGGGCCTGAAAAACATGAAGAAATAATGAAATAATAGAGCTATCGGAAACTTGAACAACGATGCATAGGAGTCGTCGGATCTGGCCGATCAATGGTCCAGATCCAATCGGCATATCACAATCAAAGATAGCAAGCGGAGGCTATCGAAGGCTACTATTAACACTCCAGGAAACTCTCCTAGGTTGCAGCTCGGAGATGCCTGGTAACATATAATCTTCAATATTGTTCTCAGAACTATTGGAATGGATGATGGTTTGGATCAAGTTGGATGACCATTTCAGCTCTGTTTTCACTCAATGCATGCATGAACGCTCTCACCAATACAAGGCTTTAGACCACTATTGCTCAATAAGTTATAAATTCAATGGATATATGGAGAATACTGACTATACTAGCGGATTGCATACATAAACATACATCAATGGCTAGCTACAAGTAGCAACAGAGAATATTGACTGTACTGGTAGATGCCATATATGACCACATATGGATGGCTAGCTACAGGCATCAAGGAAGCTTGCAAATCTAATATATCAAAGCAAAGATAAGATGACAGTTATCTGGCCTTAGACACAAAGAAAACATGAACAAATTATTCAAGTGAAAGCCTAGAACAGCAAAGAGAATGGACATGGAACATATAATGGCAAAAGAAGCTTATATTGATAGAATGAATATGAGAAGCTTGAATGAACAGAGGAGGAATAATCTCCAAAAGTTGAACTGATCATCCTCAAAGCTCCAGCTCATGAGATAAGAGGCCTTGACAAGTCTCCTTCTCCTTTCAATTTTCAATCAGAAATTCAGAAGCTAAGAATACCTATGCCTCTGATTGAACTAGTGAAGAATGAGTCCTTCAAGAAATCTCTCCTTGAGGCTCTTGAGCCTAATGCCATCCAAGCCTCCATTAACTATGTAAATCTGCAAAATGACCAACCAACTATTATTCTCAGCCCAATGATTGAAAATTATGAAGACAACTCCCCATCATTCTATATTTCTCTGTCTATTCATGATGAAATCCTTCATAATTTCCCTCTGGACACTGGAGCCAACCATAATTCAATGCCCAAGGCTATCATGGATAAGCTCGGTCTTGACATTAGCAAGCCTTATCAGTTGGCCTCTATGCAGCTTAAAAAAGCAGTTTGCCAGATCACAGAGGAAGGAGGTCCACATATTTGGGACATGTTCTCTGATGGGACTTGCTCTAAGGAAGCTACAGGAACAGGTGAAGTCCTTGTGTCCCCCACACAAGAATGCATTGATTCATCTTTTATATTAACTTTTTAGGTCACAAATGACACAACAGAGTATAAAGCAGACATTTTTATTCATTAAGTGTACAAAACCTTCCAAGCAAAACATCCAAGGCTGAATGCATACAGAGATGAGGTGAAATATAGATCATCTTTGCCTGATAATATCAAGTGCTATAAATTTTTTGAAGTAGGTGATCAAATCAATAGGCTTTTGCAAGTCTTTGATGAATTGGATGATATACACATTGACCAAGAGAAAGAATCCTTTCATAGAAAGGTAAAAAGGGTCAAGTTTCAGTTTGGTGACTATTTTCTCAAAAGGAATGCATCAAAGGAAGGAGGAGATTTTTTTGATGGCCCATTCAATGGGCTGTTCTTCGAACTTTATTTCATTTAAGGCTTTCAAGCCTTGGTATTGTAAATATGTTGTTTTCAAGTTTTTATTTCATGCTAAATAGACTCCATGCCCAATGCAACACTAGAAAGAAGATTTAATTTTTGTTTTACAGGAAAGGCATTGATCTGAGATCCTTGAAACCTCACAGAGAGGATTTCATACCCAGAAGGAGCCAATGTTAGCTTTGCTGACAAAAGGCCCAAAAATGGATCCATGCAGGCTCCTAGAGTCTCAAAAGTTGCTTAAAATCATGCCAATGGATCCATTAGTGCTCTTGAAATCTTCAATTTTCGTTCAAATATCATGCAATGATCAAAATCAGCACAAGAGGAAAGCCCTTGAAAGGGTGGAACTACACTATTGGAAGGAAAAAATGCTTGGAAAACCATGAAAAACCCATTATCGCAGGCTTAAAATGGGAATGCATAGCTGCCGTTAGATCTAGATGATCAACAACCCAGATCTAAGTGGAAAATCACAGTCGGCAGTTGTAATCGGTGGTTGCGGCCATTGGAAATCGGCGTTGGACACCACCGATCAGTGATCGCCAATGATTGCTATCGGTGGGTCACATCAACGGAAGTATTGGCGGAGGTATTGTGGAATGAGTGGTAGCGATTTTCGATTCAATGTGGGCCATCGACCGCGCACGCAGATCGATGGCCCATATCACATCGATGGATCTCTATCGGTGGAAGCCAAAGGGGCGGGGCCTTTTCATATACATAGGTGTGACCCGATGGCCAGACCTGATGGAATTATCTGCGACAGTTGATAAATTTTGAAGTCTACGTGAAGGTCTACTTTTAATGTATTTAAATATATTTCGCATATTTTTGTATTTCAAAGAAATACAAAGGGAACCAAGGAGCAGCGTCGATGCGATAAGGCCCGGACCCGAAAGGGTTCGGGAAGGGAAATATATAAAGTTTGAAGTCCGGAGGGAGCCATTTTTTAATATATTTCCCGTGTTTTTTACGTATTTCCAAATACAAAGGAAACACGGGACCAAGCCACTTTCGACTTACAACAGCGACCCTAAGGGTGGACCCGAAAGATAATTAAACCATTTTTTAGGACTTTTAAAGTCTAAAATACAAGGAGATGGCGAGATTTATCAATGATTGCAGTGTTTTCTTTGTAAAAACAAAAAACAGTCATTGGGGCTGTTTAAAGGAACTATAAAGGCCCGAAGACCCATTCCACCATATAACAGAGCCCGTGAGAGAGTTTGCCAGGATACAGGGGTCAGAAAGGGAAAGAGAGGGGTCACAACATGCTGCTCGCCCAAAATAGAAACATCATGGGCATCAACAACACAGCTCAGCCAAAGACAACAGAGATCATGGAGCAGACAGCGCAACTGTCCAAAACAAATAGAAATATCAAAGGCCACAATGCAGCTCATCAAAACAAGCATCATGGGGCGATTCTGACACGAGAGAGCTCCCAAACAGCATAGAAAATCACCCAAAATATCTGGAAGCGGTTACTCTGCTGTCAGAAGTAGAAAAATCCGATCCCATGCTTACCTAGAGGGCATCAAATAATTTAACAATGCAGATCAGATAGATTAAGATTCAGAGCCTTTTAGAGCTTAGGAGCATTGTAAACATGCTATAAATAGCTATTAGTAAGATGTAATAGAGGTTCAACTTTTGGAGATTATTCCTCCTTTGTTCATTCAAGTTTCTCATATTCATTCTAGCAATATAAGCTTCTTTCGTCATTATATGTTTAATGTCCATTCTCTTTGTTGTTCTAGGCTTGCACTTAAACAGTTTGTTCATGTTTTCTTTGTGTCAAAGGCCAGATAACTGTCATCTTATCTCTGCTTTGATATATTAGATTTGCAAGCTTCCTTGCTGCCTGTAGCTAGCCATCCATATGTGGTCATATATGCTTCTGCCAGTACAGTCAGTATTCTCTTTTGCTACATGTAGCTAGCCATTGAGAGGTGTACTTCAAAACATGTTCTTTACTTACCATACTTACCCTCAAGATGTCCATGCATCCGACGGAGTTTGCATGCAGTCCTGATCTTTCCCATTACTCGGTTCCTTTGTCCTTCTCCTCAACTCCTTGGGAGAGATTTCAGCATGTCACATTTTCCTGTAGTCACTGAGAGGTTGACTTGCATAATTTCAGCAGACAATGGCTGCTGCCGGAATGAGGCCCTGGGAGGCCCGTCTGTGCAGTTTCTGCATGCAAGACAGAAAAGACAACTTGGACAACATTGAGCAGTTTTTAGGCTCAGGGCACTGCTACAAGACAGGGGTCATAGGAAGACACCTCTATGCAATTTTTGAGTGCAGTACAGTTGGACTTCTCTACACATTTCTAGAGAGCAGTGTTGGTTGGGGTCTCTACAGGCTACAGGGTTTCAGTTGGCAAAGAAGGTTGGTGTCTCTGTGCACTGCGGAGTTTCAACAGGCAAAGGAGGAAGCTTGATGGTTGCAGAAGCAAAGCACACATTTTCGGGGAGCTGGATGAGGCTCGTTTGCTTGGAAAAATGGCTAAGTGTGAGATCAGTGAAACATATGTAAACATTGAGAGGACTTGATTGTGATCATAGACGAACACTTAGTGACACAACATAGACCATCCACAATGCATAAGACATACTTTTCTTGATGCAAAAACCTTCGTGACAAAAGTGCATGAGGTGAGTGTCAAACATGTCTATGTGATGACAACCACTCATACACACATAATTCCCTTGAAGCAAGACAACATTCCCTTTGCACGAAAAACAACAACCCCTATGCCCAAAGATGACACATGCTGCATAAAGATGAGAACGCAGACAACCCTTAAGATCAAGGAGGGGAGCTTGAAATCATCATCTTACCAACAAGTGACCAAGGGTGATCAATCACTGGATCCAAGGTAGGCTCCAAAATTTTCATGTGAGCCAAAATTTTGGAGGGTGTTGTAGCCGCTACAACACTTGGCGACACACTGGTAGGATTCCAACTCTCTGAATGGACCTTGTTTCATGAAAAGCAAGTCTAACCCTTCCAAAAGTGTTGTTCAATTCTTTGATCATCGTGGTTTCCACACTAGCTTGATTGAAAGATGTAGCACCTGTCATGCTCTTGATCGGTCAACACACATTCCAAACCACGTCAACTTAGTTGTTTCAATTGGGGATGAGGGGTATATTGGTGCACAAGTAATATAATTGTCATAGTTTAAGTTTCATCTCTGGTGTTGTTCCACTGCCAGTAAGCCTGGATAGTACCCTGATGGAGTCACGCAGGAACACAAGCATCGCTCCACTACCAATGAGCCTAGTCAGTACCCTAGCGGAGTTACTTTCATCACCTCTCTATGAAGGAATCCTTTCTCTTCTTTCGCCTTAGTCATTTTTCATTTTTTTTTTTTGAACTATGCATAGGCACTTATTTATTTTAGAGGTCGATGAGGTATCCCGACTTATTGAGAGCCAAAGAGGTTGTGCCTTCATAGAAGTATGTTATGTATACCTCTGACATACTTGTTAAGGTTTTCCCCCTCACTTTACTCTACTTGACTGAGCTGACAAGGGTTAACCCAAAACATCCAACTAGAGTAGGTGGTGATAGTTAGAGTGCAAGCGTTGTGGTTTCATTAAGACTCACTCTGAACAGAACGTATTTTACATCAAGGCATCATCGACTGAAGATAACAAGCTCTTCATAAAAAGAGATGACACCAGATAACCAAGTGTTGAGAGTTGTACAGGTCCTCATAGATTTTCCCAGTTTGTCGCGAGAGCCAAACACAGTTTCATGTGAGGCTAACCTATGGGTACAAGCAAGCAAAGAAAGAGAAAATAAAAAAGTAGAAGCAAAGAGAAAGAAAAACAGCTAAGAGAATCAAGCAAGTAAGCAAACCAAACCGAGTAAGCAAGCAAAAAAACATGTGAACAAAAAAAGAAAAGCAAAGCAAGAAATAAAGACTACTCCTACTCCTACACTAACCAGTGCACGGGCCTACTCCCGTGAAGTGATATTTCCAATGCAGCCACTGGCACATTGGATGCCCCATGTTGGTGAAGGCATGGTTCGCGAGAAGCACAATCAAGCGAACCAACAAGCATAAAAGATACAACAATGAAGACCAACACACTCCGAGTTTTAAAACATCCACAGAAAAGAAAAGAGTGAATACACAAGACAAACATTCTGCGGACTTAACATGGTGTTGTGACACACTACGTGTAGATGATAAACATGAACACTCTTTGTGCTGTGACATACGAGCGAACATGAGAAAGACCAACAACTTATGCTTTGCAAGCACGCTCGTTTTGTAAGATTCCTCTAAAGCTTGAGCGATGGGATCATGTGATTCGAGTGGAGGAAGCAAAATCTTGGTTTGGTTGATCTTCAATACGAAGCAAAGAGTGATGAGGAACCTTGGGTGTTTCAAAAATTTTCTGATCGGAAGTGGAACTAACCTTCGGACAGAGAGGGCCTAACATAACCATCAGCCTAGGCTGAAGTGCCTCAATAGCTTGCAGCGTTTCCACTCCTTCAATAGGTATATCATCGGAGACTAGTGTCCTAGACATATTAACAACGAGTGAATCAACATCGTGATCGAATGAAGAAGTACAAAGATCACGACAACCACGATTAGAAAATTTGGGATGTTCATCGGCATCCTCATGATTTGATAAATCTTGCAGAGGGGTAGATGAGAAGCAAGGATGTTCATCCTCTGTGTTTTCAGAGGTGATAGATGACATATGGGACGGATTTTCAGAGGAATATGTGTCCTCTCCGCAATGTAATGACAGACTGACATTCAGTGTGTCCTGTGAATGATCTAAAGTAGAAACATACAGAAATGAGTTTTCACGTGGGAAATCAACAGTGGAAGAATCACAAGGTATGCTAGGATAGAGAAGATGAGGCACAGATGGAAGGGAGTCATCCTTCACTACGGATTCTTCTTTAGATTCCCACACACACTCCTCATGAATGATAGGGCAAGTTAGCTGCACAACACCAACTCCTTCAACAACTTGATCCTCGTTCACAACAAGTGTGGAGTCTGAACGGAAGAACACAAAACAGTACAGTCCAGAGGATCAGCAAAACGCTTGGACAAAGGTTAAGGTAACAAGTCCACAAGACAACCAATAGGATTGCAAGCCAAATTTGCGTAGATATCAAGAGCAAGAGGGGTAGGAGGATGTGACAGTTCAATTGATGTGTGTGGATGTTCTCCCGCATTTGCAGTGGTGGAGTTGTTTGATGAGGGGAAGGCAGACAATCACTTGTGACAACAATTGTGTCCAATTGTGATTGCGCAACTCCATCGTCGAAGTATACTGAGCGGGGTTAGAAATATTCTGAGAATTGCGGATTTTCAGATATGTAAAGAAGATACTTAAATATTCCATCAAGAAATGCCAGATCAATTTCATCTTCAGGAAATCTCCATGTGAGATTACAAAAGTGTGTGTGAAACTATTCAATGGATTCATTAGGTGCTTTCCGTAATTTCATAATTTCTTTGTTGAGTGCTTAATGGTTAAAATGATTTAAAGCACGGTCTATCTCTGCGACCAGATGAGTGAGAGATTGAATAGACTTTTTGGGCAGAGTGGCACACCAATGCAATGGGTGCCCTCGAAGCGTGTATGCAAACAGTGCGTAAGTTATGCAAGCTTCAAAGATTTGATGCCTTTCACACAAGCCTACAATGCCAACCGCATGTCTAACTAAGGCTACTCGGCCTCGACCATCGTATGTGTTACTTGACAAGTTATTCTAGAACTCTTCCGATATTTCAAAGTCGTTTCCATAAGACATACACTCCAGAAGGGAAATTATGTGTTTAGTCATGATAAGTATGCAGAGATTCAAAACAGATTGTGAGGACTCAGCTTGTCATCTGGCCCTCCTTCTTGTTGGGTGTGGAGCATGATTATTTAGAGGTCTTTGTTTCAGCCAGATGTATACCCCAGGAATTTTGTACACCCCTCCTCGGGGGGGGGGGTGCGGGGGGGATTTGTCCCCCCCGCGAGGGTTCGAGGGGGCCAATCCCCCTCGGTTGGGGGGTTCGGGGCCAGCGGTCCCCCAACGAGGGTTTCAGGGGTAGCGCCCCCGAAGCTAAAAACAGATGTAAAATTGCCTTGTAAAAGTATAGTAATTTCTAGTCAATCTGGGCCATTCATTAGGCGGATGATCTGACAGTAGAACTTATGTTTAGTTTAGGGTTTTTTGCCCTAGAAGGAAACCCCTCTCTTTGTATGAGGGCATTGTATTGAGGATGTGTAACAGATGTGTCTTCTCCGTGCGAGAAACAGAGAGGCGAGACTGTGAGAGAAAACAGAGGATATTACAGCGGATCTGCTGTAGGTTGTGTCTCTTCATTTTGATGGATAATCAAAAGGAAGGACTGGCTGTTTCGGGTGGACGTAGCCCAAACTGGGTGAACCACGTATATTTGTGTCTCTCTGGCTTTATGTGTTTGTGTTTTTTCTCATATTATATGTCTTGCATTTATATGTCATATATAATATTTTTCTAACACTTCTAGCACCAGAAATGTTGAGGGTGCTAGACTCGCTAACATTCAGGGGATCTCCGCGGTATGAAGTCCTAACTAGACGTCACACCATTTAGTGTAGGAGTCCCATTCGGTACAATGTTCCGGTTGCCATTATCTTAAGGATATTCCTTAGCTCTTGCTTGTAAGCACGCGAGAGTGGTCTAGTTTGTCTTCAAACAACGAGGTTCGCGTGCCTGGTGAGTGCTAGTGTTACTTGTGTTAAGGTTCTTTCACTGCAGAGGGAGAGGGTGGAAGTGAGTCTCTAGTAGAAAGGGAAGAGTTCCAACTCTATCAGAGACACACAAAACAACAAGACATGCGTAGCTTCTGGCGGAGTAGTCGACACGGATGCAACGGTCACAAACACACAATGAATCGATAACACGTACAACACCCAACATAATAGTCCACGTGAGTGCGACAGTCGTTATAACAAGTTTATGGGAATGGTTTAGTGTTTGGCGAGGTAGCCCACACGGGCAAGACAATGACAACTTATACAACGCATTTTCATAAGCATATGTATTATAACAACTGAAATAGTTCAATTGTATTAACACAGGTTAAAGAAACATGCATTACAAGTGTTCAAAGAATAGTCTTACAAACAATTATAATACATGTGTGAAAATGTGTTGGCCTGTTAACATGCTTCTGAATTAAGAGAAAGTTGCAAGACACATCGGTACACCATACATCACTAACCCTGTAAGCTGGGCGTTGGAGCCACTACTCACTCCCAAAAGAAAATATTACAGACTCTCAAGGCTATGTGGGAGGAGCCAAGGTGAAAAGTATTTTGCATGTACAAATGAGGGGTATTTATAGCAAAGGGTAAAATTGGCCCTTGTGACTGCTCAACTTCCTTCATGACTATTTGACTTACATGACTCTTCAAATTTACATGTGGGTCTCTTGGACTTCCATGTTACATTACATTGATTACAATAGTAAGGCCCACAATAGTGATGTGGCTGAGATGACTCATGACATGACTCGACATGACAGATTTGGTATTTTCATGCTTGTGGTGGTGTCCATGTCGAGCTGCAGTGTTGCTGAGTGATGAATGTGCTATTGGTGTATCATAGCTTCATCTCCACGTGGAAAGGTGTGTGAAGTCTTTGATGGTCATGGTGTTCGCTTGATGTTTGCGTGTGCATGTTCCTCCTTCGCTTGTACTTTGACATGCTTCATTTGTTCGTCCGTTCACGAAAAAATCTCCTTGCATGGATTCCTCGTTCATTCGTTTGCAAAACAATCTCCTTGCATGCATTCCTTGTTCGTTTGTTCACGAACAAATATCCTTGCATGTGCTCTCCTTGTTCATCTTGTTCATCATCACATCATGTCTCATCCATGTACATGTATCTAAAATCATTCATGAAGAGACGACATCAAATCCAGAAATTTCCTAGTCTACCATGATGAATTATCCTTCACTTTTGTATGTATGTGATCGGAAGAGAGGACAAGGCTCTTAAAACTACACAAGGCAAATTTCAAACCGGGATGCGGGCTCCCGGTACTGCCGATGAAAATTGCGCAGATTTCACAGGGATACTGAGATGGGCAATCCGGATGACTGTGCGCGGGATCTAGCTCGGCTAGCGGGCAGATATGTGCAATATTTTGAAGGAAGTAGTGCAGGAAACAGAGGGGTTGGTAGCAAAAAATGTTGAATTTCTTCGGGGAGCTAGCAACGGGATGTAGGAGTCTTGCTTGGAAAAATTGTGCAATTTTTCTAGGGAGCTGGCAGCGGACTGCAAGAGTCTGCTAGAAAAAAAACTGTGCAATTGCTTGGAGGCTGGCCTGCTGAACATCCTTGTGTAGTTTCTAAGCTGAGTGGGATGCTAGGAAGCTGGGTGACTGCTCATGAAAACTCTACAGTTTTCTGGGTGAGCAGCAGGCCGACTGACTGGAAAAACTAAGCATTTTTTTGAGGGAGATAGTGACGGACACAGTGTGTCTGTTCGGCATATCTACGTAGATTCTTCAGTTAGTGGAGCGGAAAATCTTTGCAACTTTTGCAAAAAAATTTAGGTGAGTTAGTCCTGGGGTCACTGCCCGGTCAAACTCTTCAGTTGACTAGCTAGAGGCTTGGTTGATGTGCTTGTGGGAAGCGCAGATTGAAATGGCTTGCTAAGAAACTTCTACGTTGTTCTGGGTGACAGTCAGTTCTGTTGATTCCAGGATTGCACAATGCATGCTGCCTGGGAGACAAACTCAAGATCTGCGCAGTTATGGGCAGCAGTACATGATCACTAAGGGCCGAAACTACGCAATGCAGCTCAGCAAAGGTCCGACTGTTGGAGGGTGATCTGATCGTCAGAATTTCACCAAAATGACTAAGTGTGTGGGCGAGTGAACTTGTTCATACACGACCTTGTGAACACACACTCCACGTGACTCGACGACAAGACACCTCAAACAATCAAGCCAACATATAATTAGTGTGACTGACCGACGTGTGAGTGACAAGCATGACAATTGTGATAGATCGTTGAACGACCGCGACAACGCTTGTGCGACAGTGCATACAACATTGTGTGTGAGTGCGATAGATGTGTACATTGCGAACACAACTCAAACACAACCTTCAACATCACCAGAATGAGATCGCAAACATGACATAACAATCACCATGCGGAAGATGACAGTTGGTCGAACAAGTGAAAAAGATGTAAGACATGTAGAAGAAACACATAAGATGACTTTTCACGTTTGTGCACATGCATGTTACCGAGGACATGGTGATATGACAATGACAAGCAGTCCTGTAAACTCAACTAAGAGGTGTAGTTCGAAAGATGTTCTTTACTTACCATACTTACCCTCAAGATGATCATGCATCCGATGGAGTTTTCATGTGGTCCTGATCTTTTTAATTACTCAGTTCCTTGGTCCTTCTCCTCAACTCCTTGGGAGCGATTTCAACATGTCACCTTTTCCTATAGTCACTGAGAGATAGATTTACACAATTTCAGTGGACAGTAACTGCTACTAGAATGAAGCCCTGGAAGGCCCATTTGCGTAGTTTCTAAATGCAAAACAAACAGGACAACTTGGACAACACTGTGCAGTTTTGATGCTTAGGGCACTGTTGCGGGACATGTTTCCTGGGAGGACACCTTTGCGTAATTTCTGAGTGCAGTGCAGCTGGACTGCTCTTCGCATTTCTGGAGAATAGTGTTGGCTGGGGCCTCTGCAGGCTGCGGGGTTTAAGTAGGCAAGCGAGGTTGGTGTCTCTGCGCACTGCGGGGTTTCAGGAGGAAAGGGAGGAAGCTTGATGGTTGCAAAAGAAAAGCGCACATTTTCAGGAAGCTGGATGAGGCTAGGTTGCTTGGAAAAATGGCTAAGTGTGAGATCAGTGAAACATATGTAAACATTGATAGGAATTGATTGTGATCACACATGGACACTTAGTAACACAACGTAGACCATCCAGAATGCATAAGACATAATGTTCTTGATGCAAAAACCTTCGTGAAAAAAGTGCGTGAGGTGAGTGTGAAACATGTCTATGTGATGACAACCACTCATACACACATAATTCCCTTGAAGGAAGACAACATTCCCTTTGCACGACAAACAACAACCCCTATGCCCAAAGATGACACATGTTGCATAAAGATGAGAACGCAGACAACCCTTAAGATCAAGGAGGGGAGCTTGAAATCATCATCTTACCAACAAGTGACCAATGGTGATCAATCGCAGGATCCAAGGTAGGCTCCAAAATTTTCATGTGAGCCAAAATTTTGGAGGGTGTTGTAACCGCTACAACACTTGGCGACACACTGGTAGAACTCCAACTCTCTGAATGGACCTTGTTTCATGAAAAACAAGTCTAACCCTTCCGAAAGTATTGTTCGATTCTTTGATCATCGTGGTTTCCACACTAGCTTGATTGAAAGATGTAGTACCTATCATGCTCTTGATCGGTCAACACACATTCCAAGCCAAGTCAACTCAGTTGTTTCGATTGGGGATGAGGGGTATATTGGTGCACAAGTAATATAACTGTCATAGTTTAAGTTTCACCTCTGGTGTTGTTTTGTTGCCAGCAGTCCTGGACAGTACCCTGATGGAGTCACGTAGGAACACAAGCATCGCTCCACTGCCAACGAGCCTGGTCAGTACCCCAGCGGAATTACTTGCATCACCTCTCTATGCAGGAATCCTTTCTCTTCTTCCGCCTTATTCATTTTTCGTTTTATTTTTTTCAAGAATTGTGCATAGGCACTTATTTATTCCAGAGGTGGATGAGGTATCCCAACTTATTGAGAGTAGAAGAGGTTGTTCCTTCATAGAAGTATGTTATGTATACCTTTGACATACTTGTTAAGTTTTTCCCCCTCACTTTACTCTACTTGACTGAGCTGACAAGGGTTAACTCAAAACAACCGACTAGAGTAGGCGGTGATAGTTAGAGTGCAAGCATTGTGTTTTCATTAAGACTCACTCTGAACAGAACGTATTTTCCATCAAGGCATCATCGATTGAAGATAACAAGCTCTTCATAAAAAGAGATGACACCAGATAACCAAGTGTTGAGAGTTGTACAGGTCCTCTTAGATTTTCCCAGCTTGTCACGAGAGCCAAACACAGTTTCATGTGAGGCTAACCTATGGGTACAAGCAAGCAAAGAAGCAAACCAAACCGAGTAAGAAAGCAAATAAACATGCGAACAAAAAAAGAAAAGCAAAGCAAGAAACAAAGACTACTCCTACTCCTATGCTAACCAGTGCATGGGCCCACACACGTGAAGTGATATTTCTAATGCAGCCATTGGCGCATTGGATGCCCCATGTTGGTGAAGGCATGGTTCGCGAGAAGCAAAATCAAGCGAACCAGTAAACATAAAAGATACAACAATGAAGACCAACATGCTCCGAGTTTTAAAACATCCACATAAAAGAAAAGAGTGAATACACAAGACAGACATTCTGTGGACTTAACATGGTGTTGTGACACACTGCGTGTAGATGATAAACATGCACACTCTTTGTACTATGACATACAAGTGAACATGAGAAAGACCAAAAACTTATGCTTTGCAAGCGCGCTCGTTTTGTAAGATTCCTCCAAAGCTTGAGTGATGGGATCATGTGATTCGAGTGGAGGAAGTGAAATCTGGGTTTGGTTGATCTTCAATGCGAAGCAGAGAGTGATGAGGAGCCTTGGGTGTTTTGAAAATTTTCTAATCGGAAGTGGAACTAACCTCAGGATAGTGAGGGCTTGACATAACCATTAGCCCAGGCTGAAGTGCCTTAATAGCTTGCAGGGTTTCCACTCTGTCAATAGGTAGATCATCGGAGACCAGTGTCCTAGACATATTAACAATGAGTGAATCAACATCGTGATCAAATGAAGAAGTACAAAGATCACGACAGCCATGATTAGAAAATTTGGGATGTTCATTGGCATCCTCATGATTTGAAAAATCTTGCAGAGGGGTAGATGAGAAGCAAGGATGTTCACCCTCTCTGTCTTCAGAAGTGATAGATGACAGATGGGACAGATTTTCAGAGGAATATGTGTCCTCTCCGCAATGTAATGATAGACTGACATTCGGTGTGTCCTGTGAACGATCTAAAGTAGAAACATACAGAAATGAGTTTTCACATGGGAAATCAACAGTGGAAGAATCGCAAGGGATGCTAGGATAGAGAAGATGAGGCACGGATGGAAGGGATTCATCCTTCACTGCGGATTCTTCTTTAGATTCCCGCACACACTCATCATGAATGATAGGGCAGGTTGGCTACACAACACCAACTTTTTCAACAACTTGATCCTCGTTCATAGCAAGTGTGGAGTTTGAATAGAAGAACCCAAGACAACACAGTCCAGAGGATCAGCAAAACGTGGGGACAAAGGTTAAGGTAACAAGTCCACAAGACAACCAACAGGATTGCAAGCCAAATCTACGTAGATATCAAGAGAAAGAGGGGTAGGAAGATGTGACAGTTCAATTGATGTGTGTGCATGTTCTCCCGCATCACTTTGCAGTGGTGGAGTTGTTTGATGAGGGGAAGGCAAACAAACACTTGTGACAAAAAATGTGTCCAATTGTGATTGCGCATCTCCATCACCAAGTATACTGAGTGGGGTTCGAATGATTCTGAGAATTGCAGATTTTCAGATATGTAAAGAAGATACTTAAATATTCCATCGAGAAATTCCAAATCAATTTCATCTTCAGGAAATCTCCATGAGAGATTACAAAAGTGTGTGTGAAAATATTCAATGGATTCATTAGGTGCTTTCCCTAATTTCAGAATTTCTTTGTTGAGTGCTTTATGGTTAAAATTATTGAAAGCACGGTTTATCTCTGTGACCAGATGAGGGAGATATTGAATAGACTTTTTAGGCAGAGTGGCACACCAATTGTGCCCTCGAAGCGTGTATGCAAATAATGTGCAAGTTATGCAACCTTCAAATGTTTGATTCCTTTCACATGATCCTACAACGCCAACCGCGTGTCTATCTAAGGCTACCTGGCCTCCACCATTGTATGTTTTACTTGACAAGTTATTCTAGAACTCTTCCGATATTTCAAAGTCGTTTCTATAAGACATACACTCTGGAAGAGAAATTATGTGTTTAGTCATGATAAGTATGCAGAGATTCAAAATAGATTGTGAGGAAACATCTTGTCATCTGGCCCTCCTTCTAGCGCCAGAAATGTTGAGGGTGCTAGACCCGCTAACATTCAGGGGATCTCCATGGTATGAAGTCCCAACTAGATGTCACACCATTTGGCATAGGAGTCCCATCCGGTACAATGTTCTGGTTGCCATTATCTTAAGGATATTCCTTAGCTCTTGCTTATAAACACATGAGAGTGGTCTGGTTTGTCTTTAAACAACGAGGTTCGCATGCCCGGTGAGTGCTAGTGTTACTTGTGTTAAGGGTCTTTCACCGCAGAGGGAGAGGGTGGAAGTGAGTCTCTAGTCGAAAGGGAAGAGTCCCAACTCTATCAGAGACACACAAAATGGCAGGACATGCGCAGCTTCTGGCGGAGTAGTGGACACGGATGCGGCAGTCACAAACACACAATGAATCGATAACACGTACAACACCGAACATAATAGTCCACGTGAGTGCGACGGTCATTATAACAAGTTTATGGGAATGGTTCTGTCTAGTGTCCAGCAAGGTAGCCCACACGGGCAAGACAATGTTAAAAAATTATACAACACATTTTCATAAGCATATGTATTATAACAACCGAAATAGTTCAATTTAATTAACACAGGTTAAAGCAACATGCATTACAAGTGTTCAAAGAATAGTCTTACAAACAATTACAATACATGTGTGAAAATATGTTGGCCTGTTAACATGCTTCTGAATTAAGAGAAAGTTCTAGGACACAGCGGTACACCATACATCACTAACCCGATAAGCTTGACCTTTGGAGCCACTTCTTGCTCCCAAAAGAAAATATTACAGACTCTCAAGGCTATGTGGGAGGAGCCAAGGTGAAAAGTATTTTGCATGTGCAAATGAGGGGTATTTATAGCAAAGGGTAAAATTGGCCCTTGTGACTGCTCGACTTCCTTCATGACTGTTTGACTTACATAACTCTTCAACTTTACATGACTCTTCAGATTTACATCTGGGTCTCTTGGACTTCCACGTTACATTACATTGATTACAATAGTATGGCCCACAATAGTGATGTGGCCGAGATGACTCATGACATGACTCGACACGACAGAGCTGGTATGTTCATGCTTATGGTGGTGTTCATGTCGAGCTATAGTGCTGCTGAGTGATGAATGTGCTCTTGGTGTATCATAGGTTCATCTCCACATGGCAAGGTGTGTGAAGTCTTCGATGGTCATGGTGTTCGCTTGATGTTTGCATGTGCATGTTCCTCCTTCGCTTGTACTTTGACATGTTTCATGTGTTCGTCCGTTCGCGAAAAAATCTTCTTGCATGGATTCCTCGTTCATCCGTTCGCGAAACAATCTCCTTGCATGCATTCCTTGTTCATCTGTTCGTGAACAAATATCCTCACATTTGCTCTCCTTGTTCATCTTGTTCGTCATCACATCATGTATCATCCATGTACATGTATCTAAAATCACTCATGAGGAGACGACATCAAATCCAGAAATTTCCTAGTCTACCATGATGAATTATCCTTCGCTTTCGGATGTAGCTGACTGAAAGAGAGGACAAGGATCTTAAAACTGTACAAGGTAGATTTCAAGCCAGGGTGTGGGCTCCAGGTACTGCCGGTGAAAATTGCGCAGATTTCACTGGGAGACTGAGATGGGCAATCCAGATGACTGTGCGCGGGATCTAGCTTGGCTAGAGGGCAGATCTGCGCAATATTTTGAGGGAAGTAGTGCAGGAAACAGAGGGGTTGGTAGCAAAAACTGTCGAATTTCTTCGGGGAGCTGGCAACGGGATGTAGGAGGCTTGCTTGGAAAAATTGTGCAATTTTTTTAGGGAGCTGGCAGCGGGTTGTGGGAGTCAGCTGGAAAAAAAACTGTGCAATTACTTGGAGGCTGGCCTGATGAACATCCTTGTGTAGTTTCTGAGCTGAGTGGGATGTTAGGAAGCTGGGTGATTGCTCATGAAAACTCTGCAGTTTTCTGGGTGAGTAGCAGGCCGACTGACTGGGTGACTGGTTGGAAAAACTGAGCAATGTTTTGAGGGAGACAGTGACAGACACAATGTGTCTGTCCGTCATATCTGCGCAGATTCTTCAGTCAGTGGAGTGGGAAATATTTGCAACTTTTGCACAATTTTTTGGGTGAGTGAGTCTTGGGGTCACTGCCTAGTAAAACTCTTCAGTTGACTAGCTAGAGGCTTGGTTGATGTGCTTGCGGGCAACACTGATTGAAATGGCTTGCTGAGAAACTTATGCGTTGTTCTGGGTGACAGTCAATTCGGTCGATTCCATGATTGCGCAATACAGGTTGCCTAGGAGACAACCTCACAATTTTCGCAATTCTGGGTAGCAGTACATGATCATTGAGGGCCGAAACTGCACAATGCAGCTCAACGAAGGTCTGACTGTTGGAGGGTGATCTGGTCGTCAGAATTTCAGTAAAATGACTAAGTGTGTGGGCGAGTGAACTTGTGCATGCACGACCTTGTGAACACACACTCAACATGACTCGACGACAAGACACCTCAAACCGTCACGCCAACATATACTTAGTGTGACTAACCGACGGTGTGAGCGACAAGCGCGACACTTGTGATAGATCGTTGAATGACCGTGACGACGCTTGTGCGATAGTGTAGACAACATCGTGTGTGAGTGCAATATATGTGTACATGTCGAACACAACTAAAACACAACCTTCAACATCACCAGAATGAGATCGCAAACATGACATAGCAATCAACATGCGAAAGATGACCGTTGGTTGAACAAGTGAAAAATAACTAAGACATGTAGAAGAAACACTTAAGATGGTTTTTCACGTTTGCGCACATGCATGTTACTGAGGACAGGGTGATATGACAATGACAGGGTGATAGATTCCTAGTCTAACATGGAAGACTCGTAGAGTTTTAGATTTTTCACACACTACTGAGTGGGAGAACCTTACCCATGATGCCTTAGGTCCTAACCTTATTGAGCTATCCATAAGACCAAGATACGATTTTATTCCCTCAATCGAGCTAGCTCAAAAGAAACTTAAAATATAATTACAATATATGGAGGTACATAGAATGTGTAACCATTATCACCTACCTTCTCCAACACTTAAACACGACCATAACGTAGAACCTTAATATTTCACAAGGACCCAGTAGTTTTTCTTTATTTAGATGTAACCAATCCATGTCTCCTACAGGGAAAATTTCAAGAATGGAAATTCATCTTAAAGTTTATTATCCTTGACGAATCTCACTAGTCCATGATATGAAATTTGTAAAATGTTTGGTGATATTTATGTAAAAATATTCAAATTTCTAATAATTTAATTTAGTCTCTACATAAAATTTTGACAAATTTTAAGGTAAACTAATTTTATATTATAAAATTTGGGCTAAACAATTTTAGAAAAAATGGAAATTAACAAATATTTTTTACAAAAAAACATGGAAAATTAGCCCACCTGCGAATATTAACCACTAAAATTTTCCATGGTCTCCAACTTCAAATGTCTTCTCAAAGTTTTAGTGGCTATGTTATGCCTTATCTTTTTCTTGTGACTTTCTTGATGTCTCGTGGACTTTCAAATGGATTTGTTCAATCTTATCAATGAATTTTTCATCCTAGGTCTTCCCCAATCCTCCATATTGTCCATATAGTATCTTGCTGTGAAAGGGAGAGGATTCATTAATAAAAATATTGACTACTTCATTAAAAATAAATTAAATTTTCATCATAAATAAATTCTTAAATGCTTTTGATTATAATCTCTAAAAAATTCAACCAATATCTTATTCAACGGTTAATTTTAAACATTTATTTAAATAAATGAAAAGCTTTGTGTAAATTAAAAATTATAAATATATTCAACTAAAAAAATTCTTAAATTTCTATTTAAAACAATATCTCAAGTATCATTAAATGCATAAAAACTCTTTTAATGTAATTATTAATTAATTAAATACACATAAATGCGTGTACAAACATTCCCTTTCAACAACTCGACAAAGTATTTAATCTCAATCACTAACTTGCTAAAATTCTATAAATTCTTTAATTAACATTGGTTTTTTTCATATAAATCCGACATGATATTGAATTTGTATTAGTTTATTATATATATATTTTTTGTTATTGTATAATAAATGAGTTCTTTTTAGTGAGATTTTTAAAAGTTTTTTTGGTGGGTTTTTTCAGTTTAATTTTTCTAAAATTAGGTAGGAATTTATTGATATCATAAGTTTGATGAGTAACCTTTGCACAATCAAAGTGTCCCAAAGATTTTTCAGAGTGCTAAATCTATATAGTCAAAAAACCAATTTGAATATCACAATCAAAATTTCACTTCAAATTTTTCCACCAAATTCTAGTACCCAAAAATCTAAAAATTTACACTAAAAATAACTCTCAGTATAAATATGAACTTATAAATTGATATTTAAAACCATCCCATCTATATTCTACTTGTGTCAACCCTTTCCATGTACTTTCGGTAAGCATTATATTTAGAAGCTTGAGTCAGCCTGAAAAGTTAGTCAATCCCAATGTTCCATTAAAAAAAATAATTTAATTATCCCAAAAATAACTCTCATAAATGGACCATCATCCGCGTCCTGAGATATGTAGCAGTAAACCCTATGCGCACTTAGGGCAATCAACCCTTTCAGTCAGTCATGTTTGGAAACCGACCAATAAAATAAAACAATTTCCTGTTGCTCTCAGTGATGTCTGAACCATATATCTCTTGGCGCGCAGAGCCGGACCATCAACCGCGTCTGTGTGGTGAGATATTCTCTCGGATCACAAAGGCGAACCATCAATCGCGTCCGCGTACGGAGACATGTACCATTAAACCCTATTTGCACTGTATTTCTCAATAAAATAAACTCACCCTTTTGACTCTGGATTCATCTTTGTTGAAATTCCACAAAAAATAAATAAAATTTAAATGCCATGCGCTAAATTAATAATTAATTTATTAGTTTTTCATCGTGCCCATTAATAAAAATAAAATTATATCCATCAAACAAATTATAAAATTATAATGAGCCAATGATAGAGACAAAAGGAACCAAAGGGAATTTTAACCGACCTGATAGCTCCATCCAAATCTGATATGAAATAGGCTTTAAGAAATAAATGAAGATTGTCTTCCACCTCCTCCCTGCACAAAACAAATATACTAGGTCCCTACTAATTCATCTTTTGTAAATTGTCCCAAGTTAAATTTTTGTTTTTCCAAATGAGCCAGACAAATAATATGATTTTGATTGGAATCTTAATTTTCCAAAACTTTATGAACCAGCATACTTCATTTCTATTGTGATAGCAGTCACATATGGCTTTGTAGGTGTTAGTAACCAATATATCCCCTCGCTTCATCTCCCCATTCCATCCCATTTGATCTCCATCCTCCCCCCTATATATACTAGACAGGCGCATGTCTCTTCTGATTTGTTCCCATTCCAATGTTTCAGTACCCCTAAGGCCCATCTCCCCCGCCTCCTTCCTGATTGGGATATTCCTATTCCAAGTTCTACTGGCCCGGATCCAAAAAACGTATCCCGAGTTATTTATACAATGAATGAGCCTGTCCGAAATGTGAAATTCCAGTATCACTCCCAATATGCGATTCGAACCAATGAGTATCTCATTTCCAAGTTCAAAAGACCAGCATGACCCTCGCAGGAATGAGTGTTTTATTTTGTTCACGCTGAGCCAAATGGCCGATCCCATTTGAACACCAACTAGCTCCCTGCGCATCCAATGTTAAATTTTTTTTCCCTAGAGATATTTTGTTCTAATAATGTCTGCCCAAATACCATTTCTGAAAATTTCGTGCCATAATGTTTTTGATCAACAGAGCCCATCCGAAATGTCGCAAATCCAGAATGCCCTATCCCCCCATGCATTTAGGAAAAGTGATAGAATCTAGTCTAGTTAAATGATATTTTTTCCCAACCCCCGTTCCAGACCATATGAAATTGGTCATGATTCTGCTTAGCTTCATGATGATAATGCTTGACAGACAATAGAGATGCGCCTAGTAAACCACCAACTAGATGATGATAGACTATGTGAGAGTGTTGCTACCACCCAAAGATAGACATCTATGCTCCCACCCCGTGATCTTGTTATAGAAACGATCCACCAGCCACATCCAATCATTAACCCTGTAATTGTTGGGTTTGATATGAAAACCCTTATATTTCATTCCCTCCTTAATTCTTTTTTATTCCACTCCAAATCAAGATTTAATGTTTAGAATGTCCTCCTCGTCACCCTGGCCATAAATAAAAATATATTTCTGTTGGTTCATATGAAGTCCCGTAGCATTCCCAAACTTGAAGAAAATATTGTAAAAAACGAGCCACACGCACCTTGTAATCATGCCCATGATTAGAACATGGTCCACGAAAAAACTGTGTGATATCTTAATTCCCCTCTCCAGATTGAGGGCCAGAAATTCTCTCATCCCAACAATTTGTTTAATGTGTAGACTGAGACCATCCATGGCCAAGATAAATAACAGAGATAGAGAACACCCTTGTCTCAAACCTTGGCCCACCCCAAAATACCGAGTGGGATAACGATTAATGATAACAAAAAATCTTGCATTGGAAACACAAAACATGTTCCATTCTGTGTTCCTGGGATGGAGCGAAATTTTATGCAAGACCATCCGCAGGTAGCCCCAGTCGAGACAGTCATATGCCTTCTTCAAGGCAAGTCAACCTTCATGAATGCTGCCTCTAATTTTTTGGAATGGATGTGTAGAATTTCCTGCAAATTCTCTACAAATCTACCTCTGAGATCTATGTAGAAAATTTGATTGTAGATTAACTCGATAATACAATATACCAAAGCAAAATACCATAATCTACTTCTACTATCAAACTTGTGGAAGCTTAATAGATTTTAGTAAGATCAATCAGAACACATAACAGAGAAGAAGAATCAATACACATGAAACACAGAAGAATACTCAGGGGAAAGCCTCAGCTAAAAACCCCACTATCTGTATTATCATACAGGGTGGAAATACATCAAGATTACACAAAGCATTAGCTCCCACAGCTACCTAGCTCTCAGTACAATCCTCTTGGATGCTCACAGGCAAACAAGGCTTCTCACAAACCTTCTCCTCTGCCCTCCAAGCCTCCTATTTCCTTGCGTTGTTTCTCCTGGGTGATCAACTGTTACCAAGTGTAACACTAATCACTCACAGTGATCTCACACCCTGTAAAACTGCGCAATCCTCAAGGAAACTTGTTCCTTCTGCATGGATGAGTTTCCTTTATAGGAAAATTCCTCCAACTAATAGTACAGTGTCCCTGTCTTTAATCTCAACTAGGTCTTTGTCTGAACTGACATGCATGAGCTATTTATGAGAGAATCTTTAGTTATCTGGAGTACACTAGTTTCATGCATGCATGCATTAACTGATTGAACTCACAATTAGTTCCTCAAACTGTTTGGAACTAATTTAACTGGACTTAACTCAGTTAACTGAGCTAACTAATTACAACTCAAATACAACTCATCCTTATCTCCTTAATTAAGGGATAATCTCCTTAATTTAAGGGATAACTGTTGCATGGCTTCACAAAGACTTCTAGCTTGAATTTCTCCAACTAATTCATCCAAGATGAATTAATTAATTATTTTTCAAGAAACTGGTGAGATTAAATTCGAATTTTAATTCTCAATTTTCATTCAAGGACAAATTAAAATTGGAATATTCTGAATGCTATTTTTAGCATTTCTTGTTGCTATTTTCAACACTTCCTCTCAACAAGAAAGGAATTCAACTCGATCCCGATCCTAAACCTTTGGAATGTTCTGCATGCAACACTTCTTTCTAGTGTTGTTGCTCCAGCAACTCCAAAAAAAAGAAAAAAACATCTAACCTGAATCAGAATGATGCCTCTGTCATCAAAGTCTTTGACTGCTATTGCCTCTGTTGACTGAAAACTTTGTGCTTCTATTGAGTCTGCCTTTCTGAATTGTTGTCAATCCTTCTTTGCGCTCTTTAGTATCTGACTGCTCTAGCCTCTGTCCCTTTGATCTCTGACTACATCAATCCCTTTGATTCCTCCTGCTACATCTGTGCTGCTTCTGGTCCTTTCTCATAGAACTGCATCCGCACTGCACCTCCTCTCATCATGTTGCATCGTGCTGCCCACTTTTGCACTACAACTCAGTTACTGAGAAGTAAGTAACTGATCTCCAAACTGACCTCCTTGTTGGGCTAGAAACACCCTCTGATGCTGAAGCTCCCTCTGCCGCTTCATCCACATCTGTCTCTACCCACTCAGCCAGTCCTACTACTCCTCGTCGGGGCTCCCGTAGTAAGGTCTAATCAAAGAGGCTGGGTACCTCAAGGATCTTGCCCCTATTTCAGCCTTCATGGGACTATCATTTCACATCGCCCCACATCACACTTGGAGGTGTGGCTGCATTTTCTCCCTCTGCCCACTTGGCTCGAAATTTCCCCCTACTGGAGGTCTCTGCATTGGTGAATGCCTCCACTTGGTCTCCTATCAGCATCTCCAATTGTGGCTCCTCCACAATTGTCTGAGACTTCTTCTGGGATGACATGTTGAGAGGTAATTTACTCTCCCTCTCAACCACCAAGTATCTAACCTTTGCCTTGCTCCTCAAGGCTTTACATGCATCTTGAACCTCAAGAGCATATAGATTTTGTACCCGTGAACCGATCTGTTTCACCTTTCCCTTACAAAAGACAACATCGTAGCATTTTTCCTCCAACATCGCAATCGATACCAAGTTCTTCTTTAATCTAGGCACATACTTCACATCTGTCAAGGTGATAGGAGCTCCATGCTCCCTCTGAAAAGCAACTGTGACCACTCCTAAAACACTAAACCTTTCGTCGTCACCCATCTCTATGTGCATCTTGAGGTTTTTCTCCTCCAAGGTATTGAATAAAATTTTATCGCCGGTCATGTGGAATGAGGCTCCACAGTCAAGATACCAACCACAACCCATAATAGATGACACCATGCATGCGATGAGGGTGAAGTCCATTTCGAACTGAGAGGCTAATGCCTCACCTTCCGATCCTTCCGAGGATCCCTTCTTGGACTTCTTCGATAGGCAATTAGTCGCATAATGTCCCATCTCAATATATATATATATTTTTAAATTATGATATGAATTCGATTTGCACCTGCAACCCCGAACTTCAAGCTTCGAATTCTCTTCTCCGTATACTGTTCACAGCTCTGATACCATTTGCTCTGATACCATGTAGAATTTCTTGCAAATTCTCTACAAATCTACCTCTGAGATCTATGTAGAAAATTTGACTGTAGATTAACTCGATAATGCAATATACCAAAGCAAAATACTATAATATACTTCTACTATCAAACTTGCGAAAGCTTAATAGATTTGAGCAAGATCAAGTGGAACACATATAACAGAGAAGAAGAATCAATACATATGAAACATAGAAGAATACTCAGGGGAAAGCCTCGGCTAAAAACCCCACTATCTGTATTATCATACAAGGTGGAAATACATCAAGATTACACAAAGCATTAGCTCCCACAGCTACCCAGCTCTCAGTACAATCCTCCTGGATGCTCACAAGCAAACAAGGGTTCTCACAAACTTTCTCCTTTGCCATCCAAGCTTCCTATTTCCTTGCGCTGTTTCTCCTGGGTGATCCTACTGTTACCAAGTGTAACACTGATCACTCACACTGATCTCACACCTTGTAAAACTGTGCAATCCTCAAGGAACCTTGTTCCTTCTGCATGTATGAGTTTCCTTTATAGGAAAATTCCTCCAACTGATAATATAATGTCCTTGTCTTTAATCTCAACTGGGTCTTTGTCTAAACTGACGTGCATGAGTTATTTATGAGAGAATCTTCAGTTATCTGGAGTACACTAGTTTCATACATGCATGCATTAACTGGCTGAACTCACAATTAGTTCCTCAAACTGTTTGGAACTAATTTAACTGGACTTAACTCAGTTATCTGATCTAACTAATTACAACTCCAACTAATTAATCCAAGATGAATTAATTAATTATTTTTCAAGTAGCTAGTGAGACTAAATTCAAATTTTACTTCTCAATTTTAATTCAAGGACAAACCAAAATTGGAATATTCTGAATGCTATTTTTAACATTTCTATTTTTAGCATTTCTTGTTGCTATTTTCAACAGGATGGAGTGGAGGCACTCTTGTGCAGTAGCCACTGCATCATGTATTTGCCTATCCCGTCGAAAAGCAAATTTCTCGAGTGATATATACTTTGAAAAAATATTATTGACCTGGAGAGCAATGATGTTGGAAATTAACTTATATATTAGATTGCACAATGATATGGGCCTATAGTCAAGAAAATACCTAGTGAGCTTCCGCTTAGGAATGAGAGAGATATAGGTGGAATTGATGTGGGGGTGTATGAATCCATTGAATCGAGATTCATCAACCATCTTCAACAAATCACCATACATGACATCCTAGAATTGTATAAATAGCTCCACATTCCACCCATCCAGGCCTAGGCATTTGTCCCTTTTAAATGATTTTAGTACCTCTTGTATTTCCTCCTTAGTGACACACTTGTATAGTGCATCATTTGAGGCCTCATCAAACATAGTAGGATATAACTCAACCCCCAGATCTGATCCTCTATGAAATATACCTCCCTGCTCTTGTATGCCTTTTCAAAGAATGAGACTGCCTCCTGTTGAATGTCTGGGAGAGTCTGAACCAGGTTTCCACTTGAGTCCTTCATTTCCCAAATGGTGTTAATCTTCCTTCTATGGCTTGCATATTAATGCAAAAATTTTGTGTTCTTGCCCCCCTCCTGAATCCACAACGCCCTGCTTTTTAAGAGCCATGTGACCTCTTGGATGTTCAACAATTTTTGTTTTTTTTCTTCCAGCATCCTGATGGAAGACAGCGGGTCCCGAGTTGGGTTCCCCTTTTGTAGTTGTAAACCCAATTTGTCCAATTCATCTGAGATATCCTTGAGGTCTTTGTGAATTAAGTTTTTCTTCTTTCTCTCCCATCTTTTCACCATTGATTTTAGAACATGAAGCTTCTTAATGGTCGCCCCAATGGGAGATGCCTCCTTGGCCAAATATTGTGACCAAAAATACTTGACAAGTGTGTTAAATTTTAGGTCCTCTAGCCACACCTAATTGAATTTAAATGACATGCACATTCTGAGGTCATCCATATTCCATTTTAAGTAAATGGGTTGGTGGTCAGATATAAAAGAATTGATGATCTCCGAGTGAATCAAACCCAACCTGTCAATTAAATTCTTATGTAATAGAAATATATCCAGTCTCTTTGCAACATGTTGGTCTCCCGACCTACTATTATGCCAGGTAGGTGCCAGTTTGGGAGGGAGGATATCTACAAGATTATAGTTACTGATGATATCTTTCAGCCGATCTGCTATAGGATCCAGCCTACAAGTCTGCCCCCAAATTTCATCCAGCCCAATAGTGAAGTTCAGATCCCCTACCATCAAGAGAGAGTCGAGGCCAAAAATTCCCGTATCCACTAATTTATCCCAGAAACAAGACTTGTCTTGATATGGTGCATAAATGTTGAGAATTTGGATATGCCCCGGGAGTCGTCTAATCTTTCCTACTAATAAAATACTAGCAAAACAAGAGTAAGCCTTAAAATTCACCCATCTTGGATTCCATAGTGCAGCTAAACCCCTAGATAGGCCACTGGAGTCCGTAGCCGTAATGCGCCATTTGGGAAAAATTTTCCTAAAGTATGCCACCACCTGCTGAGCAGGATGCATAGATTCTTGAAGAAGAATAGTATAAGGTTTTAACAAAAAGAAGATCTCTTTGAGGGAACGAAATTTGTGTGTGGCTCCCAATCCTCGAATATTCAGAGATAGGACAAGATTCATGATGCCCCCAGAAAGAGCTCATTTTCTCTAAGTGCCCTCGGTTTGGAAGAAGACGCAATCGGAATGTCAATAAGTGAATCGGAGTCGGAAGGGGAGAAAGGGAGAGTTCTAGGTCTACCTCGGAAGTGCTTGCTATCTTGATCATGTGTTCGACGAACCGTGATATTACCAGCCAAGGTAGGACTGATATGGGGTGACAAAAATGGACAAGGTTTGTGAATAATAAGGGTATGGAGATCCAAAGTCTTTTTATGGAGCAAGTAGTCAATATCGCTATCAACAGAGTTTCTAGGAGAGGAGACAGGTGAATTCGATGATTGTAAGGGAGCACCCGTAGCAGGAGATGCATAGGGATGTAGTGAGGGGGGAGGGGGTGGATGATATGTAGTATTAACATGAGTATTATCATCAAATTGCGTCAGTGTCGAGAACAGGGTCGACCCAGAATGGAGAGGGTCATTGCATGGAGAAAGATTGCCCATATTAGAGGATGTGAGGGTCATATCACCATCAATTGGAGAAACATCCTCATTGGATGTCAATGGGGAAGAAAGAACCTCAACAAAGGAATTAATAATCAGATTGTCATGGTTATTATCAAAAGAAAGGTAAGTGAAATGAAAAGAAGGAATACTTGTAGTATTATTCTTCACACCTACTTCCAAACCAACTGCCTTTTCGTAGCCGACCAAATCATCATGTCCCGCCACAATACCCATCGACCAATGAAGTGCCTTCCCATGTGAGTGTCTATGCCGCCCCAGTCTGCGCGGACACTGGGCCATGAGATGGTTAGGGTGATGACAAATAAGGTATCTGAAAGGAATTCCCCAAAAATCCAATCTCTATAGTAAATGCGTAGTATCCCAGTTCCATTCAATGTGGTCCGGGAAACCCCCCATATACTCTTTCTCGATCAGAATCCAGGCTATTCTCTTATCCCTCAGTGCCAAACATTGAGGATCAACATAGACAAATTTACCAACAACATTCCCATTATCAATAAAGACTTGCCTCGTCCATAATTCAATCAGTAGTCCATGAATATTAACCTAGAACAGTCTACTTCAGGGCATTTCCTTTAGCGGGTTGAAGCCGATATACCATGTGTGTAAAGGCAGAAAACCCTGACCCCGAATCCATGGTAAGCACCTGATCTTTTCCAAATCTTCCTAACACAGGAAATGAAAGCTATACCAAGTGTTCATCAGTCTGACCACTGTGGGCATGTATCCCAGAAGAGCTTTCCACTTAGTTTCTACCCAGGAACGCATCTCATCCTCCTTAAGTTCAACAAAGCACCATCTATCAACTAGAGCCCATTTCTGTGAACTATTAACATGGTCAATTAGAACATCGTGACCAAAACTTAGAAATGGCATCTGGGTGGTGATATCAACTGATTGTCTACTATGCTCATGTCTTGAGCCTCTGGGAATACCACGTTGAGCATCAAGTGATCGAGGTATTGCATGTGTGCCACATGGAAGAATGATAGTCAAGCCAATCATGTTCTTTGTGTCCCACCTGGATGGCCCACCGCTAATACCATCCACTCGTCCACCAGAGTGATTCTATTCAGCCTCCATCATGGCTCTGATATATGCTTCACGGGTCGACATTTCTGATACAAAGGGGTCCAAGTAGGCCATGATAAGGTAGGTGATAGAGGTAGTAATATTTATAGCTTGGTCCACATACCAATCCATGGTAGGAAGGTAGTGTGATCCTCCAATAATTACAGCTAATAAATATAGTAGGTCTGCAGCTAGAGTAGAAGTCTCGGTCCGTGCGATTCAGCCAAATGGATGTTTTGGTTTTATCTTCCTTGTACCTGTCAATAATTACGTTTTGCTCAATAATTTAAATTTCAAAGTTTTTTTTGTTAATGTATTTAATTTTTTAAAATTTAAGAAAAGTTATTTAAATTGTTCTATATTTGTGTTTTTTTTGGTATATTTATAAAATAATTTTGTTTAAATTAGGGAACATTTTAGGGGTTAACCTTCATAAGTGCACTAATTTTCCATGTTTTTTCCATAAAAAAAGATTAGCAAACTTCCATTTTTTCTAAAAATGATTTTCCCAAATTTTATGGTTTAAAATTATTTTATCTTGAAAATCCCCAAAATTTTATAGAACCTATATAAAACCATTATAAATTTGAATATTCTTACAAGAATATCGTCAAACATTTTATAGGTTGCATATTAGGGACTATTAAGATTCACCAAGGTTTATAAACTTTTAGAGAACTTTCCATCCCTAAAATTTTCCCTGGTTCAAATTTTTGCAAAGATTTGTTGGAATTGCAAGTTTGAGCTATATAGTGTATACACTTTAACTACTCCAACAACTTTCCAAAGCTTTAAATCCATTTATACATTCCAACATTAAATCCATTTATACATTCAAAACTACAAATTAAACATTAAAAAATTAAAGGGGCATTGAATCCATTTATGCATTCAAAAACATAATTTAAACAACAAAAAATTACAATGTCATAAAAAACTTATTGTATGCAAGTTAGAAAGACAAAAACATAGAACAATTAGACTAAATATTATAAATGGTTTCCATATCATGGATTATGCCCTTCATAATAACTAAAATGAAGACGATTACATTCGTACATAATAGATAAGGCTCATAACTAAAATGAAAATGACTACATACATACATGGCACATATAGTTTGACAAAGGGCATAGCTGAAATGAAGATGACCACATTGTACCTCTTTAAAAGTGGGGATAAACACATCCCCTCTAATTATAAGACCATATTATTAACCCATTTTAGCCAAGGGGTTATTTCAGAAAAGAGGATTAGGCTATGGCTAGAAAGTCATGATAAAAGTGGTAAAGGCCAAGATGGATTTAGGAGATATCAATCAACTACGAATCACCTTGTTACTCTTGACATCATTGTGGAGGAGTGTTGATATAATACAATTGATCACTTATGTTGTTTCATTGACTTTAGAAAATATCTTGACACTATTCCCATGACAAACCTATGAAAGAGGCTCAAAGAGATAATGGTTCTTCTTGAGTTGAGGGGTTATATGAGAACATTATTGCTAATCTCAGGACCATTGGGGGTTCATTAAAAGAAATTAATTGTAATATCAGAGTCGAGCAAGGGTGTCCCTTGTCCCCTACCCTTTTCGGCATACATGTTATTAAAGCTAGAAGAGTGTTTGGAAGATATAGTTTGTGGTAGCCCCACACGCATTAGTATATAATCATAATTCTTTTCCTTTATGCTAATGATATTGTTCTTTTGGAAAGGAAACATTATGATCTTGACAAACAATTAAGAATCCTCCAATATTTTGTTCCAATAAGGGTGTGACTATTAATATTGACAAAACAAAAGTCATGATAATAAAATCCATAAAGATCACATATAATATGGCAAAAGAAAATGTGGTATAAGTTCATATAAATATCTTGGAATCGATATCCATCACAAGCTCAACTAGAATTATAGAATTCAGAAAAGGATAAATGGAGGATGGAAAGTTTATTATGAAATTGAAAACTATTGTGAGTCAACAAATTTTGAGATATGTGTTAAAGAGAAACTCTTCTTTGAGACTCTTGTCACTCCTGTTATATTATATGGATGTGAGCCTTGGGGATATAGTAAATCTAGTGAGTTGTGGAGGAAGATAGAACAAATTCAAAAGTAGTTTATAACCAACAAGATAAAGATTAAAACAAATACACCCTATCCTATTCTTCCGATAAAAGCAAGAATTCATTTTCTCTTAGATTTTTCAACTTATACTCACATTAGTTCCAAATTCCAAAATTTTGTCACACCACCAACCTTCTTGACCTTCTAACTCAACAAAAACTATGGTGATGTTGGAACAATTTTTCTAATGTTTTTTGATCATTGAAATAAAATTCTAAAGGATTTTAAGTAATATCTTACTTTCTAGGTCCAATAGACAATTTCATCTTAGTGGAAATTATTAATCATATCTCTCTCTCTCTCTCTCTATATATATATATATATATATATATATATATATATGGAAACAAGGGCTTATTAACGCAATGATTAATTCAAAAAAGGGCGCGATTGTATCTCTCATGTGAGAATTAAAGTTGATATAATACAATTAATTTACATAATAATATAATATTATGAATTAGATCCCAACATGTAATTGAATATCTAACCTAGTCCATTACTAACCTTAACTCTAGTTTTTCCTAGTCATTGCCTCTCAAGCCCTTCCAATCGTTGATCTAGATTCAAGAGTGGGCAATTCCCCCCAACCCCTCTTCTTAATGTCAACAAAGTTGCTTTCCAAACGTACTTGATTTCCTTGTGGAAATCCACTCATAAGTCACAGCCTTTTATACTTCAAATCAATAAAATCCTTTAAGTAAAGCTTCCCACTACTTCTTCTCATCATATGGCATTGTCTTCGATTGACAAAAGTCTCATTCAATGGTTTACTAGTCTTTCACTCTCACTAAGAATAATGGATAACAAAGTTTAAAAAAAAATGATGCCCATGATCAAAAGAAATCTCACATATTACTTATGTGGACAACAATTCTATGCCTTTTTTATTGAAAAGGAAGAATATTGAGATCTCATATTTCAAAATGTATTGTCTTTTATGGGAACAGGGGTAACAGACATACTACAAAATTTGACCCAAAATTGTATGTGCCCTTAATTATTTTAGTATCGTTTAAATTGTATTGTTTTCCTTTACACTTCTAAAATAAAGATCCATTGTGTGTCATTGGCAATTATTTAGGGAAATATATAAATAAATCTAAGCCAAAAGCTAGTATGTTTGCATGTGCAAGAATTTGTTTTTGGAAAATAGAGTATTATTGTAGCGGTTGTAACACCCACCAAAATTTTGGCCTACACTAAAATTTTGGAGCCTACTGTGGATCATGTGATCGATATTTCCTTATTCACTTATTGGTAAGCTAATCATTTCAAGCTCTCTTATTCAATATCAAGAGTCGTTCACGCTTCTATCTTTATATAGCAAGTGCCATCTTCGGGCGTGGGAGTTATCGCTTGTCATGCAAAGGGAAGTTTTGGTTTGCATAAAGGGGAAATATTGTGAAAATGAGTTGTTCCCATCATCTAGACATGTTTCACACTCATTTCCAAAGTTTCATACATTATTACACAAGTTTCGTCATTATCCTCACAAAGCCTATCGTTGGAGCTGCACTTGTCGTAAGATGCCATAAAGGTTGTTGCATTAAGAGAAGTATGTTTTCATATTTTCTGGATGGTCTATGTTATATCACTAAGTGTCCAAGTGTGTTGTCACATTCAAGTTCTATCACTGTTCACATCGGTTCCATTGATCCCACACTTAGCCAAAGTCTGAAGGATTCCTAGCAACCTAGCCTCATTGAACCTTCCTAAACTACGCACTTCGCATATACAACCCTCAAGCTTTTTCCTTGCCTACTGAACTGCACAATGTGCAGAAAGTCCAACATCCTTTGGCATCCAAAACTTCATGGAGGCTACCTCTAGTGACCTTCCCTCAGCCGGATCTCACCACCCTTAAGAACTGCGCAGATTTTTCCCCCAAGCCTCTCTACTGCCCAATCCCCCTTTGCCTCCAAAAACTACATAGGTTTGTCCTCCAGGGCCTCATCCTGCAGAAGCCACTGCCTACTTGAACTGCGCAATTTTTTCCTTCAGTGGACACTGAGCGGTCTTATCCCTCAGTCCAGCCCAATCACTAATCCTTCTCCCCCCTGACCTTATACCAGTTCCAGCTCAGTCAATGTATTATCATGCAACATCTTCGACTAGGGGTTTATCAGACTTATGTCGTCTTGTCACGAGTGGATTATAGATACATGAATTCTACCAACCTATGGAAATATGGTTAAGAAGGATATGAAGAAGGATAACATGCTAGATGATACTTAAGGAGTTGAGGAGAAAAGATAATTATTAGATAAGAATACCAAGGAACCCAGGGTATGACAGAAGAACTAGACCAAATGACGAATCCATCTGATTCACAACCTTTTGGAGGGTAGATATGAAAAAAAAATCACATATTTCATTAAGTTAAAATACACCTCTTAGCGTAGGATGAATAGCAACTTATCATTGTCATATCATTATGTCTTCAATGACATGTATAGTTTCAAACACTCAAAGTCATTCCATTTGTTTCCTCAAAGTGTTTTGGTCCCTTTTGCTTGTTAGATCAATTGTCGTCTTTGGAATGTTTGACTGTTATGTCATGTTTGCGAGTCTTTTCTGGTGGCTTCAAATGTCAATCTGTGTATATGATTTTTCCTAATCATGTAAACATTCATCACACTCATGCACAAAGTCTTGAACACTATCGCACAAGTGTCTTCACGACCATCCTAAAGTCTATCTCAACTGTCTCACTTGTCGCTTCTTGTTATGAGACATTCACATAGAGGGAAATACTTTCTTTTTGCTCCAGTGGTCTATGTTGTCGTGTCATTGAATTATGCTAAGTATGTAATCACAAGTTCAAGTTCATCACAAGTCTATCTTCCTCCCACGCTTAGCCATTTTTTTGAAAATCTTCCCGACCAAGAAGCTCAGCTACACCGGACCTTGAATGAATTGCGCAATCTCATCCCTCATTGTTGTGACCTTTCTTCCTGAAACTACGTAGTGCACTGCCACTGTCCTCTAGGGTAGTTGCACTATGCAATTCCAGAGCTCAACAACCTTCCTTGATCCTCAGAATCTCGTAACAGTTCCTCCCAGTCTGACTTGAACTACATACTTTGCACTATCAGTCCTCAAGCTTCTACCCTTTCCTACCGAAACCCCTTAATGTGAAAAGAAACCAGCCTCCCTTAGCCTCCATAACTGTGCAAAGGTGTCTCATAGTGTCGTGCCTCAACCGGAGTTCACTGCCCTCAAGAACTGCGCATATTTGTCCTCCAGGTCTCTTTGCTGCCCAATCCTTATTTCCTTTGAAAACTGTGCAGAATTGACCCCTAATGGCCTCATCCTACATCAACCACTACTGGCTTCTACGTAATTCTGACTCCTAGTGGGCACTGCGCAATTTTTCTCCCCAGTGGGGATTGTGCTGAAAAGTTCCTCAAGCAAGCCTAAGTCGTGCTCTACGCAGTCTCAGTGATCAAGCCCTCTCCTTGTCACTTGGAGCTGCATAATGTGTAGTTACTGGGCCCTCTCTCCCAACCTATCACTTGTCTCAGACTGAGTTCATGGATAGTACTACATCATCTTAGACTAGGGAGTTTTCAGATTGATGTCATCCCGTCATGAGTGGATTACAAGAACATGTACACTATCAAGGCATAGCAAGATGATGAAGAAGGAGAAGAAGGAGGGAGGCATTCCTAGAGACCCACTTGTAGCCAAACTGACAAGAGAACCTACCAAGAGCAAGTGAAGGAACACAAGTGTAACCACTTGACAAGACTGAGATCATTAAAGACCCCACATTATCAAGCTATGTAGAGGAGAAAATAAAGCATATTTAAGAACACATCTATCACTCAACAACAACAACGTCTTGAAATTTCCACATCATCAAGCCAGCCCATGTCAGCAGTGTCATGTGAAGTCGTGTCATGAGTTTTCATATGCCACATCACTACTTTGGGCCATGTATATTTTGAATCAAATGTGTTGTAAAGTGAAAGTCCAATGGACACACGAGAATATGAAGAGTCGTGTAAGTTGAAAAGTCATAGGAAGTCAAACAATCCTGAGGGTAGTAAAAAATTCACAAGGAGAAGCATCACCCTTGGTTATATATACCCCCTCATTGTATGAGCAAGGGACTTTCACCTTGGCTCCTCCTGCAAAGAATTACAGAGACCAGCTAGTTCTTTGAGGAGCAAGGAGTAGCTCTAATGTCCCACTAATGGGGCTAGTGATGTACAATGTAAATATGTGTCTTAGAACTTTTGCTTAATAACAGAAGCCTTTTAAGGCCAACACATTCTTCATGCATGAATTATGAATGTTTGTAAGAATATTCTGTGGACATTTGTATTTCATGTTTTCTTTCACATGTACTAAGATAGTTGAACTATTTCGGTTATTTTAGTTCTTATCTTGTTGAGAATGCGCTATAAAGGTTTTTTATTTGTCCCATCCCTATGGACTATTCCATGGGATACTAGACAGACCTTTCCTCACTTATTCATTATAATGATCGTCACGTCCGTTGTCGACTATTCCGTTGGATGTTAGATAGTTCCTTTTGGTTCATGTGTGTCTCTTCCTGGGTAGTACTATTACCTCTCTTTTAGAGGCTCACTTTTCTCCCCCCTTTTGCAGTAAGAGAACCTAGACATAGTTGCATTGCACACTCACCAGGCACACTTACCTTTCTTTTCGAAGATACCATTGCATCACTCTCCTATGCTGACAACTAGAGCTAAGACAGATCTTTGAGGATTTGGAAATTAGTCCTTTATACTGGATGGGACTCCTACACCAAACAATGTGAGGTATGATTGGGACTTCATATCAGGGAGATCTCCTTGGTTGACAAATTTCCAGCACAGTCAACAAAATAGTGTTAGAAGGAGGGCCATATGACAACCTATGCCCGTTGAGTCTGGTTTGAATCTCTTATTTAAAATGGCTCTTCCCCAAATCATAATCCCGAGATGTTTTTCTAAAGAGCTTAATTTTACCATCCCTGCAGAAGTTATTCATAACTTGTCCGAGTTTAAGTTCGATGGTGAGGGTTGATCAACTTTTTCGAACATTTGTTTCAAGTTGTCCATCTTTGTATTTCTCATAGAATATGTTCCAAACATGTCATGGCTAGATTAATCACCCTCACATTTGAAGGTCGTGTTAGTCAATGTTGTCATACATTACCAATTGCTTCTATCCATTCATTCAACCAGCTTGCTAGGAAGCTTCACAAACCCTTCGATAAGTATAACTACTAAGATGTTTATGGAAAAATCAATCATTTAAGAATGGAGCCTGTTGAATCAGTTGAGGATTTTTATTATTGATTCCTTCACTTCTATTGTGAAATTCCTGAAAACATTTGAATTGGTATTTCTTGAAACAAGAGTTTGCACACTTGGTTCATGTCTCCTCATACATTGAGCCTGAACCTCCTGATTTTCCTTCTTCTCTAACTCTTGTGAATCATGAGGCACCTCAAATTTCATAGGAGGAGCTTACTAACCCTTTTGTTCTTTGTCCTCCTCCTTGTCTGGTCTCGATGAGGGTGCCTCCTAACGTTGATTATAAAATTGGGAAATCTACGAATCCAATCTCCAGACCATCTTCTCATTCTTCTTCCGCCTCAATGGAGGAAATTACATAATGGCTCATGAAGCCTATATTAAAGACTCACTCCTCCATTCTGCAATATGTTGTCACCATTCACAACTCTGGTCCCAAAGCTAATCCAGATTTTTGTTGCCCTCTATCATCTACATATTCTGACTCTGTGTACCATGAACCGCTTGACCAATCTGCTCCATCAACTGGTTCTTCACATTCTCTTGATTCTCAAGTTGCTGGCTCAAATTGCAATCAGGTACAAGGAAGTCATAGTACATGGGTAGAGGAGAAGGAAGGTGAAGATGATTATAATCTTTCCTCTCTATTTTAGAATCTCCCATTTCAAAATAACAAGTCCCCATTCTTGAATGATTCTCAATGTGCTAATCTCGACAAAAAATCCAATATGATTATTTCTTTCAATCAACCCCCAACCTTGGGCAGTGATCATTCCAATGATGATAAATCTATTTCCTTATGTCGTGATGAATTCCCAAGCGCACCATATGATCTTTTGGTTTCTCATGAAGATTTTAATTTATATCTAGAATCTGGTTCGGTCAAAGAAGATGTTCATATATAAACTTCCTCTTCACCTCACTATCCCTTGTGTCCTATCATTCAAAATGCATCTACTTGTGACAAAGATACTCCACGCTCTCTAGTTTCTTCATCCAATGAGTTATCCCCTTGATTGATGCAAGGTAGTGAGGCTGTCGATGATGAAATTTCAAACAATCAAATCATAGAGTACCCTTCCCGTTCCCCGTCATCTCTTCTCCTGCATGAAGAAAACTCTTCAAATCATCTTGCTCATGAGATCTCACCAATTCATTTATGTTTGAATTTTCAATTAGAAGAGCCTCCTCAATTGAGCAATCTAGTTGTTGAAATTGAAAAATATGGTAAAATCTATGACAAAGATGGCTTCTATCCAATGAGAAATGGTCTTACTGAAACCAATAATAACAACTATACTCAAGCCATGCATGATCTGGTTCAAGCTTCAAAATATGATTCTACAATCCTGGGAAGTTTCGGGACTTGCCAGGGAGTTGAGGCACTTCAATTTCCATTGATGGTTATGTTAGGATCTCACAACTATGGTAAGCCCCCCGAACTAAATCAAATCTGGTTTCTCTCACAGAATCTGTCAATCTGGATGGTTTCACTCAATATGAATTCCCATGTGAAAAATGTTTGGTATTCTAGGTGTGACCTTTCAAATTTTCAAGATTTTACTTATGATCAAATTCAAGAATCTATTGCAGTTCATTCGTTTTCATGCAAATCTATCACATCAAACTCAGGTTGGGAATGTGCATCTCTCATAGAGTCATGGATTTGTGAAGTTGATTATCTCAAGGACTATCTTTGCCCGAAGGAATCATACTTATCTAATTTATCACTTAATGGTCAGTGTTAGGTCCCTGTAATACTATTGATTCCCCCATTACTATTGTCATTGTAGCCCTTATTGTTATTATTGTGCCCCATAGAAGCCCACTATTATTATTGTTGTTCTCTTATATTATTATTGTTATGTCGACTTTGATTATATTGTGACCCCTTAGACTCCTATATATAGAAAGGAGGTTTTGTCATTTGTATCATCCAAGAATTGTTCATTTGTGTAATGTAAAGGAGGTTTCCCCCTCAAAGAGGCTGATTTTGAAGTCGTTGATCTATCTTTTCTATCTTTTTGTGAGCTAGTTTCATAACATTTGGTATTAGAGGTTTGGATTCTAGGGTTTCGCTGCTCCAAAACAGGTCATCGTGGCATTTTCGCTATAAATTTTTTCAGTGACATTTCAGAATCTAAACAAAAAAACCACTTAAGCTTAAATCTCAATGATCCTCGGGTCCAAATTTCAGATCTTGTCTCGCTATATTTTTGGAGATACGATCCAAGGAAGTTAGGGATTTTGCAGGCTCCCGAATTACATCCCAAACAAGTAAGCTTGGGAAAATCGTCATAACTTTCTCTCTGAGTATTAGATTCAAATTTCGTAAGACATTATAGAAGGAGGACGGACTGTAGTTTTCTATGCAGTATTTGCATGTCCGAAGGTTGAAACAGTGACACGTGGTACTACATACAAGTTCACTTTAGTGAAAAAGTGTATAATCAGGTCATCTTGGGAGATTGGGCATAATGCTTTCTTGGAGAATCCAATTTTGATCAGACTGGGAGGGATACCACATTTCGTAATTTCAGACCTTGGAGATCCGAAATTTCAGAGATGAATCAGATTCAATATCGGTATCCTACATAGCGAAAAAAGGTGTGTAGTTTTTTTAAAATTTTGCATAAGTTTGGTCTTAAAAATTAGTTTGAAGGAATTCAAAGGGCATAGTGAAGAATAATTATCATTAATTGACGCCCCGAAGAAATAAAATGGAAACACATAGTAAGCAAACTGAAAGCTCTAGCATAGCTCATGAAGGAGAGGAAGAAATGCAGCATGCTATATCAAAATTACGAGACCAAGTGCAACAAATTTCACTCTAACAAAAAGTAACAGAAGGTAAGATGCATGGTTTAAAGAAAGGCGTGGAAGATAAGATGGACAGTTTAAATACAAGCATGGAAGATAAGATGGATGGTTTAAAGAAAGGCATGGAAGCTAAGATGGATGGTATGAAAGACAACATTGAATATTGGAAGAAGGACATGGGAGGTTGGAAGGAAGGTTTGACAAATTTGCTACAAGAAAGACTTCCTAATGGAAAAAAGGTAGTAGAGAAAACTCAAAATGAGAAAAAAATAAATGTTAATCATGAGTCACAGAATGAAAACATTGAAGATTTGAAGAAATACGTGGAAGCTTTGAAGGAAGGTTTGACAAAGTTTGATCCAAAATGGATCCTAAAAACCCTCTAAGTCTTCTAAGATAAAAAACTATTGCAAAGGATGAGCTTTGAGAAATGGCAGATTACACTATTGGGCCTGAAAAACATGAAGAAATAGTGAAATAACAGAGGTATCAGAGGCTTGAACAACGATGCACAGGAGTCGTCGGATCTGACCGATTAATGGTCCAGATCCGATCGGCATATCACAATCAAAGATAGCAAGTGGAGGCTATCGAGGGCTATTGTTAGCACTCCAAGAAACTCTCCTCGGTTGTAGCTCGGAGATTCCTGGTAACATATAATCTTCAATATTTTTCTCAGAACTATTGGAATGGATGATGGTTTGGATCAAGTTAGATAACCATTTCATCTCTGTTTTCACTCAATGCATGCATGAACACTCTCACCAATACAAGGCTTTAGACCACTATTGCTCAATAAGTTATAAATTCAATGGATAGATGGAGAATACTGACTATACTAGCGGATTTCATACATAAACATACATCAATGGCTAGCTACAGGCAACAAAAGAGAATATTGATTGTACTGGCAGATGCATATATGACCACATATGAATGGCTAGCTACAGGCAGCAAGGAAGATTGAAAATATAATATATCAAATCAAAGATTAGACGACAATTATCTGGCCATAGACACAAAGAAAACATGAACAAATTGTTCAAGTGAAAGCCTAGAACAACTGGACATTGAACATATAATGGAAAAAGAAGCTTATCTTGCTAGAATGAATTAATAGAGGAGGAATAATCTCCAAAAGATGAACCTATCACCCTCAAAGCTCTAGCTCATGAGGTAAGAGGCCTTAACAAGTCTCCTTCTCCTTTCAATTTTCAATCAGAAATTCAGAAGCTAAGAATACCTATGCCTCTGATTGAACTAGTGAAGAATGAGTCCTTCAAGGAATCTATCCTTGAGGCTCTCTAATGCCATCCAAGCCTCCATTGACTATGTAAATCTGCAAAATGACCAACCAGCTATTATTCTCAGCCCAATGATTGAAAATTATGAAGACAACTCCCCATCATTCTATGTTTCTTTGTCTATTCATGATGAAATCCTTCATAATTGCCTTCTGGACACTAGAGCCAGCCATAATTCAATGCCCAAGGCTATCATGGATAAGCTCGGTCTTGACATTACCAAGCCTTATCAATTGGCCTCTATGCAGCTTAAAAAACTAGTCTGCCAGATCACAGAGGAAGGAGGTCCACATATTTGGGACATGTTCTCTGATGGGACTTGCTCTAAGGGAGCTGCAGGAACAGGTGAAGTCCTTGTGTCCCCCACACAAGAATGCATTGATTCATCTTTTATATTAACTTTTTAGGTTACAAATGACATAGAAGAGCATAAAGTAGACCTTATTATTCAGCAGGTGTACAAAACCTTCCAAGCAAATCATCCAAGGTTGAATGCATACAGAGATGAGGTGAAATATAGATCATCTTTGCCTGATAATATCAAGTGCTGTAAATTTTTTGAAGTAGGTGATCAAATCAATAGGCTTTTGCAAGTCTTTAATGAATTGGCTGATATACACATAGACCAAGAGAAAGAATCCTTTCATAGAAAGGTAAAAAGGGTCAAGTTTCAGTTTAGTGACTATTTTCTCAAAAGGAATGCATCAAAGGAAGGAGGAGATATTTTTGATGGCCCATTCAATGGGCTGTTCTTCAAACTTTATTTCGTTTAAGGCTTTCAATCCTTGGTATTGTAAATATGTTGTTTTCAAGTTTTTATTTCATGCTAAATAGACTCCATGCCCAATGCAACACTAGAAAGAAGATTTATTTTTTGTTTTACAGGAAAGGCATTGATCTCAGATCCTTGAAACCTCACAGAGATGATTTCATCCCCAGAAGGAGCCAATGTTAGTTTCACTGACAAAAGGCCCAAAAATGGATCCATGTAGGCTCCTAGAGTTTCCAAAGTTGCTTAAAATCATGCCAATGGATCCATTAGTGCTCTTGAAAGCGAGAGGGAGATTCTGTGTAATCAGAGAGACTTGAGGGATTCAAGTTGACCTTGTTGTTTTTTATCTGTTGTGTTGAGACTCAAATTGAGCTCACTATTGTAAAAAATCTGATCTTAAAGACATAATAGAGAGGTCACCACTGAAGGTTGGACCAGGAGACGTAGCCGAGGAGTTTTGGGTGAACTCCTTAATTATCTTGCTGTGTTATATGTGTGTGTCTATTATGTTTATCTAACTGCTCATTGTCTATATGATTCACAATCTTATCGATCCGTTGCACTAAATGATATAGGAAAATCTTGCACATGAGTATATAATACCTTAATACTAATCTAAGAACACATTTTTAGATCAAGTGGTATCAGAGCTTTTGGTTTGTTAAGGTTAGACAAGCTTGTGCTGGATTTTTTTTATGCTAACTAGGTGAAAGCTCAAACTGGGAGAAGGAGAACTTGTTGAGGCCAATCCAAAGATTGGAAGAGTCCTTCCTCAGAGAAGAATGGTGGAAGAAGCTCCACTGGTATTAGAAACTCAGTTCATGAACAATTTTATGGCAATTCCAGCCATAGTGGAGGAAATGTATCAAGAATTCAAGAAGGGTCGAGGTGAAAATATTTTGACACCTAAACTAGACAAAGAGGTAGAGGAACCTTTTCTATTTTCCCATCCAGAAGGTAAAGGAAAAGAAGAGAGGCCTTCTCCACCATCTACTCCATCATCACCTTCATCATCCTCATCATCTTCTTCACATAAAACTAGCCCTGATAAGAAAAAGAAGAAGGCTTCTTTGATAAATTAGATGTAAAGTTTGATTTGCCAATTTATGATGGAGAATTAAATGTAGAAAAGCTAGATAACTGGATTAGATAGATTGATGTATATTACAGGGTGCAGAACATTGATTTAGAAAGGAGAAAGATTCAGCTGGTTAGCCTTCGCCTTGGAGGAACTGCCCTAGTGTGGTGGGGAGGCAAGACAAGCTGATTTGAAGAAGCATGGTAAATTTCTTTGTACCTGGAATTAATTTGTTTTTGCCATTAAAAACCAGTTCTATCCTCTAGCTTATATGCAGCAAGAAATGATGAGTTGGCAAACTCATCGCCAAATAAAGGGCCAAAGTGTACAAAGTTATACCTAGGAATTTAGGAAAAGAGCTTTAACGCTAGGCATTTCTCTAGACTCACCTGAAACTTTGTTGAAGTATATAGGTGGTCTTCATAGCTATTTGAGGCACACCATTCTCATGTTTAACCCCACTAGCCTAGATGATGTATCAGTTCAGGCTACACATCTAGAGGCTATAGGCAAGAATGTGAACCCAGAGATTGGGGGATCATCAAAACCCTCTACAAGCAAGAACAAGCAAAAGAGGAAGCTGAAATGGAAGGAGAGGAAGACAAACGTTGTACAGAAAGACAAACGTTGTACAGAAAGACAAACCTTCATGCACTCACTGTAAGAAGGATGGGCACGATGATGCACACTATTGGTCATTGCATCCGGAGCTAAAACCCAAGAAATTTGGGGGTAGGAAGAAGAAGATTGCTGCTGATGTTCAGAAAGACTTGGGGTCAGAATCAGGTGATGAAACAAGAGTCACAGCCACAAGTATAAAAGGTAAAAATTCTGAAGCATCTACAAGTAATTCTACACAATCTATTGATAATGAAGAAAATGAGAGGAAAAGACATGAGCTTTTTCATATTAGAGTTATTTCCAAGCACCAGAAGATTGATACTTTATTTGATAGTGGATCACAAGTAAACTTGATTTCTGAAACAATTTTAAAGAAGTTGGGATTACTAACAACACCTCACAAGAAGCCATATCCACTAGGTTGGGTATGTGATAAAGCAAAGCTATAAGTGACAGGACAATGCAAACTTAGGTTTGCTATTGGGTCAACATTTGTAGATGAGGTTGAGTTAGATATAGTTCCCTTGGATATATGTGCTATTGTTTTAGGAATTCCTTACTTGTATGATAGAAAAGCCATTTTATATAGAACTAAAAATAAGTATCAACTCACTAAAGATGGAATAGAATTTATTGTAAGAGCTCATAAACTCAAAAATAACTATTCTCTCATAAACTCAGGGCAGATGAAGAGAATTGTAAATTCATGCAAGCAATTTTTAATAATGGTTGTAAAGGAAAAGAACCTTGATAAAACCAATATATTTGAAGGCTGTGATGCTAAACAGAAAACTGGTTTAGATAAAGTTGTTTCAGAATATGATATCCTATTTCAAGAACCTAAAGGTCTACCACCCAAAAGGGAAATAGTACATGATATTCATTTGCAGCAAGATGCTCCATTACCTAAGATCAGAATGTACAGGTTATCCGCTTTAGAGAATGCAGAGATCAAGAAGTAGGTATAGGAGCTGCTCGATAAAGGGTTCATAAGACCAATCACATCACCATGTGGATATCCAATCATGTTGGTGAGAAAGAAACATGGTTCGTGGAGGATGTGCATTGATTATTGAGCACCGAATAAAATAACGATCAAGAATCGTTATCCTTTTCCTCACATTGATGATATATTAGATCAGCTGAAAGAAGCAGTTTACTTTTCCAAGTTGGACTTGCATAGTGGCTATCATCAGGTCAGAGTAGCAGAACAAGATGCATGGAAGACTGCTTTCAAAACAAAGCAAGGGTTGTATGAATGGCTGGTTATGCCTTTTGGCTTAACTAATGCTCCTGCCACTTTCACGAGAGTTATGAATGATGTACTCAGACCTTTTATTGATGATTTTGTAGTTGTATATTTAGATGACATTCTTGTTTTCAGTAAAACACGGGAAGAACATTTGAAGCATGTAAAGTAGATTTTAGATGTTTCGAAAAGAGAAAATCTCTATGTGAAGTTATCAAAATGTGAATTTGGAAAAACATCTTTAAATTATTTGGGTAATATTGTAGGGGGTGGTAAATTGAAGATAGATCCCTCTAAGGTTGAAGTCATTGTGAACTGGCCTAAACCCAAATTTGCTATAGAAGTTAGGAGTTTCCTAGGAGTAGCACAATATTGGAGAAAGTTTATTGCTAACTTTTCCTTGATTACAGCTCCCTTACATGCTTTAACAGGATTGAACAAGGTGTTTCAATGGGGAGGCAAACAACAGAAAGCCTTCGACACCTTAAAAGAAAAAAATAGTACAGCACCAATACTAGCACTGCCAAATCTTCAACGACCACTTGAGATTGAAACAGATGCTAGTGACTATGCCATGGGAGTAGTGTTGATGCAACACAGTAAACCCATATGCTATCATTTTGAGACATTTAATTTTGCAGTAGTTAATTATCCCACATATGATAAAGAATTGTATGAATTAATATAGAGTGTGAAAAAGTGGAAACATTACCTAATGGGCAAAGAAACAATCATCTGTACAGATCATCAACCACTTCAATATTTGCACTCACAAACTAAATTGCAGCAATCAAGACACTATAGGTGGATGGGTTTTCTACAACAATTTCATCTTGTCATCAGATATAAGAAGGGCATACACAATAAGGTTGCAGATATGTTATCTAGACCAATCATAAATGCATCTACTATACTTAAGCATAACTCAGTAATGCATGAAAGCTACATTGAACAATATGCTCAAGATGTAGATTTTAAAGATGTATATGCAACTTTAAGTCATCGCAAACAAGTAGAAGAACTGGATTATTAATTTAAGGACCAACTCTTGTATCATTTGGGAAAGTTATGCATTCTAAAAACTGAAAGAGTTAACATAATCCGAGAAGCACACACTTCTCTTATACCAGGTCATTTTGGTGTAAGTAAAACAGTTGCACAACTGCAAAGGTTCTGCTATTGACCAAAAATGCATGAAACAATTTCTAGATATATAAAAGGGTGTACCATGTGTGCTAAAATCAAGCCCAGCAATAGAAAATTAGGCTTGCACACTCCACTACCAGTTCCTTCTCGTCCTTGGGAAAGTGTTTCCATGGAATTTGTTGGGGGATTGCCAAAATCTAGAAGGGGTCATGATTATTTATATGTTATTTTGGATAGGTTCAGCAAAATGTGTATTTTCGTACCTTGTAATAAGTAGATTACAACTGAACAAACAGTGAAGTTTTTCTTTCATCATGTACGGGTTCATTTTGGGTTACCCACTTCCATTGTATCTAATCGAGATTCCCGATTTGTTGGGAAGTTTTGGTCAAATCTGTGGGAATTTATGGACACCAGATTAAAGAAGAGCACAACATTTCATCCACAAATAGATGGCCAAATAGAGGTGGTCAATAGGACAGTGATCCAATTGCTTAGGGGCTATTGCAGCAAGCATCCCAAGCTTAGGGATGAACATTTGCGTTATGTGCAACATGATTACATCCATGCCAAGCACTCTTCTACACAAAGATCTCCTTTTGAGACTTGTTTTGGTTTTACACCAAAGTCTCCCTTGGATTTTGTCTTTGGAAAAGACATAGCAGTTGATGGACACGGTGATTTGGACAAAGCAACCAAGTTCATTGAACAGATCCAAGAAATTCACTAGGTAGTGTAGAACAGCTGGAAAGAAGCCAGGCCAAGTACAAGGTGAGGCATGACAAGCATCGAATTAAGCATAGCTTCGAAGTTGGTGATCAAGTCTGGTTGTACATCAGCAAATATAGAATGTAAGGTGAAGGCAAGAAGTTGAAGCCAATAAGGTATGGGCCTTTCAAGATACTTGAGAAAATTGGTGAAAATGCTTTTCACCTTGATTTGCCAGCTTACATGCACATCTATTTAGTAGTTAATGTAGAAAACTTGAGACTGTTTGAACCTTCATTGATTGAAGATCCCGAAGAGCAAAGTCAGTTGCCTTCTATTGATGATCTGTTGCCTGAATATCTCAATGAGTTGCAGGAAGATACAATTCTGGACAGGAAGGCGAGAACTATGTGCAGAGGGGATGTAGAGTACCTTAGAATTGGACTCAAGGGTTCAAAACCAAGCAGTGCATGATGGATAGAAATTGGACAAGTGATGAAGCTGTTAGCGCTTGAAATTTCACCTCAGGCTGAGAAAGGAAAACTCCAAGGCAACATCAAACCACTTAGCCTCGTAGCTAGCCCTACGGGGCAGGAGAGGGCTCTCTCTGGTATATCTCAGCAAAGATCTTCAAAGGGCAGAGATAACCAATAAAGAACACTGATTTTAGGCTAGTAAAATGATAAAAGGTTTGATTTGAGATTTTTAGGATTTTGGTGGAAAATCGGGGAAAGGCAATTTTGGGTGCGGGGATTGGACACAGTTTTTGCAGGGGGTTCTTTGGGGGCAAGGTAGGAGACTGTATTGATGCCTTTGAAAGAGTCAGATGGGCAAGAATTACTGGTGAGGAGCTAAGGAGAGCAAGTAAACACCTTGAGTTCTCCTTAAACAGATGAAAACATTGATATTAAGCAAACTTAAAAGCAAAGCATGACAATCATGAATTCTACTTTAACACTTCATTTGCCTAATTTGCAGAAGGAAAAGTAAGAAGATGATTCACATAACAAACTTACAAGTACAAAGAGAAACACACCATCAATACATGTAACCACAGGAATCCCAAAAAGGACTGCAAAACCCTGGTCTTTCTTCCTTTGCCAAAATTGCAGAGATACAATGAGTAATACAATAGAAACTTTCTCCCTCAAGAGTCCAACCATGAAAATGACTAAGAAAATACATAATATAGGCAAGCTAACACCTTTCCTTGCCTCTAGGGGTCGAGCTCACTATCCTAGGAGCTGTTTCAACCAATTCTAAACTGAGCACTGAAAACTAGGCAGTCAAAACAACTTGCCTCTATAAGCTAGGAAACCAATTCATTCATTAAATTTTTGCCTATCTCATGAATGAATCTTCTAGAAGAGATAAATGAGTGTCAAAATATCATAAAATTACATCATTTACAACAAGGAGGATCAAAATCCACTCCAAAAAGTCAAATCCAGTCAAAATTGCGTTTTGCTGAGCTGTAGGTGCATTTCTGTGAAAATTGCCCAACGCGTAGCGTCCTGATTCGGAACGCGTAGCGCGCCTTTGGAGCAACTTTTGAGGCACTTCCAGGTGTCCAAATGAGGAACACATAGGCTTGTTGGAAAGGTCTGGATGTCTACTTTCCATACCAAGTGGAATTTCTGAGTTTGGTTTCCATTTACCCCTCCAAAATTGCAATCTCCCAAGACTGCTTCCTGTGTGTCAAAAAAGTGGCAGAAAGTCATTTTTTGCTTGTTTTTTGACCTTCTGGAGGCTCAAAACTTGATGAAATCTCTTGGTAATTGCTGAGTAAGTGTATTTTTGCATGAAAAATCCAAAAATGCTGAGTTTTCCTGAAATGGAGTTTCCCATATTAAGGGTCGCGCGCGGCGCGCTACGCGTTGAGGGCAAAAACCTGTGTTTGGCACAAAAAATTCACAATTGACAAAATTTTCTCCAAATTTCTTGAAATTTGGGCTGGGAGTCCCCAATAAAGTACCATTCTCAGTCAAAGAGGCTTTGGCCAAAATTTGGAGTGGATCGGGCCTTTTCCGTCGTTTTAGTGCCTTGGCCAACCTCCTTGGATCTGGCGATTGTAGTTTTGACATTTCTCTAAAACCATGACACCTGTGAAAAAAGTGAAGGAGGTTTCTCTTCTTTGGAATGTTGTGGACAAAAACCTCTCTCAGTTTTCCAAAATCCATCTTTGATTGCTCTGAAACATCTTTTGAGTGAAACTTATCCCGATGTGTGAAACAAGGAATTTTGTGGAAATGAAGCGAAATGAAGGGGATAGGGGGCTTCTAAATTCTTGGGGAAATTTTTGGGAGTGGGGAGGGATGTTAGGAAGCAGGGGAAAGTATAATCTCAGAGATTGAGCGAGGGGAAGGGGTCCAAAAGGGCAAAACACAGGCCAAACCTAGAAAATTGCCAGGTTGTAGCTAGAAACTAGGGTTTGTGAAAAAATGAGGAATTTGGGGGATCTCAGTGATGGAAAGTGTTTGATAAGGTACATGAAGGATAGGGGAAGGTGTATGAACATTTGGATACAAGTTTTTCTAATGAGTTGACCATTCAAGATAAATTAGCTTTCAAAACCCTAGGAGAGGCAAATGACCTTACCTAGTCTCAACTGAAGCATGAACACGGTGTAAAATGACCAAATGGAACTTGACATGATGATGACAACCCTATGAATGATGATAGACTCAGCTGAATAGTGACATAGATTGGGCATTTGGGCAATTTTGAAAGGAGTGAAAACAAACCCTAGACCTAATGCCTAGTGACCAAATTTTGCTTAAAGACTCACTGAAATGAAAAAAATTGACCTTGACACTCTGAGACCACTTTGTAAGAGCATATTTGATCAGTGGAGGAAGGCTGGAAAGACTGACACTAACATTGGCTCTATTGGGGATGGTAGCTCCTTGGAGGTGCCAAGAACCGCAGATCTCTGTAAGAGCTAGACAGTGCCTTCATCCATTGGGCAATGGAGTCAAAAACTCAAACTAAAATGCATGACTAAAAACCGACACAAACTAACTTAACAACAAGACTGAAAATTGACTCACAAAGGACTCATGACTCAACTAAAAGCTGACTCGATACTTAAACACAATCGACCAACTGAAAATGATGCTCAAAGTGGAGCTTATTTATCAAAACCTACTCTAACAGTTTCATTCATCACCTGATCAAGTGAAATGAAACAACCAATGCAACCAAGTAAGTATTCCATCTGTTGTTCGAATTTTCTGCAAGTGCTCACTTATGAACAACAAGAGAGAACTAATGAACGGCAACTCCCATGATAACTTAGAAACAGATCCGTAGAATGATATGAATTCTCTATCTACCTCCAAAAACACTGCATAAGGATCTTGAAATTCAAGCACACTGGAACTTAGCTCATCTAATGGATTACTTCTCTTTTCCTCATACCATGAATGCAAACTTTGATCTGAGCCTTGTGACGAGACCTCTGCTGAAAATGAGAAAGAAACCAGTTGCCGGATCAAATTCATATCAGCACATATTTCAAGCTCACATGTAGTCAATGGAGAAAGACTTTGACTGCAAACCGCATCCAAAACATCAGCTATTGGATCATGAAAAACTTGAAAAGACTGCTGTAATGTATCCATTGGAAATGTATGACATCCTTCTAGCTGTTCATCTTTTTCTTGAGAGATTTTACGAAGATTCTGCCTTATAAACTGAAATGCTTCGAAACAAAAGGGTATAGAATCTTCCTGCATCGTCAAATCATGTATTTCGTCTTCCACAGCTTCATCTGTAACCTGCCCTTCAATTTCATTTGGTGGCTGCAAATCTGATGCTACAGGCTGCTCAAGAATTTTGTTATCTGTCTCATCCTCAACATTAACACTGAGAGATTGCTGATTTGTTATAGGCTATTCATTTGAAGATTTACTATGCAATCTACCCTTCAAAAACTGAAATGATTCAAAACAGAATGGTACGAAGTCACCTTGAATCATTAAATCATGCGTGTCCATTTCCAAGTCTTCGGCTGCAACTTGAAAATCAATGGCTTTTGGGGGTTGCAAATCTGAATATGAGAAGTCTTGAACAAAATTTTCATTGCTCTCAAGATGCTTCAAATCAAGACTTGTTGACATTTGATTTCTGATTGCATGGTAGTTATCTCTAATGAACTGAAACGAATCAAAACAAAAAGGAAAAGATCCTTCACTTACTTCAAACTTTGATGCACTTTCCTCATCATTGTCATAACTGCTATGCATCATTTGATCATTGTACTCGAGCTGCTCTAAGTGAACTTCTTCCTCCCACAAACCAGCTGCTGATTCGTCTGCAAGATTAGCTTTTGTTTGAAGAACATAATCATCATCATACTGATCAAACTGAGGCAAATCATCGATATAAAACATATCATCAAGCATGCAGGTCATATCAATAGTTCTTTCTTCGCCAAGGTGATCTACAAAACAATCATTATCAGATCTATGACAAAAATGTTTTGGATCAGCAACTTGTTCTTCTTCAATTAGCAAGCCATGATCTTGAACATCATAATCATTCCTCGTGTTGATCTTGTCCATCATCTTTTCCACTGCACTTACCAAAATGTCAAGTTTCACCTCTAGAGATGTTGATTCTTTCGGTTCTATGTTTTTCATCTCTTCTTCCTTCAACCTTGCCCGTCGGATCAGCAGATGCGCCTCTACATTTACTGCATTGTTTTGCATCTCATGGAGTGTTGCAATATCCCTTTCTCTCAGCTGAAAATCCATCTCCGGATCAAAGGCACCCGGATAGTGCAAGAGAGCAGATCTAGGAGTAGGCCTTATATCAACTGGCATTGAATAATAAAATTGATTAAATCTGGCCGAAAACTGTTGTACTGTCTCCCCTGGCAATCTTTTCAGCTGGTTATACTCTTCTACAATCAAGAAAAGGTTCTGCCCGATCATCCACCTATCGATAAAAACTTTGACGAACTGCTGGAAATCTGAGATGCTCGCATCAGGCAGGGCTTTGAACCAACTCTTCACTTTGGCTTGCAAAGAAAGAGCAAAAAGCCTTATACTAACATCTTCGCTATCAACTTCAAAAAGGTCTAGAAAAGACTCAAAATTATGCACATGTTGCTCGGCATTGACATTCTTACATTCACCATCAAACCTCGGCAAGTATAGATCATAGTATTTTGGGAAAGCATGAAGAACAGAAGGTAAAACAAGAGGTTTATACCGATCTGGAATATTACAAGGTGTAGGGGTATGTACAACAGGTATAGAATTAGTCTTGGTCTCTTGAGGTTCATCACAAAATTCGGAAAAAGGATCTTGATCAAGCTCAAAAGCATGCAAATCTTTGGTATTCACAATCTTCAAAGGGAAAGAATCAAATGCAGGCCGAGGATATCTTCTCAAATATAATATACTTTGCAAAGCCTTCTTGACATTCTTGGGAAAAGAGAAGAAATAATTTATGACAAAGAACAAAATGTCTTGGATGAAATTCCAACTTGAATACCTGATCTGTCCATGTTGTCTTTTCATGTTTTTGCTGGTCAGGATCATCCTCCAGTGGAGTCTTTGGATCTGATCTCGAAAATGATTTAGAGTCGCCAGGTGAATGATTTCAGCCTTTCAAGTGTCTGATCATTGTCCACCATCAACAATCAGATCTGAACTTGATACATGTACTAGGGTAATTAACAAGTTAGATGTCACGATTACAAGCTAGACCGGAGATTGACTGAAGTAGCGTTTATCTACTTCTGCTAATGCAAAGGAAAAGCGTTTCGAAGGCTACCTGGCATAACTTCAGGCTCTGTCTGTAGCTTATAAAAAAAATGACATCAACTAGCAAACCATTTGTTCTTCCCCAGTATGGTCGCCAATATGTTAGCGCTTGAAATTTCACCTCAGGCTGAGAAAGGCAAACTCCAAGGCAACATCAAACCACTTAGCCTCGTAGCTAGCCCTACGGGGCAGGAGAGGGCTCTCTCCGGTATATCTCAGCAAATATCTTCAAAGGGCGGAGATAACCAATAAAGAACACTGATTTTAGGCTAGTAAAATGATAAAAGGTTTGATTTGAGATTTTTAGGATTTTGGTGGAAAATCGGGGAAAGGCAATTTTGGGTGCGGGGATTGGACACAGTTTTTGTAGGGGGTTCTTTGGGGCAAGGTAGGAGACTGTATTGATGCCTTTGAAAGAGTCAGATGGGCAAGAATTACTGGTGAGGAGCTAAGGAGAGCAAGTAAACACCTTGAGTTCTCCTTAAACAGATGAAAACATTGATATTAAGCAAACGTAAAAGCAGAGCATGGCAATCATGAATTCTACTTTAACACTTCATTTGCCTAATTTTCAGAAGGAAAAGTAAGAAGATGATTCACATAACAAACTTACAAATACAAAGAGAAACACACCATCAATACATGTAACCACAGGAATCCCAAAAAGGACTGCAAAACCCTGGTCTTTCTTCCTTTGCCAAAATTGTAGAGATACAATGAGTAATACAATAGAAGATTTCTCCCTCAAGAGTCCAACCATGAAAATGACTAAGAAAATACATAATATAGGCAAGCTAACACCTTTCCTTGCCTCTAAGGGTCGAGCTCACTATCCTAGGAGCTGTTTCAACCAATTCTAAACTAAGCACTGAAAACTAGGCAGTCAAAACAACTTGCCTCTATAAGCTAGGAAACCAATTCATTCATTAAATTTTTGCCTATCTCATGAATGAATCTTCTAGAAGAGATAAATGAGTGTCAAAATATCATAAAATTACATAATTTACAACAAGGAGGATCAAAATCCACTCCAAAAAGTCAAATCCAGTCTAAACTGCGTTTTGCTGAGCTGTAAGTGCGTTTCTGTGAAAATTGCCCAACGCGTAGCGCACCTTTGGAGCAACTTTTATGGCACTTCCAGGTGTCCAAATGAGGCAAACGTGGGCTTGTTGGAAAGGTCTGGATGTCTACTTTCCCGAACAAGTTGAATTTCTGAATTTGGTGTCCATTTGCCCCTCCAAAATTGCAATCTCCCAAGACTGCTTCCTGTGTGTCAAAAAAGTGGCAGAAAGTCATTTTTTGCTTTTTTTTGACCTTCTGGAGGCTCAAAACTTGATGAAATCTCTTGGTAATTGCTGAGTAAGTGTATTTTTGCATGAAAAATCCAAAAATGCTGAGTTTTCCTGAAATGGAGTTTCCCATCTTAAGGGTCGCGTGCGGCGCGCTACGCGTTGAGGGCAAAAACCTGTGTTTGGCACAAAAAATTCACAATTGACAACATTTTCTCCAAATTTCTTGAAATTTGGACTGGGAGTCCCCAATCAAGTACCATGCTTAGTCAAAGAGGCTTTGGCCAAAATTTGGAGTGGATCGGGCCTTTTCCGTCATTTTAGTGCCTTGGCCAACCTCCTTGGATCTGGCGATTGTATTTTTGACATTTCTCTAAAACCATGACACATGTGAAAAAAGTGAAGGAGGTTTTTATTCTTTGGCATGTTGTGGACAAAAACCTCTCTCAGTTTTCCAAAATTCATCTTTGATTGCTCTGAAACATCTTTTGAGTGAAACTTATCCCGATGTGTGAAACAAGGAATTTTGTGGAAATGAAGCGAAATGAAGGGGATAGGGGGCTTCTAAATTCTTGGGGAAATTTTTGGGAGTGGGGAGGGATGTTAGGAAGTAGGGGAAAGTAGAATCGCAGAGATTGAGCGAGGGGAAGGGGTCCAAAAGGGCAAAACACAGGCCAAACCTAGAAAATTGCCAGGTTGTAGCTAGAAACTAGGGTTTGTGCAAAAATGAGGAATTTGGGGGATCTCAGTGATGGAAAGTGTTTGATGTATGAACATATGGATACAAGTTTTGCTAATAATTAGACCATTCAAGATAAATTAGCTTTCAAAACCCTAGGAGAGGCAAATGACCTTACCTAGGCTCAACTGAAGCATGAACACGGTGTAAAATGACCAAATGGAACTTGACATGATGATGACAACCCTATGAATGATGATAGACTCAGCTGAATAGTGACATAGATTGGGCATTTGGGCAATTTTGAAAGGAGTGAAAATAAACCCTAGACCTAATGCCTAGTGACCAAATTTTGCTTAAAGACTCACTGAAATGACAAAATTTAACCTTGACACTCTGAGACCACTTTGTAAGAGCATATTTGATCACTGGAGGAAGGCTGGAAAGACTGACACTAACAGAAGCTGTATCCTCACTTGATCGATGCTTAAAAGCCAACTTTTGGTGGTCCAAAAGCTTTTTAGTGGAAAGGCGTGATCTAAAATGGATCCTAAAAACCCTATAAGTCTTCTAAGATCAAAAACTATCGCAAAGGATGAACTTTGAGAAATGGCAGATTACACTATCGGGCCTGAAAAACATGAAGAAATAGTGAAAAACAGAGCTATCAGAGGCTTGAACAACGATGCACAGGAGCCATCGGATCTGGCCGATCAACAGTCCAGATCCGATCGGCATATTGCAATCGAAGATAGCAAGCGGAGGCTATCGGAGGCTACAATATAGAAGTTGCGACTGCGATCAGCACGAGTCAACGAGGACCGTTGATCAAACGCGCAGATCAACGACCCATATTATGTCGCAATATCGCATTAGCAACATACAAAGGAGTGCTTACCAACGACCTGGGGACTATGCAGTATGTGATTGCGATCAATCACATCGCAATATTGCGTCGGAGCATTGCAAAGGAGCGAGGCCAATACAAATGCGACTTACAATAGCCGGACCCAATAGGGTTATGGGTGATATTTAATATATTTTGAGATCCGGAAAAAGGCATTTTTCTTTGTATTTCACATTTTCGTTAAATAAACAAAATACAAAGGAAATGTGGCCGATGCAATGAAGGTGGACCCGATAGGAGTATAGGGTGGGTTTAATGATATTTGAAGTCCGATAAATGATAGTTTGGTGAATTTTCCCGTGTTTTAGTGTATTTCTCTATACAAACAGAGAATGACTATTTTGAGGATTTCGACTGCACCGATGGTCCCTTCCGTTGCAGAACAGGTGGCCACCTTCCCTGAAGATGTTAACAAATGATTGTTTAATGCTCAGAGGGGATTTGAGTGGATAGAGGCCGAAATCCTGAGAGCCCGAGAAGAGGAAACAAACAGACAACGTCGATTGGCTTAAGAGCCACAGAATGATGGAGACAAAGGTAGTGCTGAGACAGAGAAGAAGACAAAGGCAGAAAGCGAGAGGGAGAGTCTGTGTACTCAAAGAGACTTGAGGGATTCAAGTTGACCTTGCTGTTTTGTATTTGTTGTGTTGAGACTCAAATTGAGCTCACTATTGTAAAAACTCTGATCTTAAAGACATAATAGAGAGGTTACCACTGAAGGCTGGACTAGGAGACGTAACGTAGGAGTTTTGGGTGAACTCCTTGATTATCTTGCCGTGTTATATGTGTGTGTCTATTATGTTTCTCTAACTTCTCATTGTCTATATGATTCACAATCTTATCGATCTGTTGCACTAAATGATATAGGCAAATCTCGCACATGAGTCTGTAATACCTTAATACTAATCTAAGAACACATTTTTAGATCAACGTTGCTACAAGAAAGGCTTCCTAATGGCGAAAAGGTAATAGAGAAAACTCATGATGAGAACAAAATAAGTGTTAATCATGATTTCGTAGACTCTAACGATGGATTGAAGACCCACTATGTTCCAAAGATCCATATGAGGAAGTTTGATGGCAAGGATCCCGTAACATGGATACTACATATGGAGCAATATTTCGATCTCCATAATGTATAAAACACACAAAAGGTACGTATTGCAACTTTATATTTGGAACCAAATAAGTTTGTATGGTATCGATGGCTTTTCTCTTGTAAACAAATTGTCACTTTGGAAATTTTTACGGAAGAAATGATAGCACATTATGAGGATACAAAAAGCAACACTTTTTTTAGCCAATTGATAAATCTCAAACAAAAGGGTTCAATGATGGAGCACATTAAGGACTTCCAAAAATTGAATATAACGGTAAAATATATTCCAGAGGAGCATAGGATTGATGTGTTCATAGGGAATTTAAAGGATAACATCCAACATGAGGTTCACCTTTGGGAACTTGATTCATTGGTGAAGGCATTCAGGTTGGCAAGAAAAATGGAAAGCAAAAATATGGAAATAAGGAAGCCTACCACTTACAACTATAAATATGGAAGTGTTGTTTCCCCTAGCCTTACACAACCTACAAGGTTGACACCACAAAAATTGGAATAAGAAAGAGAAAAAGGGTTTTGTTATAGTTGTGATATCAAATACACTAAAGGTCATAAGTGTACTGAGAAGAAATTATTTTACGTAGATTGTGAAGAGGAAGAAAAGGAACAAGAAACATCAAAAGAAGAGGATATACACCAGGAACAAACCCTAGAGAAAGAAGAAATGAATATAACCATATCTTGTAATGCATTGGCCGAAATTACCACTCCTCAAACTATCAAGATAGAAGGACTTATAAAGAAATGTAATAGTGTTGATTGATTCAGGAAGTACCCATAATTTTACTTATTGTAAGATAGCCAAGGAATTGAACTGCTTCCTATATCCAACACCATAGTGTCAAGTGATGGTTGCAAGTGGAGGAACCATAAATTGCTCTAGAAAGTGGCATAATATCAAGCTATCCATGGGAGAATATGTATTGAATACCCCAATGCTTTCCATTCTAATTTGTGGTGATGATGTTGTACTAGGAGTCCAATGGCTACAATCCTTGGGTACAATAGCTTTTAATTTTCAAGAAATTTTCATGAAATTTTCGTTGGAAGGAAAGGAAGTTGAATTAAGGGGTATCACAGGGAAACCATGAAAGATACTAAGATCTAATGAAATTACAAAGCTTCTAAATAAAGAACAATGAGGCGTAATTGCAAAATTATGTTTGCTAGAGGTTCCCACATCAAAATCATCTATTTCTCCAGATCTCCAAAAAGTCTTGGAAAATCATTCCAAGGTATTTGAGACTCCCAAAGGCCTCCCACCTATTCGTGATCATGATCATGCTATTCATTTGATTCCAAGAAGTGTTCCTCCAAACATCAGGCCTTACAGATATCCTTATGCCCAAAAGAGTGAAATTGAACGTATGGTTGCAGAAATGCTAGAGGCTGGTATAATTCAACCTAGTCAAAGTTATTTCTCTGCTCTAGTAGTATTGGTGCACAAGAAGGATGTGTCATGGCGCATGTGTCCATATTATAGGAAGCTCAACAAGCTCACTATTAAAGATAAATTTTCCATTCTTGTCATTGATGAATTATTGGATGAATTGCATGGATCAATTTACTTCACCAAGTTGGATCTTCGTTCAGGATATCATCAAATCAGAATGAAGTTGAAGAAATTACAAAAACAACATTTAGAACTCATGAGGGTCATTATGAATTTTTGGTCATGCCTTTTGGCCTTACCAATGCACCTTCTACATTTCAAGGTTTGATGAAAAGAATTTACATCACCTAAGCTATCATAAGAGGGCAGGTTACATACCTTAGATATCATAAAACGAATTGATCTGGTAATTCTTGCACATCGCCTTGTGGATACTTCATGGAGCCTATTTTTCCAGTTCTCCAACTCTTCTTTTGAGTTTGAGGTACAAGAACCATCACATTCCCAACTCAACTTGCCCTCTGTGATAGGGTTAATACAATCATGTTCCTTTATTGTCATTTGATAAATATTGTCTATGTCAGATGCACAATATTCTTCTTTGATTGGTTCTGTATATCTTACTCCTTCTGATGGATCTAAGGGAACAATTACTCTCATATTGTTTCCTTCAAATATCATTTGTCTCTTCTTTAGATTAATTATGGTCATATTGTCAAATTCCCAGTCAATTGCAACTAATACAGGATAAGGGTTATTGTCATCGATGATCTCTATTTACTTCAAAATCAATAGTAGTGTGAACTCCTTCAGTATCCACTGTGATACTTGGTAGTCTTCCCAGAGGGAAGATATTTTTTTTTATTTTCCATCCTTAACTGAATAGGTGACGACTGTAGCTTCGGCTTACCCATTAATTCCCATGTCTTCTTCGTCAAGACATTAGCATCAGATCCCAGGGCCAGAATAGTTTGATCCATCTCATATTCTCCTATCTATGCACTAAGCCTCATTTCTCTTCCAGTTCTCTTTTGTCGATGCAAATTATTGACTGCGTGCATCTCACTTCGTGGTGTTTCTTTGAATGCACAAGAATCTATCAACTCCTGAATGCCTTCTACATCCTTTTGATCTCTTAACAATTTCATACAAGTCTGCACAAAAGACTTTAAAATACCTACTTGATTTGTTGAATTCTGGTATTTTGTTAGAGCTCGATCCTATGTCAATGCTTGGTTCTGTATTGAAGTGGATGACATGTCACAGTTACTTTTTTGATCGGCCTTTTTCTCTACACTAGAGGTTGAAGCTCCACCATCTATAAAAATTTGCTTTGCTTCCCTAAATACTTCTTTTCCCTTATTAATATAAAAAATAAGAACTTTCTTGGTAGTATTTCTGACCCATGAATTTTCAGATTCCTTCTTTTCATCCACTTTATCACTACCGGTCACAACTCCACTTCTAGTGACAATGCTAATTTGAGGTTCGTCCATCCTACTTTCAGGAGTCATCATTTGAATATTTTGCATCAGCTATTGATTCCTTTTTTCTTGCATCTTCACCATAAGTACAGGACATTCTTTAATTACATGATTAAAGGATTTACAATACTTACATGTCGTTGTGGGATTTCGGAAGTCTCTCGCAAAATGACCTGGTTGGCCGCAATTGTATAAATTGATCTGTCCATGTCCTCGACCAACTCCACCACCTTGACCTCTTCCTTGGTAACCTCCTCCACCACTGTTATTTCCATTGTCCTCATGTCCACGCTCTTGTTCTTTCATTCTATAAGTGTCAGCACCGAGCTCCATCAATAGTTCATAAGCCAGACAATTATTCTCATCATGTCCTTCTGATTTACAGAATTTGCAATATAGGTTCCTCAAAGTCTGTACATGTTTCTGTAACAAGTAATAGTCTTCTGAACAATGTTCACCTCTAGTCTTACATATTTCGCACCACAAGCTGGATCTTGCATTCAAGGGATTCAGTGCTCCACTGGCCATATAATTCCCAAAGATAGGGCATTGTTCTTTAGAATGGCCCTCCGATCTACACTTTGTACACCATACTTCTTCTCTAACTTCTTTGCTTTTCTTAATGTCTTGTAACTATAGGGTTAGGTTTGCCAACTGATTCTGAATCTATTGCATGCCTGCATTGGTATCTCCTATAGGAAAGGCTTCCAATTTCATTGCAATTTCTAAAGCTTCGGCTTGAGTTCCTATCTTTTGTTGCATCAATGGCAATGTAATATGCAGTAGTAGCGCAACTATAAACCATTCTTGATGTTGCTGCGGAGCTATGTCAAAGCTTACTTGATCCAATAACACCTTAAATCTTTGATCAAACTCCCAAACAGACTCAGTGGGTTTCTGTTTGATCTCTTTCAACTCAGTGATGCAGTGTGACTCGGACTTTGGCTTCTTAAATTCTTTTATCAATGTTGTTTTAATATCTACGCATGTTCTATTCTAATTATTTGAATACTTCATATACCATGTCAATTCTCTATCGCAGAACATCATAAAGAGATGCACTTTCTTTATATTCTCATCGTTCATTTTCTTTGTTGTCCGTACTGCGTAATATAAAAACCAAAACTGTTATGGATCCTCCAATCCAATTCCTTTGAAAACAGGTAGCCTAATATCATCAACCATACTTCTTGGAGGGGGAGGGGGAGGAGTAAGGGAAGAGGGGTGGGGGGTAGGAGGGGGAGGAGGAAAACCAAAAACACTCTGGATATTATTGGATTTTGGCTTCGGCGAACTTTCATGCTGAATATTGCGAAGTTACTTGGGGGTCATCAGGGTGGATTTCTTCACTTCCAGATTCACTCAAAAGAGGACTATAATCAGTCTCTATTAAGGTCTTTGGGTCTTGTCCACAAGATCTCTTTTTGGTATCTACTTTATATCTCTTTCCACTTCATGTTACTCCGATCTATTGTTCGGATCTTCTTCCAAACATAAGTAAACTAGAAATCTGATTGCATCCATAAAACTCCCTTTTCACACAGAAGCATCCTAATCTAGAGTTTCAGAGATTTTAAATATTTACCTTGTGGTCCCTTGAAGAATCGTCATTCAGCTTCGTTGTAGGATATAGTCAAGTCTACCACAAACTCAGTAATGCATCCTCCCAAGATGTTATCAACCCACAAATCGACAACCCTTGAGGTCCTATTGTAAGTGCTCTTACGTCGTTTTATCAGTTCAGGAGTCCACACTGTAGGTTCATCACCCTTAAAACAGTCCTTTATTTTGTCCAACCTCGATATCCTCTCGTACAGTTCAATAGGAAAAGAAGTGAAGAAAATTTTGTATTGATTTGTGAAAATATACTTCTGTAACAAGGATTTGGATGTCATACGAGGGTTTATGTTCCCTTGATCTGCAAATTATTTCTCTTTAAGTTCTATCCAGTCTTGAATTTATTTCTTCAATGGATGCCACATCCACATATCCCTCAAACAGATCTCGGTCCCGATATCAGAACCATTTTTTGGCTTGGTTTGGGCTCACCCAGGTTTGATCTATATTGCGCACCAACCAAACCCTCAATCATTGGCCCTTTCGACAATGACCTACAAGTAGATCGTAGTCTCACCCAAAGTGACTATGGGAGGATGAAGAACTAGGTTTCTACAGCCTTGAGGGACTAGGAGATGTGGTATTATTATGTTTTCTTATTCTTAACATTCATAAATCACTTCATCGTATTAGATTAAATGCTTAAACACATCACAGAAAGCCATAAACCACCATTGTGCTAGAAGTAAATTGCAATTGTAATAACTGATACTTTACAACATGTAATAAGAAAATATGTACATGAAGACACCAAATTAATGTGGTTCACCCCAATGTGGGGCTACGTCCACAAGAACTGTTGCTTATATAAAGACTCTTTGTACAACAAATAGTTATTGGCCTGTGCACTAAGCTGCAGTCTATCTGCGCACTCAGCTGCAAACTCATGCCTCTGCGCACTCAGTTGCAGAGCCTCACCTTTTATCCAAATTACATATCACAACAATACACCATAACGCTGATCTGGATCATTTCAATGATTCTCTTATTTATTATTTCACCCTATATATATTATTACATTAAAGGTTTACATCACCAAAATACCATGGTCCAAATACCATGGACTAACTAAAACAAGAAACTATGGCCCAAAATTCTTTATAAGATAGTGCTTTTACAAAAAGGAGGGGCTTCAACCCACCCCGAAGCCCTTACACCACGTGATATATTCAAAATTCTCCATTGCGCGGTCTACTTCGCGCTTCGCTACATTCTCCAGTGCACGCTCTGCTCCACAAAATGCGGAGTCTTTTCCAAAATCTAGGCCAAGTTGGGTTGTACCCAACATGTGTCGATTATTTTGTGTTATTTAACAACTTCCTCATACAAAGTCCAATTACGTTGATGTTTTCACCATTTGAAACTTGTTAGTGTTTAGAATAGTATTGATACATTGAGAATTTTGTTTGCAATTTTTCTACCCCAAAAATGCCATTTAATGCTTCAAATATTATCTAATAGTTTTTGGACCCCAAAGCACCAAAATATGAACTACCCCTAAAATGGGTCTTACAAGCCAATATCTCTTTTTTTTATTTAAAAATATGATCCTAAATTATATAGTAATCAATTTGGGTTCATACCTCCTCATTTTGGAGATCTTTTGGTCCCCAAATATTTTACTAAAATATTAGGGGGAATTTTCCTCTACATCACCCTAGAGTACCATTTGGGCTTGTCTATAACTTGTTCTTTCAACCGAACCTACCAGAGTTCATGTTACCCCCATCTGGTTATCTATGTTGTCTTTTGAAAAGTTGTATTGATTGATAATTATGCTTGAGTTTCTAGTTCTACATCCTCTTTTGTAGGTAAAACTTATTTGTTAGTTCCCTAGTCTAATAGGGAAGACTCATAGAGTTTTAGATTTTTCCCACACTATTGAGAGGGAGAACCTTACCCTTATAGCTAAGTTCCTCACCTTATTGAGTTGTGTATAAGACCAATATACTATTTTATTTCCTCAATCTAGCTAGCTCAAAATAAAATAAAAAATAATTACAGTATATGGAGGTACATATAGTGCGTAAGCATTATCACCTACTTTCTCCGACACTTAAACATGACCATACCATATAACCTTAATATTTCACAAGGACCATGTAGATTTTCTTTATTTAGATGTAACCAATACATGCGTCCTACTTCAAGTGTCTCTCAATTTTGTATTGGCTTTGTTAGGCCTTATCTTTTTCTTGTGACTTTCTTGATGTCTCATGAACTTCAAATGGATTTGCTTGATCTTATCAATGATTTTTTCATAATTCAACTTCACCTATGGTGTCTTCCCTCAATCCTACATATTTTTTGCAAAAGAAAAAACCAATAGTCTGTATACTAATATCAGTTTGTTCACATATATAATAATTTTCATCCAAACACCATTCTAACAATTAAAATGTAAACACATTAAAAGTATCACATATCACATGTATAAATTCGTCCCTAAAAGAGTCTAACATGAACAAAAACATATTATGCTCCCTACATCCCATAAATTTATAACATCTATACTGAAATATGGCAATATGAAGATCCTCTTGTTGAAATAAAACTTATGTATATATGATTTTCTTTGTTCCTTTTTAGATTGTCATTGAAGCATGAAGAATACAAAATCTCCTCGGGTATATATCTATGTCCTGCCTTTGAAAGAGTGTCGACAACACCATTATGTTCTTTATGTATATGGGAAAATGTCACCCCCGCGGAATCTACCAATCAAAAACCTTATCCTCTTCTTCTAGTTTATGAGCATAGGAGAATCAGATGAAGTTTTCTCCTCTGCCTAATCAATTACCACCTTTGATTCACTGAAGTCATCCAATGACTATATGGATAAATAATGAGCACAATATGAGTCCCCCCCCCCCTAGTGAAATAGTATCAAACCTAGTATTCGAACCCCTAACATTGTTCCAATGGAAGTGATAAAAATGACTGGTCTTTATGAAAATAAAAGCCCCACTAGCATGCATATTATAATAGTCGCCCCATCAAAGAAACCCACTGGATATTTGCACTATATGTTTATTAAGTTTATGTATCTCGAAGGCCCCTAATATATCATAGGTCCAAGTTCATTGAAATATGCAAAAATATTCATACAAATACAATTTATGTTAAGGGGGTATTTTCAAATATATTTGTGTTCCTACATCTCTAGATGTCCCAAAATATGTAAAGGGGTAAATCATGACATTCCTTGCATTCCAGCATCTAGTCCTGTAAATAGGATTCCAAAGTTGTGGTATTATAATCAACAAATATATTTAGGATTTTCATCAAACCATACCAAATGGAGACCACAAAAGGAGACTTAAGAAAAAAGTGAACCACATCCTTAGGCTCCTCCTTACATAGTGCATATTTGTCTGGACCGATGAAACCTAGTTGGCACTGTTTCATTGATGATGAGTTGATGTTTGGAATTGATGCCAACTTGATAGCCTATGTGGAGATGCGTTTGTTGTAGGCACATTAATGTTGTTGTTGTTGTTCTATTGCAGTGATTGGTGGTTGGCATTGATGTCGACCTGGGAATCTAGTGATAGTGATTCTCTTGAGATCGATGGCCTAGAAGAAGATAATCAATGTTTTGAAGTTGATTCCTCATGAGGTGAGCAAGGTGTGTTTCTACTGCAAGAATTTAAGGAAGAAGAGATTAAGAGATTAGTAACCCTTGAAATGGAAAACAAATCTCAGACAAGGTTGATAAAGAAGCTTACATTGGAGAAAAAAGATCTAAAGAAGTTTCTTCAGATTCTTGAAGAGAAAGAGTTTTTTTCAAGGAAGAAAACTCTGATCTAAAAAATCAGTTGGAGAAGGCAAGGAAGACAAAAGAAGAAATTGGCAATCATCTTAAGGATCAGATAAACCATTGTAAGAAATTATAAGCAGAAAAAGAAGAAAGAAGATCAAGCCAAAAAGGAGAAAATGAGGCAAAAATCGAAAAGCTCAAAGTAGAAACTTCCAACAACATTGAAGCAAATCATCATCAAGATCAGAAGCCAAAGAATGTGACAATGAAGGGTATGAAAAATATCATATGTTTTAACTGTCATAAATTTGGTCACATTTCAACTAATTATAGAAGCAAAATGACAAGATTTTCCGACTAAAGAAGCAGTCAGATGAGAAGAATTCTCAAGCAATCAATCAAGGAAAAGTAGGAAAAGTAGCCCCATCAGTACCCAGGTAAAAATAGTTATTTTATGGGTATTGTTATTTATGTAATTGTTATGTGTAAGACAACAAATTATATCTTTGTGTGTGTGTTTTTCTTAATGACATTATATCTGAATGTATGACTTGAGTTTGGCCATTTAACTCCACATACTTTCGTGGAAAATCTATGGCTAAATCTTATGTTTGAGTACCCTGTACACTAAAGAAGTACTTGCAATTGACAAAGAATCAACAAAGAAGTACTTGCACTTGACCAATAATCAACGATTAAACTTTGGAAAAAAAAAAAATGTGCATTTGATTGGATTTTTTCCCTGCCCATGATGAGGAAATACCCGCACAAATAAAAGTTTGGTTATTTAAAAATGGGGAAATGGAATAGTACGTAATGAGTTGATTTAATCTAGTTTTTCACTAGTAAATCTTGGTTGGACCTAATTATTTTTCGAGCATGAGTGCATTTTATTGGCGGCTAAGAATAAAAGTGGTATGTCCAATTGGTGTGAAGAAGATTGAGCCGAATGGAATTCTGGAGGTATGCATGTAACTTTTAATGGGTCGCACAAAGTTTTGGGTGTATGAATGTCTTTATATCCTAATAATAGTTAGGAAGTGAAATGCATGTAATTTTTAATGGGTGGCACAAGGTTTTGGGTGTATCAATGTCTTTATATTGCAATAGTTAGGAAGTGGAATATGATTTGGTTCCAAAGGGAAATGGTTTGATTTGGTCTTGCAGCAATAGTCACTAATTTCTTTTTCTGGTTAAATATGGTCTAAAAGTTGGTTTAATAGTTAATTGATTTCGTCTTTGTGGACCATTATTTAATATAATATGGACCCACACAACATTATGTTGAGTTATGAATGAAGGGATACTTTTTTTTTTTACAATCCGAGCAATGTAGAAACCCATAAATTGTTTTTTAAACCCATGAGAAAATAATTGTGAAAACCATCATACGTGGATGAGAATCGAATGGAGTACAAATCATTTTCCTCAGTAAATTATAATCCATTTGTTCAAGTGGCCCATTGTTTTAGGTTGTAAGTGTTCTTTCTTAGAAACCATGATTTGTTTATATAAACCATGGGTTGATTTCTAATGATGAGTGGAATTTTTATATAGATATATTTGGTGAATCATCATTGGAATTAGTAAAGCATGAACATGCAATTGAAAGTGAATGTACAAATTATAATGATGCTTTAAAACTAGAAATTAGTGCCATAATCATTTTTGGCACTCTCAAGTATTAATTATTAGGGGGTTGTAAGTCTTGATTGGTTTTCAGGAAACCATGTGTTGGTTTGAGAATGCTTTTATTAAATCAACTAGTGCTTAAATATTTGATTGAATTTATATTGGTATGGAGTAATGTTTTTTATGGGACAAATGGTTTGAGAAAACCATCAATTGAAATTCTAAACCATGGACAATTTACTTTTGATGAGCAATCACACATGGATAATGGTGCATGAAAATTTGGTAAAGAGAATTTATTTTGTGTGTGAGAATTATTGGAATGAATCAACCATGAAAATTTTCCAAAAGTAAGCATGGAATTAAGAGAATTGGTGCCATCATAATGACACTCATAATGTGTGATGCCATGAATGTTGGAATAGCTCAGAACTTCACTTCAATTACTTCACAAAATGTTCACAAGAAGTTGTTTATGACCACCAAATTCTTGTAACTTACTTTATGGTAAATTTTACAGTGAAAAAGGATTTGACTTTGTGTGCATTTATTAGTATAAAAGTCAAATGTTGGGATGCACATTGTTGGTTGAGATATATGACCGGCAACTTGCATTCATGATTTTTTTATATGCTACTTGTCTTTTCCTTATGATGTGATAAGCATACTACTCTAGAGAACTAAGAGTGTTATTGCATTGGTTGAATGAGAGGATTTATTATGGGATTATGTTATAAATATATATTTCTTTGTTATATCGTAAAGAGAAGGCTTGGCATTTGCGACAGAGGTCATTTGTGATCTTGTTATATGTGTTTTTGTTTTCCCTTTTCTCACGTTTATAGAGACCTTATGTTCATGATGATGATGTGTTTGATGAGCTTTTTGGTAAAAGTTGTAGCGTCTTATATCCATTGGCATGGGTGAGACTGGATTGACTAGATGTGGATGAAACCTGACAGGGTTGTACCTTAGTTAGTTATGACAGTTTTATGTTGGACTGTTGTTATTTTTAGTGTTTGTTGTTGAGGACCTTTCATCATGTTATCTTTGTATTTCTACTTGGCCTCAAAGAATTTATCATGTATCTATTATCACTGAAGAGTACCACCTATGCTATCATTATCCTTGCTCTCGTTGTAAAAGGACATATTGTAATTCTTATGCTTATTCATGTGATATGTTTCGAGAAGGATTTGTAATGTTGTGAACCAACCATAGTTTGGTTCGAGATTCCATGTATAGAAGGTTACTTTGGCAATCATTGTCATGTAAAGAGTCATGTGTCTAAGGAATTCATACTTCAACTATTTGTATGCATGGATATCAACATCATAATCTAGTATTTCATATTAAAGCCCTGTAAAAGTGAGTGTTGTTTTAGTTACTGTCATATTCAGCCATTGATCTCATTTATAAGGCCCTGTAATAAATGTTCAAAAAATTCTGGTCATGTCATTGGTTGGATAAAGAGTGTAAAGATGTCAAAATTGGTTCCATAGAGTCATTAATGTGGTTGATTGTGACAACCATATATGAGCTTATGTATGTCCTATGTACTAGTCATGTTATGGAGAGTCAATCTTTTGGTTCATGTGGTGTAGATTTCAACAAGAAGACATTATTTGTAGGATGATGTTGATGCTCAAGGGGAGCATGTCTAGTGTATAGTTGGCTATCAAATGTGTTTGTTAAATTGATTCTCAGATGTTGTTAACTAATGGATATGGTCTGTTGTTGGTGATGTTGATGGTTGAGTTTGTTGCTTCTTGGGAGGATGATGTTACTGCTCATGTTAAATCGTTGTTGATGTTTATGATGTTTCCTTGGTCAATAGAGAGGTTAATAAGGTTGGAGTTGTTGATTGAGTTTGTTTATACTTGGATACATCCATTCATTACTACTGAGTTTATTTTTTTTTTTGTTGTTGGTGCTTATGATGTTTAGTTTTTGTCTTGGTTGGAGAAGTGTTTTTGGATTTATTGATTGGTGATGCTATTGCTGCATTAGGAGATACTGACTTGTGTTATTGTTGTTTCTTATTTTTGCTATCATACCACCTTAAGGAATGAGAGAGTATGATTTTGTTGTTGCATTATGATCAGTTCCATCCAATTTTCAAGGGGAGTTATTATGTTTACAGTAGAGTGTTTGATGAGTTTAGCCCTTTTCCATTGATGTCAAAGGGGGAGTGCTTGAGGAGTCAAGTTGTTCAAAGGTCAATTTGATCGTTTAGCTAGGGTTTACATCAATGCCAAAGGGGGAGATTGTTGGTGTTGATGACGAGTTGATGGTTGGAATTGATGTTAACTTGATAACCTATGTGGAGATGTGTGTGTTGCAGATACATTAATGTTGTTGTTGTTGTGTTGCAGTGATTGATGGTTAGCATTAATGTCAACCTGGGCATGTATTGCAGATGATTGTATTGTAGATGGCTTGAGTGTGTATGGTTATGAGAGATGAGTGAATGCATGTCTTATGTGCAAATGTTATGATTATGTTGCTTGGATTGTTAGTTGCAGGGTGCTTTGACAATTGTGATGGTGGATTTCAGAGATCTGTGGCTTGAATCTTTTGAATCAATGACCAGAGAATCCACAGTTTTAACATTTTTGTACCAACGTTTCAAATCCCAAATGGGATCCATCATCAGGATATGAGAATGATGATGACAGAAGAGCAACAAAGAAATAATAAATAGTGATGAGGATAAAACTTTTAGAATGACAAACTGTCGGCTGAAATGATTTTTAATTAATTTTATAAAAAAAAATTTAATTAATTTTATAAAATTTTATAAAATTTTTATTAATTTGTTTTAAATTTTTAATTAATTTTATATAATCTAAAATTAATTTTCTTTTTTAAATTTTTTTAATATATTAGATTGTTTTATTAATATATTATATATATATAATATTATTAATCTGTTTTAATATTAATTTGATTTAATATATAGTATTAATTTGTTTTAATATTATTAATTTGTTTTATTAATTTGTTATAATATAACTTTGTTTTATTAATTTTATACCTAGAACTAAATGAAATTAATATTAATTCTAATATGAAATTAATTTATACCTAGAACTAAATGAAATTAAAATTAATTCTAATATGAAATTAATTTATACCTAGATCTAAATGAGATTAATATTAACTCTAATATGAAATTAATTTAAACCCAGGGAAATAATAATTCTAGAATATTAATTTGTTTTATTAATATTATTATATGAATAATATTAATTTGTATTAATATTAATTTGTTTTATTAATTTGCTTTATTAATTTGATATAATATTATTAATTTGCTTTATTAATATTAACCTAGATCTAAATGAAATTAATATAAATTCTAATATGAAATTAATTTTAACCTAGGGAAATAATAATTCTAATCTGAAAATGATTCTAAACCTAGGGAATATTAATACTAAAATGAAATTAATTTTAATTAATATTAATTCCTAAATAATTTAATTAAATTATTATTATTATTAAATTATTATTAATTTATTATTATTAATATTAATTATATTATATTAACTATTATAAATAATTAATATTTATAATAAATTAATATAATGATTAATATATTACTCAATAGCAATAAAGAAATTAATAAACCTAGAATTTTAATGGAAATTCTAAACCTAGACCTAAATGAAAACAAAGACTGAAGACACAAGAAAGGAGAGGGATAACTTACTTGCTGAGGTCTTAACCAGGGGATGCGCTTGCGTTTGCGATTTTTATTTCCTTGATCAAGGGAAGCCAGCTCCCGCTAATCTCCATGCCATTATCTCTGTTCCAATTATGAGGATGTTTGATAATTTCAAGCGCTTCTCTGATCTTTCGTCTCTAATGTTGCTCTTCCTTAGCGATAATTGATGCGCTTTCCAGACAGATATGGTGTTTAGTTTTTAAGGAGTGCTCTGCCAGGGCTGAAGTACGAGATCTTTCGTTCTTAATATCCGCGCCATGTTCCTTGAGTCTTGTTTGGAGGGAGCGACCTGTTTCACCAATGTAGCTTTTTCCACAGGAACACTCTATTTTATAAACTCCTTTAAGCTGATGGTTGTCGATATCATCTTTAACAGACTTCAAGCTTTGTCTGATAGTACCAGGAGCTGAGAAATGAGTGATAATGTTTTTCTTTTTTAGGATTTTAGCGATTTTGTCCGTAATCCCATGGATATACGGTAGGAAAACAATACCACAATTAGGCTGGTCTTGAGCCTTAGGCTCATGAGAAACCAACTTTCTTTCAGCTTTCTCTATGGCCTTTTTGATTTCCTGCTCCTTGTAGCCAATACTTTTAAAAGTTAAGATTAGATGCTTCTTCTCTTCTTCCAGGTGCTCTGAGTCGGAAATTCGAAGGGCTCTGATGGCCAACGTGTTTAGAACACCAACCTTCTGTGCAGGGTGATGGTGGGAATCAGCATGGAGGTAACTCTCTGTGTGGGTTGATTTCCTGAATACCTTATGGCCCAAAGAGCCATCCTCTTTTCTGATGATTAGGACGTCTAAAAACGGAATGCTCTTGTTTTCTTCAAGTTCCATAGTAAACTTTATATCTGGAGAGATCGAATTTAAGTGAGTGAAAAACTTTTCGAGTTCTGTCTTACCATGAGTCCATTTTATATTGGTGTCATCGACAAATCGCTTCCACTAGGCTGGTTTCAAAGGATATGAATTCAGGGCCTTCTTTTCAAAGTATTCCATGTATAGGTTGGCCACTATTGGTGAAAGGGGGGACCCTATTGCCACACCGGATGTCTGTTCATAAAATACTCCTTGGAAGGTGAACACAGTCGATCTTAGGCAGATCTCAGCCAGCTTTGCAGTCCCTGGATCAGCAACTTCTTTTATAACCTGAATGGCTTCATCAAGAGGGATCTTAGTGAATAAGGATACCACGTCAAAGCTTACAAGGATATCATCATGTTCCAATTTCTCATTCTTAATAAGATTCACAAAGTCCTGGGAGTCCTTGATGAAGGAATCAGTGTTTCCGACAAGGGGCTTAAGAATTTTTGCAACATATTTCGCAAGCTCATAGGTTGGGGAACCAATAGTATTAACTATTGGTCTAAGGGGGACCCCTTCCTTATGGATTTTGGGTAATCCATAGATTCTGGGAACAATTTCACAGGAGGGGGTCAACTTCTTCTTTAACTTTTCGTCGAGGCTTGAATTAGAGATAATCTTCTTTACATCCTTCGCGATTTTGGGGATGGGATTGCTACTTAGCTTCTTATAACTGCCACAATTTAGGTGATCATTCATCTTACAAACATAATCTTCTTTGTCCAGTATGACCGTAGCTCCTCCTTTGTCTGCTTTAAGAACCACGACCTTGTCATTGCTTCGCAAGGAATTGAAGGCTCTTTGTTCCTCTTTACTCAGGTTTCTTTTGGGAATTTTGGTTTTCCTCATGATGAGAGAGCATTCTTGCCTCAACGTTTCTTTATCTTCTATAGTAAGGTTACTGATCCCCTCCTCGATGCTACAAATCATCTTTTCAAAGGGAAGGTTTTTAGGTGTCACTGCAAACCCCAGACCTTTGCTAAGAATATTGATGACTACAGGATCCAATTGCAATTGTGATGGTATTGGTGTGTGTCGAGCAGGTAGTACTTTGGTACAGATGATCTTGGTTTTGGTAGTACAATGGTACGAGTATCATAGGTATTGACATAACCATGGTATTTTCTTATGGTATTAGTTTGGATATTACCATCATATAGGTGTCTTGGTGTTGTTGGGAAAAGTATCCAATACGGAATGACCCTATCCCACTCTAAGGGTGATAGTACCTCAGCAACAATCGAAGCAAAGCTATCTAAGATTTCTTCTTTATGAAAGTAAAATAGGGGAGAAAGAGATCCACTAACCGATGTCCTTCGCTAATGGTTGATCCAATCTTCTCTCCTTGCTACTTGCTCCCAGCTCCTTGCTCTTTCACTGGCCCAGCTACACCAAGATCCTGCAAAATGGCAAGAGAGGGAAACTACAAGAAGCATACATTCATAATTGATTCAAGGATTAGAATAAATCAAATACACAAGTATAACAATACATCATTGAGACACATGCATATAGAAGAACCTCAAATGCTTTATTAATGGAAGAAGTAAAGTTCAGGAAGTGATACAACCATAAGAGGCCCAATCCAGCATCACCTCCCAGCAGAAAGAAATCTCCTCTTCACCTCCTTCAAAGCAAATCACCCAATAGTTCTAAACTCAAACCAACAACAATTCTTTACATTTACAAGATTCCAGCCTCCTTAGACCTCATGAGAGAGATCTATATATAGGAGTTTTGGAGAAAGGATGAGTCAGCTTGAGAGCTGACTAGTGTCCTCTCTCACTTCAGTTATTCTTCAGTTCTTGAGTCCACTTGGAGGTTCTTGCTTCCACTTGGAGATCTAGACCCTCTTACTCATCACCAGTCGAATTCCATGATCCAAGTGTCATTTTAGAAGTTTCCTGGGCATTGACACCTTGAGGAATGACTGTGCCACATGTCCAAACTCGCCCAGCGCAGGTAGCCTTCTTTGCAGTTGACATTCAACGCAGGTAGACAGTGGAGCAGTTGACATTCAGCGCAGATGCTCAGTGGAGCAGTTGACATGATCCAGAATTGCCTTGTTTTTGAGTGTTTTCAGGTGGAGAACTTTTATTCAGTGCTGTGGTTTGCTGACCTTGTTCCTCTAGGGGTAGGAACAACATGTTTAGGGACTTTGGATCCCTTAGATTATGGACATTTCATGCTTCATGCTGTAAGGCACAAAAATGTCTATAACACTTGGGTATTGGCATAACCATGGTATTTGCTCGTGGTATTGGTTTGGAAATTATTGAGGTTAATTTCACATATACTTGTGTGAGAGTGCGATACATTGTTCTCGACAACATATTGTAGCTGTGTTGAGTAGTGTGTGTAATACAACCTATCATTTCCAGATCGGTGAAGTTGCTAGGTTACTCATGTTGAGCAGATTTGAGAGCCTAGTTTGAAAATGTATGAAATGTGGTTTGCATGGATGAAGTGAAGGCGTGGAGGCTTCAGAGTAGATAGTGATTCAATATATTTAATAGAAGGGACAAATTTATCCATCCAATAGGAGTTGGATAGTCCAATGGGAGTTGGGTGAGGATCGTTGGTTGTGGGGGCTTCCAACGGATAAATTTCTGTAGATTCGTGAGAGAAATAGATTTCATGTTTGATAGGTGCTAATATATTATGAAGGAAGTTAAGTCTTCCAACTTATGGTTGTAAGATCCTCTATGTAAAAAAAAGTTCAACACCTAATAAATGATTTGAGTAGTAGGAACAATGAGTGATTTTTTGCCATGCATAAAGTTTTCCACCATAAAACTTTTGTGTTCTCTTGCGTGCATTATTAATATTGTTCATGGTGCTTTCATATGTTGATTTTATGATGATTTATTATGTTAGTTGATGGGCTACTGATTCTTGGTTGTTTTGATAAAAGGATTTTAAAAGTTAATAAACCCTCGCACTACTGATTCACACCCCCCCCTCCCCCTAGTAATGAGTGTAGAGCATTGGGAAGGTATGTTTTAATAAATGATTTAGTGATGTTTTAAGCAATAGTTGTAATCTTTTCTTTATTATAAAGTAGGGGAAATGCAAAGACAACGAGTCTAAAATGATCCAATCACTAACAGTTGTCTTCTCTACGCAGGAAAAGGTAAAAGCAGGAAGGCGCAATGCGAAACGGGGATTTGACGAGAAGATAATGGCTGTCCCTCCAATTCTAAATAAGGTTCAGACCAGGTCGAGTAAATCAAGGGAGATCAGTCCGAAACAAGATGAAGGACTGCCAGTTCAGAATTACAGGCTGAGTAAAGGAAAGCGTTAACAGTTTAGCGGATCCCTCGGGATCTTCGATCCTGAGGGATCACTACGATCAATCGTTTTGTCGACCGATGAACTCCGCCGTTAATTGTATAAAAGGAGGGTAGCATTGAAACTAGAGGATGACTTTTGTATCTTTAACTTTCTATTCATGAATTTTATTATCAGTTGAACTCAGACTATTGAGTCTCTCTGAGACTTAGTTTTGTACTCTCATTGATGCGTTAATATAATATCTCGGTGTTAATTTCTCTGTGCGTCTGAAGTAGTTTACGGCAGTGCGCCATTGGAAGCTTTAGGCCCGGCTCCAACAGACACTGGCTGATTGTACCATTACAATTCTGCTTTGTGTGGTTTGTTTCTCATAATCTGTTATGGTTACATGTTGTTTCATATTTATTCATCTGTAGCTTCCCTGTTATAAATCTCTGTAATAAAGGATTCTTCGCATACTGTTGATCTGAGTTGTTTGCACTAATTACAGAATTCATAAGTGGAATATTTCAGCTACAGGTGATTGGGGTTAATGGATTGTTGGTGACTATTGCAGATCGTGTACATATGATTGACGTTTCCTGTCTTTAATGATTTGCTGTTCCATTTGATATATATATGATTGACGTTTCCTGTCTTTGATAATTTGCTGTTCCATTTGATCAAGCTACAAACCTGTATAAATGATTGCTTTCCTTTTTGTATGCAAGTGTGTGCCAAGGATTGGAAGTGTAGACCTCGCGAGACTTAGTTTCTTTATTGCCGTTCCATTTATTGCCATTCCATTTACTGCCGTTCCTTTTATTGATGTTCCATTTCTGAAGTTGCTGTTTCATTCTGTTTTCTTGCTGTTCCTTTCGCTTGCGTTTATTGAAGTGGCATGAGAGGAGGTTCAAGACTGTTGTGAGATATAGAAGACGCTATAATGCTCCCAGATCATGATCCATACTCCTTCATCAGTTTCTAGGGGGATAGGTTATTAATTCCATACCCTCGACCGACGAAGTTGCTGCGTGTGTGATTTCTTTATGCAAAAGTAATTTAGCATTAGCATCCGTTTACTCTTGTATTCTTTAGATCTATACTACGAAGCATTATCCTGACAAATAGCCTCAAATTAAGATGTCCCTTACAATAACAAAACGCTCCCGGATTGACTTGTAATGTGAGATAACTAGAGGTGAAAAAGACCCTTGTTACAGCTCCACATTTTGGCGCCGTTGCCGGGGAAGGGGCATAGCCATTTGTTTTTTTTAACAGGGTAGTGTGTGAATCTGTTAGGGGAGAACTGGATTTTAAAAACGGAAGGTAAGAACCTGCGTGCGGAGCATGTAAAAGCCCTGCTCCACCGTCCGCTTTCCTAGCAGAATTGATTTAGTAATTTAATTGGAGTGCATGACTAAGCAGAAAAAGCCAGAAAAGAATCAAAAGCCTCCATCCAAAATCGAAAAAGCCAAGGGGTCGGCGACCCTTGGACGAAAGACCTTTATAGACGAAATTTACAAGAAAGCCGGATCTTCGCCATCAGTAGGTTATAAGAAAGTAAACTCTAAACAACCTGCTAGTTCCCTTCAGGCCTCAGAATTACCATCTGAAGCCTTTGCGGAGGTGCACAGTCAGACAGAGGAGCAGGACTTTCAAGAATTTGACAATTCGACTCCTGGACCAGTGCACGAAGGAAATTTTAGTAACCTTTGCGAAGGAGAAGGAGAAACAGGGGAAATCGAGGAACCTAGATCTCCTATTGAACTAAACCAGCCTTTAAATAGTCCGGATAACGGAAGCGCTGCAAAAATCCTTGTTGAGGGAATTCATTCACCTCAGACCGTAGGGGCCATCATTATCCCTGATAAAGGGAGTGCTGTAAAAACAGTTCCTGCTAAGATTACCCCTCCTCAACCAAGGAATACTCTATTGGAAATTCCTGAAGATTACTGGCATATATTTGATTCCATGGCGCAGAATCAGCCAAATACCCAAACCTCTACTTTGCAATATCCCATAGTAGATTCTGCTGCGAATGCACCAATGAAGGCAATTCCGCTTCAACATATTTCGACGTTTCATGGACTCACATCAGAAGACCCTGATGCGTTTCTATTTGAATTTGATGTGTTATGCAGGGGATACGATTACACCACTGATCCCCAGAAGCTAAAACTGTTTCCCTCTACCTTGAAGGGAGCAGCTCTGAGATGGTTCATGGGTCTAGGTGGTGGAGTCATAAACAATTGGGACGAAATGAAAGCGGCCTTCTTAAAAAAATATCAGGATTATTGTAGATCAAGAGAACTAAAGGATGAAATATTTCAAATGTCTGCCAGACCAAATGAAACTTTAGAAGAATATGTAGAACGTTTCCAATATAACTTGCAGAGATCTCCATATGCATCGTTACCTCTGCCCGATAACGTGTTGAAAACTGCATTAATTAGAGGTATGAAGGAGCAATGGATTGAAACATTGAATATTATGGGAAAAGGAGACATTTATCAGGAAAATTTTGCTGACATCATTGATCTGTGTATCAGGAGCTCAAGAGGCAGCACACGGATAAAACCAGCAGAATATGATCGCTTCACTAGAGACAATCGAACATCAACAGAAGGAGTATCACGAGTGGAACTTGGAAATCTGTTAGAGAATTTTAAAACTGATATCATGGGGACATTAACAACACAGCTTGATATTGTGCAGGCTAAACAGAAGTAAGCAGAAGCGGAACAGAATCTAGCAATTTTCTTCCCACGATGCAGGAAGAAACATAGCCAGAAAGAATGCCCGCTCGATACAGTTCAAATATGTGCTATTTGTACCAAGGACCATCTGACTGAAAGCTGTCCCTCGCTCCCTGGTTTAAAGGCGGTGTACAAAGAAGCAGAAGAGGAACCAGAATCAGCATACTTTATCAACCAACGTCGTCAATGGCAACCTAGGCAACCTGGTATGTTTCAAGATCCCTCCTCTTCTTTTCAATCTCCGCAATTTAATGCTCAGCAACAGAATATGTGGCAAAATCAGTCTCAGCACCCGTTTTCAAATTGGCCGCCTCAAATGTTTCCTACTCCGAACCCTTGGATGAACCAAGCTGGTTGGCCAAACTTTCCTTATCCTCCACCATATTGGCCAAATAGTTCATATCCTCCGCAGTGGACCCCTTCCACTTCGTAAAGTTCACCCTGGCAGAGCAACTGGCCAAGATCGACATATCAAACGCCAGGATCAATTCCGCTCCCTCAACCAACTCTGCCAGCCTTGCAACAAAATCCCCAGCCCAACCTAAGACCGCAGCTCCCAGCCCAACCCAACCCGAACCCAAATAATCGGCCAGTTCAATCTCTTCAAATTATAGAATCTTCCGAGATTGAATCTGCTCTACAGGAGTGCAATGATCTTCAGTTGAGATCTAGGCGAATAATAGAAACTGAGGGACATAGAACCGCTCATATTGAAAACCAGTTACCGATAGAACAACCATCACAACAAGAAGAAGTAAGTAAAGACCAAGTTCATCAGCAAGTACTTACATCTTCTCCACCTTTCCCAGAACGACTGGCCATTCCAAGACAAATGCAATATCCGGATTTTGATATTCTGGGAGAACTCCAAAACTTGTATATAAGAATTCCATTCCTTCAGGCTATACAGGACATCCCCATATATGCAAAAACCATAAAAGACCTGTGTAGCAGAAAAACAAAAAGAAATATAACCCCTAACCCTAGAGTCCAGGTAGTCGGCACCTTATCCGACCTCTTATCAGGGAAAGAAACACCAATTAAATATGAGGATCCTGGAAACCCAATTGTCACTGTTCAAGTCTGTGGGCAGACCCTGACCAACGTTTTAGTAGATCTAGGGGCTGCGATTAACATCCTGACAACATCAACCTGCCAGAAGCTTGGAATCACATCGGTAGAGCCTACTTCCACTTTACTAGAACTAGCTGACCGATCAGTAATAAGACTAGAAGGCACCTTGTATGATGTCATGGTTTCAGTGGACTCTTGGGAATACCCGACCGATTTTCTGGTGATTAATCCCAAAACCCGACTAGATGGACATCCGCTAATTCTAGGTAGACCATGGCTCGCTACTGCTGACGCCTACATTGGATGCTGGCAGGGAAACATGACCATAACCAGAGGACCGGATATCAAAAATTTAATCTTGTACCCGCCAGCCCAGCCAAGCATCACACCTCATATATCGATGACCAATCTGCGCCCTGCCTCATATATTACTGATAATATTAGACCACCATTAACAGTTCAGGAAGCGCTAGATTTTAAAGATCAAACGGAAGATGATGCCATCAATAAATTCATTAATCAAACAGAGTCCACATCGTATACACAATGCTTTATGATAAAAGCGGCATTTGATAACGAATTAGAGGAAGATCCTCTAAAAGATGACAATGACCCAAATATACCTGTAACCTCTGTTGCTAACAGCAAAGTAATACAAATTGAACCGGGTAAAACTTTAAACATTAACGCTAATCTGACACCTGAACAAGAGACCAAACTCATCCAGCTCCTACGAAAGTATCAGGAAGCATTTGCTTGGGACTATCCCGATATGAAGGGGATTGATCCCCAGCTATGTACACATCGTATCTATATCGAGAAAGATGCAAGACCAGTTCGCCAACCACAGAGAAGACTCAATCCCCATTTAAAAGATGTTGTAAAAGATGAGCTGCAGAAATTATTAGACGTTAATTTTATTTATCCTATTTCTGACAGCAAATGGGTCTCCCCACTTGTGGTAGTACCTAAAAAGAACGGGAAATGGAGGATCTGCGTTGATTACAGAGAATTAAACAAAGCTACACAAAAAGATCACTTCCCTCTCCCTTTCATAGACCAGGTATTGGACACCTTAGCAGGCAAGAAATTTTTTTCTTTCTTGGATGGCTTCAGCGGATATAACCAGATTCAGATCGCCCCTGAAGACCAGGACAAGACTACCTTTACTTGCCCCTGGGGAACGTTCGCATACCGAGTCTTACCCTTTGGATTATGTAATGCTCCGGCCACATTCCAACGGGCTGTTCTTAGCATCTTCGCAGATTTAATTAATGATGGATTGGAAGTCTATATGGATGATTTTACACCATATGGAGATGATTTTGATCCAGCCCTGGACACTCTCGAAAAAGTTCTAGAGCGTTGCATTGCTACCAGGCTTTGCTTGAGTCACGAAAAATGTTACATGATGATGACAGAAGGACTCATTCTGGGACATCACATCTCAGCAGCTGGAATTCAGGTAGACCCGGCTAAAATTCAAATACTCATGCTTATTCCAACCCCCACTAATCAAACAGAGGTACGCAGTTTTCTTGGTTTTTCTGGGTATTATAGACGATTTATACAACATTACTCACGTATTGCCGCACCTCTACATGCATTAACTGGAAATGTTGATTTTTTGTGGACAGAAAAATGTGATCGAGCCTTCACAGAGTTAAAAAAGTTGCTATCTACAACTCCAGTTCTCAGAGGACCTAATTGGAACTTACCATTCCAAATTTCAGCCGACGCCTCAGACACAGCAATCGGTGCAGTGTTGGGCCAAGAAGAAGAGAAAAGACCATACGCTATCTATTACATCAGCAAAAATTTAGCTCCGGCTGAATTAAATTACACTGTTACCGAAAAAGAATTTTTAGCTGTGATACATGCTATTAATAAATTTAGACACTATATTACAGGCTATCCTGTTATTTTGTTTACAGACCATTCTGCTATTAGGTATTTAGCAAATAAGCCTGTTACAAATGGAAGAATAACCAGGTGGTTGATCTTGTTGCAGGAATTCGACATTACAATCAGAGACTGACCAGGGAAGGAGAACCCTGTAGCTGATTTTCTTTCACGAATACCAAAAGCAGTTGAAACAGCAGCAGTTGAGGACCAATTCCCAGATGAACACTTATTTGCAGTCGCTGTTCAGACTCCCTGGTACGCTGATGTGGCTAATTATCTTGCAGTGGGTAAGCTTCCAAAACATTTAACTCCCAACGAACGGAAACAGATCGTTGCGAAAAGCAATCGATTTTCGTGGGTTGGGGGCTATCTATTTCACACAGGCGCAGATATGGAAATCAGAAGATGTATTCGAGAAGACGAAATCTTTGATATCTTGAAAGCCTGCCATGACGGGCCATGTGGAGGACATTTCGCTGAACGAAGGACAGCACACAAAGTATTACAAACAGGATATTACTGGCCTACAATCTTCAAAGATGCCAAAAAAATTTTCCAGGCCTGTGATAGTTGTCAGCGTATAGGACGACCTGGCCCAGCAGACGAAATGCCTTTGCGGCCTCAATTGGTGATCGAACCTTTCGAACGCTGGGCTCTGGACTTTGTCGGACCCATCAACCCCCCATCAAACCAAAAAACTTACATTTTGGTGGCAACTGAATATGTTACCAAATGGGTTGAGGCGGAGGCATTACCCAGAGCTACAGAGGAGTCGGTAATTCAGTGCTTGTTCCATTTGTTTGTACGTTATGGTCTCCCAAGGGAAGTGGTTACAGATGGAGGACCACAATTTGTGGGACATAAATTAGCTGCAACACTCAATAACCATCACATACATCACAAAATTACTACCCCATACCATCCGCAGGCAAATGGGCAAGTCGAGAACAGTAATAAGATAATAGAGTCCATCTTGACAAAAACTGTTGCCTCACACCGCCGCGATTGGGCCGCCCGGCTACCGGAGGCACTGTGGGCTTATCGAACCACATGGAGAAGTACCACTGGCTATTCACCATATCACTTAGTGTTTGGAAAGCAACCCATTTTTCCTATAGAATTTGAGATCCAAACCCTGCGAACTGCCCAAGAAGTCGGATTAGATTTAAGTGAAGCACAGAAAAATCGATTACAGCAAATTAATGAGTTGGACGAAACAAGGCTCGCTGCATTACAGAATACAACACTCATCCAGCAGCAGCGAGCCAAATGGCATGATGCGCTCATCAAAAATAAGATATTTCACGAAGGAGACTGGGCTCTGTTATATGATTCTAGATTTCAGGATTTCCCGGGGAAGCTTCAGACTCGATGGTTGGGACCATACGAGATTCAAAAAGTCCATGACAATGGGACCCTTACTTTGATTACAATCAATGGATCTGGATATACATTTAAGGTAAACGGCCGCCGAGTTCGTCTGTATCGCAAACCGCTCACTCGGGAATCATTTTGCCAGCAGTTACGCCAAGATACTAACATCAAGATTATGGGAGAGGAAGCAAAAACTTCCTCCCCTATAGATTCGTAAGAATTTCATTCTTTATTACCACATTTTGTATATAAGATTGTAAATTTTGTATATATGTTTCAACTGTGTGTTTTGCTGTTCCTTTTCAAAAGGAACAGCACTTGTGTGTTTTGCTGTTCCTTTTCAAAAGGAACAGCACTGGTGTGTTTTGCTGTTCCTTTTCAAAAGGAACAGCACTGGCGTGTTTTTGCTGTTCCTTTTCAAAAGGAACAGCACTTGCGTGTTTTGCTGTTCCTTTTCAAAAGGAACAGCACTTGCGTGTTTTGCTGTTCCTTTTCAAAAGGAACAGCACTTGCGTGTTTTGCTGTTCCTTTTCAAAAGGAACAGCACTTGTGTGTTTTGCTGTTCCTTTTCAAAAGGAACGGCACCCTTGAGTTTTGCTGTTCCTTTCCAAAAGGAACAACACTTTTTGAATTTTTGCTGTTCCTTTCCAAAAGGAACAGCACTTTTGAATTTTTGCTGTTCCTTTTCAAAAGGAACAGCACTTTTGAATTTTCTTATTCCGTTTAAGGAGCAACATTTGTGTGTTTTTTTTTTTTTTTCAATCTTTTTTTTAGTAAGCAGCATTTGAGTGCTTTTGTTATCTTAGGACATTGCATCAAAAAGAACCCTCCCACCCTCCCTTGTAAGAAAGAAATAGTATGCCCTCGTCCTTTCTATAAGAAGAAAACATTGTCCCGAGGCCATAAGTAGCAGCTATATATTTATGCAACAAATATAAAAGGCATGATATATCAAGATCAGCACATCATAAATCGCTATCTATAACAGCCCTAGTATTGATGCAACAAAGGAGGAAACCATACACTCATCATTCTTTCAGCCATAAGTCTCACTTCCTCTGCCCTGTTGGAAAACTTTATCATGTTACGTTCCTACAATTTTCTTTATTATTACTTGGAAATAAGAATAGAAAATTTATATCTTCCTATTTGGATAACAAGACTTCTTCCGCCATTCCCACTCTTAAGGAGGGCTGAACCACCCTTATGTGTAACTATACAAGAGCAAAAGTCTATCTCAAAAGAAAAAGAAGCAGAACCAAAAGAAATTATTTGTCAAATGCAGGATAGGGGGTTTCATTAAGAACCAGCCTACTATGATCATAAGATTGGAAGCGAAGTGGCATTCCCATTATGGCCACCACACCAGGGATATGGTCCAACAGGTTCATTATATAAACAAACCTTGGAACAGGGGGTCTCATCACGAGCCAGCCTGCCCACGTTTCGCGCCTCTCTGGTGAATGGCGTCATGGTTATCTGGTTACCAAGCCAGCATGATGGCCTGCATGTTGACAAGAATTGCTCTTCAAAACTACACAAAGGACTATGGTTCCGGGGTGAAATAAACAACTCTGCCACGGTTATAAACACCGGTCGGCAGCAGAGCTCTGTTAATGGTATCGGAGTCAAAACATATACACCAATTTGGATCTTATTAAATCTTTCTTTCTATCCTTGTAATAATTATATCTTACACCTTAATGGATACGTCACATGACCATTTATCATTACCAATTATGGCAAAGGCATTGACTATGACAATCTCAGACTTTCCATGAGTGCTAGACGTCCTATCCTTATGTTCTGCATCACATCACGAAGGCTTATGTTAAACGCGATCTATCTGTCGCATCGATCTCGGTATTTCTTTGTCTAATCTGAAACATGGCAAAATTTTAAAAGCTGCTCTATTATGACTCGGTGATGGAATGACCGCCTTCTTCTATTTGACGGCTGGGGCAGCCTATCATTTCACGCGGGGGGGAGGTGACTTCATTACTCCGCCGGCCACGTGTTAACACATCATTCGGAAATGATATGATACGGAGGTACGATATGCGTTAACGGCATGACAATGCTATTTTTTGAAAAAGTTGTTATTTATGATCAATTATTCATGCATGCTCTGTATCTTTTCTTTTTGCCGCAATTACGTTCTTTGCATTGCTGTTCCATCTAGACCCTGAAACAGAACCATGGGGGGAAAGTCTATCAGAAGCGAGCCGAGCGAGCTCATAGTTTCCGAAGCCGCTCGGAAGATCTTAGAGAAAGCAGGGTGGTTAACTTATTTTGGCCGCCTGCGCAAATCAAACGAAAAAGTGGCCATGGAATTCCTGCAGAATTTGCAGGAAGAACACTCAGTGGTAGGTGGGAAGCAGATAGCAGTCACGAAGGAAATAATCGCGGAAGTAACCGGATTACCAGACTTAGGTCCAATATGGACAACAAAGAAAGAAAGACTGCAAAAGATCGTAGAACTCTTCCAAGATGAAGGGCAGGAGCTGACAGTGAAGGGAAAAGGAGTGCTGCCGGCAACACTGGGAGAACCTTGGAGCGAACTGGCAAAGGTAGTACAGAGCTACATCACCTGCGAAGGACGAAAAGATGTGGTAAGGCCGCGTCACCTTAAGCTCTTAGCTGTGTTAAAAGGAAAATGTGCTGTGAATCTCCCTGCATTGTTAAATTCATTGTTGCATGATACCTCTCGGAGCCTGAAAAAGGCACACCATGAAGACGCAGTGGTTAGCCACCACGGGCTGATCCGCCTGATAGTGACATGCAGTCTCGCTTGGCAGCAGACTAGCTGGTGGGAACTTCTTACAGCAATTGAAGGGGGAGTAGAATCACCATCCCCAAAGACGAAGCACCCCGCTAGCACCGCCGAAACACCTAAAAAACCCAGAGAAACGCCAAAACCTAAGCAACCCTCGGGCACAACCGAGCAAGCGAAGAAACGCATAAAGCTAGGGAAACAAAAATGCACCCCTGAAGCAACTAGACATGCAGAAAAACATAAGGAATTGGCCGCAGAAAGACTTGCTACCTTAAAGCGAAGGCATTCCTCTGGCACAGAAGAACAGGTTGAAAAACGCAAAAAGGTGGAGGCGGAGGAACAGATGGTCAGCACACCCGAACAGCCCGGGAGGCCTAGAAAGTCAGTTCGGTTGGCAAAGATAAGAGGTAGGCTGGAAAAAATCCAGCCAAACATAGGCCAGCCGATTGAAATAATAGAGGACCCTCCAGCGCCAGAACAAATACTTGGGGAAAACCTGGAACAAACAGAGAATGAAGTAGGAGCTGAAGAAGGAGATAGGGATGACGACTCTGCGGCCGAGACCAGCTATCCAGAGGGAGCTGCTAAGCAGCCAATTCGGGAGAAGGAGATGGAACAATTGGGGGGTAGCCATCCACAAAACCCTGTGGAGGAAGAAGAGATGGCCACCATCTTGGCCAGCCTTAGAGGTTATCCTTCACCCTCCAGTCCGGCAGAGCCTCCCGAAGGACCATTTGAGGAAGATACGCGTGACGAATTGCATGATGGAATGGCAGGGGAAGAAAACCCCCCTGTCATCGACAAAGAAAATGTGAATACCAATCAGGAACAAGCCGTTCCTAAAACACCAGAAGGAAATCCATCCGCTGATGGCGGGGTGGATGAAAATGTTTGTCGGGAACAGGACGTTCCCCGAATGATGGAAGAAACCCTCGATGAAAGAGGAGCAGAACTGAGGGCCGCCCATGTGCCCACAGCCGAGGCAAAAGAAATTAAGAAGTTGAGAAGAAAACAGCAGAAATTGCTGACCATTATAGCCGAGCTTCGGCGGAAAATTCGAAGTCTGAAAGCCAGTTTGAGAATAAAGAGGACTGTGAGAAGAAAAAGAAGGGCAAATACAGCTGGGTCCTCTCAGAGAGGAAGACAGAGCACCTATAGTCATCTAGTAGGTCGATACTCTGCTAGCAAGCCTGCAGCTGTTCCAATTAATACTGAGGAACAAAATGCTGTTCCATCTGGAACAGAGCACCAGAATGCCGTTCCTATTGACATAGAGGAGCAGGTTGATATTCCAAACAGCCCATTAGAACCAACTGCCGTTCCAATTAAAGTTGAGCCACAAGACGACATCCCAGTTACAGAAGGACCACCGTACCCCTTTGTACATGTCAAGAAGGAAGGGGAAAATAGAGCAGTTCACACTGAGACACCACCTTCAAGGAGAATTAAGCGACGAAATGTAAAGGTCCAGGCGAAACTTCCGGCCTCCAGGGAATTATGGGAAAGGGATCCAAAAACCAAGGCCTTGCGCCGCGAGATAAGTCAGGCCCAACAAGAGGCTGAACAGCTACGGGAACAAATGATCCCTCGAGAGAAATATGAGGAGCTGCAACAGGAGGTTGAGCAGAGGATTCCTCGAGAAAAATATGAAGAGCTGCAGCAGGAAGTTGAGCAGAGGATTCCTCGAGAAAAATACGAAGAATTGCAGCAGAGGGCTGAGCAGTTAGAGCAACAAAGGATCCCTCTGGAAAAACATGAAGAACTGCAACAGCAGCTGAGAAACATGAGTGAATCGGAGAGTCGGGCTTTTGAAGGATGGCAGAAGGAGCAGGAAAAGGTTGCCAAGGTAACACGTCGACTAGATGCTGTTATTAAACAATTGGACACTGTATGTTCGTTGTATGATGATGTTTTGACTTGCAGGGCCCCCGCGAAGAATTATGCTTTATTCCTCCTTGAAAGATACTTAAGATTGAAAATAAAAGCTGTCAGGGCAGGTGCCCCCATTCAGATTAACACTGTTAATGATTTTATTGATTGTTGCAAACATTATGGGGTTAAGGTTCAACGATTATTATGCGAATTTTATTTGCACAATATGGTGCTTGAGCAGGAAACTGATCTAAACCCTGGCCCTTTTGTGGGGGATATACAGCTGCAAGCCTTTGTTTCATTTGGGGTCAACCAGTTAAAATGGCTTAGGGCTTACAATGCCTTTCAGAGGCAGGAGCACAGCCTGGATCTATGGGTCAGAGCTGAGCCTCGAGATCCAGTTCGCCTATGGCAATCACATAAAAGCCTTATGAGAAACCCTGGAGTTATGAAACTACTAGGACCCATGCATGAGGAGTTGATCCGAAATAGCTTAGAATACTTCCTGGTTATTAAAGATTCCGCCTTGGAGGCTGCCAAATTCCGTTATCGGATTTCCACCCCAAGCATCCAGCTCAGGGAGCCCTTCAGATATGAGAACTTTGAGCTAGCTGCTGAACGATTGCCTTTTTATGGCCAGTGCATTCTGCAAGCTGGACCATCATGGTTAGGATATCGGTTCCGTAGCCCAATTATCTGGCACACTGCACCAGGGTACCAGGCCTCGTATGATATGCCTGCAGATCAGTTGCATTATTTCTTTGATAATCTGGTTGCCTATCATGGTTGCAGACCCCCTCATGAAGTACCCTCTCCAGCCTATTCTCTTACTGCTCTCCATGTTAATTATAACGGTTTCATGAGGCCATGAAACAGAGTAAGTCGGGGGGTGTGTAGAGCATTGGGAAGGTATGTTTTAATAAATGATTTAGTGATGTTTTAAGCAATAGTTGTAATCTTTTCTTTATTATAAAGTAGGGGAAATGCAAAGACAACGAGTCTAAAATGATCCAATCACTAACAGTTGTCTTCTCTACGCAGGAAAAGGTAAAAGCAGGAAGGCGCAATGCGAAACGGGGATTTGACGAGAAGATAACGGCCGTCCCTCCAATTCTAAATAAGGTTCAGACCAGGTCGAGTAAATCAAGGGAGATCAGTCCGAAACGAGATGAAGGACTGCCAGTTCGGAATTACAGGCCGAGTAAAGGAAAGCGTTAACAGTTTAGCGGATCCCTCAGGATCTTCGATCCTGAGGGATCGCTACGATCAATCGTTTTGTCGACCGATGAACTCCGCCGTTAATTGTATAAAAGGAGGGTAGCATTGAAACTAGAGGATGACTTTTGTATCTTTAACTTTCTGTTCATGAATTTTATTATCAGTTGAACTCAGACTATTGAGTCTCTCTGAGACTTAGTTTTGTACTCTCATTGATGCGTTAATATAATATCTCGGTGTTAATTTCTCCGTGCGTCTGAAGTAGTTTACGGCAGTGCGCCATTGGAAGCTTTGGGCCCGACTCCAACGGACACTGGCTGATTGTACCATTACAATTCTGCTTTGTGTGGTTTGTTTCTCATAATCTGTTATGGTTACATGTTGTTTCATATTTATTCATCTGTAGCTTCCCTGTTATAAATCTCTGTAATAAAGGATTCTTCGCATACTGTTGATCTGAGTTGTTTGCACTAATTACAGAATTCATAAGTGGAATATTTCAGCTACAGGTGATTGGGGTTAATGGATTGTTGGTGACTATTGCAGATCGTGTACATATGATTGACGTTTCCTGTCTTTAATGATTTGTTGTTCCATTTGATATATATATGATTGACGTTTCCTGTCTTTGATAATTTGCTGTTCCATTTGATCAAGCTACAAACCTGTATAAATGATTGCTTTCCTTTTTGTATGCAAGTGTGTGCCAAGGATTGGAAGTGTAGACCTCGCGAGACTTAGTTTCTTTATTGCCGTTCCATTTATTGCCGTTCCATTTACTGCCGTTCCTTTTATTGCTGTTCCATTTCTGAAGTTGCTGTTTCATTCTGTTTTCTTGCTGTTCCTTTCGCTTGCGTTTATTGAAGTGGCATGAGAGGAGGTTCAAGACTGTTGTGAGATACAACAGACGCTATAATGCTCCCAGATCATGATCCATACTCCTTCATCAGTTTCTAGGGGGATAGGTTATTAATTCCATACCCTCGACCGACGAAGTTGCTGCGTGTGTGATTTCTTTATGCAAAAGTAATTTAGCATTAGCATCCGTTTACTCTTGTATTCTTTAGATCTATACTACGAAGCATTATCCTGACAAATAGCCTCAAATTAAGATGTCCCTTACAATAACAAAACGCTCCCGGATTGACTTGTAATGTGAGATAACTAGAGGTGAAAAAGACCCTTGTTACAGCTCCACAATGAGTTCAATTCCAACATGCACAAATTATCCCATGTCAGTTTTTTATTTTTCCTAGCTAACCATCTAAAGAATTTGAGCTTTAGGGGAAGATTTCAGTCCCAATTTTTTCTAAACCACCATTTATCCCCAACATTTTGATGAACATGAGTGATATACCTATAAGCCCTTGCAATAATGGTCTAACCCATCATAGATTTTCCATCCCAGTTGAATATATCCTCCTTCTCCATCAAAGTGATACCAACCAAATATAAGTGGCTCACTTACCTTTCCCATGTATTGGCAAAATCACCATATAAACCTAAGTCCTAAGAGAATATCCAAGATCGATATAGGAAGGTGGAATCGTGTGATACCTGAATTTGATTTAAGAAATAAATACCCAAATTATGAACAGACCTAGTAAGTGTGATAAGCATATAATGATTACCATCAACACCACTAACCGGATCTAGCCCAATCTCCACTGAAGCACCTATTCCAATCTCCCCTTTCAGATTCTCAATCAACCATTGTTTAACTTTCATAAAATTGTTCCAAATATATGAAATAGAGCATGCAGCCCAAGTACCATCCTTTATCCACTCCAATGCATACTAGTTTTTAAGATATTTATCCTTTACAATCCCCTGCCATATGCCAGTTCCATTTATGGAATTCCAAAAGAACTTTACCAACAAATTCCATTTGAAGTTCTCAATATTTTTCGAACCTCGCCCTTCATCCTCAATCCTCTTGGAAATGTCCTCTAAGTGATCTAGGTGGATATTGGTGGCCACTTGCCAAATCCACTTGGACCCCCACCATTGTTTCTTTCAGCTTTTCAATTTCCTTAATTGTAGCCCAGTTTACTATTTTTAGTAGTTTTTCGGGTCCTGAACTTCCAGAGCCGTTTTGGGGCCCTAAACAACGTTTTTTGGGAAAATTGGGAGCAACATGGGTCCGTGGACTGATGTTTCTCTTCCAAAGGTTGTAGTTCTCGGATAAATCTTTCGAACGAGATACTGTGCGTGTCAAACAGGGATCGTATGCCAAAGTTACAACCTCGAGAAGTTGATGTACCAATTTACCCAAACGGGGCCCATAGTTTGGTGTTTCATCTTCTAGGGTTAGGTTTTGGAATTTTAAAGGTTCTCCATTGTTTCTCAATAATAAATAAGCCTTCGAGCCTCATTGTAACATAGTTCAGAGGCATGTAACCGCCACACCTCTTGTTAGAGATAAGCTACCATCGCCCTAGCTGGTTTATTTCCAACTCTGTTTGTAAGCATATTTCAGTATTTTACATTAATGAAATGAAGTATTATTTCCGCTGCATCTTTGTGTTTATGGTTATCTCTGTAAATTGTTGCATTCCTGTTTAAATCTGGATCAGTGGTATCATAGCGGTCTGCTTTTTCTCTATTTTTCTTTGCATGTCCCCAATGAGGTCGGGATATAAGGAGTTAGGGCTTGAATTGGTCGAACCTTTGCAAGACCAGCCTCGCAAATCCCAACGGCCTTCCATGGCAAATGAAAAGAAAGACGAGGGGGTAGGAGATCCTATCAAAATCTTGCTCGAAGAATCCCTCGAGTGATAAAGAAACATGATGATGGACAACTTTTCCCAGATCCTTCAGCGGCTACCCAGGGGTGACACATCGGCTTCTAACAGCTACTCTGGAAATGCCACACCATTTAAGGTACAAGTTAATTTTGAAATCCCCATATTCGAGGGTCAGATAGACGTAGATGCCGTCGATAAATGGTTAAATTTGCTAGAGGGTTATTTTTCTATTCATGATTTTTCCAATCGAGAAAAGATTATTTTCGCCCTTCTCAAAGCAGCCCCCCACATCAAGGACTGGTGGGAAACTTACTATGAGCAGAAGGATGAAAGTATAGGCTCACTATTTTCAGCTGCACCCACTTGGGATTCCTTCCGAGAGGCCATCAAGGGGTAGTACTACCCTATTGGAAGCTATGAGGATCAATACATAAAGTGGACCACGTTGCGCCAGGGAAGGGACCAAGACATGCTGGAGTTTACCAATATTTTCCATACCCTTTGCACAAAGTTGGGTATCAAGGATTCAGAGTAGCATTTGATACTCAAATACCGTGGCTACCTACACAAGTACATCCAGGAAGAAATAGAATTCCTGAACATCCCCTCGCTTGGCACGGCATACCAATATGCCTTCAAGGTCAAACAAAAGTTTAAACAAAAGAAGCGAGACTTTGGATTTGCGAATCCAAAGCAAGCGAAAGGTGCCCCCAAACCGTAGAACAAAGGGCAAAGCCAAGGCGAGGCGGCCCAAGAAAACCTGTCAAAGCTGCAAGCAAAGAACAGTGTCGTGAAGCCGAAAAAGGACACAGGAAAGTGGTGTGAGTTCCATAAGAACTCCACTCACAACACAAGTGAGTGTCAGGCCAAACAGTCACTAGTGGCTAAGCTAAGGTTTCAGAATCAGATGCATGTTCCGACTCTGAGTCAGAACCTGACAAGGGGGATGAAAAAGGGAAGCAGATTATCGATGCGGAGCCCAACGCCACCATTGGCACCACGAAGATCCAGAAGGAGGAACATGAAGATCCAGAGGAGGAGGAGCGTCTCCTCCACTCCCAAATGTGGGTAAAGGGTTCCATGCTACAGTTCATTGTCGACAGTGGGAGCCAAAAGAACCTCATTTCAGCAGAGTTCGTGCAGTGGTTGGGTTTACGAACCACAGCACATCCACAACTGTACACCATCGGGTGGCTTCACCAAGGACAGGATCTTCGCGTGAGCCGGCAGTGTCGTCTTCCATATAATATCAAGCCCTTCACGGATGCGGTATTATGTGACATTGCTCCCCTTGAAGTTTGTGATGTATTATTAGGAAAACCTTGCTTGTGGAAGCGACATGCTATGTATGAATCAAGGCCCCGTGTTGTTATTGTTACTTTGGGAAATAAGTTGTACATGATATTGGAGGTAGCACCGCCTACCGCCATCTCTTTGGTTACTGCAAAACAATGCAGTAAGCTTGTTTCCAAAACCAGGAAATTTGTTTTCCTGATGATACGCCCTCAAGGAATGAATAAGATGGTGGCCATGACCTCCAGACAGGGCCCCTCCACATGAAAACTACAAATAGACAAGGTCATGGAGGAGTACAAGGATATCTTCATCTCCCCCGCAGGGGTTCCTCTACATTGGCAGGTCAAGCACTCCATCGATCTGACCCTAGGTGCGCCGTTGCCCAATGGACCAGTCTATCGGTGCTCTGTTCTGGAGAATGATGAAATCAAGAGGTAGATTCAGGAGCTGCCACAGAAAGGTCACATCCATCCAAGTTCATTTCCCTGTGGGAGCCCGATCGTGTTGGTACAGAACAAGGATGGGACTTGCAGACTCTGTATTGAGTATGGGGCACTGAACAAGATCACTATCCGTAATAGGTACCCAATCCCACAGATTGATGACCCCTTGGACCAAATGAAGGGGGAAAATTATTTCAGCAAGATCAATTTGAAGTCAAGATATCACCAGGTGTGGAAGAATGCCTTCAAAGCCAAGGAGGGATTTTTTGAATGGTTGGTTATGCCTTTCGGATTGACGAATGCTCTTGCAATCTTCATGAGGCTAATGAATGACATCTTGCACCATTCACCAACTCATTTGCAGTGGTATACTTGGATGACATCCTGATCTTCAACCATAGTTGGGAAGAACGCCTCCACCACATCCGACAGGTTCTCCAGACACTGTGGCAACACAAGTTATGTGCCAATTTGGAGAAATGCACTTTCAGCATGACCCAGACTCAGTATCTGGGATAAATTATTGATGAAAAGGGGGTACATGTGGATCCATCCAAGATCCAAGTCATTCGAGATTGGCCATCTCCAACCACTTTAACAGAGCTTCACAGCTTTCTAGGTCTTGCCAACTTCTACTACAAGTTTGTGTTGGGATTTTCTCATATCACTTGGCCCTTGAGTCAAGTCACCAAGGGAGGAGCGAAAGAAAAATTCTTTTGGTCTGAATCTCAATAGAAGGCATTCACAGAGTTGAAAGATCGCCTCTGCACGGCACCAGTGCTCGCATTACCAGACTTGCAACAACCATTTTAGGTTGAGATAGATGCCTCTGACTATGCTATTGGGGTAGTTCTCACTCAACACAGGCATCCAGTGGCATATCACAGTGAGACACTTTCAGACACAGTTCGAAAGTATCCCACTTATGACAAAGAGATGTATTCCATTTTGCAGGCCTGCTAACAATGGAAGCATTACATTTTGAGGAAGGAAACGGTCATCCACACAGACCACCGACCCCTGCAATTCATACAGACCCAAGGGAAATTGCAGAATGATCGCCATCAGAAGTGGTCCTCATACCTGCAATAGTTCCATTTGAATATCAAGTATAAGAAGGTTAGCACCAATAACGTTGCAGATTTCCTCAGTCGACCACCGATCATGGCATTAACCACTGTGCTCAACTCTTGTGGGCATGAGACTTCTGATTGGCCACTTCTATACAAAAGTGACCAAAAATTTGGCCACACATACCAAACATTCTTGGAGGGTCAGCATGTTCCAGATTTTCACCTCCAGGATGCCTTGTTATGCCGCCTAGGTCACCTTTGTGTTCCTTCAAGCGAGCAATCCAAGATTATTTTGGAAGCACATTATAGTCAGGCTGCTCGACATTTCGGGGCCAAGAAAACAATGGCAGTACTGCAGAAGTATTTCTATTGGCCGAATCTTCGACAGGATGTCGGGAAGTACATTAGATCATGCACTACCTGTGCAATTGCCCAACTGACCATCAAGAAGCAAGGCCTCTATACCCCGTTGCCTACCCCTAGTCGACCTTGGGAATCCATCTCCATGGATTACATGTCAGGCCTTCCTTCCACTAAGCATGGAAATTACTGTGTTTTTGTGGTTGTCGACAGGTTCTTGAAGATGGCCATTATTGCTGCCTGCAAGAAGAATATCACAGCAGAAACCATTGCTAAACTCTTCTTTGAACGAGTGTGGGTACACTTTGGGATCCCACAGTCTATCATCTCAGATCGGGATAGCAGGTTTCTCAGTACATTTTGGTCCAGTCTCTGGTCAATGCTCGACACCAAACTCACTAAGTCCACAGCCTTCCATCCTCAAACTGATGGCCAGACAGAGGTTGTCAACAGGATGATCATACACATTCTGCGCATGTACAACTCAAAGAATCCATGCACATGGGACGAGAGCCTCCCCTATGTTCAGCACAGCTACAACCGGGCTCTCCACAGCTCGACTGGCCACAACCCTTTTCAGGTGGGCTTGGGATTCCAGCCACTATGTCCCATTGATGTGGCCATGCCATTTATAGCTACTCATGCAGATTTGGCTCATGTCCAGCCCGAAACAGATAAGTCAAATAGATACATTGAGCACATCCAACATATTCACCAGTAGGTCCATGACATTCTGGAGAAATCGAATGCCAAGTACAAGCAGCGACATGATCAACATCGGGTGCCACACAAGTTTCAGGTGGGCGACAAAGTCTGGTTGCATTTGCAAAAGGAACGCCTTACCGAAGCCTATCGGAAACTCAAACCACTTCGATATGGTCCTTACACCATTACCAAGGCTATGGGAAACAATTCATTTAAGCTCAGCATTCCCCCATTCCTTGGCCTGCACCCAGTGTTCAATGTGGACCACCTTCGGCCATACTTTCCACCATTACTAGACACATCCAACATTGCAGAATAACTCACACCCACAAAGTAAATCCAGATGTATGGAACAAGCTGCAGCTGATCGAATCATGGACACACAGATCAAGCACACTCACCAGCAGAATATCCAATTGTATCGATTTGTCAAAGTAGGCCAACTCCTTCACTAGGGCAAGTGGCTCACCAAGGACCAAATTCAACAGAGGTTTCCTCATCTCATGGAGGAACTCAAAGCAATGGCGACCATTGCTTCCTAAGGGGGGAGGAATGATCTAGGTGGATATTGGTGGCCACCTGCCAAATCCACTTGGACCCCCACCATTGTTTCTTTTAGCTTTTCAATTTCCTTAATTGTAGCCCAGTTTACTATTTTTAGCAGTTTTTTGGGTCCTGAACTTCCGGAGCTGTTTTGAGGCCCTAAATGACGTTTTTTGGGAAACCTGGGAGAAACATGGGTCCATGGACTAATTTTTCTCTTCCCAAACTTGTAGTTCTCAGATAGATCTTTCTAACGAGATAATGTTCGCGTCAAATGAAGATCGTATGCCAAAGTTACGACGTTGGGAAGTTGATGTACCAATTTACCCAAACGGGGCCCATAGTTTGGTGTTTCATCTTCTAGGGTTAGGTTTTGGAATCTTAAGGGTTTTCCATTGTTTCTCAACAATAAATAGGCCTTCGAGCCTCATTGTAACACAATTCAGAGGCATGTAGCCACCACATCTCTTCTCAAAGATAAGCTACCATCGCCCTAGCTGGTTTATTTCCAACTCTGTTTGTAAGCATATTTCAGTATTTTACATTAATGAAATGAAGTATTATTTCCATTTCATCTCTGTGTTTATGGTTATCTATGTAAATTGTTGCATTCCTATTTAAATCCAGATCACTAAGCAAACAAGATGAATCCTTTTAACAAAATTGGAACTTGCCTAGATAAAATAAAAATGGAAATAAGAGAATTTATCCACTTAATGATTTTTTTGGGCATCATATACAGATGCATCCAATAAACAACAATACTCTGCAAGAAAAATTGCACTAGGAACTACCTACCTCCAATACGAAACCATTTATTTGTCCATGTTGACAATTTACGTTCAAAATGATCAATCAACCAAAACTAATCTCTTAACTCATAATTATTTGGTTTCAGGATGAACATTAGGTATTTGAAACCTCTATTCATCAGGATCGTTTCCACACCAAATGTATTATCAATTTACAAAATAATTTCCTCCTCAGGAATTGAGGTAATAGGTTGAGATTTACTTTTTCTCATATAGAGACCCGAAGCATCACCGAAAGAGAAAATAATCTGGTGCAAATATATGCATTCTCCAACAAAGATCTTCCTAATAAAATGAACATCATCCACAAATATAAGGTGAGTAATGGATATCCAAAACCTCACAAAGGACCCCCTGGAATGCGCCTTAGTAATTATCATCCTACTCATCTCATCAATTACCACTAAAAATAAGGGAGGGGATAGTGAACATCCCTACCTTAACCCCCTTGATGCCTTGAAAAAATAAGAAGGCACCCCATAATTAAAACAAAAATTTTTACAGATGTGATACAAGACATAATATAATCGACAACCCTCACCAAAAGACCAATCTTATGTAAAATCATCCTCAAATAATACTAGTCCACGCAATTATAGTGCATCCCTATTTTTAACCTTAATAGGATGCAGACATTCTTGTGAAATAACCACTACGTCCTTTATCTACATATTATTTAAGAACGCAAAATGTTCTGGAGTAATAAATCTTGACAATGTATCTTTTGACCGAGATGCAATAATCTTGGAAATAATTTTATACACAATATTTCATAATGAAATAGCTATATAATCCATAAATTCTGTAGGAATGAATTCTTGAGAAGTCAAATTGATAAAGGTGAAATCCAGTGCACTAGAGATTGAACATGAGGTCCAAAAATCCTCCACTAAAAGTAGTGGATCCAACCCCATGATATCTAAGAAATGAATAAATAGTTCCACTGGACACCCATCTAAACCAGGGCTCTCGTCCTTGGAAAATGACTTAAGAACAATAACCATTTCATCCAATGCAATTGGCCACCCAATAATATCATTTTCTTCCTCATTGAAAATACTAGGATATGATTAGATGACCCTTAACTGATTTGTTGAGAAATCAAGTGTAGTAGATATTAGTGCTTAATTCATCTTCTCGATAATTACTTGTGAATGTTACATCCATTTTTATTACTTATAATGTCTTCTTCATCAAGAAATTATACAAATGTACAAAATATAAAGATCACAAAGAGACAAGAGACACCAAAAATTACGCTACTGTCTAGGGAAAAACCCCACAAGGAGAAAAACACAAAAATATTTCTCTTCTAGAATCAAATCAAAATGAGATATCAAAGGCCAAGACTGATCAGGTGCTAAAAATTTTGCTCAAAATTCAAATTTTTTGGATCGGTGTGGAACATGAACGAATAGGTAGTGCTCGTCGTCCTAAATCTGGTGCAACTCTTTTCTTGCGAAATGGACTCCGTATGCTCCTAGAAACATGTTATGTTCACTTTTCTAAACATGCAAATTAAAAAAAAAATGAAGGCAGTTGAGTCAGCAATCTGTACTATTGACGTGGCACTGACTGGGCATGCCTACATGGCAGGGTGACTGTGCATTAACTATTTTCCTCCTGCAAATTAGGTGGTGCCAAGTGGCATGATTTCATTGGTGATGATTTGGGCGAATTTCATTGGTGGGTTGGTGGCCAACCACAGGCTGCCACATGGCCCAACCGAAGTCCACCACATGGCAGCATGGGGGCCACCAAAAATCTTGTTAAGGGTCGAATGGATATCACAAGGGTCAAACACCAAACCTCTATCCAACAAAGCTTTCCAACTACCAATGCGCCACTATATTGCTTATTATATATTAGCATGTGGATTATATTTAAAATCCATGTTTTGTGCCATTGGGAAAAGGGGCTAGCCCATCAGGGCAAGCCCCTAGGCACATGCACCCAACAAGAACTGCGGGCAGTGGATAGTGGGGGCCCGACTGGCGGGGGTGGGTCGTTGGCCTTAGCCCCGGGCACATGGCCTCCCACATGATCCAAATTTTCGCACTTAAGGCGTCAGAAAAAAATTATCCATTCCATGATTTGTTCCTATTTTTCCCAATTTTTTGCCCGGTTAGCGGAAATTGGGGCGAAAATGTAGGACAGACACTGTATTTGGGGGAATTTGTAGAGCGAATAGTGCAAGAGCCAGGGGAAGCCATAACTTCTTCAGTTTTTTACCAATTTGGGAGCAGGAAGAGTCTAGACATGCATTTTTGGGCATTTTGGAGCCATTGGAGCAAATTTTAGAGATGTTTGAGCATTGTAAATTGATGTATTCACACTTTTGAGAATAATAAAGAGGGTTAATCCATTGGAAGCTAGACCAAGGATACATAGCCCAGGTGGGGTGAACTCCTTCATCATGTGTTGTTGTGATATTGTTTTGGTGATGTTCTTGTCTGTTGTATGTTGTTTTTCATTCATTTGTTTATGTTAATTTGTACATGAAATTTATATAAAAACACTCCAAAAAACTCATGATAAAACTTGCAATTAACCTCATGAATCCTTAAGCACTTTTATATATTCTAAAGAGGAATTTAGCACAAAAAAACTAATTTTCCCATTCAGATCAAGTTTGGTATCAAAGATCTTGGTTTTCTTTATGCAAGGAGTATTTAACTGTTTGCAAGTGAATGTGATGCTTACAAGGTTGAAGCTAAAAAAAGGAGAAGGAAAGCCGGTTGAAGGTCTTAAAGTTGGGACAAAGATAAGGAGAGAAAGATTGCCACAATCTCTACCACTCATTCTACCTTAAATTTTAGTTGAAGCTTCAACAAGCATGTCACACACAGGAGAGCCTGCAAATATGTTAGAGGATGAGAAGGTTTTTAGGAAGGCTTTATTTTACATGATAGAGATGGTGAAAGTCCTCTATGAAGAGAGGAATACAAGACTGTAGGGTGAAAGCTCCAAGCCTCCAAAAGGAGAAGGTTTTTCAGGAGGATGAGGTAATGGAAATGGAGGTAAACCTCCACCATCTCCACCATCATCTTCATCTTCATCCTCTTCCACTAATACAACCCTTACTCATACTCATCAACATACCTCAAAAGGAATTGGTAAAACAACCCTGTTAAAACTTGATGTTAAATTTGAACTGCCCATGTATAATAGTGAAGTGAATGCAGAGAAGCTTAACAATTGGGTTCGATAGTTGGAGGTCTATTGCAGAATTCAAAACCTTCAAGATGATGAAACAAAGATTCAGCTAGCTTCCTTGAGACTGGAGGTCGTAGCACTAATATGGTGGGAAGCCAAGACACAAGAAGAGATCAAAAACATGGTAAGGTCTCAATTTCTTTGTTTGATTTCATTACTACGATTAAAAGATAGTTTTATACTCTAGCATATATGTAGAAAAACATCATGAATTGGCAGAACTTTAGACAACTTAAAGTTCAAAATGTGCAATATTACACCCAGTACTTTAGAAGAAGGTCTCTAATGTTAGGTGTAGATTTGCCATCACAAGACACGTTGTTGAAGTATATAGGGGGTTTACACAGTTACCTTAGGCATATGATCCTTATGTTTAATCCCAATAGTTTAGATGAGGTTTGTGTACAAGCCACCCATTTAGAAGCAACAGGGAAACACATTCCAGAATAGGGTAAAAAGAAGCTATTTAAGGGTGGAGAGAAAGAAAAGGGTTTCAAAGGGAAAGAAAAAAAAGGCAAGCATTAAGAGAAGGAGAGAAAATAACATGCAAACATTGTTTCAAAGAGGGTCACGAAGAAGACCATCATTGGAAGCTTCATCCAGAGATGAGGCCTAAGAAACTCAACAAAGGAAAATAAAAGACAACTGCAATCATTCAAGAGGATTTGGGATCCCATTCGGGTGATGAAACTAAAACTACAACCATGGGTATAAAAGGAAAAGAATCCATTGCTAGCACTAGTACATCAAATTGTCACACTAGCACTCCAAACAAAGAAACAAGGATTGAATTATTTCATGTGAGGGTTATTGCAAAACATATAAAAATTGACACACTATTTGATAGTGGGTCTCAAGCCAACTTGATATCTGAAGACTTAGTCAAGATACTTAATCTTGAAACGATTCCTCATCCCAATCCGTATCCATTGGATTGGATATGCAAGGACACAAACCTATAGGTTACAAGAAAATGTATTCTTCGGTTTGCAATCATAGCAAACTTCATTGACAAAGTTGAATTAGATGTTGTACCGCTTGATATTTCAGGAATTGTTTTGGGTAGTCCTTACCTCTATGATAGAAAATCAATCTTCTATCGCCATGAAAACAAGTACCACTTGTTCAAAGATGGTGTGGCTTATATTGTGAGAGCTCATCGTAGGAAACTATGTCTTTCATTAGTTAATGCAGGGCAAATGAAAAGACTAGTGAATTCAAGCAAGAATTTAGTGCTTTATTATGATCAAACCAAAGAATGATGTTGATTATCAAGCGTCTGAAGGTTGTGATACAAAATTGAAATATGATTGTGTTGATGTAGTTAACCAATATGTTGAGATGTTTCAAGAACCAAAGGGATTGCCTCCCAAGAGGGGAATCCAACATGAAATACCATTGCAGCAATATTTTCATCTTTCTAACATTGGCAAGTATAGGCAAGTATTGGCAAGTATAGAAATACAAAATCAAACCCAAGGGTTTTTGAACAAAGGGATCGTTCGACCATCTCCTTCGCCATATGGGTCACTTATTGTTTTGGTGCACAAGAAGAATGGAAAGCATGTCACTAAATGGAACTTAAGGAGTGGCTATCATCAAAGTAGAATTGTTAAAGGAGACAAATGGAAGATGACATTCAAAACAAAGCAAGGTTTGTTTGAATGGCTAGTTATGCATTTTTGTCTTTTCCATGCTCCTACTACTTTCGTGCGTATGATGAATGATGTATTGGAGCCATTTCTTTATGAGACTGTCTATTTAGATGACATCTTAGTTTTCAGAAAATCGCTTAATGTGTCATGCATGTGAGAAAAGTACTTGATGTCTTCAAGAAAGAAAAATTGTTTTTGAAGATGTCAAAGTGTGAATTTGGTCAATTTTCTTTGGTGTGCTTGAGGCATATTGTTGGAGGAGGTGATTTGAAGATAGACCCCTCCAAGGTCGATGTCATGATGAATTGGCCAATGCCCAAGAAAATCACTAGAGTAAGAAGTTTTTTGGGAGCAACCCAATATTGGAGAAAGTTTATTGCTAACTTTTCTTCTATCGCAACTCATTTTCATGCATTGACTAGTGTGGAAAAGGTCTTCTAGCGGGGAGGAAAGCAAAAAATGACATTCGATGTCTTGAACGAAAAGATTGGTTCAGCTCATGTACTTGCAAGCAACTATGCCATGGGTGCATTCCTCATGCAATATGGTAAGCCTATTTCAAGTCATTTAGAAATTTTCAATGGTGCAATGACAAAGTTGCAGCAATCAAGGCACTTTCGATGGATGGGATCCTTACAACAATTCCACTTGGTCAACAGGTATAAGAAACGTATATACAAAAAGGTTGATGATATTCTTTCTAGGCCTATTGTTAGTGCAACTACTTTACTGAAGCATAATTTTGTTTTGCATGAAAGTTATGTTCAAAAATATGCATACTTTCAAAATGTACATTTAAGTTTGAGTCAAGAGAACCAAGTAGGGGAATTTGATTACCATTTACGTCATAATTTGTTGTACCATCTTGGCACGACAATAATCCGGTAGATCACAAGTTCCAAGTCGGTAATGAAGTTTGGATTCAAATTAGCAAAAAGAGGCTCCATGGAGAAGGTAAAACGCTGAAACCAATTCAATATGGCCCATTCAGAATTCTAGAAAAGAATGGTGACAATGCCTTCAGGTTGGATTGGCCTTCATATATGTAAATTTATGTTGTTGTTAATGTGGAAAATTTAAGTTTGAGCCTCCTTTAATTGAAGATCAAGGAGAAAATGTCCATATTCCTTCTATTGAGGAATTTTCTCCTAAATACCTTGATGAACTACAACAAGACACCATTCTTGGTAGAAGAACAAGGTCTTCAAAATGAGGGAGTGTGGACAACCTTTAAGTGGGGCTCAAAGGAAAAAAATCCTTCCAAGGCCAAATGGATCGAGATTGGAAAGGTGAGGCAACTGTACCCTCACCTGCTAAACAATTGAAAGTGATCTTTTGGGGTCCAAAAACTTCCAGTGGGGAGGAGTGATCAGGTGCTCAAAAATTTTCTCAAAATTTAAAGTTGTCGGATCGCTGTGGAACCTAAACAACTATGTAGTGCTCACCTTCTTGAATCCAATGCAACTCATTTCACACAAAACAGACTCCATATGCTCCCAGAAACATGTTATGTTCGCTTTTCCAAACAAGCGAATTAAAAATAAATAAATACAGGTAGCCCATTTAGTAGTCTATACTACTGATGTGGTGCTGACTGGGCATGCTTACGTGGTAGGGTGACTGTGCATTGATTGTTTTCCTCGGGTGAATTAGGTGGTGTCAAGTGGCACGATTTCATTGGTGCTGATTTGGGCTATTTTCATTCGTGGGTTGGTGGCCAACCATATGTTGCCACGTGGACCAACCGAAGGCCACCACATGGCAACATGGGGGCCACAAAAATCTTGTTAAGGTCCAAATTGCCCAGGCGGGGGTCGAACACCAAACCTCTATCCAACAAACCTTTCCAACTGCCAACATGCCACTATATTACTTATTATATATTGGCATGTGGATTATATTTAAACTCCATGTTTTGTGCAGTTGGGAAAAGGGGCTAGCCCCTAGGCACGTGCACCCAACCAGAACCATGGGCAGAGTGCAGTGGGGGCCGTTGGCCTTAGACCCAGGCACATGGCACCCCACATGACCCAAATTTTCAGACTTAAGGCTTAAGCGAAAAAATTATCCATTCCACAATTTGCGCTGATTTTTCACTAATTTGTTGCTCAGTTAGTGGAAATTGGGGCGAAAATGTAGAACATGTGCCGGATTTGAGGGAGTTTGTAGAGCGAATAGTGAAAGAGCTAAGGGAAGCCATAACTTCTTCAGTTTTTGACCAATTTGGGAGCAGGAAGAGGCTAGACAGACATTTTTGGGCATTCTGGAGCCATTGGAGTAGGTTTCAAAGCTTTTTGACCATTGTAAACTGATGTATTCATACTTTTGAGAATAATAGAGAGGGTCAAGCCATTGGAAGTTGGACCAAGTAAACGTAGCCCAGGTGGAGTGAACTCCTTCATCATGTGTTGTTGTGATATTGTTTTGGTGATGTTCTTGTCTATTGTATGTTGTTGTTCAATCATTTGTTTATGTTAATTTTTACATGAAATTTACATAAAAATACTAAAAAAAACTCATGATAAAACTTGAAATTAACCTCATGAATCCTTAAACACTTTTACATATCCTAAAGATGAATTTAGCATAGAAAAACTAATTTTCCCATTCAGATAGAAGTCCAATACCAAGTTTGCCACAAAGATTCCAATTCAATCCCTCCTCCAAGTCCTCTCCAATAATCAAAGTCAACATTGGTCAACAAGCTCCAAATATTGTCAAAACATAGATTTTCGGCCCTGCAATAGAGGTTGAATTTCAACCTGGAAATACCTCAAAAATGCCTTAGAAATTTCTCACGTTTGAGCTGAAGTAAGGAAGAAAAACTTTGATTTCTCTCTCCTTAAACTTCAACCTTCTTCTTCTTGTCTATGTGCAAAAATAGATATATGATGTGATGATGAATGAATTTATCCAACAGGTCGAATTTGACTCTTATATATAGCTGTCCAGGAGGCTATAATAGGTTCCACTAGGCCAATTTGAAGATCTTGTGGGCTTATGACACAAAAATAAAATTTGACTTCTTTTTTTCAAAATGTCTAAATGGGATGTGACTCAAAGAAATATTCTTTTAACTCAATAAATTCCTTTTTACTCTTTTGACTCTAAGCATGAAGAACATGCTTTAAGAATATAAATAAATGAATATAATAAATACATCAACGATATATTTATCTTATGAAGACTGAATCTAGTTACAATTTTCAACATGATTATCGATATCCACCATCTCCTTGGCACAATATAGGCTTCCAAAAAAATGAATAGCCTCATTAAGTAGATCCTTAAGAGAGATAATATGCCTGCCCTGACCATCCTTCAACTCCCAAATGGTCTTTGCTCTTTTCCTTTGTGCAGAAAAATAATGAAAAAATTTAGTGTTTTTATCCCCTCGCCCTAAGCGATCCAAATGGCACAACTCTTAAGCCATCATTCATCCTCTTGTTGTTTCAATATCAGGTGCTTACACCCTTCCGGATCTATATCCAATTTTTTCTATGCATCGGAGAAGGACACTGAATATGATGGATCTGAAACCATTGAAAGTTTATTGTCAGTGTCAATTAATTCTTGGATATTGTTACTCTTTTTTTATTTTCCCAAACTCTGAACCGCCTTCTTTAGATCAATTAATTTACGGCTAATCACATTGATCCAAGAAGTCTCCATCTGTTAATATCCTTTTAACCAAACAATGTAAACCAATGGTTCAAAATCCTCGTCCCTTAACCACGCGTGATTAAATTTAGAAGGAATCCATTTCCAGTCACATTCCCTCACCAGTTACTATACATATACTACTTTTGGAGATGAAGGTGGCAAATATCCCAAAACAAATCTCAAAAGAGATTTCATTGGTGAAAGTATTGACTACTCCATTGAAAATAAATTAGATTTTCATCATAGATAATTATATGCTTTTGATTGTAATCTCTCAAATTTCAACCAATATCTTGTTCAACATTTCATTTTTCCCATTTGTTTAAAGATGGAAAACTTCATGTAAATAAAAAATTATAAATCCATTCAACTAAAAAAATATCTTTATTTAAAATAATATTTAAAATATGTTTAAATATTTTGGTAATAAACTCTATAGGTGTTTACTTTATCATTAACAAGAAAACCAGTGATTAACATGAGTGTTGATCTAACCTTAAATAATGAGAACCATGATATTGCACTAACAATCAATAAAATATAAATTATTAAAATAAATTATCAATAGTCTAATAATTGTTACAATATAAGAGGTTCAATAAATGTATTAAATTATTAAAATGGTGAATAATAAATAATAATAAAAAAGTAAAAAAACAAATATAATAAAAAGTAAATATAAAAAAAATGAAAAAGGAAAAAATTAGTTTTATATCGGTTTATGTTTTATATATGTATTATAATATATAATAAATATATTATTATATAAGTTAGAGCATTATATAAAATTTTATGCGCTATGTTCCATTAAACCTTATGCCCACTCATACGGAGAATAAAATAATAAATTAAATGCTATGCACTAAATTAATAATTGATTTATTATTTTTTATATATGATTTATTATTAAAAATAAATTATATCTTACAAACAAATTGATTTTGTTGTAAAATCAAGTAAGCCAATTATAATTGATGTATTATTACTTATATATGATTCATTAATACAAATAAAATTATATTGCACAAACAAATTGTAAACTCAATGAGCCAATTATTATCTGGTCTTTTTGACTTGCGTGCAAACACGGACCATCATCCACACACATTTTGCTTTACCTCTCTCATCGAGCTCTTTCTCGAAATCACTTACCAAAATTATTGAACACGTGACCTGTTATCACTCCAGTAAGCTCTCCTAGGTTATAGCTGAGAGATGCCTGTTAACATATAATCTTCAATGTTGTTCTCTGAACTATTGGAATGGACGATGGTTTGGATCAAGTCAAATGACTGTTTCAACTCTATTTTCACTTAAGACATGCATGAACACCCTTAGGTTTACAAGGCTTTAGACCACTAATGCTCAATAGTTTATAGATTCAATGGATAAATGGAGAATCCTAACTGTACCAGCAGATGCATACTTAAGCACATATGAATGGCTAGCTACAGGAAGTAAATGAAGCTTACAAATCTAATTTATCAATGCACAGATAAGATGACAGTTATTTGGCATTAGACATAGAAGAAAACATGAATAACATATTCAAGTGCAAGCTTAGAGCAGAAGAGAAAATGGGAATTGAACATGTAATAGCAAAAGAAGCTTATATTGCTGGAATGAAGATGAGAAGATAGAGGAGCCAAGTCTCCATAGCCTCCAAAAGTTGAACCCTTGTTACTCTGAATTTTCAAATATTGATAGGCCTTTTACAATGCTCTGTTAGGTCCCTATAATACTAGTGATTACCCCATTACTATTGTAGTTGTATCCCTTATTAATATTGTTGTGCCCCTATTGTCCCCATATTGTTATTACTGTGCCCCATAGAATCCCTCTATTGTTATTTTTGTGCCTTTATATTGTTATTATTAGGTCGGTTGGGTTATATTGTGACTCCTTAGACTCCTATATATAGAAAGGAGGTTTTGTCATTTTAATCATCAAGGAATAATTCATTTGTGCAATGTAAAGGAGGTTGCCCCCTTGAAGAGGCTGAATTCTAAGGCATTGATCTATCTTTTCTATCTTTTTGTGAGCTGGTTTCATAACATTTGGTATCAGAGCTTTTGGATTCTAGGGTTTTGCTGCTCCAAATAGGTCATCGTGAAATTTTTGCTATAACTTTTTTTTCTGCGATGTTTCAGAAGTGAAAAAAAAAACCCATTTGAGATGAAATCGCACTGAACCTCGGGTCCGAATTTCAGAGATTTTCACGCTATATTTGCGGAGATATGATCTGAGGAAGTTGGTCTTTTTGCAGACTCCTGAATTACATTCCAAACATAACGTTCTCTCTGAGCATCGGATTGAAATTTCATAAGAAGGTACAGAAAGAGGACGGATTGTAGTTTCTTGTGTATATTTTTCAGAGCCAAAGGTTGAAACAGGGACACATGACACGCCATACAAGTTCGCTCTACTAAACTAGTCTATAATTAGGTCACTGTGGGATATTTGGCATAACTCTTCCTTGGAGAATCCAATTTGGATCAAATTGGTGGCATTGGAAAGAGGACATAGAGGGCTACTGCAGATCGCAATTTCAAAACTGGATGATCCGAAATTACAGAGATACATTAGAGGCAATATCGAGCTCCTACAAAGTGAAAAAAGGTGTGTAGATTTTTTTTAAATTCTTGGTTAAGCTTGGTTTGAAAAATTATTTTGAAGGAATTCAAAGGGCATAGTAGAGAATTATTATCGGTAACTGATACCCCAAGGAAAGAAAATGTGAACACCTAGTAAGCAACCTGAAATCTCTAGCATGACTCATGAAGAAGAGGAAGAAATGCTACATGATACATCAAAATTACAAGTCCATGTGCAACAAATCTCACTCTCACAAAAGCTAATCGAAGCTAAGATAAATGGCGTGGAAGCTAATATGAATGGCATGGAAGATAAGATGGACAATTTGAAGATAGATTTGAACACAAATTTGAGGACAGGCATGGCAGATTTGAAGACAGATTTGACAAATTTTCTACAAGAAATACTTACTAATGGTGAAGGGGTAGTAAAGGAAACTCATGATGTGAACAAAAGAAATGTTAATCATGATTTCATAGACTCTAATGTTGGATTGAAGACCCACCATATTCCAAAAATTGATATGAGGAAGTTTGATGGCAAGGATCCTACAACATGAATATTACAGATGGACCAATTTTTCGATCTCAATAATGTGCAAAACACACAAAAGGTACGTATTGCAACTCTATATTTGGAACCAAATCAGTTTGTATGGTATCAATGGCTTTGCTCTCATAAAAAAATTATCACTTGGGCAATTTTTACGGAAGAATTGACAGCACATTATGAGGATACCAAAAGTAACACTTTTTTTAGCCAATTGATAAGTCTCAAACAAAAGGGTTCAATAATGGAGCACATTGAAGAGTTACAAAAATTGAACATAAGGGCAAAAAATATTCCAGAGGAGCATAGGATTGAAGTGTTCATAGGGACTTTAAAGGATAATATCTGACATGATGTTCGCCTTTGGGAACCTGATTCATTAGAGAAGGCATTCAGGTTAGCAAGAAAAATGGAAAGCAAAAATATGGCAACCAAGAAGCATATCACTCACAACTATAAAGATGGAAGCGTTGTTGCCCCTAGTCTTCCACAACCTATAAGGTTGACACCACAACAATTGGAAGAAAAAAGAGCAAAAGGGCTTTGTTACAGTTGTGATAGCAAATACACTAAAGGTCATAATTCTGTTGAGAAGAAATTATTATACATAGATTGTGAAGAGGAAGAAGAAAAGGAGCAAGAGAGGTCAAATGAGGAGGATATACTCTAGGAAAAAAGTCTAGATAAAGAAGAAATAAATTCAACCATATCTTGTAATGCATTGGCTGGAATTACCACTCCTCAAACCATCAAGATAGAAGGACAAAACAAGAAGAAAAAGGTAATAGTGTTGATTGATTCAAGAAGTACCCACAATTTTATTCATTGTAAGGTAGCAAAAGAATTGAATTGCTTCATATATCCAGCACCAGAGTGTCAAGTGATGGTTGAAAATGGAGGAACAACAAATTGTTCTGGAAAGTGCCATAATATCAAGCTATCCATGGGAGAATATGTATTGACAAGCCCAATGCTTTCCATTCAATGGGAGGTGCTGATGTTGTACTAGGAGTCCAATGGCTACAATCCTTGGGTACAATAACTTTTAATTTTCAAGAAATTTTCATGAAATTTTCTATGGAAGGAAAGAAAGTTGAATCAAGGGGTATTGCAGGGAAACCAGGAAAGATAATTAGCTCTAATGGTATAACAAAGCTTCTAAAAAAGGAACAAAGAGGTGTAATTGCACAATTATGTTCGCTAGATGTTTCCACATCAAAATCATCTATTTCTCCAGATCTCCAGAAAGTCTTGGACAATCATTCCAAGGTACTTGAGACTCCCAAAGGTCTCCCACCTATTCGTTGTTAGAAAATTATATATTACGGAGCAATGGAACACATAAAATATTGCAGAAATATAAACACAGAAAACGCACAAAACAAGAGAAACACAGATATACGTGGTTCACCCAGTTTGGGCTATGTCCACCCCGAACAGCCAGTCCTTCCTTTCTATTATCCAGCAAAATGAAGAGATACAACCTACAGCAAAACCGCTGTAATATCCTCTGTTTTCTCTCACAGTCTCACCTCTATGTTTCTCGCTCACCGAATACACATATATATATATCAGCCTCAAACACAATGCCCTCATATAAAGAGAGGGGTTGCCTTCTAGGGCAAAAAACCCTAAACTAAACATAAGTTCTACCGTCAGATCATCCGCCTAATGAACGGCCCAGATTGACTAGAAATTACTATACTTTTACAAGGCAATTTTACAGCTGTTTTTAGCTTCGGGGGCGCTGCCCCCGAAACCCCCCGTAAAATGATTGCTGCCGCCCCCCCTTGGACCCCCCACAGCAGCGATCATTTTACGGGCGGCGTTGCCGCCCCATTTTGAACTGGGGTCCAAAATGTCGGTACTATAGAAGATAATCAGGCTCCACACCCAACATTCGTGACCATGATAATGCTATTCATTTGATTCCAGGAAGTGCTCCTCCAAACATCAGGCTGTACAGATATCCCTATGCCCAAAAGAGTGAAATTGAATGTATGGTTACAGAAATGCTAGAGGCTGGTATAATTCAACCTAGTCAAAGTTATTTCTTCACTCCAGTAGTATTGGTGCACAAGAAGGATGGATCATGGCACATGTGTCTAGATTATAGGGAGCTCAAAAAGCTCACTATTAAAGATAAGTTTCCCATTCCTGTCATTGATGAGTTATTGGATGAATTGCATGGATCAATTTACTTCACCAATTTGGATCTTCATTCAGGATATCATCAAATCAAAATGAAGACTGAAGACATCCCGAAAACAACATTTAGAACTTATGAGGGTCATTATGAATTTTTGGTCATACCTTTTGGCCTTACCAATGCACCTTCTACATTTCAAGGTTTGATGAATTCCATTTTCAAACCCTTCCTTAGAAATTTTGTGTTAGTATGGTTTGATGATATACTAATCTACAACAAGTCTTGGAAGGATCATTTTGAACATGTTTAAAGGGTGCTACAACTATTGGAGGAGAAACAATTATATGCAAAAAGATGCAAATGTTTCTTTGGAGTACAAGAGGTGGAATATCTGGGTCATATTGTATCTCATGAAGGAGTTCAGGTAGACCCTAGCAAAATTAAAGCCATTAAGGAATGGAAAATCCCCACATCCATAAAGCATCTGCGAGGATTTCTCGGGTTGACAGGGTATTATCTCAAGTTTGTTAAGAATTATGGGAGAATAGCAGCACCTCTAACAACATTATTGAGTAAAGATGCATTTTCATGGACTCTAGAAGCAACAAAGGCCTTCGAACATCTTAAAGAGACAGTGTGCCAAGCACTGGTCTTAGCTACACTGGACTTCACAAAAACCTTTATTGTGGAATGTGATGCTTCAGGAAATGGAATTGGTGTTTTTTTAATGCAAGATGAAAGACCCATTGCTTTTCAAAGTCGTCCAATCAAGGGAAAGTTTTTACACAAAGCTATTTATGAGAAGGAAATGTTGGCAATACTACATGCACTTAAGAAATGACAACCCTACCTAATGGGAAGACACTTCAAGGTAAAAACGGATCATGATAGCCTTAAATACTTTTTAGAACAAAGATTATCCTCTGAAGAGCAACAAAAGTGGGTCACAAAGATGTTGGGTTATGACTTTGAAATCATCTACAAAAAATGGAAGCAAAATGTGGTGGCAGATGCACTCTCAAGAAAGGATGAGGATGTGGAAGCATTGTTGTGCGCCATTTCTATTATCCAACCAGATTGGATAAACGAAGCAAGGGAGGAATGGAAGAATGATGAAGAAGTGTGGGCACTGATTTGAAAGTTACAACAAGATTCTAGTACATCTGATACATTTAGCTGGAAAAATGATTTGTTATGGTACAAAGATCGCTTATACCTCTGTAAGAATTCCCAGCTCAAGCAAAAGATTCTTATGGAATTTCACTCTTCTCCCTTAGGAGGGCACTCAGAATTTTTAAAAACTTACCACAGGGTTAAGAAGGAATTTTTTTGGGATGGCCTTAAATCAGATATTCAAAAGTTTGTGGCGGAATGTTTGGTTTTCCAACAAAATAAAGTCGAAACAATTAAGACCTCGGGTCTATTACAAGCTTTATCCATTCCAAGCCAACATTGGGAGGAGGTTTCAATGGATTTTATGACAAGTTTACCGAAGTTTGAGGGAAATAGTGTCATCATGGTGGTAGTTGACAGAGTTACCAAGTATGCACAATTTTGTGCATTACCACATCCATTTAAAGCTAGTACAGTTTCTACTACATTTATGGAAACAATTCAAAAGCTACATGGAAGCCCAAAGATTATTGTAAGTGACAAAGATCCCATTTTCACTGGAAATTTTTGGACATAATTATTTTCTTGTCTCGTTACTCAGTTAGCTCATAGCTCATCTTATCATCCTCAATCTGATGGACAAACTGAGATAGTAAACAAATGTTTGGAAGGATATCTTTGTTGCTTTGTATCTGATAAACAGACATAATGGGTCAAATGGTTGCCTCTGGCTGAATGGTGGTATAACACTTCCTTCCATACAACAACAAAAATGACCCCATTTATGGCACTTTATGGATATCAGCCACCATCCATCACATCATATTTAAAAGAAAATTCTAAGGTTCAAGTAGTGGAACATCACATCGAGCATCAACAACAAGTCCTCCAACTCTTAAAGGATAACCTCATGTTGGCGCAGAATAGAATGAAAGAACAGGCAGATCAACATCGCAGTGAAAGAAGTTTTGATGTAGGTGATTGGGTATTCCTACGGCTACAACCATATAAACAAATGTCCCTCAAGCCAGCTAAGAAGGATAATAACTTATCACCAAAGTATTATGGTCCATACAAGGTGTTGCAAAAGATTGGTACTATGGCATACAAATTGGAGCTTCCTGCAGCTTCTCGAGTGCACCCAATTTTCCATGTTTCGTGTTTAAAGAAGGTTATAGGTGACAAGCTCCCAGTTCAAACAATATTGCCAGAATTTGATGAGGAAGGAAAAATTATATTGGAACCGGAAGCAGTCACAGAAATAAGAACTTGACAGCTAAAAAATCAATCAATTTCAGAGTATCTCATCAAGTGGAAGAACTTATCCACTGAAGATTCCACATGGGAGGATGAGAATTTTATACAGAAGCATCCAGAACTACTAAAGCGTTGAGGACAACACTTTTTTGAAGGAGAGGGGCATGTTAGGTCCCTATAATACTAGTGATTTCCCCATTACTATTGTAGTTGTATCCCTTATTAATATTGTTGTGCCCCTATTGTCCCCATATTGTTATTATTGTGCCCCATAGAATCCATCTATTGTTATTTTTGTGACTTTATATTGTTATTGTTAGGTCAGCTGGGTTATATTGTGACTCCTTAGACTCCTATATATAGAAAGGAGGTTTTGTCATTTGAATCATCAAGGAATCATTCATTTGTGTAATGTAAAGGAGGTTTTCCGCTCGAAGAGGCTGAATTCTAAGGTGTTGATCTATCTTTTCTATCTTTTTGTGAGCTGGTTTCATAACATGCTCTTGAGCCTTCTAAGGCTTGAGAGGTCTTAATCTATCCTCTTTTTCCTTTTTTTAATGACTTGATGCCATGACTAGACACGCAGGAGCTTGGAGGCCTCTTTTTCTAACAACAGTAACCAAATTCTGGTAAATGTGCTGCGCTGTCAGGTGGCCCACTCGTGCCAGCGATGCTCCATGATGATTTGTTGGTTTGGCTATGTTGTGTTGCTTCCTTTCCCCTTTCGGCCTTCTATCTCCAGGCCTTTGTCTCTCGGCCTCTATTCTGTGATGGAATGGGTCTTCGGGCCTTTGAAATCCTCTCAAATAATAACAATGACTGTTTTCTATTTTATACAGAAAAATGCTGCAACACTGTGAAATCCTACCAAAATCTATTTATTTGGACTTCAAAAGTCCTTAAACACTGTCTATTCCTCTATCGGGTCCACCCTCAATCGCTATCACAAGTCACTTCGGCCTTGTTTCCAAGCTTCCCTTTGTATTTTGAAATATGTTAAAAAAAGTAAAAATCATGAAAAAATGGCTTTGGCAGACCTGAAATCTTATATATTTTCATTCCCAAACCCCTTCGGGTTTGGCTTTTCTTGCATTGGCATTGCCCCTTTGTATTTCGTTAAATAATGAAAATACGCAAATTACATAGGAAAATGCCTTTCGGCGGATTTCAAATTTTATGAAATACTATGTATATAACTGTTAGGTCTAGTTAATCACACCTTTGTGAAACTCTGATGCGATATCGCGATGTGACTAGTCGAAATCACATATCGCTCATGCCCCAGACCAATAAGCGCTCCTTGTATTTTCCGATAGCGATCCTGTGATGCAACATGGGCCGTCGATCTGCGCACTTGATCGACGATCCACGTTGCATCGCCGATCGCCATCCCAAGTTCCACACATTTGTGCCAATATCCTCTGATTGCGACCATCGATCAAATCTAGACCGTTGATCGGCTAGATCGGACGACTGCTCTACATTTTAGTGTTTATGCCTTCGATACTTGCTTTTTCACTGTTTTTACGTGTTTTTTGCTTCTCGATAGTGCTTTTCCGCCATTCCAAGGGTTCTTCACTTGCACTGGTTTTGATCTTTGGCATGATTTTATTGGCTTTTGAAGACTTAAAGAGCATATTTGGACCCATTTTGGGCCACATGCCAACAAGGCTAACACTGGCTCCTTATGGGGATGAAAGCCTCCCCATGAGGTTTCAAGAACTGTAAAACAATGCCTTTCCTGTAAAACCAAAATAAAATCTACCTCCTAGTGTTCCATTGGGCATGGAGTTTATTTTGCATAAAAAATAAAAACTGAAAAACATATTACAATATTAAGGCCTTAAAGCCTTATATGAAGTAAATTTTCAAAAATTGCCCATTCACTGGGCCATCAAAGACATCTTCTCCTTCCAGACTGTGTAGAATAAAGGTATTGTTCTGCTGAATTTGAGCAATGACAAATGGAATTGTCCATAAGGAGTCAAACTTACCATGATTACCTTTCTTTTCCTTCAATGCATCCAATTTGAGAACCCAGTCACCAACTTGGAAATTGTCCACTTTTGCCTTCTTGTCAAAGGTTTCTTTGATTTTCTTTTGATGAACTTTTGACTTCTCAACCAGCTGCTCTTTGATCTGCTGTAATTCAACCAGGTTATTCATTCTCCTTACCATGTCATTTGTTTCATCCTATCCTTCTTGAAAGAATTTGGCCACAGGAAGAATCGGCTGGATAGGAAAAACAGCATCGATGCCATAAACCAACTTAAATGGAGAATTTCCTATGGACTTCTTGTTGATAACTCTGCCAGCCCACCGTGAAAAATTCAACTTGGAATCCCAACTCTTTTTGTTGTCCTCCAACAATTTTTTGATTATCCTTACAAGACTCTTGTTAGATGATTCTGCCAGGCCATTGCCTTGAGGATAGTATGAGGTAGAATGCACCAATTGAGTGCCCATGGATTAACACATGTCCACCAATTCTTCAAGAACTTTATGACAACTTGATGATTATCATTCTTAGTGGGTATAGCCTCAATCCACTTAATGAAATAATCAGTGGCTACCAAGATCCATTTTGCTAGCCACTGGAATGTGGATTAATCTCACCTATGAAGTCCACGCCCCACTGTTGGAAGGGACCGTTGACATTCACTGGCTTTAAGGGCAGAGATTTTAGCTGTTGTCTTCCTGTAAACCTTTGACATTTTTCACAAGACTTCACAAAAGAAAACACATCAGAGAACAGAGAAGGCCAATAATACCTAGCTCTCAGGATCTTGTGGGCCATAGTTTTCCGATAATGATGTCCTCCACAGATGCTAGAATGGAACTGGTGCGTGACTTCCACAGATTGTCCTTTGTCTAGACATCTCAAGAGGATCCCTGATGGGTCTTTCCAGTAGAGCAGGTTTTCATCAATGCAGAATTTGGTTGATCTGAGCTTAATGGCCCGGGCTTGACTCGAACTAAGCCCTGGAGGGACTTCTAGCTTTTGCAAAAAATGAACTATGCTGGAATACCAATCACAGGTGGCTAGATTTTCAACCAAGGAATGATTTTGCTCTCACTATTTTGCTGCTTCCTCTATACGTTCACCACCTGAATTTGAACCCATGCAATTTATGTCTAACAAGATGAAATTTTCCTCAGCCATAAGCTTAGCCAAGCCCTGGCCTTTGACAAGCTTGGTGGGCTTCACCTTTATGTTGAACTCTATGAATTTTGAAATCCATTTAGCTCTCTTCCCATCAATATCTGGCCGAGTTAGAACGTCTTTTACTGAGTTTGATGGTACATATGCAGTCACTTTGGAATGTAGAATATAAATTCTAAATGCCTTTAAAGATTTTATGAGATCACAAGCTTATTTTTCAATAAGGTCATACCTTAGTTCAGTGTCCCTTAGAGTTTTGCTGAAGAAGGCCACAGGGTGTTCTACGCCTTCATCATTTTTCTAAAACAGAACTGCTACAAGTGTATCATAAGAGGCAAAAGAGAAGATATAAAACTCCTTGGTGTAATCTGGGCTGATTAGAGTGGGAGTTGCCATGATAGCTTGTTTGATGGCTTCAAAAGAGCTTCTTGTAGCATCTGTCCATTTTATTTTTGATCCTTTCTTCAGCATGGAAGTGATGTGCTTCACTAGTTGTGCAAAGTTTGGAATAAACCTCCTGACAAAGTTGATCTTACCTAGGAAAGATTGAATGTCCCTTTTTGACATTGGGATGGACAATGTCAGAATTGCTTCAACTCTTGCTGGGTCGATCTTCACACCTTCAGTAGAAACAATATGTCCCAGAAGTTTGCCTTCTTCTAGAGCAAACTGTGACTTCTTTGGGTTCACAAAAATTCCAAACCGTCTGAACTTTAGAAACACCTTCTTCAAATGCTACAAATGGTCCTTGTGAGTGTTGGAAAAGACTATTATGTCATCAAGGTGAAAAAGGACAAACTTGTCCTTCTCTCCCACAAAGGTTATGTCCATGGCCCTCTGAAAAGTAGCCCCAACATTCATGATTCCAAAAGGCATTTAGGAGTAAATGAAAGTGCACCCAAGGAGAGTGAAGGCGGTTTTTTCCTGATCCTCTAGATGTACAACAATATGATTGTAACCTGAAAATCCATCTAAGAAAGACATAACTCTATCCCTTGAAACTTTTTGCAGCAAGTGTTCCATCTTAGGCAGGGGGTAGTTGTCTTTTTTAGAGCATTTGTTCATATTCCTGAAGTCAATACAAAGCCTGATTTCTCCATTCTTCTTTCTTAATACCACAAGGTTAGCTATCTACTTTGAGTACCTTAGGGGAATTATGATCTTGGCATCCAATAGCTTGATTTCCTTTTCAATCAAAGGCAATATGAGAGGGCTGATAGGTCTTAATTTTTTCTTAAAAGGGATGGTGTTCTTCTCCAGTGGAATCTTACGATGAATGATGTTGGTGTCATAGGTCTTAAGATCACTGTGTTCCAAAGAAAAAATATTAGCAAATTGTTTCATCAAGGTGCAATACTCGGAACTTTGAGCAGAAGACAAATGAGTGGATAGATTTATGTACTTTGGATGGGCTGGGCTCCCTACATTATGTTTGTGAACAATAGACTCATTTTATTTTTTGGCAGGTTTATAAGGTACATCATTATGGTCAAATAGTTCTCTAGGGGCACCAATCCTTTGGCTATATGGTTACTGGGCAGCTGAACAATGTTGTCTTAACCAATCTCGTCCTTTAGCTTGGACTGGCTACATTCTTCAATGGTTTCATTTTCTTGGTCGATGTGCATTTCACAAAATTCATCAACGACTTGTAAAAACCTATTAATTTCATCATCGTCTTCAAAAACCTTCCAGTATTTGAGATTGCCAGGCAGAGATGGTCTATATTTCACCTGAACTTCATAAGTCAATTTAGGAGGCAAGGGAGGAATAAACGTGCTAGCAGACACAGCAAGGGAATCGGCAAGTTGGTTCTTCATTCTCGGGATGTAAGAAATGCTGAAAATAATAAAAGAGTCCTTGAGCTTCCATACCTCATCTCTGTATGCTTTCAGCCTTGGATGTTTTGCTTGGAAAGTTTTGTTGACCTGCTAAATGATAAGGTCTGCATCTCCAAACACCTTTAGACCTTTGATGCCCATTCCTTTAGCAGCGTTTAAGCCTAATATCAAGGCCCCATACTCTGCTATGTTATTTTTGACCTGAAAAGTTAATTTGAAAGATAATTGAATGCATGCTTGTGTGGGGAACACAAGGACTACACCTGCCCCTGCAACTTCCTTAGAGCAAGCTCCATCAAAGAACATGTCCCAAATTTGTGGGCCTTCTTCATCTGTGATCTGGGAAACTGGTTTCTTAAGCTGCGTGGAGGCCAATTGGGATTCTAGAATCTGAAGAATTTAGGCTCCAAAATCAGTGTCAACAGCATAGATGGGATGACTAGTGGGATTCCTTTCATCACTGATGATATAGGCCAACTGAGCTTCTCTGTATAATCTCCTACTCTCACCTCCAAAAACTGGGACAATAGCATAGGAAATATCATTTTGCTATGTTCCACCTAATCTCTTGATCCAACCTTTGGAGAGAAACATGCCAAAATTGGGGGGTACATCTACTACCACAATATCCATCATCATGCTCTTCATGGGTAGCTGAGACAAGGTGATGGCTAGGTCTTTGATTAATCCCAGACATTTCACTTTTCTAGAGTCAAAAGAAAATAGGTCATGATAAGGATTGGTAATGTCAAGACCCAATTCATCCATGACAGCCTTGGGCATTAGATTATGGCTGGCTCCAGTGTCTAGGAGGCAGTTGTGAAGGATTTTGTCATGAATAGTCAGAGAGACATAGAATGATGGGGAGTTGTCATCATGATTTTCAATCATTGGGCTGAGAACAACAATTTGTTTGTCATCTTGCAGATTTACATAGTCAGTGGAGGCTTGGATGGCTTTAGGCTCAAGGGCCTTGAGGATAGATCTCTTGAAGGACTCATTCTTCACTAGCTCGATCAGAGGTATAGGTATGCTTAGGTTCAAAATTTCTGATTCAAAAATGAAAGGAGAAGGAGACTTGTCAAGGCCCCTTACCTCGTGAGCTGGAGCTTTGAGGATGATGGGATCAACTGTTGGTCATTTCTGCTTTTTAGCTTGCTATATTTTAGGGACAACAGCTCTTTGAACAAGATTTTCCTTGGAATTATTCATTTTCAACCTCAGATCATATCTGAGCTGATCTTCAGTTTGCATAACAGCTTCACCATCCCATTCTTGGCTGATCTGGTAATTAAATAATGACTTTTCATAGGTAGTTGAGGTAAAAAAGGAGGCACTGCCTTTGTCTTCAAGAAAATGGATCTCATCATCTTCTTCAAAATTATCTTCTTCCATGACTGCATTCTGGAAAGGGGTCTTTACCCTTTGGTCTTCATTAGCATCTTTACTTCTTTGTAGAATCTGTAACTGCTCATTAGCTCTTCTATATGGATTTGGATTTCTAGGAGCAAAGGTATTAGGAACTCTTCCTTTCCCAGGGTGCTACTCAACCTTTAATTTGGATATTTCAGAGGCTAATGTCTCTATCATCTTGGTCATCTTATCTATCTTGGGATTTGAAGATGATGAAGACTCGTCCCTCTGTCTCCTTCTATCAACATTTCCCTTGAACTTCTTGGCAGCCATGATGTTTGATTCTACTCCCAAAGCTGCATCCTGCATATCAGCCAAGGTAGCACATTGTCTCTCCCTCAACAGTAGATAGAAGTCAGAATCAAAGGCGCTAGCATAGGTGAGTTTAGTAGAGGTAGTAGTGCGTTTTACTTTAGCTAGTATCTTGCCGTACATACGGTTAAACCTCTTATTGAAATCATACAACAAGTCACCATTTTCCCTCTTTAAGTTCCCAAACTCAGTGTGGTAGTAGAGTAGATCCTTCTTACCCCCCCAATTCTTTAGGAATGCATCATCTAAAGCCTCAATATCTGCTATAGACCTTGGGGTCAATTCACTGAACCATTTTCTAGCCTCTCCATCTAGACTTTGGACAAAGACTGTCATCCATACATCATCTTCACTAATTTCCAAGTTATCAACATAGCTATAGAATGATTCAAGATGTTCCTCAACTGAAATACCTTCAGTCCTAGTGAACTTAGGCCTATAATTTTTATATTCTCCAGTAGGCATGTCATTCAAAGGAGTGGGCAGTACTAGAGGTCCATACCTAACAGCTATGATTCTTTCAATTTTGGTAGGTGCTTGTGGACCTGCCATAGCTGTGGTGGCTATAAGGGTACTGGAAGTCTGAATGACAGAGGGTTGAGGAGTGACTGATAGGACTAAAGGAGTATGATGGATAGGAGGTGAGGTTTCCTTTGGGCTTACAAGAAAAGGAGAACCTAAAGAATAAGGATCTTTATGAATCTTTGAGACTTTTTTTTCATATCTAGTATTAGATGCTATACTCTCAACATGTATTTGTTCTATTGCAGGCCTTCCTTGAAGAGGTATAGAATATTTTTTAGAACTACTTGAACCCGATGCTCCTTTCTACAACACCTTTATTACTTTGATGATTTTTTTAGGGTCAGATACTGGGTCAACATGTGGCTTCTAAGGATTTCTTCGAGTATGCCTCACAAACTGAGCCAGAACTATGAAGTGGAGTCGCCAAAAGGTTTGTCCTCCCGTAGAGTCGCCAGATAGATGATTACAACTGAAAAAGTGCCTAGACTTTGTCTATCATCAAAGTTGGATCTGTGTCATCTCCTAGGGAAGCTGAGCTTCAATCCTTTTTCCCCAGCAATGGCGCCAATTATGTTATCACTCCAGGAAGCTCTCCTAGGTTGTAGCTTGGAGATGCCTGGTAACATATAATATTCAATGTTGTTCTCTGAACTATTGGAATGGATGATTGTTTCAACTCTATTTTCACTCAAGACATGCATGAATACCCTCAGCTTTACAAGGCTTTAGACCACTAATGCTCAATAGTTTATAGATTCAATGGATAAATGGAGAATACTGACTGTACCAGCAGATGCATACATAAGCACATATGAATGGCTAGCTATAGGAAGTAAATGAAGCTCGCAAATCTAATTTATCAATGCAGAGATAAGATGATAGTTATCTAGGATTAGACATAGAAGAAAACATGAATAACCTATTCAAGTGCAAGCTTAGAATAGAAGAAAAAATGGGAATTGAACATGTAACAGCAAAAGAAGCTTATATTGCTAGAATGAAGATGAGAATCTAGAGGATCCGAGTCTCCATAGTCTCCAAAAGTTGAACCCTTGTTACTTTGAATTTTCAAATATTTATAGGCCTTTTACAATGCTCTCGAGCTTTCTGAGGCTTGAGAGGTCTTAATCTATCCTCTCTGTCCTTTTTTTAACGACTTGATGCCATGACCAGACACGCAGGAGCTTGGAGGCCTCTTTTTCTAACAAAAGTAACCAAATTCTGGTAAATGTGTTGCGCTGTTAGGTGGCTCGCTCGTGCCAATGATGTTCCATGATCATTTGTTGGTTTGGCTATGTTGCATTGTTTCCTTTCCCCTTCCGGCCTTCTGTGTCCTAGTCTCTATCTCCCAGCCTCTATTCTATGATGGAATGGGTCTTTGGGCCTTTGAAATCCTCTCAAATAATAACAATGACTATTTTTTGTTTTATATAGAGAAACGTTGCAAAACTGTGAAATCCCGCCAAACTCTGTTTATTTCAGACTTCAAAATTCCTTAAACACTGTCTATTCCTCTATCGGGTCTGCCCTCAATCGCTATCGCAAGTCGCTTCAGCCTTGTTTCCAAGCTTCCCTTTGTAATTTTTTTTTATAACTAAAATGGTTATTTTATTGATAGATCAACGATTGGGCTGCAGCCTAATCAACCGACATTACATGGAGGCATGAATACATAAATCATTAATACGCCAAGAAAACTTCCCTTCTTTGTTTTGAACCAAAATGACCCAGAGTGTGAAGTCAGAGTATTCGATATCTGCGTAGTTTGGTCTATGTAGCGCAATTGAGCTATGGTATGGCTGTCCACGCTTGTTCTTATGAGTTTTAAAAAAAAAAAACCTTGAGCCAGCCAGCATCCCTCATTGGCTTTGATGTTTGCTTCCGTGTTTGAGCTGCGGAGGATGTGAAAAAAGGACGAGGAGGTAAGATGAACCAACAGGCTCTACAACCTCTGGAGAGTATTATTGAGAGCCTGATTGCTAAAATGCTCCTCTGTGTTTAATGTTTTTATCAAGAGTTCTGAGTCCTCGAAGATCTGAAGAGCTTTGTGTCCTTGTTCCTGTGCGATCTAGTAGCCTTTAAGAAGCCCGAGAATTTCTGCCTGGTTGTTTGTGTTCTACCCTAGTCCCCAACTGTGGCTATCTATTTGGGATCCGTCCTGAGAGTAGACCACACCTCTTGCACTAGAGATCCCTGGATTGCCTTTAGAGGTGCCATCGAAGAAAACTGTTACCTTTCCCTGCTTCCTCTGCCAGGTTTGGAACTCTGCATCTATTGTTCTAATGCGCCAGTCATGGTTGAATGTTGGGGGGTAGGTGCTTTTTTACTGTCCCGAACAAGAAGGGTTCCTAGCCAGTTTCATTCCTTAGTTATGAGATTGTCATCTAATTTGCTAGGGTAGTTTCCAAGAGCTTCCATCAAGGACACCTTAGCTTTGGCCACCACTGTCAAGGGTGAGGACTTTACATTGTTAAATATCTATTTATTTTGGGCTAGCCAGAGTTTCTAGCAAATGAGCTTGTGAATGGAATGCCAGATCCAGTTCCACAGTGATTGTGTGCAGAGATTCCTAGGATACCTTGCGATCTAGGTGGAGAAGAGGTCCACGGCTATACCCTAGAGAGGGGTGGGTGCATTGAGGCCGTGAAGGACAAGGGTCCATACCATTTTGGCAAAGGCACAGCTTACAAAGAGGTGATCCATGTTTTCTAGTGCGGATCTACACATGGTGCACCAATGCGGCCCTATTATGCCTTTGTGGGCAAGATTCTCACCTGTCAACACTTTCCTATGAATGAGAAGTCAAGTGAAAAAATTCATCTCGGGGATTCCATCTATGTCCCATTTACGCTACTAGATGGAAGAGTTGTGAGCTTGATTTTGTGTGGGAAGCAAGGCTGCAAAACCAAGCGTAGATGTGTAGACTCCAGTCTTCCCCTTCCCCCACCTCCAAAGATCCGAGGCATGTATGTTAATAGGTGATGAGCTTTTCAACTTGTCCAAGAGAAGGTGCTTTTGGTGACGTAAATGTGCTAGAAGAATGGGGACGGCCCAGTCCTCCCATTTTCCTTGTCTGTCCCAGGCAGAAATGTCAGCAAGACTAAGCAGGCCGTTCTAGGAGAGCTAGTCATGAAGGTTGGCTAATTCCACTGAATGTTTGAGTGGGGGATTGCCCATGATTTTGTCTTGCCATATCAAGGTATTTTCTCCTTTTCCCGCCACTCTGTAAAGCTAGTTTTGGAAGGTGGCAAGCCCTTTTCTACATAGGTTCCATAGCGGCGTGCCTTTGGTAATACTATCTGCTTGGAGGTTTCTCAATGGGACTCCTTTGGAGTATTTATTCCGAAGTAATTAGCTGACTTGATGGTTTTTGTTGGAGTAGATCTGCCAACGGATTTTTACCCCTAAGGAAGTATTGGCCAGGCCAGGGTCTCTAATATGGAGACCTCCTTCCAGCTTTGGCCTTTTCACTGTGTCTCAACTGAATAAGTGGAATTTCTTGTCGTTTCCTTTGCCTCCATGCCATAGGAAGTTTCTAATTAGCTGTGAAATCTGATCCGTGATTGTATTTGGAGCCAAAAGGAAAGAGGAATGATAGGTAGGGAGGGAGGAAAGGACAGACTTTATGAAGATTAGCTTCCCAACGTAATTGAGCCACTTCCCACCCCAAGCAATTATCTTGGTTTTGATATTTCTAATGACTTTATTCCAGAATGAGGCTCGGTTAGTCCCCAGGGTTAAAGGTAGTCCCAGGTATTGTATTTTTTCCTAGGAGGCATAGCCCGGAAAGTCTAGGATTCTAGCAATTCGAAGGATGATTTGTTCCTCTGTATTCCAACTATACACTGCACTTTTTATTTTATTGATAAGTTCTCCTGAAATGATACAAAATCTTTGTAGGGTCTCATTGAATTCTTTTTCTATTCATGTGGAAGCTCCTCTCAACAGAAGAGAATCATCTGCGAACAAGGCATGATTGATTGATTCTATTCTGGTCGCCGGTCGGATGCCCGGGAGATAACCGTTGTTTCTTTCCACTATCAGTTTCCTACTCAAGGTTTCTGCCATTATAATGCACAGAAAGGGTGATAGCGAGCATCCTTGCCTTATCCCCCTTGAAGCTTGGAAATAAGAGGCAGGTCGACCATTTACCAGTGGGGCTATCCAAGGTTTGTCAGTGCAGGCCTTGATCAAGTTCACAAAGGCTGGGCTGAATCCAAAGGAGATGAGGGCTTTGTAGAGAAATGATAGTTTTACTCTATCAAAGGCGTTGGTCATGTCCAACTTGATCAGCATCCCTTGCTCCTTCCTCCGATGGTTGAAATGCATGGTTTCTTGTACAAGTATCACATTGTCCAAAATATGCCTTCCTGCTACGAACCCTCCTTGACTGGGAGAAATAAGATTACTTAGTAGGGGCTTCATTCTATTTGTGAGTAGTTTATCAAATATTTTGTAAGAGACTTTACATAATGAAATGGGTCCAAATCTGTCAAAGGTAGCCAGATTCACTTCTTTGGGTATTAAGGCAAGAAAGGTGGATTTGGCGTTGCCTCCCACTTTTTCCTTTTTCTGGAAAGCCTATGTCGTTCTTAGAAGGTCATTTTTGATGATTTTCCAACAAACTCTTTAAAAATTTGTTGAGAAACCATCTAGGCCTGGGCCTTTGTCAGGCTCCATGTCCCATATTACATTACTGATGTCTTCCTCCGTGAAGGGCTTCATAAGATTTGAGTTGTTTTCCTCATTAACCAAGGAAGATATCTGGGAGAGGAAGTCATTGGAGATCACCTCATCTCCTGTTCCATCCTCTGTATGTAACCTCTGGAAGTGATTTTCAGCAGCTTCTTTAACTTGGGCAAAACCTTGACGACAATCCCTTCTGCTAAGGTGATTTATGAAATTTGATTCCAGGAGAGGCGGGCTCTGAACTGCCTGTGGAAGAAGGCTGTGTTACGGTCACTTGTTTTCAACCATAGTCTTCGAGACTTAAGTCGCCAAAATTCTTCTTCTTTTCTGAAGGAGCTGAAAGAAGCAAGTTGGGCAGCTTGTTCCTTCTCCAATTATTGAATGGTTATATCTTTGCCCTCCATCTCTAGTTGTAATTCTGCTAACTATTGGACAATTTCTTTTCTATGTGTGGTGAGAGTGTTGGGAGGCATTTTGACCCATTCTTTCAGAGCTATTTTGTTTGCTTTCAGTTTTTGCTCCCATACATAACTGGGTGACCCGGTGATCATGATAGACAAGGCCCTGGTAGCAACTTCTATAAACCCTTCCTGCTTTATCCACAAAGAGCTGAAGTGGAACGGTATAGGTCCTAGATTTTCTTCCTCCTCCAGTTGTAAGAGGATGGGTTTATGGTCCAAGGTGAGCTTTGGTAGGATTCTCGATGACACTATTCTCTTTTCCATCAGAATAGTGCTCTGCACCAAGAATATGTCTAGCTGGGCTGAGATGTGTGCTGTCCCTATTATGTTGTTGGTCCAAGTGTATCTCCCCTCCTCGGGTTTAAGATCAAGAATATCCCGCTACTGAATTATGTCCTCCACAAAGGGTAGCAAAGGATCTCTGCTATTATTTCCACCTCTTTTTTCTTTTGGATCTAGGATGATGTTTAGATCTCCCACTATTACGATGTTCATATGAGAATAGCTATCTACAAAGTCAAAGATTGCTTGCCAACACTGTTTTTTCTCATGGTAAAGGTAGGGAACATATAGGTTAAATAGGGTGAAAGTGAGCTTACTTACTTCATGTCGAAGCTCGGTGTAAATCCAATGTTGACTTTCGAAAGAGATTTCCAGCTGGAACAGTTCCTCCATCTAGACCGTGGCAATTCCTCCTGAGGCTCCCCTTGCGCTTACGGCCTTCCCAGCTTTGGTCTCCAGTTCATTCTTCTAAAATCTAGAAGGGCTTCCCCTTCAATTTTTGTCTCTTGGAGCATGAGGATCTCTGGGGTTTCTATTTTCATAAGATCTTTAATAGTTGCTGGCTTCATGGGGTTCCCCAAGCCTCTACAGTTCCAAGAGACTATATGCATTATTTATTTGGGGTAGTGCAGGAGAGGCCTCCCTTTGATGGTCGTGTTCTGTTATTTCAGCTTACAGACATTTCTAGTGTGGATTGACTTCCTTGCATTTTTTGCCTCTCTGTTTCTTCCTCTCCTTCTTCCTTGTGGGATTTCCTCCCTGTCCGCTTCGTTGGTCTTTCAAATGTCTTCTCTTCCAATGACCCTGTCATTTTCGAGGGCTTCTTTCTTATCATTTCTACATAAGAGGTTGGTGAAGAGCTTTTTTTGAGGAATTAGTTTTGGCAAGGGAAGCTTTTGCATTTCCTTCCTCGTTTAATGGGGGATCAGGCTGTTGTTCTACGTCGCTTGCTGTAACAGTGGTTTCTTCTTGTGTGCTGAGGGTTGCGAAGGAGTTTGAGGGGAAGTCTGTTCTAGGGGTTGCTACCCCTTCCATCTATGGTTCTGTGGATGGTGCTATGGGTTCCACTTGATCCCCTTTCCCTCTCGTTTTTCTAGGTTGCTTTGATGTGGTCGTCTTCTGCACTGTTGTCCATTGGTCTCCTTTCTTTTTCTCTGCTTCTTCCTCAATTTTCTTTTTACAGTTTCTTGCAAAGTATCCATATCCATGGTAGTGCCTGTACTTGAGATGAAATTGTGTTGAAAAGTGCGCAACAAGAAATGATAAATTTAGGAAGTGCTAAAAATAGAACTGCTAAAAATAGCACTTCTAAAAATAGCAGTTTGGCCAATGAGCATTTTGGCCACCTTGGGTGAGAGGTGAAACTACTAAAAATAGCATTTCTAGGTCCCTTCCTATTTATAGCAGTCCCCGGTCTATCTATAGGAAGTAAATTCGAATTTGGTCTTACGAGCAATTTAAAATATTAATTAATTAATCTCCATGAGTTAATTAGTTATGGAAAATTAAACTTGAAGTCTTTGTGAGAACATGCAATAATTTCTCCACTAACTGGGGAATGTGTCTTGATTTGCTCCACTGATTGAGGAATTAAGGATGAGTTCAATATTGAGAGGATCAGTTGACTTAGTTTAACTTAGTCAAGTTCAGTTAGATTAATTTAACAAGTTGTTAAATTAATGAGATATAGTTTTTTGATGCTTGCATGCATGTGACAAATATATTTTGAGATAACTATGTATCCACTCATGGATAACTGATGCATGTAAGTTCTATCAAAGACCCAGTTGAGATCAGATAAGGGACAGTGTACTATCAGTTGGATGAATATTTTTCCTATAAAGGAAGTTCATCCATGATGAGGATTTATCTCCTTAAGGTTTGTGCAGTTATTTCAGAGGTTAGTGTTGTATGTGAGGTGAGAATCACACAGGTTGCAGTTGGAGGACCCAGGAAAAACTGTGCATAGAAATAGGAGGCTTGGAGGGTAGAGGAGAAGGTTTGTGAGAAGCCTTTGACTATCTATGAGCAGCAGAGGGATTGTACTGAGAGCTGGATAGCTTCTGAGCTAAGGCTTTGTGTAATCCAGACTATATTTCCACTTGTATGATAATACAGAGATGGGGTTTTAGGTAGGTGCTTTCCTCGGGTAAATTCTTCTGTGTTATGTGTGATTGATTCCTTCTTATCAGTTATATGTGTTCTTATTGATGTTTCTCATGGTTGATTACGCTTCCACTAAATTGTTTGTAGAAGTAGATCAAGTGTTTTGCTTTAGTACATTGCATTACCAGGTGATCCACAGGTAGGAAATTTCTACATGGTATTAGAGCTAGATGATTTGTAGAAAAAGTTCTACATGGTATCAAAGCTAGCTGATTTGTAGGAAAAATTCTACAAAATTCTACAAATTGCTTATAATCTAGTTCTTGCATGTGAGACCATTCTGCCACTATTAGTTTTATGGATTTTGGAAGCCCGACTTCTAGGTCAACCTCAACACGTATTCTAGCACAGGAGTATTGTCCCTTCCTGTCTGCTCTGTCAATGTATTTCCCAAGGGTGTTTCCGATAGATTCTAGGGTCTTTGGGCTCCAGTAGTGCAGTGGTAAATGAGGAAGGCGCACCCAGACCGGGACTGCCGAGGGCACATCTTGGCTTGGGTCAAAGTCTAGTGTTCATTTATTTAGATATAGACCTTGGGGGCCCATGAAGTATGGCCCGTTTCTAAATCTGAGGTTCCTATCTTCAATGCTCTCAAATATGAAAACAAAATAACCTTTACCAACGAAATGACATTTTATTCCTTCTGATACTAGCGGTTGCCAGTTGCGTTGCACCCACAATTTGATGTCTCTTGGGGATGGCCATAGCCCAGTGAACTGGCTAATGAGTCCTCTCTCTGCAATGTTTAGGGCAACCCGACAGGGTTCTTCAGTTGGAAGAGCGACGGTTGGGAAAACAGTAAAAATCATGAAAAAATGGCTTTGGTGGACCTTAAATCTTATATATTTTCATTCCCGAACCCCTTCGGGTCTGGGTTTTATCACATCAACGCTGCCCCTTTGTATTTCATCAAATAATGAAAATACGCAAAGTATATAGGAAACTGCCTTTCGTCGAATTTCAAAGTTTATGCAATACTATGTATATAATCGTCGAGTCTAGTTAATCACACCTCTGTGAAACTTCAATGCGATATCGCAATGCGACTAGTCGCAATTGCATATCGCTCATGCCCCAGACCGATAAGAACTCCTTGTATTTTCCGATAGCGATCCTGTGATGCAACATGGGCCATCGATCTGTGCACTTGATTGACGGTCCATGTTGCATTGTCGATTGCCATTGCAAGTTCCACACATCTGCACCGATATACGCTAATTGCAACTGCCGACTGTGACCCGCCAATCAGATCTAGACCATTGATCGGCTAGATCGGACGGCTGCTGTGCATTTTAGTGTTTATGCTCCTATACTTGGTTTTTCATTGTTTTTATGTGTTTTTTGCCTCTCGATAGTGCTTTTCCGCCATTCCAAGGGTTCTTCACTTGCGCTGGTTTTGATCTTTGGCATGATTTTACTGGATTTTGAAGACTTAAAGTGCATATTTGGACCCATTTTGGGCCACATGCCAACAAGGCTAACATGACCCATGAAAATTGAAAACCATATTCCAATGCTTTTAACGAGTATTGAAATTTTTCCAGAACCTCACCAGTCAGTCTAATTTTTAATGGACCTTTTGGTTTTACTGGTTAACAATTTCAATAAAAAATTGTACCAGTCAATAATTACGTTTTAGTTTTATAATTTACATTTTCGAAAAAATATATTTCTTAATTGAGTTGTTTTTAGGGACATTTTTTGGAAAATTGTTTGGTGGGTTTTTCCAGTATAACTTCTCTAAAATTTGGCAATGATTTATTGAAATGACAAACTTAATGGGTAACCTAACCTCTACACAATCGAAGTGTCTTAGTGGTTTATTCAGGTGCTGAATCATATATACAGTGAAAAAACCATTTTAAATAACACAGATCAAGATTTCACGTCAAAATTTTCTATTGAACTCCCCCACCGTAAAGTCCAAAAAGTCACACTATAAACAACTCTTTTGTTAATGTCTTCAATTTTTAAAATTTAAGGAAATTTGTTTAAATTAAAAATTGTACCCATCAAATATTGTGTTTTTTTCTATAATTTAAATTTTCAAAAAAGTATTTGATAATGTATTTAATTTTTTAAATTAAAAAAATTGTTGAAATTGTTGTATGTTTGTGTTTTTTTGGTATAATTTTTTTAAACAATTTTGTCCAAAATTTGATAAGGATTTGCTGGAATTGCAATTTTGATAAAAATTTGTTGTTGGATTTAAAAGTTTGAATTATATAGTGTATACAATTTCACTATTATAAGAGCTTTTCAAAGCATTAAATCTATTTATATATTCAAAAATGCAATTTAAACAATAAAAAATTGCAATGTCATTGAATCCATTTATACATTCAAAAACACAATTTAAACAACAAAAAATTACAATCTCATAAAAAACATATTATATTCAAGTTAGAAAGACAAATACCTAAACAATTAGACTAAGCTATTACAAAATATTTTCTTACTATGAATTATGCCCTTCATAATAAATAAAACGAAGATAACTACATACATACATAATAGATAAGGCTCATAACCAAAATAAAAATGACTACATACATACATGGTGCAAATAGCTTGACAAAGGCCATAGCTAAAACGAAGATGGCCGCATTGTAACTCTTTAGAAGTGGGGATAAACTGCATCCCCTCTAATTATAAGGCCATATGATTAACCTCATTTTAGCCGAGGGATTATTTTGGAAAAGAAGATTAGCCTATGGTTAAAAAATCAAGATAAAAGATGTAAATTCCAAGATGGATTTAGGAAATATCATTAAAATGTGGACCACCCTGTTACTCTCAAGATCATTGTGGAAGAGCGTTGCAATAATAAAATTGATCGCTTATGTTGTTGCATTGACTTTAGAAAGGATTTTGACATTTTTCCCGTGACAAACCTATGAAAGAGCCTCGAAGAGATAATGGTTCCTCTTGAGTTGAGGGTTGTATGAGAACATTATTGCTAATCTCAGGATCTTTGAGGGTTGGTCAAAAGAAATTAATTGTGTTCCTTGTGCCCTACCCTTTTTGGTATACACATTAGTAAATCTAGAAGAGTGTTTGGAAGATACAGGTTGTGGTCGCCCCACACTCATTAGTATAGTCATAACTCTTCTCCTTTATGCTAATGGTATTTCTCTTTTGGCAAGGAAACCTTACAATCTTGTCGAACAACTAAGAATCCTCCAATATTTTCCTTCCAATATTGGTATGTCTATTAATATTAACAAAACAAAAGTCATGATAATCAAATCCATAGATATCACATATGATACGACCAGAAAAATTTGGTAGAATTTCATACAAATATCTTGGAATCGATATCCATCACAAGCTCAACTAGAATTATAGAATTGAGAAAAGGATAAATGGAGGGTGGAAAGCTTGTAATGGACTTGAAACCAATTTTTAGTCAACAAATTTTGAGATATGTGATAAAGAGAAACTCTTCTTTGAGACTCTTGTCGCCCCTATTATACTATATGGATGTGAGGTTTGAGGATGTATTATCTCCAGATAGTTATGGAAAAAGATAGAAAAAAATCAAAGGTAGTTTATAACTGGCAATATCAAGATTAAAAGAAACGCACCCTATCCTATCCTCCTAATCAAAGCAAGACTTTCCCGTATTGAAAGCATGACTATGATCTAGGTATCTTATGTATATGAAGAGGTTAAAGAAAATTGAAGACAAGACTCAAAAATATGAAATACTAAATTTAAGAATGAACCACACAGCTCACAGGTGAGTCGAGCTGCACTTAGATGTTGCCCAAGAAACGCTGCTAAACATTAATTAAATAAACAATCAAAAGATACAAATATTATAGGAGTCCATTTAGTTAGGGGGATCAAACAAATTCTCAGAAAATAGGATCTAACTGCTAAATACACACAATCAAAACTACCTAACGAATCCATTTTCCATTATTTTCAAGTTTCCCCCTGAATGAAGAAAGGATTTAGTTTCACACCTAAGATCTCCCTAAAAAACTCAAATTTCATCTTCTCAAGGGGCTTTATGAAAATATGAGTGAAATTTTCACAAGTATTAGAATATTCAAGAAAAAATTCTTTATAATGTATCTTCTCTCTAATAAAATGAAACTGAGCATCAACATGCTTTGTTCTTGCATGATACGTTGGATTGCTTGCCAACTTGATTGAGCTCTGGTTGTCACATTTTATCATAATAGCCTTCTTTTGTTTTTTCTAACATCTAGAAGAATTTTCCTCAACTAAACAACTTCACAAGTTGATGCACACAAAGCTTTATATTCTACCTTAGTAGATAACAATGATACAATTGTTTTCTTCGTGCTACTCCATGAAACAATCATGGATCCTATGTTGAATGCATAAAATGTAGTAGATCTCCCATCATCCAGATTACCACCCCAATCTGAATCTGAGTAACTTGTCAGCTCTACATCAAATGAATCAATATACTTATTAAGGAAAAAATCAATTGTTCCTTTAAGGTACCTGAGTACATCTTTCATTGCTCTCTAATGGCTTTCTAGAGGTCTTGCAAAAAACTGACTTAACACACTGACAAAGTATGTTATATCACGTTTGGTTGTAGTAAGGTAATTCAAGCTTCCAACCAGTTGTCTATACAATGCACCACCATCTCCTTTGAACCATCATCAAAATGAAGTTTCACATTCTGTTGCATTGGAAAAAAAGCAACTTTACACTAATCCATTTTAAAATTCTTAAGAAATTTTCTGACATACTTGCCTTGAGAGACAAAATTTTGACCATCTCTCCAAACTTCAAGACCTAAACAATAATGGAACTCACCAAGATCTTTCATCTCAAATACTTGTGACATTTTTGTTGAAAATAGCAACAAGAAATGCTAAAAATAGCACTACTATAAATAACAGTTTGGGTATCAGTGCTAGATTGAGCAACAAGGAATGAAAAATGGAAGTGCTAAAAATAGAATTCTATTTTTAGCAGTTCAGGTTGGATTCCTATTTTAGTCAGTCCCTAAACTAAAATATTGAAGTAAAATTCGAATTTGAAATTAACAACTATTTGAAAATAAATTAATTAATTCTCCATGAGTTAATTAGTTGTGAAAAATCAAACATGAAGTTTATGTGAGGACATGCAACAGTTTCTCCATTGATTGAGGGATTTATCCATCAGTTACAGAGATAAGGATGAGTTCTAATTTGAGTTGTAATTAGTTGGCTTAGTTAACTGAGTCAAGTCCAGTTAGATTGATTTAAACAATTTTTTGAATTAATTGTGCGTTTAGTTAGTTAATGCTTTCATGCATGTAACTGTTGCACTTCAGATAACTGAATATTCTCTCATAAATAACTCATGCATGTCAGTTCTGTCAGAGACCCAGTTGATATCAGAGGAGGGACAATGTACTATAAGTTGGATGGATTTTTCCTATAAAGGAAACTCATCCATGGAGAAGGATTTATCTCCTTCAGGTTTGTGCAGTTATTTCTGAGCGAAGTGAGTAGTGTGAGGTGGGAATTCACACTTGTGGAAGCACTGGATCCCAGGAAAAACTGCGCAAGGAAATATGAGCCTTGGAGGACAGAGGAGAAGGTTTGTGAGAAGCCTTTGACTATCTATGAGCAGCAGAGGGATTGTAGAGAGAGCATGATAGCTTGTGAGCTAATTCTTTTGTAATCTGGACTATATTTCCACTTGTATGATAATACAGAGTTGGGGTTTTAGGTTGAGGCTTTCCCCAGGTTATTTCTTCTGTGTTAAGTGTGATTGATTTCTCCTTATCAGTTATATGTGTTCTATTGATCTTTCTCATATTCGATTAAGATTCTGCATAATTGTTTGTAGAAGTAGATCAAGTATTTTGCTTTAGTATATTGCATTATCAAATGATCTATAGTGGGAATTTCTACAATTTTCACCTTAATTCCATCAATTAGTTTAACTAAATTTCCTGTAATAATTAAATCATCCACATACAAAGAAAGCGATACTTCATACCCCTTTGCATCAAATTTGGTATACATATTTGGATCACTTTGGCCCCTCATAAAACCCTACTGAATAAAGAAGGAATCTATCTTCTCATACCATGACCTAGGTGCTTGCTTCATAACATACAAAGCTTTCTTTAATCTACAAACTAAATGTTCCTGCCCCCTTTCACAAACTCTTCAGGTTGTGTCAAATACACCTCCTCCTTTAACTCACCATTCAGAAAATAAGATTTTACATCTAATTGGTGCAAATTCAAATGGTACTTTGTAGCTAATGCAATTAACAATCTAATGATATTTAATTTAGCTACAGGTGTAAATGTTTCTGCATAATCAATTGCCTCCTTTTGTGAGCACCCTTTTTCCACCAATCTAGATTTATATTTGTCTCTAGTACCATTTGCTTTAAAATTGGGTTTGTAGTATGTACAACCATTTAAATCCTATGGGCTCTTTATCTTTATGCAATTTATTCAATTCCCAAGTATTATTTTTAATTATAGATAAATATTCTTCCTTCATTGCTTTTCTCCACTCTTCATGTTCATTAACTTCATTAAAACTCATGGGTTCTATGACATTCAAAACAATGATCATCGTGACATAGTCTTTATACCTTTCAGGTAGGAAAATCTATCAAGTAGATATCCTTCACACCTCACTGTCTTCACCCATTTTTTCTAAAGGTACTTCTCCACCTCTAGGTGAACTTTGACTCTGGTAATGTCCATATCACTGGATTCTTCCTCAAGTTTCTGTTAGTCACTATCTTTTGCATCTACTTTGTTGTCTTCAACTTCAGGAAGTATGTGCCACCCGCTTCATAGTTGTTATCCTTGTTGCCTTCATCTCCCTGTTCATGGAAAAATACATCTCTACTTGAAAACACTCTGTGAGTAGAGGGATCAAACATTTTATAAGCTTTAAATTATGAAAAGAATCCTACAAAAATTCATTTGATGCCTTTAGCATCAAGTTTCTTTCTTTTCTCCTTCGGAATTTGTGGAAAGGCCTTACACCCAAATATCCTCAAATGATGAATTGTTGGTTTAAAACCATATAAGGCTTCGAATGGGGTCTTAATATCAAGATACCTTTTTGGTTTTTTTTTCTTTAAATAAACAAAAATACTAATGGTCTCTACCCAAAAATCATTTGACAAGTTCTTACCTTTGATCATACTCTCAACACACTCCACCAACATCCTACTTTTCCTTTCTGCAACACTGTTTTGCTGTGGAATGTAGGGTACTGTAAATTGCTACACTATTCCATGATCCTTGTATTACTTGATGAAGTTCCCCAATCTGTATTCTCCCCCTTGATTTCAAGAAGGGATCTTTATGGACTTCCCTGTTTTCTTCTCTCCCATGTTTTTGAATTCTTTGAAATACTCGAAGACATCACTCTTTTTCCTAAGGAAGTACACCCACGTGTACCTTGTTCCATCATCAATAAACAATAGAAAATAATAAGCACCTCCAAAGGATCTGGTCTGCATTGGTCCACAAACATCATAATGCACAATTTATAATACATTTCTTCTTCTCCTATCCGAACTAGAAGGGAATTCATGCGTATAAATCTTTCCTAATGCGCAACCTTCACAAGCATCATATTCATTCTTTAACATAGGGAGTCCTTCAACCATTATTCCTTTATGCAACAATAATAAATCATGATAATTGATATGACCATATGTCTGGTGCCAAATAATTTTAGATGACATAGTAGTAGAGGTTAGATCTTGATGAATTTTTCTGCTGAAATCAAGCTTGTACAATCCTCAAATTTTGAATCCTAAAGCAACTAGTTTGCAGTGATCCAGCAAGTCCTTTACTATGAAATGTGTTTTCAAGAATTCAACCTTAAAATTCTAATTTGTGATTATGGACATAGAGATAAGGTTTTTCTTGATCCCGAGCACATAAATAACATTATGGATTCTCCTAACGTTGCCATTTGGTAAAATCACTGTAGTATCTCCATATCCCATGATATGTTGCACACAATCATCTCCAAGATATATGTTTCCACCATTACTTATTTCCTTGAAGTTTTTGTACTAGTCCTGATTTCATGTCATGTGAATTCGAATATCCAGAGTCAACAAGCCAAGCATTAACATCATCTGTTTCAAGAGACAACACAACATTAGACATAAAAAACTTAACAATTTTAAGATCAGAATTTAGGCCTTCTCCTGCAAAGTGTCGTGAATGTCTTATGTCCTTATTATGCCTAGTTTCATCACTTCTCTTCTTATAAGAGTCTCTGGCAAGATGCCCATTTCTACCACAATAGAAACATTTTATTTCAAAATCATTTTTCACAGATGACATTCCTTGATTTGATTTTGGAAATGGCCTTTTTGAGATATACTTCCACCTATACTTTCTCTTCCTTGTTTCTTTTTGAAGAACTTTTTTTTCGCCAACAATGCTAAATCTAGATTCTAAGGTTTTAAATTCTTGTGTCTCTCTTCTTCTTGCATTAATATACCTATCAAATCCTCAAAATTTGGTGCTTTCCCCCTTACTGCAAGAACTGTAATAAATATATGATAGTCCTCTAACATTCCATTTAAAGTGATTGTCACAAGATCAGTACTAGTTACTGATTATCCTATGTCTCCAAGCTTATCTTTCAAGTCTTTAATTCTTAAAGCAAAAGGACTAACAAATTCATTTTCCTCAATTTTAATATACAGGAGCTTACTTTTCAAAAAGAGGACTTGATTTGTATTTGTACTCTCATACAAAACTTTAAGTGTAGATAAGGTTTCATTAGAATTTTTACACTCATGAATATGGGGGATTATATTATCTTTAACAGACATACTAATATCTTTGCTTTGTTCTCCCGCTTATCCCATTATTGAATCAATGCAGTTGTAGCGCCCATAGTAGGTTTTTCTTCTTCTCCCTTTGTGATGGTCCAAGCACCATAGCCTTCTAGCAGTGTTTGCAGCTTGAATTTCCAGTTAACATAGTTGGATTCGTCTAATTTATCGGCCTCATTTAGGTATGCCTTTGCAAGGGGATTGGCCATCTTAACAAAAATCCCAATTTCCAATAACGATAGACTTCTTACTCCACACTTCATTAGCACCACCAGTAGCTCCACGAATCCTTGATCAATAGATCCACAACTCCAACAATGACTAGGCTCAACATCTTTAAACAAAAAATAAACGAAGCTCAACCAATTTATAAATTCCACAAAAAATGGATTTGCGCACTCTTACCAGAGACATAGTCCGCAGAAGTGATAAGTTTTTCATTATCTGCGCACTTTTTATTTTAATAAAAGATGCACAAATCTACTCACTTTTTTTTCATAAAAGTTGCGCAATCTGCGCACTTTTCCTTAAGAAAAGTTGTGCAAATCTACTCACTTTTTATTAAGAAAAATTGTCAATCTGCCAAATGTGCATCGTACAATTGACTGAGGGTGTGCAAGTCGGATCTGACCTTTCCTCTCCTAACAAATCCCAACTCGGCTCTCCTCCACCAGTCCACACCAAGATCTATTATGATCCACGTACAATAGGATAGTGACTCAATCCTCAAATGGAAAATGCATGATTTTCTATGTTCCACCAAGACTACGAGATAGGGGTATGCAGGTGCAGGGAGATGTGAAGGGGGTACGTGTGAAAGTAGCTTCAAATTTTTGGGAAATTTAGGGGGGATGGGGGGATGTTGAGGTATATAATTTTTTTATGCTTTCATTATTGAATATAAATTTGAATATGATATTCAAATTCATATTCAACAATGAAAGCATAAATACATTGATCCGTACAATGAGTACGGATCAGTGCATTCCATTATTTAATTCAAGTATGTACGGATCAATGTATTTATGCTTTCATTGTTGAATATGAATTTGAATATGATATTCAAATTCATATTCAACAATGAAAGCATAAATACATTGATTCGTACATAATTGAATTAAATAATGGAATGCACTGATCCATACTCATCATTCTTATTGATGCATACATCATTCGTCCATACACCTCGAGATTCAGTAATAAAATATATTGATCCATTTTATTATTAATTATCCATCATTCTAGAATCTACATTGTTTTAAAAATTAAATTCATCATTGGTCATTCTAGATTCTAAATTGATTTTAAATTAAAATACATCATTCATCATTCTAGAATATAATTAGTACTAAGCAGAATAGATCATAGTAGATACAGAAATCTGAAGACTAGAATAGTAAATTGGTATAACTCAAACTCAAAAATAGTAAAGAGTGATGAGTCAAAGAATCAGTCTAAGGTCATCGATATCTACAGCCAAGACTCGAAAGTTAAAACGAAAGATTAAAAATGGACAATGAGCATTGACGGAGTTCTGCATAGTATGTCGAATATTTTTATGTGGTAAATCGAGCAGAGGTAAGCTTGGTAAGTCAAATGAGTGAGTTAGGGATTGTAAATTAGTCTTTGATATTTGTTATGTATTTTTCATTTTCATTTTAATTTAATTTTATTAAATTTTTGTTTTTTAATAAATTTTTTATTTTAAATTTTAAATTTCAAGGGCTATTAGACAAAATTGAGGGGGACATGTCCCCCCTCAAAACGGGTGCTTCTAGGCTTGGTGCTCTTGATTAAATACTAGTTTTATACCCTCATACATGATAGAATCCAATGAAAACATTACAATCCTCCCAATCTTGAAATTCTGAAAATTGTTAAATCTGATGGATTTTGAGTGGGATCTAAAACTCTACTTTCTCCATATGAAATCGAATGAAGTTAGAATGACTCTCAAATATCTTGACTCAATTAATGGTAATGTTAAATATTTAAGCAAAAGGATGAAAACTATAAGAATTTAATATTATCATTAATTACATAGCATTAGTAGGGCCCTAGGTTGAAGATTAAGCTTCCTCACACATAAATTATTGTTTTCAAGGAAAATTAACGGCAGATGCGTAGCCCTTTTTGAAGGTGGATGCCTACAAGCACCCGTTTTGGGGAAATGTGTCGCCCACATTGCGGAAACATTTCTCCTTGCATCTCCTTACATCTGCCTAAAAGGGGGATGTGGGGAAACGTTTCCTTAGGCGTCCCCTTGTCTTAGGTACGTGGTAAGCGTGCGCACAAGAACTTGTTTTGGGGAAATGCATCATCCACATTGGGGAAACATTTCTCTCTTCATCTCTTTGCATCTGCCTAAAAGGGGGATGTGGGGAAACGTTTCCCTATGCATCCCCTTGTCCTAGGTGCATGGGAAGTGTGGAGTGTGTGCACCCCACGCTGGGGGACGCATTCTTGTGGAACATTGATGATTTTCTCATTTACATAGAGGGAGATATGAAGAGATAGTCTTGTTTTTCGCACTATAATAGGTCACAGATGCTTTAGGGATTTATTTATTGCTCTACTGATGCTCCTGGAAAATTGTAAAAGTAGCCCATCAAGCAACTCAAAGTAGAAATACACATGGTAATGTAACCACCCTTTGAGTAGAATGTGCAAAACATTGTTAATGACATAAATTTCTAAGTAAGCATATCAAAATTTCAGAAAGATTGGAATAAAACCCAAATAAGAAAACCAACACAACTCTTTGTGATCTTTAAGCCAGATGGCACTATTGGGGACTACCATTGAAAATTTGCTAATGATCAGAATAAAATGGTGTAAAGTTTCTTTGCAAAGGAGAAAATCTAGATTTCAAGCTATACAATACTTTCTAACTGCATGGGTGTTTGTCTGCTTGTCAAGTAATGATTGATTTAATATTATGAAAAATTGGTTACCTGATTTCTATTGCAACAAACTGATGATATTTCTCCTATTTGTTAATTACTTGAAAAAATTACTTGTAGTTTCCTACAACAAATATCGAAATACATACACTGTAGCCTACACAAAAAAATACTGCAAAAACTAAATACTGCGAAGGAGAGGAATAGACACACACACATTACACTGTTGTTTTTGGACCAATGTCCCTGGGAAAAGCCAACTTGGGAAAATTGGTGCAGTAGCTAAGGGTTTTATTATTATGCAGTGGTAATCCGAGTACAAATCATTGGATGCCCAAACTAGTTATCCAATACAGAGAATAACTAGCAAAGAGTTAATGAGAAAAATCTCACAATGTTTCTGGAGATCCGACATTGATCAGGGGCTGGCTATTTGGCCCCACGTTGCCTCTGTGTCAATCCTACATAGATCTGCATCACAATCACTGGGCACTGTATCACCTCACCCTCTTTTCTCTTGATGTCCAGAAATTCGACCCTCTGGCCCTTCGGTCTCACACCCCGGCTTCTTGGCACTATATCTCGACTCTCCCTCTAAAGCTTTGCACTGTCTCTTCGCGACATTCTGCTACCTCACTAAATTTCTCTCTGCCTTGCACTCTCTAGATTTGGAAATCTCTCCTCCAAACTATTATCCCTACGCCTCACTACTAGAAGATCACTTGTACTTTTTCCGACAACTCAGTGTTGCTACTCTTGAAAAATTCAATCTCCGATCTCTCTCACTCGATATGTTCTCCAAGTGCCCATCAAACTCCTTCTTATAATCTCTAGCTGGAACTCCAATAGCTAAGATTAAAACATAATCAACAACTATTATTAAAAATGGGAGTTGATCTTCGTCTTCTTCTAGAAGATTCACATATGATTTAATTAAGACCCTTTAATTAACCAAATTTACTAAGTTTAGACTTAGGGAACCATTTAAAAAAGCTAATTATTTTAATTAAACCATCTCTAGGTGGATTTTTCCCAAAAAATTTCTGGGTATTGGAGAATTCATGTGTCTTTGCCTCTCTACAAAATTTTGGGGCTAGAGCACATCCGATGTTACAGAAATCAACACTCCCTCTTAGTGAGAAATGTGCTCTAGTGCTACAACCCATTGAAGCATCACTCTATCTCTGCACCATCTCCTGCTACACTGCTGAGGTCTGGCCTTGATGCCCATCAACTACTGCCCAACTCTGTTTATTGCATTCGTGCTGCTACTGGCCTTGCTAAACTGCTGACAACACTGCATCTGCACTACAACCCTCTCCATCTATTGCTGCTGCAACTACAACATTTGCAACCAAAAAGCATCCAAAATACTAAAAAAACTGTGTTTAGTATGATGCATATGTCATCCGAGTTGTGACTGCTACTAGTCTCTATGCTGTCACTGAAGCCACTGCACTACTGCTGACTTTGCACTACAAGCAACTCCACTCTGCATTGCTAACAATATGACCACTACTAACTACTACATTTGTCACTTTAGCACTTGACTGTACCAACTGTCATTGGTCCATCCTGCTACTGCTGACTATGGGCTCCTGTAGCAAGGCCATAATCCAAGAGGTGGACTCCCCAAGGATCCTCCCCATCCTGTAGCACTCTGGGGATACAACTCTAGATCACCCCACCTCACCCCTGGAGGCATCTCGATGATCATGGAAAAATTTTCCTCTAGTCTGGAGGACAACCCGTCGATATTAACGGATGCAACCTGCTGATCTTTCTTCTCCTCTTTGTACTTATTTCTGAGAGGACAATGAGTGTTGTAATGGCCCAACTCGCCACACCTGAAGCACTTGATCTTTGAAATGTCCTTCTTTCTTCTGCACTTCTCTTGCTGCCCCTTTGATGCAAGGGCCACATCCTCCTCTTCCTTCACCTGCTTCGTCCCACTACTGCTACTGCCACTGATGGTGGATTTCTCCATATTACGCCTCATCTCTTGCTCCTGCAGATCAACCCACACACATTAACAATTTGGCAGTTTTTCTCCATCTAATATACTATGGAAAAAACTTTCCAGTCTTCAGAAATGTTATTCAGTGCCAATTGTACAAACTCTTAGGGCTAGGGCGTTGACCCTACTGAAGCCAGCTAGTCTCAGACACCCTGAAGCCTCATAAGGAAGGGGTCTACATGGTCCTCTTTCTACATCCTCATGCATCTCAACCTCTCTATGAACATCTTCTATTGCTCGGAAGATCCTTCATATAGCATAACTAAGGCTTCCCACATCTGCCGGGAAGTATCCTTGCCAACTATTTGGGATACTACATGATCTCGAACCTCTTCGAGAATGATCCTCTTAGTTTTCACAATCTCAACCTTGTACTTCTTGAGCGGATCTGCATTAGCGAGTACAACTACCACACTATCGACATAAGTTTTGGGATTGCTCCTCTAGAAGGAAGGAAATCCTAGCCTTCCAGATCACATAGTTGGATGCTCCATCCAACCGATCTTGATCTATTAACCCAGCTAATTCCATCTCTTTGAAAAAATTCAAACTGCTACCTCTTCTACTCTGTGCAGCTGCTACTCGACTATTCACACTCCCTTCTGGAGTGAGAAATTCCGCACACAGTTACTGCTGCTTTGCTAGGAAAATTTGAACTTCTTGGATAGATGTTCTCCGATGGAGGAATTCCCTCAATGTGCACTCTTCTCTGCTAACGCTATCCTGCCAACCTCTGCTAAAAAATAATTGTGTCCCAGCTGGAGATCTAATCTGCAAGGAAAATACGCTGCTCCCTTTTGCCTCTGGAAAGCTATGATCTGGAAATCGAATTTCTCTATTGACTTACTCAGAGAAATCGATCTTCCTTAAAACTTCGACCTCCTTTGCCCAAGGACTGCGCTGCCTTTGGGGTTTCGAATTTCTGCCAAGGTAGGAATTCAAGCCTCTCTTCTTCCTTTCTTCTTTGAGCTCTCTGACTTACGAATCATTCTTTGATACTATGTGAAAAATTGGTTATATGATTCCTACTGCAAAAAATTGATGATATTTCTCCTATTTGTTAATTACTTGAACAAATTACGTGTAGTTTTCTACAACAAATATCGAAATACATACACTGCAGCCTACAAAAAATAAATACTGCAGAAACTAAATACTGCATAGGTGAGAAATAAACACACCCATTATATTGTTGTTTTTGGATAAATGTCCCTGGAAAAACTCAACTTGGGAAAACCGGTGTCACAATTGAGGGTTTTATTATTATGCAGTAGTAATATAAGTACAAATCATTGGATGCCCAAACTGGCTATCTGATATAGAGAATAACAGGCAAAGAGTTAGTGAGAAAAATATCACACTATTTCTAGAGATCTGATATTGATCAAGGACTGGTTGGCTAGCCCCATGTAGCTTTTACGTCGCAATCAATGGGCACTGCGTCACCTCCTCCTTTGATCTCTTGTTGTTTGGAAATTTGACCCTCTAGCCCTTCGGTCTCACACCCCGGCTTCTAGCACTAGATCTTGACTCTCCCAGTTGAATTTCAAACTCCATCTAAAGCTTTTCCCTGTCTTTATGCGGCGCTGTGTTGCCTCACTCAACTGCTCGCTGCCTTCTTTGCCTTGCATTCTCCAGATCTGGAAAATACTCCTCCAGACTACTACCCCTGCCCCTCATTGCAAGAAGATCACTTGATATTTCTTTGGCAACTCAAGGTTACTACTTGTTGAAATGTGGCAACAAGAATATTCCAATTTTAATCTGTCTTTGAATTAAAATTCGAATTTAGTCTCACAAGCTACTTGGAAATAATTAATTAATTCATTATAGATTAATTAGTTCGAGAAATTCAAGTTAGAAGTCTTTTTGAAGTCATGCAACATTTATCCCTTAAATTAAGGAGATTATCCCTTAATTAAGGAGATAAGATTGAGTTATATTTGAGTTGTAATTAGTTAGCTCAGTTTACTAAGTTAAGTCCAGTTAAGTTAGTTTCAAACTGTTTGAGGAACTAATTGTGAGTTATTAGTCAGTTGATGCATGCAAGCACTCAACCAGTGTACTCTAGATAACTGAAGATTCCCTCATCAGAAACTCATTCATGTCTACTCTAAGAAAAACCCAGTTGAGCTAAATTTCAAGGATAGTGTACTATCGGTTGCATGTGTTTTCCTATAAAGGAAACTCATGCATGCATAAGGATTAATGCACAGGAGGATTGCACATTTCTGACAGGGTGTAGGATCAGTGTGAGAGATCATTCTTCTACTTGGTAACAGGAGGATCACCCAAGAGAAACTGCCCAAGGAAATAGGAGCTTGGAGGGCAGAGAGGAAGGCTTGTGAGAAGCTTTGATTACCTGTGAGCATCTAGGAGGATTGTACTGAGAGCTGGCTAGCTGTGAGAGCTAAGGATTTGTATAATTCTCATGTATTTCCACCTTGTATGATAATACAGATAGTGGTTTTATTAGCTGAGGCTTTCCCCAAAGTATTTTCATGTGTATTATGCATTGATTCTTCTTCTTCTGGTTATATGTGTTCAGCTCGATCTTGCTCAATCTTTAAGCTTCCGCAAATTGATAGTAGAAGTAGATTATAGTATTTTTCTTTGGTATATTGCATTATCGGGTTAATCTACAGACAAATTTTCTACATGATCTTAGAGGTAGATTTGTAGAGAATATCCAGAATTTATATAGGGTATCAAAGCCAAGTTTTACGGAGTTGTGAACAGTATACGGAGAAGAGAATTCGAAGTTTGAAGTTCTGGGTTGCAGGTGCAAATCGAATTCATATCATACTTAAAATTGAGATGGGACATTATGCGACTAATTGCCCATTGAAGAAGTCCAAGAATGGATCCTGGGTAGGATCGGAAGGTGAGGCATTATCCTTTCAGTTTGAAATGGACTTTACCGTCATCGCATGCTTGGTGTCATCGATGATGGGTTGTGTCTAGTATATTGATAGTGGAGCCTCATTCCACATGACCGACGATAAAAGTTTATTCAATGCCTTGGAGGAGAAAGAACTCAAGATGTGCATAGAGATGGGTGACGACAGAAAGTATAGTGTTTCAGGAGTGGGCACGGTTGCTTTTTATAGGGAGCATGGAGCTCCTCTCACCTTGACAAATGTGATGTATGTGCCTGGACTGAAGAAGAACTTGGTATTGGTCACGATGTTGGAGGAAAAAGGCTACGATGTTGTCTTTAGTAAAGGAAAGGCATTCCTAAGACACAGACATGGGTCAGACCAAGATGATAAGATGTTACGGATTCAGGAGAAGAATCTCTATAAACTAGAGGTATATGATTGTGCAACATTGAGTACGAAAGCATAATTGGTGCAAAGCCAAGACAATGGGGAGTTGTGGCACAGGTGGTTGGGCCATTTGCATCATGGGGCTTTGAAGATAATGCAACAGATATCTACATGACTTCCCAAAGGTAAACTTGAGCAAGTTGACACATTCAAAGGTTGTACCATGGGAAAGTACACCAAGTCTTCCTTTCATTATTGAGACAGTCGAGCAAATTCTATATTAGAGTGAGTTCATACTGATGTGTGTGGACCATTCTTGATGAAATCCACAGTGAAACAAAGGTTTGTTGGCTTATTGGGGCCTGACCCAGGTTCAGAAGTGTTTTAGCCAAGAAAATCCCGAAACTACCAGCCCTTTTGGCAATAGTCCACGAAGTGCGGACTGATGTCTCACCTGAGGTAGTATGGGAGGGTGTTGGAACCAGGTTTCCACACCCTAGGGATGTCTTGATGAGGTATGGAATGGTCGCGAACTAATCCTGCACGTTGGCACTGCTCCGAACAGCTGTTTGACCTTCACGTAGCTCTGTACAGAGCGCGACAAGGCGCGACCTAGATCCGTTACCCTTTCAGTGATTTTATTATAGATATGACATAATTTTGAGGGCCCAATATTCTTATTTACTTAGTTAAAATTTATACCTAGTGCGCGTAATCATAAATGGTAAAGAGATGCATAAACATATAACAGAAGCATAAACATACAGATCGGCAAATAGATGCACAAGATTTCAGAATCAACTTAGCTTTTATTATCCTTCTGTTCTAGTACAATCCAATTCCATCCTGCGCACTCAGCTGTAGTGGTCCGTGCACACAGCTGTGGACTCTACCAAGCCTCTGTGCACATAGCTACAGAGCCTCTTTCTACTTCTACACCCCAAGACTCGGACTTACAGACTCAGAGCGAATATCACATTCAAAAACCCATAAAAATTCAGATCAAACTCAAAACTGAACTGCCTTCTACACTTAGAGCCTTGCTCTATTTATACATTCCCATGGTCCGTGGACCATGGGTAGGCCGACAAATTCTAGATTAAATTACAATATTTTATGGCAGACAACCCTAGACACTCACGCGCACCCGCATTTTGTGGGATCTTTACATTACATTGACGAAACTCACACTTTAAGCCCCAAATCTCCACTTATGGGGGGATCCACTGCCCAACAGGCCCCCAACACAATCAACATGACTCATCCCAAGTCATTCGGCTGGTGCGGTGATCTATTCTTGGAGTCCATCTAGCAACTTTTGCGCTTCGCTAACTTCTACCACACATTCCTCCGCTGTCCGTTGTATCCATTTTGCGCAACTCTCTGATGCATCGTTGTCATAGGCACCCTTTTGCCTTTGCGCATGGGTATCCTGCATTTTGGCCAGCGTCCCCTCGATCGTGGTGGTAACCACGAATTCTTCCTCGAGCCAAGGCTGGATACATTATTTAAGCATTGCTTCTTTCTGACACGCAACGTCCACCTGTGCCTTAAGAGCCTAGGCCTCCCTCATTTTAGCCAGTCGTTGAGTAAGGGTGATTGTCGGCGTGGTTCCCTAGACATCATCATAGGCCTACTACAATTCTTGCGCTTCTATCTCCAACTGTTGTAGCATTTGGTCCTCCTGTAGTGAAGTGAGTGTGAAGAGGGACTGGTCCAACAATCTCGTGTAGTCCTGCACAGAGTGCTTTATCTCTTGCAACCCTGATTTAATGGCGTGGTGGTGCTGCTCTCTGACTTCCAGGGGTGTAGAGGGCTGTGCCTTCAGTCACAGCTCCGTGATCTACAAGTTCAGCTCCAACTGAACCTTTGCGACCTCCTCCTGAGTCCTGCGGACTCCGACTACCAGTTGGTGAATATTTTCCTTGGTGGGGAGTACCACCGGCACGACCAACTATGGAAGGATGATATAGGCCTCCTCCACTGCCTATTCTAATCCCCGGTTTTGGGCGACCATGTTGTCACACTGCAGGATGAGCTGGTCTAAATTTACCTTCTGCTCGCTCAAGATTTGGAGAGCATGACCCTCCCTGGCACAAAGCTCAGTAGTTACCCCATCCTGTAGTTGGTATAAAGTTTCTCTGGGAAGGGTGGCCAAATTCAACCCCCAGCCCCTCATGTCACCCATGGTTTCTGCTAAGACGATACTTTTTGGTAAAAACAGAGTGTTTGCTGTGCAGGCGCGCACCATTTTCTCAACTTCGGCGGTACCTTCTGCGAGGGTGTCATCACTCCTGGGTATCACACCTGTAGTGCTTGCAACTGTGCTTTGAGTGATCCCAACACAATGGTCTGCTCCATCATCAACTCTTCTATAGCATCCATAGTGACATCGTGCACTCGTTTTCCGTTATCAAGAAAGGCTCCCTCAGAGATCTTTGTTGTCTTTGTCTTCTTTCGTGCGATTGGCTTTTCCTAGCCGCGCAGCCTCTTGAGTTGGGTCGATATTGTTGTACGTTCCTCTGCCTCATCCTCCCCCTGTATGTCCTTCTCTATGGACATCTCCTGACCTTCCTCGGTCTCTACAGTGGGCACGGTTGTGGGTTATGTTTTCTATGTTGTCATTGCTGCCTCATCCGCCTTCCGCTATGCGGCTGCTTCTTATTCCTGGCGCTTTCTCGCCGCCAGCTTCGCGATGCACAGCTTGGTCTCCCTCTTCTACTACTGTTCTGCGATCTTTTCCAATTCTTTCAAGTCCGACGCATGCCACTCTAGAGACCATGCTGCCATTACCTTGAAAATTTCATTTTCCATTGCAATGAATAGGAGCTTCACCCACATTTGGGCTAGATCCTTTCGCGCCCGGATATACAGATTATGCATATCCGCCTTGAATTCTGCCACAATTTGCAAATTGTTGTATACCTTCGGGTACAACCGCGGCTTGTGATTGATCCAAGTATGGATGCTTGCCTCCATGAACGTCCAAAACACCTTAATCTCACGAACCCTCGTCACGTCTTTCATCACCCAATGCGAGGTGTACCTCGTGGCTTCGGGTAGGTCCCTCTCAATGGTGGGAAATTGACTGTCCTTCGGTAGCTCCCCTGCAACCAACAAGATGGATAAGAGAAACCATGCGTAGTGGAAGGTCTTACTCTGCTCCTGGGCCTCCCAACAATTTGTCAAAAATTCATCGTAGAGAAACTACAGTCAATTGAAATGGACCCCCTCTGCACACTATTCTATCAAAGCAATCACATATGTTTGCACCTCATCTGCGCAGCATTTCCTCATGAGCTTTCCGGACAGCAGCTGGGTGGCGACATGCACCCCTTTTTCCTTGATGCTTCCTATCACATACCCTCGTTTCCTCTTTTCCAGCTTATATTCGGCCTTCATTGCTTCTGCAAGGCCCAAGTCGCCACTCTCTCCTGCTATGGTTGCGGAATTGTTTCCTTTGGTAGGCCGTCGAGAAATCTGGTGAATTAAGTCGACTGTGATGGGAATCGGCTCCTCTAGCTAGAGATACCCATCATGTAATAGACACAGTAGCTACTGAATGACAAAGATCATGATAGACGTGCGGTGGTAGTGGGGTATCTAATGCGAATGTAGTAACCTGGATTTCTCCACACTGCGTAACGATTTCTGCTGCATCAATTAGTTCATGGCTAGCTGTGGGAACTTCTCGCTATCCGCAAGGTCCCAGTCCTTGAACTGTATATTAGGAACCCATCCCAATGGTGAAGCTTCAAACCTTAGCTCATCCGGAAGAAGCAGGGTTTGGATCGCACTCTTTGTGGCCTCCAGGTCCTTTGGTATCTTGGATGTCCCTTTCCATGGGGGGATGTAGGGGGGTAATGTTATTACCGAAGGTACATGGGAAACATGCTCTGCTGCATCATCTTGCACTTCAATTTGGGTGATCAGGGCTTGCAAATCTTCGTTGTCCTCTTCTGTTTTAACAGTGACAGCTTTGTACTTCTCTGTCAGTGACAATTTACTAAAGCGTGGGTTCCGTGGTGATACCCAGACTGGCCCCATTGGTTGCTTGTTTTTTTGTAGTCGCAATGTGCATGGGGACTTTGGAATCTCTAGTACATTTGCTGCCTCTCCAGGCTCCTCCTGGGTCACCCGGGGCTCTGGGGTAACTTCTGTGAATGTGACTCTGGTTCTCACAACCGTCATCATTCCTATACTAGATTGGTTCATTCGCATATTCACGGATGGTAGGGTAGCTTGGTGCTCAATGCTCTGTATTGTCTTAAATCGCAAACAACCAAGTGTTGCCTCAAGGCTACCCCAAGGGATTTTATAGTACCGGTCAAAGTCAAATTCAACCCTTCCCTCCATTTTTGAGTCATTAATGCCTTATCGGTGGTAGATCGTCCCGAATCAAGCTCTTAATTATTGTCTTAATGGCCCATTGCCCACTCCTTTTTGTCTTAAATTGGACCTCTTGTCATGAACAATGACATCAATGGTCACCTCCAAGCCTACCCACGTAGTAGCACAACCCCGCATGCATGATCGCACTCCGTGTGACATATTGGCTCTGCGCAGAACCACCTTCCCACGCAACTCTCCTGCAGACTCGTTTATAGTCCCGTGCCTTCTTTCAATTGCTTGGAGCGCTGAGACTATGCTTCCTACAGATAGTGAGGTGTTCGCACCCTCGGTGCGAAGCTTCAATTTTCCTGCTAGCCCGAGCTGTGGGCACCCTTCAAATACCCTTGCGTCTGTTAGTACGTCGCATTCATCTTTGAATAGTACATTCCCCTATTTAGTAAGGTGCAGTCGTGGCCAAGTTAGCAGAGTCGCAACTCCTTCTAATGCAGTAGTAGAGCTGGCTAGACTGGGCCCCATCATTATTAGTTTCTCATGGCGCGCTTTCCCGACTTCGATGTCTAGTTCGCTGATTTCTTCATCCAATGTCATGCTTTTCTTCCTCAGCCATGCCCAATCTTCATCGAGTTTGTGAAGTTTCAATCTTACTTGTCGAATGGCATCCTGTAACTACATAATTCCTTTACCTAGGTCCTCGCATCCTACCCCAACTACGGGAGCTATGGTCCCGGGATTCTTTACTACTCTCCTAGTTTCCTCTCTTCTTGTTAGTGTTGGGGTCATTTCCATGCTCCAGCTTTTGCTTATGGGTCTATGAACTACTGGTACACATGGGTCCCAGTCAGTTCGTCTCACCCAATGAGCCCTGTTCATGACTCTGCATAACTTTGTGATGGCTCTAACGTCGAATGTTGGTTGCTCTACCTGCTGCCGCGTCAGGTTCTGATTTTTGATCCTCAATCTAGGATGTGCTTGCACAGCACACAACTACACCCATCGACCCAAGTGGGCATGCAAATTGTTTCATCCTAGCTGCCCATCTTCAGTTTGATGCTAGGGACTTCTAAACTGTAAGCATATCTAACTGCTACGTTCACTCCAGTTCCCCATAGTCTTTTGATGTGTATCCCACCATCGTGCAGGTGTCGCGCGCAACGTCCATTCCATCACCTCATAACGCTGCTATTCTGGTACTGCCATTTAAAATTTGTCTAAGAATTAATCTGCTCATGTTACCCCTCATATGTTGGCAGTTCCCTTGCTTTGGTTGTCACGCACCATAGCGATTTAATCATCATATTGCAACTCAGCATTGTTACCTTGTGCAACCGATTCTAACAACGTTCTATATCCTCATCTGAATCTGAAGTACATGAACTGTTGCACTCCTAGGAGATTCTACCATATGCTGTTGGGTTCAACTAATCCTGGTCTTGCGCTGTTATCTGGTAAATTCAATCTAGTTCAACGTCTCTGTCGTTGTCACATACAGGTTTGGTGTAGCGTGCACCTTCAGCCAGATCTAGCGGAACTACTACGTGAAAGGATTTTTTCTCGAATATCATCTTCCTCTTCTTCTGATTGATGACTCCATTCATATCCGTTTCCCAGTAGATTCCTAACAATGCGGGATAAGGATTGTTGTCAATGACAATTTCTATCACTTCAAAATCCGTCTAGGCGCTTGCGCCCTCAATATCAACTATCACTCCTTGCAATCTTCCCATGGGCATGATATTTTGTTGGTTCCCCATCCGTAATTGAATAGGGGACCACTACAATGCAGGCCTACCCATGTGTTCCTAGGTCTACTTAAGTAACACATTCGTGTCTGACCCCAGGTCTAGGATAGCCTGATCCATTTCATATTCATTGATCTCCGTTGTCAATCTCATCTCTCTCCCCGTGCGTAATGTATGCTTTCCCAACTTCCGGACTATGTGGGGTTCACCTGATCCCACACATTGCGTGATCAACTCTTGTAACCCTTTAACAGCCTTATTATTGTGCAACAGCTTCATGCAGGTCTCCAGAAAGGTAGTAAGCATGGAAGGATTTATCCCCGAATTTGGTTGGTCCTTATTAACTAAAGTGGAGGCTTCCATGAAGCTCTTCTTAGCTTCCATAAACGTCTCCTTTGCACATCGCAAGTCGAACTCAAGTTCCTTTATAGGAGCCTTGCGAACCCATGTATCTTCCTTGGGCTACATCCCCTTATCTTCCCCTGTAGTAGCACCGCTTCTGAGCATCATGTTCACATTGGGGTCTTCATCATGGGGTTTAGATTTCATCATCTAGATGTTCTGAGTCTGAGGAGGCTGGAGTACCCGTTTCTCATGCTTTTGTGCGATTAACGTAGGACAATCCACTGGTTCATGATCAAACTACTGGAAATATGAACAAGACATTCTCATCAGGTTAGTACAATAGCATGCGTAATGTCCTGGTCCACTGCAATTGTAGCAAATTAACTGTCCTCGGCCCCTTCCTGGCTCCATTCCTTCTTGTCTTCGTCCTTGCCCTTGAAATCCACTTCGCGCCATTCCTGCAGCTAGATCGAGGCCTTGCATTTTGGTTTGCATCCTATATTCCAGAGTCCGATCCATCATTAGTTGATAGCTGCGACAAGTGTGCTCGTCATGTCCCACTGAACTGCAGAACTTACAAAAGAATTGTTGTGGACCCTGTGTATACTTCTGCAAAAAATGACAGTTGTTCATTGTGTGCTTTCCTCCCACCTGACAGATTGCGCACCAGAGTGCGGGTGCTGCACTTGGCCTTGCCTGTACCTCTGGTCTCAATGGCATTGGTCCTCGTCCTGCCAAATAGTTCACGAATACAAGACAATGATCCTTGTCGTGACCCTGACCTTTACATTTTATACACCACACTTCTTCATGCACCTCTGGACACGACGCCCTATCTTGCTTCAGACTCTGTATCTCCAAGCATAGGGTCTATAGTTGTGCGTAGATTTGTTGAACTCCCAACCCAGGATCCTATATCGGAGTTTCATGCAACCTCATTGCTATCTCCAACGCTTTAGCCTGGGTTGAAAGCTTCTGTTGTGACATCACCGTCCTTAGGTGTGGTGTTAGGGATGCCACAAAACATGCACGGTGCTGTGCATTTGAAGGCGTCATATTAGCCTCACGGATCGTACTCTTCATTTGATAATCCAGATCCCAAGGGGTCTCACCTCGAAGCATTACACTCTCCTTAAATCCGATGATTGATTATGTCTCTGATTTCGGCCGGCTAAATTCTTTGTTCAAAGCATCCTGGATCTCCGCTATTCCTGCATCTGGGTGATTGCTAGAGTGCTTGATATACCACACCAACGTGCGATCCTATAGCGCGCTCACCAATGTAGCCTTCTTGATGATATCATCCGTAACCCCTTGTGCTTCCCATACTACCCTTACCATGAACTAGAACTGATCTAGGTCCTCATTTCCTACTCCTCTGAATACGGGTAACTTGATCGCATTCGCCATGCTGAACCATGGGGGTGGTGGAGGTGGGGTGGGTGAATATGGGGGTGATGTAGGCGAAGTGAGTGATGTCGTGGATGGGGGTGGTAACTGCGGGATGCACTTCTTTATCAGCTGGACCGCACTTCTTGGGGAGAACCGAGCGAGATCCTCCTCACTTTCTCGTGAAAGTGAAATTAGGGGACTGTTCTCTATTCCTTCAATCCCTTTGTAGATCTTTCTGCTTCGCATCATTCCACTCATTAATGTATTCGCATAACCCATTTTTCACATAACAACATCTTAATCTAGGTACTTAAGGATTTAATGTACTTACCTCGCGGCCCCTTGAGAAAACGTCGTTCTGCTTCGCTATAGCTCACGGTCATGTCTATCGCGAACTTAGTGATAAACCCCCCTATTATCTGGTCGAACCAATGGTCCACAACCCACGTGATCTTATCCTATGATGCTTCTAACCTGCGCACCAACTCCGGAGTCCACACTATCAATTTGTCAAGCTTATATCTTCCCTGGCCGTTGGCTAATCTCGCGATCCAATCATACAGTTCAGAGGAGAAGGACGCGAAGAAGATCTCATGGATTTCCGTATCTACTTAGCGATCTAGCCACCTCTTCTCAGATATTTGCGGAGTTTTGTTTTCTTGTACCATGAATTCGCAAAGCTTCTGATCTATCCACTCTTCAATTTCCTTCTTCGTAGGGTTCCATTGTTCCAACATTAGACATCCATTAGGTAGATCCCAGTCCTAGAAATGGAACCATTTGTTGGCTTATTGGGGCTCGACCCAAGTTCAAAAGTGTTTTAGCCAAGCAAATCCTGAAACTGCCAGCCCTTTCGACAATAGTCTGTGGAGCGCGGACTGAGGTCTCACCCGAGGTAGTATGGGAGGGTGCTGGAACCAGGTTTCTGCACCCTAGGGATGTCTTGATGAGGTCTGGAATGGTTGTGAACTAATCCTGCGTGCTGGCGCTGCTTCATGTAGCTGTCTAACCTTTGCGTAGCTCTGTATAGAGCGTGACAAGGCATGGCCTAGATCCGTTACCCTTTCGGTGATTTTGTTATCGATCTGACTTAATTTTGAGGGCCCAATATTCTTATTTACTCAGTTAACATTTATACCTAGTGCGCGTAATCATAAATGGTAAAGAGATGCATAAACATATAGCAAAAGCATAAATGTAGAGATCAGTGAATAGATGCACAAGATTTCAGAATCAACTTAGCTTTCATTAACCTTCTATTCCAGTACAATCCAATTCCACCCTGTGCACTCAGCTGCAGGGATCCGCGCACACAGCTGGAGACTCTACCAGGCCTCTACGCACATAGCTGCAGAGCCTCGTTCTACTCCTACACTCCAAGACTCGGACTTACAAACTCAAAGCAAATATCGCATTCAAAAACCCATAAAAATCCAGATCAAACTCAAAACTGAATTGCCTTCTACACTTAGAGCCTCGCTCTATTTATACATTCCCATGGTACGTGGACCATGGGTAGGCTGACACATTCTAGATTAAATTACAATATTTTAGGGCGGACAACCCTAGACTCTTGTGCTCCACGCCTACATTTTGTGGGATCTTTATATTACATTGACCAAACTCAGACTCTAAGCCCAAAAACTCTGCTTATGCGGGGATCCACTGCCCAATAGGTATTATGTGATTTTCATTGATGATTTTTCTCATAAATGCTGGATTTATTTCATGCAGAAGAAGGACCAAACCTTCTCTAATTTTTGTGAGCTCAAAGCCTTGGTTGAGAAAGAGTCAGGGAAGAAGATCAAGGCCTTGAGAAGCAACAATGGTGGAGAATATGTCTCTGAAGAGTTTAAGGACTTCTGTGCAGCAAAAGAAATTAAATGGGAGTTGACGGCACCTCATAACCCACAATAGAATGGGGTGGCCAAGAGGAAGAATAGAACTATTGTAGGGGCAGCATGGGCGATGTTGCATGACCAAGGCCTACCACTACACTTGTGGGCTGAGGCATGCAACACAGCGTTCTATTGGCAAAATAGAAGCCTGCATCGCATACTTGGGATGAAGACACCAGAAGAAGCTTTCTATGGTAAGAGACCAGATGTGGGTCACTTGAGGATCTTTGGCTCATCAGTATATTTCCATGTGACAAAGGATGCATGGAAGAAGCTTGAGCTAGCAACAGAGTTGTGGATACTTGTGGGGTATAATGATACACCTCACAACTATCGGGTGTACTTGCCTACCAGTCAGAGGACAGTGGTTCACAGAGATATCAAGTTTGATGAGCAGAAGTCATGTGAGTTTCCCTTCAGAGGGAGCTCCAACTACAGACTGTGGAGGAATAGTTGGTTCCTAAGGAGGAGGAGCCTCAGATTGATGTGGAGCTGCCACATGTAGAGGTTCTAGGAGTGGAGACATCAACTCAAGCAGAGTCTTCGAGAGATGGATGGAAGCGCCAAAAAGAAGCTGACATATAGTTGCAGGATGCGAGAGAGAATGTGAGAGCTCCATCTTCTCAGCGTAGACAGAGGAGGTCACCTGAGAAATCAATGCAACAACCAATTTGGGTTGATGCTATGGTGGAGGAGTATGACTCCATAGTTCATAACAGTGTTTGGGATGTGGTTTTGCGACTAGAGAACAAGTCAGCTGTGAGTTCCCGTTGGCTTTACAAGGTAAAGCAAGATGCTAATGGTAGTGTGGAGAAGCATAAGGCAAGATTTATTGCCTGTGGCTTTTCACAGGTCGAGGGGATTGACTATGAAGAGACCTTTGCTCCTGTCACAAGGTACTCATCTATCAAATCTATGTTGGCACTATCAGCATAGATGGGTTGGAAGATCCATTAGATGGATGTGAAGACTGCATTCCTCAATGACGATATTGAGGAAGAGGTGTACATAAAGAAGCCAGAAGGTTTTGAGACCTTCGATCCTGAGTCACATGTGTGCCAACTCAAGAGAGCATTGTATGGGCTGAAGCAAGCACCTCATGCTTGCTACACCATGATAGACAACTAAATCACTGGGTTGGGCTTCACAAAGAGTGAAGCGGATGCAAACCTGTACAACATCGTGGTGGAAGGTAAGTTGTTGATCATCATTCTTTATGTTGATGATCTCATATTGACTAGTGATGATTAGTTGATCGTGTCTTGCAAGGAGGACCTTGCAAGAGAATTTGAGATGAAAGACATGGGTCTCATGCATTACCTCCTTGGCATGAGGATGGGGAGTTGTTTGTGTCTCAGGGCAAGTATGCCAACGAGATACTCAGGAGATTCCACATGGAGAAGTGCAAGCCCATGCAGACTCCTCTAGCTGGTAACTGGAGGAAGGAGGATGCTACTTTAGGAGAAGTAGTGGAGGCTACTATGTACAGGCAACTTGTGGGTTCATTGATGTGCTTAGTGAACACACGACCAGATTTGTGCTATGCGGTGAGCAAACTGAGTCAAGCGATGGTTCAACCTACCAAGATGTTTTGGAAGGTGGAAAAGCATGTATTAGGATACCTCAGAGGCACATCTCATTATGGATTAGGGTACAGATGGACATATGGAGTGAAGCTACAGGGCTTCACTGATGCAGATTGGGCAAGGAGTCCATCAGATTGGAAGAGCACATCAGGAGGGAATTTCAACCTTGGGTCAGTGACAGTTTCTTGGTACAATAGGAAACAAAAGTCGGTTGCACTCAACTTGACAGAGGCTGAATACATGGTTGCAAGTCAGGCAACATGTGAGGCCATCTCGATGTGGAAAATCCTAGTTGGTTTGTTTGATCAAGGATGGATCCAACTATGATATATTGTGATAATCAGAATTGTATCAAACTCTCTGATAATCCAGTATTTCATGATAGGTCCAAGCACATCGACATCCAGTATCATTATCTCAGCGATTGTGTAGCAAGGAGGATCATGTTGCTGCAGTATATTTTGACAGAGGAGCAAGATGCTAAAATTTTGACAAAGGCATTGTCAAAGTGTAAATTCAAGTTCCATAGAGACAGGATCATGGTGGCAGATAATCCATTTCTTGTTGAGAGGGAGTGTTGAAATGTGGCAACAAGAATCTTCCAATTTTAATTTGTCCTTGAATTAAAATTTGATTTTAGTCTCACCAACTGCTTGGAAATAATTAATTAATTCATTATAGATTAATTAGTTGGAGAAATTCAAGTTAGAAGTCTTTCCAAAGTCATGCAACAGTTATCCCTTAAATTAAGGAGATTATCCCTTAATTAAGGAGATAAGATTGAGTTATATTTGAGTTGTAATTATTTAGCTTAGTTACTGAGTTAAGTCTAGTTAAATTAGTTCCAAACTATTTGAGGACCTAATTGTGAGTTATAAGTTAGTTGATGCATGCATGCACTCAACCAGTGTACTCCAGATAACTGAATATTCCCTCATCAGAAACTCATGCATGTCTATTCTGAGAAAGACCCAGTTGAGATAAATGTCAAGGACATTGTACTATCAATTGCATGTCTTTTCCTATAAAGGAAACTCATGCATGCAGAAGAATTAATGCACAGGAGGATTGCAGTTCTGACAGGGTGTAGGATTAGTGTGAGAGATCAGTCTTCCACTTGGTAACAAGAGGATTACCCAGGAGAAATTGCACAAGGAAATAGGAGCTTGGAGGGTAGAGAAGAAGGATTGTGAGAAGATTTGATTTCCTATGAGCATCCAGGAGGATTGTATTGAGAGCTGCCTAGCTATGAGAGCTAAGGCTTTGTCTAATTATGATGTATTTCCACCTTGTATGATAATACAGATAGTGGGGTTTTTAGCTGATGCTTTCCCTAAAGTATTTTCATGTGTATTGTGTATTGATTCTTCTTCTTTTGGTTATATGTGTTCAACTTGATCTTGCTCAGTATTTACGATTCCAAAAATTGATAGTAGAAGTAGATTATAGTATTTTGCTTTGGTATATTTCATTATCAGGTTAATCTACAGTCAGATTTTCTACATGATCTTAGAGGTAGATTTGTAGAGAATTTGTAGAGTTTCTACACTACTCTTGAGAAATTCGATCATTAATCTCTCTCACTCGATATGTTCTCCAAGTCCTCAAGAAACTCCTTATAAACTCTCGTTGGATCTCTAATGACCAAGATTAAAACATAATCAATGACTAAGATTCACTGGGAGTTGATCCTCATCTTCTTCTAGAAGATTCACAATTGATTTAATTAATAGCCTTTAATTAACCAGCTTTCTTAAGTTTAGACTTAGGAAACCATTTTAAAAAGTTAATTTTTTTAAGTAAACCATCGCTAGGCAGAATTTTCCCAAAGGATTTCTAGGTATTGGAGAATGCATGTGTCTTAGCCTCTTTGCAAAATATTAAGGCTAGAGCACATTTGATGCTATAGAAATCAACAAATATCAAACGTAATGAAACAAGCAAGTGTTTGGAAGGATAAGGCAAGCAAATTTGATTTGTCTCAACAATATTTTTCTTTGTCTTGCAATGACTTTGCTTTGGAATCATTTGGAGTTGGCCCCTTTGGTGCTCTGAGAACATGTGAACTGATGTATGATTCAACATAAAAAAATTGGTCTCGATGATATCCGTTGATCTTGTGGTGGGCGAGGTTGAGAAGAGAGCTAAGATCTCACCCTTTTATTATTTGGTGCACCCAGAACTTTTGCCTGTCAGTGGTGGTCTATGTTGTAGGAAACAATACCCAAGCTACTATACTCGTACCTGAAACGTCGCCAAAACGCGACTGAAACATTTGGGTGGAGTTTCATGATTTTAAAATGTCATGAAAATTCTGCTGAAACATTTTGGTGGTGTTTCGTCCCAAATCTTCCCCGTTTCCACCCAAATTTGACTTATTCCCGTGACTTGCGAGCTCACTCAAGCACCCAAGAAGGGTGTGGGGTCCTTCTATGGCCAAAAGCGATTTAATATACCACTGAATTTTATCTCTAATCACTCCTCAAACTAATTTATATCGATTCAATCCATGCCCTAATTCTCCTAAAAAGACACCTTTTTCAATTTTTGTTAATGAAGATAAGGATGAAGAATATAATAAATGTAATTTTACTTGCCATTAGCTAAGGTTTTATTTCATTTAAGCACATATAGCCATGTATAAAGGCTGAGTTTTGAATCTTGGATGTACAACCTCATCTATAAAGGATAATTTTGGATTTTGAATCATGTAGTCATCTATGAGAGTTAATATAGATTGGATTTTCCTTCTAAAATGCCATTTATGTGTCTCATTCTTTTTTCTTGATAACTAGTTATTAACTTATTTGTAAAAACAATTACACACACATATGATGTTTCGCCTAATGTTTCCATTTTCTTGGGGTCGTGTTTCTAGTTGTACTCGTTTCAAAAACTTCCAGAAGTTTTGGCATGTTAAAGATGGGCAGCTAGGGAAGAATCCCCTAGCCCATTTGATCCAACATCTAATGGAACAAATTTGGACAAAGAATTATTACTAGACAAAAGAGATATCAAATTCATCAAGGTCAACTTCTTGGAGGGAAAATGATATATTGTAATTTGAGTTATTGAAATTGAAATTTAATATTTGGTCAAAGTTAATGGGTTGACTCCTATGTTGGCTACCCACCTCAAGGGGCATGTCCCTTGGCTCCCATCAATATAAATGAGCATCTAAATACATCATTTGAGTGCATCAAGTTAGACCTCTATTTGAGGCAGTTTAGAGTTTATGTGTGAGACCTAGATGTAAGGTAATTAGAGGATATTATGTGTTAATTTTAGGCAACAATGGTATGTTCTATGTTTTAGAGAAATTTTACTTCAATTTATTTATGAGCCCAATATAAATTTAATTTTAGCAATCACATAAACATGTAAGTAAAATGTTGATAGAACATAAATATAAATAGTAGAAGACAAGCCAAGACAAGAGGACATAAGATGTGGCACTAGCCAGGGACAAACCCCAATGTGGGGAAACCATTGATCAAATATTCGTTTAGTCTTCAACAGTTCAGTAGAGAGAGATAGTAAAATTTACAAATTCTGATAATTTATAACAGCAACAAAAGAGCCCTAACCAGAAAAGTCAACGTTGGTCAAAAGGGAAGAATTGACCCTCAAAGATTTAGTCAACTTCAGTCAACTTCGGCCTCCAAATAATAAGATGAAACAACCCTCAAAACAATCGAATTCTACCCAATCAAAGTCTGGTCAAAAAATCAACTTGCAGTCAGCCCTAACCACAGTCAACGCTAGTGAAAACTCCTCGATTTTTGTGCCCATAATTCTGGATTTCTTAGATAGATATTCCTCACCAAAATTTAAATCAAAACAAGTCAACACATCAATTCAACGCAGTCAAATTGTTGAAAATGGCAACAAGAAATGCTAAAAATAGAAGTGCTAAAAATAACACAGCTATAAATAGCAGTTTAGGTACTAGCGGTAGACTAAGCAATAGGGAATGAAAAATGGAAGTGCTAAAAATAGAATTGCTATTTTTAGTAGTTCGGGATAGATTCCAATTTTAGTCAATCCCTGGACTAAAATTGAGAAGTAAAATTCGAATTTGATCTTACCAGTTGTTTGAAAAATAATTAATTAATTCACCATGAGTTAATTAGTTGTGGAAAATCAAACATGAAGTCTATGTGAGGACATGCAACAGTTTCTCCATTGATTGAGGAATCTATCCATCAGTTAAATGATAAGGATGAGTTGTAATTAGTTGGCTCGGTTAAGTAAGTCAAGTCCAGTTAGATTAATTCAAACAATTTTTTGAATTAATTGTGAGTTCATTTACTTAATGCTTGCATGCATGTAACTGCTACTCTCCAGATAACTGAATATTCTCTCATAAATAACTCATGCATGTCAGTTCAGACAGAGACCCGATTGAGATTAGAGGAGGGATAGTGTATTATCAGTTGGATGGATATTTCCTATAAAGGAAACTCATCCATGTAGAAGGATTTATCTCCTTCAGGTTTGTGCAGTTATTTCTGAGCCAAGTGAGCAGTGTGAGGTGGGAATTCACACAAGTGGAAGCACTGGACCCCAGGAAAAACTGTGCAAGGAAATAGGAGGCTTGGAGGGTAGAGGAGAAAGTTTGTGAGAGGCCTTTGACTGTCTATGAACAACAGAGGGATTGCAAAGAGAGCAGGATAGCTTGTGAGCTAATTCTTTTTTTTAATTCGGACTATATTTCCACTTGTATGATAATACATAATTGGGGTTTTAGGCTGAGGCTTTCCCTGAGTTATTTCTTCTGTGTTATGTGTGATTGATTTCTCCTTATTAGTTATATGTGTTCTATTGATCTTGCTCATAATCGATTAAGATTCCGCAAGTTTGTTGTAGAAGTAGATCTTGTATTTTGCTTTAGTATATTGCATAATCTGTTGATCTATAATGGGAAATTCTACATTGTATCAGAGCAAAGGTGATCAAGGAAGAACGATATACAAGAAGGGATAAGTTTGAAGTTTGTGATTCCTCAATATACAAATCGAGTTCTTATCACATCTCTATTTCACTTATGACGTTCAATGGTTTAAGACTCGAATATGCCCTTGATGGCAGTTCGAATTATATAGCCTAGAAGCATCGCATGGAAGTAGTATTAGAGGATAATAGTCTAAAGGACTTCATTGATCAAGAAGTCCCCAAGCTGACTGGTGCTTTGGCAGAATGGAAGAAATGTGTGGCTAGAGCAAGGAGAATCCTTCTGGAGGGAGTTCAAGATCACATAGTCTCGAGTCTCCATGGGAAGGAGACACCGTTTTCGATGTGGAAAACATTGAAAGATCTATACCAGAATAGCAGTGATTAGAGGAAGCTGGTGCTGAAAGAAAAGCTTTGGAAAATCAAGTGTGAAAAGGGTGACATGATCTCTACGTTCCTAAACAATCTCACCACCCGTAGGGATGAGCTTGGAAGTGTGGGGATCGCGACCACTAATGATGACATGGTGAGTCTAGCTCTCCTCGATCTTCCTAAGAGTTGGCATAGCTACCAAGAATCAGTTAATGCAAGAGAGAAACTGCCAGATTGGGAATGACTTTGGTTGGATTTGATGTAGGAGGAGATAAGAAGAAGCACCAGAGATGGTTCTTCATCCATGGAGGATGAAGAAAATTGTGCCTTAGCGACTAAGGTGAAGAAGGTGAAGGAGAAGGATTCTCATTCCAAATCCAGTTCTTCTGATGGTGGGAAGAAGTTGAAAAATTGAAAGTGTGATGCTTTTTTTGTCATGAAGTGGGCCATTTTGCTACAAATTGTTCACTGAGGAAATCCAAGAAGGGATTTGTGGAAGGATCAGAACGTGAGGCACTGGCCTCATAGTTCGATTTCACATTGTTTACATACATGGTTTCATCCATGGTGGGAAGTGTTTGGTTTCTTAACAGTGGAGCTTCTTTCCATATGACGACGATAAGAATTTGCTCAATACCTTGGAGGAGAAAGATCTCCAGATAATCATAGCGATGGGTAATGATGAAAAGTATAATGTCTTAGGTGTAGGCACAATTGTTTTTAAGAGGGAGCATGGAGCTCACATTACCTTAACCGATGTCAAGTATGTACTAGGACTGAAGAGAAATTTGGTGTCGATCTTAATGTTGGAAGATAGAGGTTATGATGTAGTCTTTAGTAAGGGAAAGGTTTTCCTTTGACACACCACCACTAGACAAGAGAAGTAGATCGGTTCACGGGTCAAGAACCTGTATGATCTTGAGGTTCAAGATGCATGCAAAGCCTTAAGGAGCAAGGCAACTGATGGAGACTTGGTGGTTGAGAGGGAGAGTACATTACCTCTCAACATGCAGCACCAAAAGAAGTCTTAGATGATTGTGTAGGAGCCACGGTTGGTGAAGCAGCTTCAGGAGGTTGTGGAGCAACCACAACTGGAGAAGTTAAGAGGAGACTGAGTGGAGGCATCCATTCATGTAGAGACCTCCACTAGGGGGGAAATTTTGAGCCAAGTGGGTAGAGGAATCACATGCATCCATACCTCCAGGTAGGAGGTGGGGCAACGTGGAGTGATAGTCCCAAGAAGACTAGAATAGGGGCACAATCCTTGAGGTACCCAACTTATTTGATTCGAATTTTCTACAGGAGCCCCGACAAGGAGTATCAGGATTGGCTGAGTGGGTACAGGCAGATGCAGATGGAGTGGCAGAGAGAGCTATAGTGTAGGAGTCCCAAGATTGTGTAGAGCTAGCAAGATGCAGCAATGCGACAGGCACATGAGTGTTGCACCAATGCAGGATGGCACAGAGAGGTGTGCAATGGTGCGAGATGCATGGAGTGTTGCAGCAACTCAAAGGTCAAAGAGGGAGCACTTGTCAGTAGCAGATGGACCTTTAGAATCAGAGGATGTTTCTAGCCCAACAGAGAGGTCATTTGGGTGTTTTTTTTTGTTTCTAGAGTTGCTGGAGTAACCACACTTGGTAGAAGTGTTGAATGCAAAACATTCCAAAGGTTCAGGTTCAGGTTTGAGTTGAAGCCTTTCTGTTGAGAGGGATTGTTGAAAATGCCAACAAGAAATGCTAAAAATAAAAGTGCTAAAAATAGCACTACTATAAATAGAAGTTTAGGTACCATTGCTGGATTGAGCAACAGGGAATGAAAAATGGAAGTGCTAAAAATAAAATTACTATTTTTAGTAGTTCGAGATAGATTCCAATTTTAGTCAGTCCCTCGACTAAAATTGAGAAGTAAAATTCGAATTTGATCTGACCAGCTGTTTGAAAAATAATTTGTTAATTCACCGTGAGTTAATTAGTTTTGGAAAATCAAACATGAAGTCTATGTGAGGACATGCAACAGTTTATCCATTGATTGAGGAATTTATCCATCAGTTAAAGGATAAGGATGAGTTGTAATTAGTTGGCTCAGTTAACTGAGTCAAGTCCAGTTAGATTAATTCAAATAGTTTGTTGAATTAATTGTGAGTTCAGTTAGTTAATGCTTGCATGCATGTAACTGCTGCTCTCCAGAGAACTGAATATTCTCTCATAAATAACTCATACATGTCAGTTCAGATAGAGACCCAACTGAGATCATAGGAGGGACAGTGTACTATCCATTGGATGGATTTTTCCTATAAAGGAAAATCATCCATGTAGAAGGATTTATCTCCTTCAGGTTTGTGCAGTTATTTCTAAGCCAAGTGAGCAGTGTGAGGTGGGAATTTACACAAGTGGAAGCTCTGAACCCCAGGAAAAACTGCGCAAGGAAACAGGAGGCTTGGAGGATAGAGGAGAAGGTTTGTGAGAGGCCTTTGACTATCTATGAGAAACAGAGGGATTGCAAAGAGAGAAAGATAGCTTGTGAGCTGATTCTTTTTGTAATCTGGACTATATTTCCACCTGTATGATAACACAGAGTTGGGGTTTTAGGTTGAGGCTTTCCCTGGGTTATTTCTTCTATGTTATGTGTGATTGATTTCTCCTTATCAGTTATATGTGTTGTATTGATCCTACTCATATCAAATTAACCTTCCGCAAGTTTGTTGTAGAAGTAGATCTTCTATTTTTCTTTAGTATATTGCATAATCTATTGATCTATAGTGGGAAATTCTACACAAACAACCTCCCAGTAGCTCGGTCAACGCTGGTCAATGCAACAAATAGAAACCCTAGTTCACATGGGTGGAGATAGAGATAATACTACCTCGAATAGTGTGCCCAATCACAAGAGGAGAGAGAAATATGTGTGATGAGATGATGGTGAAAATGACTTGAGGTATCCTTTTTATAGGCAATGTTTAGGATGAATTGGCGGCTTATGTGTCTGTTTTGCTTACTGGCCGACCTTGACAATTTGTCCACAATATAAATAAATTCATATCTTCATTTGTATATGTCAAAATCAGATGATCTTTAAATCAATCCTACACTTCTCCGAGAGAGGAATCTAATAAAAATATCAGCTGTCATAAATAAGATGACCCATGTGGAGTTTGGCCCTAGTTGCCAATTTTAACACTTCCACTCAACTAGGGAGAACTCCACCTGCTAATCCATCTGCCAATCTGTACCATCTCTGTCATCCATGCACTACTCTGCTATGCTCTGTTGAACTATGAAGAAAAAGAAGTGAACGAGAATGCATCATACCATTCTCTATTGACCCGAAGTCAGTCCAAATAAAAAGAGTGTCTCATGTCACTCTTATTGACCCGAAGTCAGTTCCCATTGATCCTAGATCAATACCACACATCCTAGCATAGGGACTACGGTAGTACATGATGCATCCATTGGTAGTACTATGGTCCCTGTACTCATTTCCGTACTCATTGGCTAGATGAGAGGTACTTCCCATGGGACCCAGACTACATGGGTGGGATGTCTCAGCAAGAGAAGGATGAACTACTCATCCTGCTCACATGTCGCCAAGGGGTATCACAGGGGAATGATAAAACACTCACCTTGTACACAATAAACCACTAGGGGAAGACTGAACCATGCACCCTATCGTTGCTCACCACTCCAAGAAGTACCCCAAGTCCCTCAGAGCTCCCAAATCTAAATGTCCATATCATACAGGACCCTCATAAGAGGGTATCTCCACAACTCCAAGTCATTCTCGGAAGGCCAAGAATTTGACCTTCCCCAGGGGCTTTGTTAGAATATTGGTGACTTGCACATTAGTCCCAATGTGATGGAACCTTATTGCTCCTCGTTGTACCATATCCCGGATAAAGTGGTACATGATATCTATATGCTTGGAGTGACCGTGAAACACAGGATTCTTTGGTAATCGTATCCCACTCTGGTTGTCGTAGAAGATCACAATGGTATCCAGCACATGTCCAAACAACTCATTGAAGAGCTTCCTCAACCAGACAACTTCACATGAAGCTATACTAGAAACTATGTATTCGGCCTCGGTGGTGCTCAAGGCAACCGATTTCTCCTCCTTGCTCATCTAGTATATTGAAGCAGAACCCAAAGAAAAATAACATCTAGAAGTGTTCTTGCGATCCACCACATTGCTAGCCCAATCAACATCAGAATAACCATTCTTCCTCACATTTCTCATAGTGTATCTCAGTCCATGAGTGATTGTGCCCCGAAGATATCTTACAAGATTCTTGGCGGAAATCCAATGTATATGATGAGGCTCAACCATGTATTGGCTCAATGTGTTAATTTCAAAACATATGTCCAGACAGGAGTTAACCAAGAACAACACTACTCCTATGAGTTGACGATATTCATAAGCATTTCCCAATTCAGGTCTAGCAACACCACCACAAAATTTTTTAAAGTTAAGTTCCATCGGAGTAGTCACAAGCTTGCAGTCCACCATCCCAAATCTTTCCAATATCTTCACATCATATTTTCCTAGAGAGAGGAAAATTTTACCTGGCTTTTGCCAGACCTCCAACCCTAAGAAATAGTGCATCGGTCCTAAGTCCTTCATCTCAAATTCAGAAGCCAACTCCCTCTTACATTTGTGAATGAGAGGGTCTACACTTGTCAGAAATAGGTCGTCCACATAAAGTACCAGAATGAGAGGTTTATCATTTTCAACCTTAAAGTAAAGGTTCGGACCAGATTCACTTTTAGTGAATCCCAGCTTCATCAGATAGCTATTGATCCTCTCATACCAAGCCCGAGGTGCTTGCTTCAATCCATAAAGAGCTTTCTTCAACTTGCATACATGAGATTCCCAATCATTAACTTCAAACCCCTCTGGTTGTTCCACACAGACTTCCTCTTTGATTGAACCATGCAAGAAGGCAGTCTTGACATCCATCTAATGTAGGTTCCATCCTTGTGAGGAGGAAAGGGCTATTATCGAGTGGATGGTGGTGTATCAGGCAGAAAATATCTCATCGTAATCTACACCTTCCTTTTGAGAGAAGCCTCGAGCAACAAAGCGAGCCTTGAACTTTTATTCACTTCCATCAACTCCATGCTTGATTTTGTAGAGCCACTTAGAAGTGACAACTGATTTGTCCTGGGGTCTAGGGACCAAATCCTAGGCATATCATTCTTCATAATTGACTCATATTCTTCATTCATAGCATCCTTCCATACTTGTCACTTCATGGCTTCTTCGAATGATGAAGGCTTTGAATGATAGTGCTCATGGCGGTCAAATATCCTTGGTACTTTTTCACCTTCTTGGTTTCACAGAAAGTCCCCCTTGGTGCAATTTTCCTCTCAACATCTTCGAGAGTCTCCCTAATCCATTAGGGTCTCCTCTTGGAGGAGGAAGGCTCATGAGGGTGTAAATCAATAGGATCCATAGGTTCATCAACATCGGACATCATTTCGTGCTCTTTTTCACCTTGATTTCCTATGTCAGCTTCTTTATCCTTCCTTAGGATAGGAAGGTTGTTGATCTTCCTGAGGGCCATATCTTTGTTGAAGGTGACATCATGAATTATCTCAACTTCCTTTTGACTAGCCGCATAAATTCTATATCCCTTAGAATTTTCATTATAGCCCACAAAGATTCCTTTCTTCCCAGATGCACTCAATTTGTTTCTTTTCTCTCTCGGAACATGAAAATATACGAGGCTTCCAAAAATTCTAAAATGAGATACATCAGGTTTCTTACCAGTGAAAATTTCTTTGGGAGCCTTGGAGTCTAATGCTTGATGAGGGCATCTGTTTTGAACATACATGGCGGTATTTTCAGCTTCACCCCATAGAAACTTTGGAAGGCCTTGATCATGAAGCATGGCACAGACAACTTCTACAATAGAGTGATTCTTCCTCTCAGCCACACCATTATGCTTAGGAGTGTATGGAGTTGCAGTCTCCCTCTTAATGCCAACTTCTCTACAATAATATTGGAATTCATTGGATTCATACTCGGTCCCATTATCAATCCTCAATATCTTGATTTTCTTCCCGGATTGGTTTTCAATCAAGGCTTTGAAATGTCAGAACTAGGTGAACACTTCATCCTTCTTATTCAAGAAGTATATCCAGGTCTTGCTAGAATAATCATCCAAAAAGGTGAGATAGTATAAGTATCCTCCGAAAGAGTTTACGGGCATCATACCAGATATGTCAGGGTGGATCAATTGCAATATGTCTGTGGTCTTGCTATTACTTGATGGGAATGGTCCCCTGGTAAGTTTTCCTTTGGCACGTCCTAGACATACACCTTCATGCTCTACTTTGAACTTGATCATACCTGTCACCATATGTCTCACATCGAGTAGGGCCTTATAATGAATATGGGTGAACCTCTGGTGCCATAGTTCAAATTGTAGAGATGTGTCACAAGACATAGCTCCCAATTGACTTCCTCCAACTTGATACAAAATGTCAACCCTCAACCCAAGAGTAAAATCATCCTCGAAATTTATTTTCCAAACACGTACCTTTCCATCGATAAAATCCACCTTGAATCCTTTATCGTCCATTGCTGAAATGGACACCAGGTTCTTCTTGAGATTGGGTACATATAATACTTCTTGCAAATGAATAGTGTTACCTTGATTCAATTGAAGGGTAACATTCCCTACTCCCTTCATGGGATAGGTGGCATCACCTCCAAGGATGATATCCAAGTTTGTCTACTTTCTATCAGATTAGAGAGTGCTTCCTTGTATTCGATGTAGTGCCTTGAGGCACCACTATCAATAAGCCAATTTTCCAAAGTGTCCAGAGGAGAGGTAGTGGAGAGGGCCGATATAAGATAGTACTCTTTTTGCTTATCGTTAATAACATTGGATTCATCATACTTGGAGTTCCTTGATTTCTTGGAGGCTCGACCATTTCCTTGATGTCTCGCATTCCTTTTTTCGTTGCCATTGGACCTATCATTCCTTTGATTGTTGTTGTTGTTGTTGTTGAAGTTTCCCCTGGAGTTGTTATCATAGTCATCATCTCGAGGTGTATCCCTTTTATTAGGGCAATCCCTTGCATAGTGTCCAAACTTATTGCAAAAAAAGCACCTGCCCTTCCTTCCATCCTTAGATCTAGGCTTTCCATGGAAATGACCTTTAGACCTTGCATTATTCCTCCTTTTGGCATGAGCAGAGAATGCAATGGGGTTACTTCTATTAGAAGGCATTTCTTGATCCACCATTCTTGTTTCTCCTTGAATGCATCTCGACATCAATTCTTCAAACCCTGGAATTCGATCATTGTTGAGTATAGTGGTTCTAAATACATACCACTCAAGTGAGAGTCCTCCAAGGTTGGTGAGAGTAAGTTCCCTGCCAGGAATGACTTCTCCAATCGAGAGTAGATCATTCTTGATCTCAGTAATCCTCAAGAAATAGGATTGAATGTCCTCGTCCTTGCCCTTCTTAATATCCCTCAACTTATTCTTGAGAAAGATAATTTGATTAACATTACTAACCTTGAACATGCCGACCAACCTATCGTATATCTCCTTGGAGGTCTTCAATTCAAAGATATAGGCCACCATATGCTTGTCAATGGAATCCCTAATAATCTTCTTCACTTTGACTTCAGCCTTATTGTACTTGGTCTTCATAATAGATGGTTCATTTGAAGGAGGCTCAGGGATTTTACCCTACACATAATCCATCACTTCCTTCTCTTCTAAGGTCAAACTTAGTAATCCTCAAGAAATAGTATTGAATGTCCTCGTCCTTTCCCTTGTTAATATCCTTCAACTTATTCTTGAGAAAGAGAATTTGATTAGCATTACTAACCTTGAACATGCTGACCAACTTGTCGTATATCTCCTTGGAGGTCTTCAATTCTAAGATATAGGCCACCAGATGCTTGTCAATGGAATCCTTGATAATGTTCTTTGCTTTGACTTCAACCTTATTGTACTTGGTCTTTGCAACAACTGGTGCATTTGAAGGAGGGTCAGGGATTTTACCCTGCACATAATCCATCACTTCATTCTCTTCCAAGGTCAAATCGAGAGACATCTTCCATCCATGATAGTCATATTTATCATGGAGCTTGTCTTCAACCGAGAAGTAGGATGAGGAACCCATTGAGTCTTTTGTCCTTGTCCAACTGTCTTTGGAGATTGCTCTTTCACTCTTGCATGGGCTTTGTCTTCACCTTAGCTCTGATTCCATGTTAATTTTAGGCAACAATGGTATGTTCTATGATTTAGATCAATTTTACTTCAATTTCTTTACGAGCCCAATATCAATTTCAATTTATCAATCACATAGACATGTAAGTAAAATGCTGATAGAACATAAACGTAAGCAATAGAAGACAAGCCAAGACAAGAGGACACAATATGTGGTACCAACCTAGGACAAACCCCAATGTGGGGAAACCCTTGATCAAATCTTCTTTTAGTCTTCAATACTTCAGCAGAGAGAGATGTACAAGTTACAAATTCTGATAATTTATAACAACAACAAAAGAGCCCTAACCAGAAAAGTCAACACTGGTCAACATGGTAGATTTAACTCTCAAATATTCGGTCAACTTCGGCCTCCAAAAAAGAATATGAAAGAACCCTTAAAATAGTCGAATTCTTCCCAGTCAAATTCTGGTCAAATATTCAACTTGCGGTCAACATGAACCACAGTCAATGTTGGTCAAAACTCCTTGATTTTTGTGCCCATAATTGCGGCTTGCTTAGACAAAGATTCCTCACCAAAATCAAAATCAAAATAGGTCAACACAGTCAAATAGCCTCCCAGTAGCTCGGTCAACGCTGGTCAACACAACAAATAGAAACCCTAGTTCACACGGGTGGGGAGAGAGAGAAGACTGCCTCGGATAGTGTGCCCAATCACAAGAGGAGAGAGAGATATGTGTGATGAGATGATGGTGAAAATGACTTGAGGTCTCCTTTTTATATGCAACGTTGAGGATGAATTGGGGGCTTGTGTGCCTGTTTTGCTTGCTGGCCGACCTTGAAAATTTGTCCATAATATAAATAAATTCATATCTTCATTTGTACATGTTAGAATCGGATGATCTTTAGATCAATCACATACCTCTACGAGAGAGGAATCTAATAAAATATCAATTTTCATAAATAAGGTGACCCATGCGGAGCTTGGCCCTAGTCGCCAATTTTAACATTATGGCACAAGCTTGGATATTTGTTGAACTCCGAACCTCTTCCCTGAAGCAGCTCAGATCTCTCTTAAAGCATGGTTTTTGTTGAAAAGTATTATGATACCACAATTACGATGTTGGTACAGTGAAAGAAACAACTTCAGATATCTCTATGACTCTATTGTGGCAGCTCAGCTAATCTTATGGATGACTTATCTATGTCACAGTTCAAACTTGTTTTTTTTTCAACTCGGGTGTGAGGCTACACTTCAAATCCTCTCTAAGCTATAGTAAGGACCACTGGTTACAATTCAGAGTCTTGGTATTGTTTCCATTGAAGGTTGGAACATGATTTAGTGGAGGATGGTTAGGCTCCTGTGAATACTCCCATATGAGGTTCTTCATGGCCCAAGCTATATTGAGATGCTAACAATGTATGTCTTGCTTCAATATGTAGAGCTCCTCCATATATTACAGTAAGCAAAGTGGTCTGAGGACTTCTTCTGGTAATGATCTCTATGCCATCTATAGTCATAATATTGTTTCAGCTTTTATAATGCATACCAAGCCTTTATGTTTGCATAGTCAACATACAATTTAGAAATGCAATCATTCAAATCATCCAAGATATACATATGTCGATTATAGTAGACCAAGGGTACACATTAATTGATAAAGGGTTTGAATAAAGGTTACCTAATGTATGCATTGACCATCATGTAAATAAAGTGAAACATAGTATGGTGAAAGGACTAAACATATATTGCTACAAGACGGGACCTAATGCTACAAAATCTAACCTACATGTCACCATATGGAAACCTAACTTACTACAGGTCCAGGGTGTTACAGACTAACATTATATAGTATGGAGGTGACTATTGTGAGGTTTCTTGCCATAATATATATGATCATACTAAAAACATGATATGCAACTTGTAACAAGAATATAGTGATTCTCATCGAGACCGTGATGGTTATTAGGTAGTATTCAACTATTAACAGTGACCTAAATTTGGCTTGTTGGGCAAGCAAAGGTTGTTGGCCCTAGGTGGCTTGATGTATTGCATCTATTTTTGCTGAACTCTTGATATTAATCAAATAATAAGAAGAATTGAGTTTGGGTTTTCCCCCTTGTGGGGTTTTTCCCTCGTCTCCAACCTAAATACTAATGTCCATATTGTCTTCGCTTTTCATATATTGTTAATTATTGTTATGTATATTACTGATAATGATGGAACACATTTACTCTGATGGAAAAAAAAGAATATAAAATTGTCTAACGTGGTGTTTCATGCAACTTAGGTTGTGGTTCTGATCTGAGGGATCCCATGAAACTATGAGGTGATCGTCCTGGTCATCCCAAGGCAAGGCATGGTGTGCAGGAATTGTGATTTGTCACTGAAAATCTTCTTGATGGAGAGAGCTAAGCATTACGGGTCCCAGTACTTGAAGAAGGTAGAGAGGGAGCCTCTTTATTCTTGATATAGACAGTAATAACTTCCTTTGATCTAACAGTATATGGGGGAACCTAAAAATGAGGTGCATCTTTGTCTTTGTCTCCTATAAGTGGTAGATTTGGTAGATCGTATTTGACCATGGTATATGGTGGTCAATCTTTATCTAGAGTCTATGAGAAGCAACTTGAAACTATCTTAGTCCGATCTTGAGAAAATGCATCCAATGCTTGCATGTGTAAAGGGGGTGTACTATGATGCCATCTTGTAGCTCCAAAAATTTCTCTAGATACAAGGACATATTTGAGCCGAGGCTCATTGGAGGTGAGGTCCAAGTGTCTTGAATGTACGATACATAGATATCCTCTTTGATGGTTTGATTCAGTAATTTAATAAGTTGGCAAGAGGTGGCTCGTCACATCATGGGAGAATATGAATGGGGAAGGTGCTCAGGGGAGATAGTTAATGATTGGAGAAGCCAAGATACCTTTGAGAACCAACCTTGATGTTATATATATATATATATATATATATATATATATATATAAAATGTAAATATAAATAATAATAACAATCATAATAATGAAGAAGATGCATGTCTAAGGACACGACTTTTCATGAAAGGGTACTTGATCCAGGTGGATATTGGTGGCCACCTGCCAGGTCCACCTGGACCCCCACCATTGTCTTTCTCAGCATTTTCAGTTTCCTTAATTGTAGCACAGTTTACTATTTTTAGCAGTTTTTCGGGTCCTGAACTTCCAGAGCCGTTTTGAGGCCCTAAACGACGTTTTTTTGGAATTCTGGGGCGACCGAGCCCTATGTTGCCTCCCAAAGTGGTAGTACTCGGATAGATCTTTTTAACGAGCTATCGTACGCGTCAAATGGAGATCGTATGCCAAAGTTACGACCCCGGGAAATTGATGTACCAATTTACCCAAACGGGGCCCACAATTTGGCGTTTCATCTTCTAGGGTTAGGTTTCAGTATGTGTAGGGTTTTCCATTGTTTCTCAACAATAAATAGGCCTTCGAGCCTCATTGTAATACAGTTCAGAACAGTTCAGAGGCATGTAGCCATCACATCTCTTCTCAGAGATAAGCTACCATCGCCCTAGCTAGTTTATTGCCATTTCTGTTTGTAAGCATATGTCAGTATTTTCCATTAATGAAATGAAGTATTATTTCCACTGCATCTTTGTGTATATGGTTATCTCTGTAATTTGTTGCGTTCCTGCTTAAATCTGGATCAGTGGTATCAGAGCGGTCTGCTTTTTTCTCTGTTTTTCTTTGCATGTCCCCAACAAGGTCGGGATATAAGGAGTTAGGGCTTGAACTGGTTGAACCTTTGCAAGACCAGCCTCGCAAATCCCGATGGCCTCCCATGGCGGATGAGAAGAAAGACGAGGGGGCAGGAGATCCCATCAAAATCTTGCTCGAAGAAGCGCTCGAGCGACAACGGAACGCGATGATGGACAGCTTTGCGCAGATCCTTCAGCGGCTACCCAGAAGCGGCGCATCGGCTTCCAGCAGCTCCTCTGGAAACGCCACACCCTTTAAGGTACAAGTTAATTTTGAAATCCCCATATTCGAGGGTCAGATAGACGCCGATGCCGTAGATAAATGGTTAAATCTGCTAGAGGGTTATTTTTCTGTTCATGAATTTTCGAGTCGGGAAAAGATTGTTTTTGCTCTTCTCAAAGCAGCCCCCCACGTCAAGGACTAGTGGGAAACCTACTGCGAGCAGAAGGATGAAAGTACTGGCTCACTATTTTCAGACGCACCCACCTGGGATTCGTTCCGGGATGCCATCAAGGAGCAGTACTACCGTGTCGGAAGCTATGAGGATGAATACATAAAGTGGACCACGCTGCGGCAGGGAAGGGACCAAGATGTGCCGGAGTTCACCAATCTTTTCCATACCCTTCGCACAAAGTTAGGTATCAAGGATTCGGAGCAACATTTGATACTCAAATACCGTGGCTGCCTGCACAAGTACATCCAGGAAGAAATACAGTTCCTAAACATCCCCTCGCTCGGCGCAGCATACCGGTATGCCGTCAAAGTCGAGCAGAAGTTTAAACAAAAGAAGCGAGACTTTGGATCTGCGAATCCAAAGCAGGGGAAAGGTGCCCCTAAACCACAGAACAAAGGACAAAGCCAAGGCGGGACAGCCCAAGACAACCAGCTGAAGCTGCAAGCAAAGAGCAACGCCGCGAAGCCGAGAAAGGACACTGGAAAATGGTGCGAGTTCCATAAGAGCTCCACTCACAACACAAGTGAGTGTCGGGCCAAACAGTCACTGGTGGCTGAGCTAAAGGTTTCAGAATCAGATGCATGTTCCGACTCTGAGTCAGAACCCGATAAGGGGTATGAAAAAGGGAAGCAGATCATTGATGTGGATCCCAGCGCCACTGTTGCTACCGCAAAGATCCAGAAAAATGAACCCGAAGATCCAGAGGAGGAGGAGCGTCTCTTCCACTCCCAGATGTGGGTCAAGGGCTCCCCGATACAGTTCATTGTTGATAGCGGGAGTCAAAAGAACCTCATTTCGGCAGAGGTCGTGAAGCGGTTGGGCTTACCGACCACAGCACATCCACAACCATACACCATTGGGTGGCTTTACCAAGGGCGAGATCTTCGCGTGAGCCAGCAGTGTCGCCTTCCATACAACATCAAGCCCTTCACGGATGAGGTATTGTGTGACATTGCTCCCCTTGAAGTTTGTGATGTATTACTAGGACAACCATACTTGTGGAAGCGACATGCTGTGTATGAATCAAGGCCCCGTGCTGTTATTATTACATTGGGAAATAAGTTGTTCAGGATACCAGAGGTACCACCACCTGCCGCCATCTCTTTGATTACTGCAAAACAATGCAGTAAGATCATTTCCAAAACCAGGAAATTTGTTTTCCTGATGATACGCCCTCAAGGGAAGAAGAAGACAGTGGCCGCGGCCTCCAAACGAGGTCCCTCTGCACGGCAGCTACAAATGGACAAGATTGTGGAGGAGTACAAAGACATCTTCACCTCCCCGGCAGGGGTTCCTCTGCACTGTCAAGTCAAGCACTCCATTGATCTGACCCCAGGTGCGCCACTACCCAATGGACCAATTTATCGGCGCTCCGTTCTGGAGAACAATGAAATCAAGAGGCAGATTCAGGAGCTCCTACAGAAAGGTCACATCCGTCCGAGTTCTTCGCCCTGTGGGAGCCCGATAGTGTTGGTATAGAAGAAGGATGGGACGTGGAGACTCTGTATTGACTATCGGGCGCTGAACAAGATCACTGTCCGTAATAGGTACCCGATCCCGCGGATTGATGACCTCCTAGACCAACTAAAGGGGGCGAAATATTTCAGCAAGATCGATCTGAAGTCAGGATATCACCAGGTACCAATTGAACCCTCAAATGTGTGGAAGACTGCCTTCAAATCCAAGGAGGGCCTCTTCGAATGGTTGGTCATGCCTTTCGGATTGACGAATGCTCCTGCAACCTTTATGAGGCTAATGGATGACATCTTGCGGCCATTCACCAACTCCTTTGTAGTAGTATACTTGGATGACATTCTGATCTTCAGCCAGAGTTGGGAAGAGCACCTCCACCACATCCGACAGGTTCTCCAAACACTGCGGCAACACAAGCTATGTGCCAATTTGGAGAAATGCACTTTTGGCATGACCGAGGTCCAGTATCTGGGATACATCATTGATGAACAGGGGGTGCATGTCGATCCAACCAAGGTCCAAGTCATTCGGGATTGGCCCTCTCCAACCACTCTAACAGAGCTCCGCAGCTTTCTAGGTCTTGCCAACTTCTACCGCAGGTTTGTGTTGGGATTTTCTCATATTTCTTGGCCCTTGAGTCAAGTCACCAAGGGCGGGGCGAAAGCAAAATTCTTTTGGTCTGAATCTCAACAGAAGGCATTCAGGGAGTTGAAGGATCGCCTCTGCACGGCACCAGTGCTCGCGTTACCAGATTTACAACAACCATTTGAGGTCGAGACAGATGCCTCTGACTATGCTATTGGGGCAGTCCTTACTCAACATGGACATCCAGTGGCATATCACAGTGAAACACTTTCAGACACAGTCCGGAAGTACCCCACTTATGATAAAGAGATGTATTCCATTGTACAGGCCTGCCGACAATGGAAGCATTACATTTTGGGGAAGGAAACGGTCATCCACACAGACCACCGACCTCTGCAATTCATACAGACCCAAGGGAAATTGCAGAATGATCGCCATCAGAAGTGGTCTACATACCTGCAACAGTTTCACTTGAATATCAAGTATAAAAAGGGCAGCACCAATAATGTTGCAGATTGCCTCAGTCGACCACCGATCATGGCGCTAACCACCGTGCTCAACTCTTGCGGGCACGAGACTTCTGATTGGCCACTTCTCTACAAAAGCGACCCAGAATTCGGCCACACATACCAGACACTCTTGGAGGGTCGGCAGGTTGCAGATTTTCACCTCCAGGATGCCCTATTATGCCACCTCGGTCACCTTTGTGTTCCTTCAAGCGAGCGTGCCAAGATGATTTGGGAAGCACACTACAGTCGGGCTGCTGGGCATTTCGGGGTCGAGAAAACAGTGGCAGTACTGCAAAACTATTTCTATTGGCCGAATCTTCGACAGGATGTTGGGAAGTACATCCGATCATGTACTGCCTGTGCCATTGCCAAACCGACCATTAAGAAGCAAGGCCTCTATACCCCGTTGCCTACCCCTAGTCGACCTTGGGAATCCATCTCCATGGATTACATGTCAGGCCTTCCTTCCACTAAGCATGGAAATGACTGTGTTTTTGTGGTCGTCGACAGGTTCTCAAAGATGGCCATTATGATGGCCTGCAAGAAGAATATCACAGCAGAAGCCACTGCTAAACTCTTCTTTGAACGAGTGTGGGTGCACTTTGGGATCCCACAGTCTATCATCTCAGATCGGGACAGTCGGTTTCTCAGCACATTTTGGTCCAGTCTCTGGTCAATGCTGGACACCAAACTCACGAAGTCCACAGCCTTCCATCCTCAAACTGATGGCCAGACAGAGGTTGTCAACAGGATGATTGTGCACATTCTGCGCATGTATAACTCAAAGCATCCACGCACATGGGACGAGAGCCTCCCCTATGTTCAGCACAGCTACAACCGAGCTCTTCACAGCTCCACTGGCCATAGCCCTTTTCAGGTGGGTTTAGGATTCCAGCCACTATGCCCCATTGATGTGGCCATGCCACTTGCAGCTACTCACATGAATTCAGCTCATGTCCAGTCCGAAACAGATAAGGCCACCAGCTTCATTGAGCGCATCCAACATATTCGCCAGCAGGTCCATGACATTCTTGAGAAATCAAATGCCAAGTACAAGCAACGACATGATCAACACCGGGTGCCACACAAGTTTCAGGTGGGCGACAAAGTCTGGTTGCATTTGCAAAAGGAACGCCTTACTGGAGCCTATCGGAAATTGAGACCACTTCGATATGGTCCTTACACCATTACTAAGGCTATGGGAGACAATGCATTTGAGCTCAGCATTCCCCCATTCCTTGGCCTGCACCCAGTGTTCAATGTGGACCGCCTTCGGCCATACTTTCCACCATTGCTAGACACATCCGACATTGCAGAACAGCTCAAACCCACAGAATTAAATCCAGATTGCATGGAACAAGCTGCAACTGATCGGATCATGGACACACAGATCAAGAACACTCGCCAACAGCATATCCAACTGTATCGAGTTGTCAAAGCAGGCCAACTCCTTCAGCAGGGCAAGTGGCTCACCAGGGAACAAGTTCAGCAGAGGTTTCCTCATCTCATGGAGGAGCTCAACGCAATGGGGACCATTGCTTCCTAAGGGGGGAGGAATGATCCAGGTGGATATTGGTGGCCACCTACCAGGTCCACCTGGACCCCCACCATTGTCTTTCTCAGCATTTTCAGTTTCCTTAATTGTAGCACAGTTTACTATTTTTAGCAGTTTTTCGGGTCCTGAACTTCCGGAGCCGTTTTGAGGCCCTAAACGACGTTTTTTTGGAATTCTGGGGCGACCAAGCCCTATGTTACCTCCCAAAGTGGTAGTACTCGGATAGATCTTTCTAACGAGCTATCGTACGCATCAAACGGAGATCGTATGCCAAAGTTACGACCCCGGGAAATTGATGTACCAATTTACCCAAACGGGGCCCACAATTTGGCGTTTCATCTTCTAGGGTTAGGTTTCGGTATGTGAAGGGTTTTCCATTGTTTCTCAACAATAAATAGGCCTCGAGCCTCATTGTAATACAGTTCAGAACAGTTCAGAGGCATGTAGCCATCACATCTCTTCTCAGAGATAAGCTACCATCGCCCTAGCTAGTTTATTGCCATTTCTGTTTGTAAGCATATGTCAGTATTTTCCATTAATGAAATGAAGTATTATTTCCGCTGCATCTTTGTGTATATGGTTATCTCTGTAATTTGTTGCGTTCCTGCTTAAATCTGGATCAGTACTTGCCTAAGTATATAAGTGGACCCTCATTTGTTATTCCTTTTCTGAAATCTTCCCAGCTAGAATGTAATGAACAAAGTTAGTACGCAAAAAAATAATTAGAAGACCTGAAATATAAAAATATCCATGATAGGATAATAAAAATATATGAATGTTTGAATATAAGAGATATGAGATATGATGAGATTGTTACAAATGAAGGCCCCATTATATACCTAGGCAGGTGCCCTTTCATGAATGATCATGTCCTTAGAGACATGCCTCTTCTATACTAATCACTAATTAATCATTATTATGATTGTTATTATTATTATTACTATTTTTTTTATTGTGAATCTACTTTTTTATTAATTCATAAGAAGTCTGCATCGTGAGGTGTTTGTCTTCAAAACACCATTGGCCTCATTCCTACCGGACTTGTTGGCCAAATGGTAATGGAAAAAAGACACAGATAGTAGGAAAACAAAGCTTAAAGACCATACACAAATTTCCCATATAAACTAGAATGTTCCAAGGATCAAAGTACAACCTACACTCATGATTAACCCACAAGATTACCTAGAGGTGGGTCATCTGGACCATTTCCATCTGGATAGTGAAAGGCTTCCTGAATATGAGCCTCCATGTGTGCGATCCTTCCTTCAAATTTGTCCAGTCTCTCATGGAGCTGCTGTTGACCTCGCCATAGGGAGACCAATTGATCCATCATGTTCCATTGATTGTGCTAGGTATCATTGACGAAGGCAATGGTCTCGTTTCTATTGTCACGTCTGTCAAGGACCAATTGCACCACTGCCAGTGTCATTTAGTGAAGTCGCTTTTCTAAAAAGTCAAATAGCGGAGGAAGTTTGACTTGACCTGACGAAATTGCTCGTTATTGTTCCAAATCCTCCCCTCATCCTACTGCTCGACACAATGTCCAACACCTTGACCACACTACCCCGCACTGCACTGTGCATCATTGTGCTCTAACTATTTTCTTGACACTACTCCCGCTGTGTATTCAACCCAACACCATGGCTGCCAAGGTGGAAACCCTGATAGAACGCTTAAGTTTCCAAACACTCCTCCCTAACTTGCTCATCCACTTCCCACCCAAAAAACCAGATATCATAATTTTCTTTAGCATCTAGCTAGTTGCCTTGCCATCCTGAATATGTTAGACTACCTCAACAACTCCTAGCTAAACCAATTCCTTTGTTGAGACTCCACCAAATCACCTTGGTACTGACCCTTCTTCTCCATACAATGCATCCTGACCCACCTAAGGAAAATAAAATGACTATCCCTATCAACCCACCTCCCTGGTCAACCTCCAAGCCCATAAAACTACAGGAAGGAGTAGTGAAAGCCGCACAAATAATTTCACTATCTTCAATGCCCAACCTGCTCAAACCCCTAGACTCTCCAAATACCATAGCAAAGACTCTAAAGTAAATACCAAACTGAAAGGAAAATATAACATGGACTTGATACTTGCACCACACAGAGAGGGAAAGTCTCCCCAACAATGTCATTGTTGCCTTGTCAACTATGCCTCCCTCGTGCGCTGCTACCCATAAATCACCCACACACAACACCTCTTGAAGTGGACCAGGGTCCCAATTTTTTATTCACTGGACCTCTTCGCCAACCAAATTGCTACCATTAATCTAAGAAACCCTCCTGTGCTTCCCTCTCATGGGACGAAAGCCAAGGTATGGCTGCAACAAGTAGCTACCATGCACTCCATAGAATGAAATCTCCCCCATCAATTTCCTGCCCATAACCAAAAACTAACCAACAATACCCCCAACCATCAAGTCCATACAAATAAACTTCATATGTTTTTAAATGTTCTGAAGATGCGCTCCAGAAATAGCGTATTTGACACTCTTTCTCATTTACATGCCACGTGGGAGTGGATTTATTACCCACTCATTAACTTCCATCACCTCATTCCTCACCCCCATCGGGGTGATTGTTATTATTATTATTATTATATATATATATATATATAACACTTGAGAATGTCCTAGTTTTGGGGGAGGGGGGGTTGGATTTCGAGAGCAAGATAGGAGTACATCTTTCTCTTGGTGGAACATTCTTTGAAAGACTTGTCACTGTCAAGGTAAGAGACTAAAGATAAAATGACCTTGTGGCGAAATGGGTGGACATCGAATTATACCTGAATAATGGTTTGTGGAACTGCCCACTTAGTGGATGATGCATTTTTAGACTCTCTTGAAGTTAGCCTAGCCTATCTACAACAAGTTGGACCCTAAGACTTTAGAGCCATAAATATTTGTGGGTATAATAATCACCTCCATGAGGTGAAGTTTCGACGAACAATCCTAAAACCAACTTTGGAAACATTGTCTCTCAATGAAGGCCAAGGAATCATATCCTCTATTGAGCTGAGGATGGAAGGCATGTCACATACCAAAATGAGGCCTCATAAACTGTGCCCCCATGTAGGTGTAAGTTGTGGTGATCTTAATCTCAACACTCTAATGGTAAAAATGCACGTTTGTAAGAGATCTCTTGGATGCATTGAAGACCAAAACCTTGTTTTTACCTAGGGTGACTGCCAATTGTTGAAAGTCACAAAAGATTAAAAATGTGTTGATTTGTCTTTGTAAACCCTTGGGGATAAAATCAAGAGGATAAAGTCCTCGACAAAAAGCAGTAGTGAAATCAACATTTGTGTAGAAGACAACCATCTCCCTTGTGGATATGCTCATGTAGGAAAGACTCCACCTCATCAATATAGATACCAAGGAGGGTTGGTGAGAGGGGGCATCCTTATTTTACCCTAATTTTACTGTGGATGAAATAGGAAAGGCCATTTACCGTCTTGAGCTATCCCAAAATTGACTCATATAGTCTCATAATGGTTGCCAAGCTAATTAACCGAATTTGATCCCCACCCCCCACGTGTCACGAATCAAGCAAATCAGACATAATTCTTGAGGGACAAGTGTCCGATTCGATGCTACTACATATCATGAAATCAGGATCTGTGTCCCACAAGAATCTTGATTTTTGGACACATGTTTGGAAAAAAGGGACCCGCAGGTTTGATAAAAACTAGATTTGGGCCGTTTTTCCTCACTTGCAATTGTGGTTTTGGAGCTATGGGACTATGGGAATGACCAAAAAAGGAGATAGGCATGTTTTGGATGTGATTCAAGAATCACGTATGTGGATTTCTCTTCCATTTTTCTCTAGTTTTGCTACAACAGTGTGCTTGTCATTTTGTTAGATTTTTATTTATTTTTACAACAATCATGGCTCAATCGAGGGCAACAGGGAAGGGGCAAAAAAAGGAAAGGAATATCCACATTGGTGATGCCCCTTCTTTCAATTTCATTAGGGTTTTCTAGTGTTCCATCTATTGTTAGTGGGGTAACAACAACAACTTCAAATGTTGAGAGAAACATCAATTTAGCAAGACAATAAGCTCAAGAAAGTAAATATCCCTTGTGGAAGTATGTTACAAGAGATCAAGGGCCAGGCAACAAGTAAAAATGAGGAGGCAATTTTCTTTTGAAATGAAACTTTTGCAATACTCAATTCAAGAGCACTTGTTTATGAGTGAAAGCACTTTTGGTGGGCTTACCATCTTGTGGAATTGTAGCAGGTTTAGGAGTGATTGCATCTAAGAGGAAATAATTAGAAATAGAGGCCAATGTTGTTATGGGAATGGTGGCTGCATCATCTAAGAAAAACAAGGATGAGGATCCCCTTCCATTCTAGAGGAAAAACAATGTCAGTTATCCATTTGGGAGTTCCAATGGAGGTGTAGGTCAAGCAGCAAAAAGGAGGGCACTTGGTCCAATGGACAAGATATTTTAGCAAGATAGATGAGAAGAGATTGATCTCACCATGACCTTTTTTTCTATCTCAACTTCATATCTTTTAATTTTGCATGATCACCTTTGTTTATTGAGATGTGTTGAGCTCTAACTCAATGGCTCCGTCGGGATATGTGCCTCCTAGGTCAAAGAGGATTAGAACTACATTGTTGAGTAAAGCAGAGAAGGAGCTAGATAAAGTGCTTAAGCCCATTAAACCAACATGGCCAACATCAGGGTTTAGTATTATTTTTTAGGCATGATCCAAGATGGACCAACCAACAATACGTGGGAAGATGCTTCTTACTTCATGTTGTCTTCCTTGAAAGGACCAATTTTCTTGAAAGTAGTGGATTCTCTTGGAAAATACAATGATGCACAATATATGGGTGAATTGTTCATTAAAGTTATTGAAGTTGTAGGTGTTGATTCTTACGTGAATATATATATATATATATATATATATATATATATATATATATATATATATATATATATATATATATATATATATATATATATATATCTATATATATATATATATATATATAACATGTCCTATGTGTCTTGTTCTAGGGGTCTCCGTGTCTTGTGTCAGACTCTCGTATTTTTGTGTCCTGCATGTCTCGTGTCCCATGTCAGGCAACTTAGGTTTAGGCATGAATTAGTATCACCATCTAGGATTGTGGAAAGTCATCATCTTAAGGGCTGTGTCAATATCTGCTACATGTTAGGACTGTCTAGGGATTGTATTAGAGTCAATGAGTGTACATTGTCAAGGGCTGGATAAGTTCAGAACAACAAGGCAACAAGGTACAAGTAGCATTTGTTGTAATTTTCTATATGACTTTGGTTGCATGTAGCTCATGTATATTATATTATTATGATTATGAGTGCAAATTTTCATAGTAAACTTGATTATTATTATGCTAACTGTTGATTGCAAGCAAAGGTAAGTATGTGGGCATAAAGTATTTACATTTTAATTTGAGGTTGGGGTTTCGCTTGGGTTCATCTCCTTATAGGGGCATACTTTCTTCAAGAAAATATCCTCCACGCCACCTACAATTGTGAAGATACAAGTAGAAAAGGTAGCTTTCTTAAAAGATAGATTATTATACACAAGTAACTAAGCTTCGAATACTATTAGTGCACCAATAACAAAAGCATATCATTATCACTTCTACAACAAAGTTCACCAATAGCAACACAAATAATTTGAACAACAGTAGTCAAGTATTGTAAGCTTTGTAACGAAAGTCCTTTTGTCATTTAAGGTCAAACTTTGTGTCTTTGGGTGGCATAATAATTGGAGAATATTTTGGCATTTTGGGCAAATGATCATCAAGGCCTTGGGCCTAGGGTTAATTTTTCATTAAGTAACCACTCTCACATCATAACTCTAATTGTGTTGAATTGTTTAAGTTACTTTTGAGCATTGAAGTTTCATTGATATAGTTGGCTTAAGCATCTAATTTAACATTGCTAAGGAATCATTGATAATTTCTAAACACATTGTGTTGTCTATCTTAAGCATTGGAATATTGAGAATTAATTGAGCATCTCTTAACTTTGGGAATTAAAATGTAATTGGAATTTTGGTTAAAGCATTATTGAGAAATTTGTTGGATAATTGCTCTAAGTTAAGCTCATAATCTCGCTTTGGAAATTTTGTTAAGTATTGGCATCTTAAGTTTGATTGGTTATCATTCCAATTGAGCATCTTTCAATATTGGCATTGTCTAAAGTGCATAATCTTGGCATTATTATTGGCTTAAGATTGTTGATAATTATCATTGGAATATCTTTAAGTTATCTAAATCTTGTGGATAATCATTGGAAAATTGTTAGTTTTTGCTCCTAATTAACCACCTTGTGACACTTAATAATTTGCACACTCTTGGTAATAGGATTGTTTTTTCATTTATTTGATAAGTACTCTTTTCATTGAAGATTAATCATAACTTTAAGTACTTAAACATTAAACCAATATTAAACCAAGAATTCACTCGTACATTTACATAAGCATTTTAAGCCTAGTTGCATTAATAATTTTCCTCCAAGCATAAGCTTGGTTGATAAAACTTTAGTGTCTCCCTTTCTCACCTAGCTCGAAGGATTTGACACCTTTTTAGTGGTTAACACAGTGACCTTATAGTTGTCAGATCCATAGTATCTGTAACGTTAGGGGCACTGGGTGGTTGGAACAGAGGGGGAGGTATCATTAGTCAAGCCTCTGCTTGCTTCCTGTTGACTTTCATCCCACAATGTACTCTAAAGACTGGTCTCAAAATAATTAAAAGGAAGGTTCCATTTGGACTAGGCATATAATTTAAAAGTAACCAAGATCCTTGCATTACACTTGGATCATAGGACTTGGATCTCATATAGGTTAGTGAAGCATCTAAGCAACGATTGTCCATCCGGTTACTTGGTATTAAATTATAATAAGCAAGAATTTTTACTCCATAAGGCATTGATCTCATATCTAAATCTAATCTAATCTTTAAGTCTTTCTAAATTTAACCAAGTAGCTAGACTACTCAATCATGTCTCTTGGGTTTGTTGGTTTCCAACTTGCCTTTCCACCTTCACATTTCCACAGGGGCTAGCCCCCATAGCCTGATGTTGGGAGACAACTAGAACGGAGTGGGCGGGGATCAAAGTGACAACGCCCACCCTGAGCCATTGTCGCGGTGCCTGTACAATCTGAGTGACAATAAGTAAAACTATTGGTATATGTTGCTGAAATTGTGAGCCTAATTGTGGCAATTTTTATTGTACTCACAGGGTCCTGTGGCCATCGAAGCACAATTATAAATCTGCCAAAAATTATCTTATCAATGTGTTTTACACCTTCATTCCTGCAATTTGGTTAGCTATATAGTGTGCATATTCTATAAATTTATTATTTATTCGTTGTACATATTTCCTTTATTTTATTTCAACATATTAGTATATTGTACATAATTAAAGTTAATACACATAGGGCATTAAGCACCTGGCTTTGTCCCATTATCTCACCTTCCCTGTGAGATCCGAGGATGTTGTTAGTGAAGCATATAAACTTCATTCTTCAACACTTGGAAACCATGTGTATCAACCACGTTTTCGTATTGAAATTCTAAAACATGACTAAAATGTGTTTTAGTGTTTACATGTCGGAAATGTGTTTCAGGCAAATTGAAATGCTTCTCCAAATGAAATTTGTCTAATTTTGCCTTGATTTAGTTGAACTGGGACCCACATTTTTTGTTTTAATGCCTAGTGAGGTTAATTATGAATTAATTAGACTTCTAGAAACCTCTAAGACTGAAATTTTCTCTTTAAAAAGGGTTTCTCTTAGTTTGCACCAAAATATTGTTAATTAATGGTAATGTTAAACTATTAAAGTAAAATAAAAGTCACATTTCTTTAAATTTTTAACATTACCATTAATTGTTTTAGGATGTTTGAGAGTGTTTCCAAACTCATTGGTCTTCATATGGGGAAAGTGTAATTTCATATCTTATTCAAAATTCTGTAGGCTTAACAGTTTTCAGAGTTTCAGGATTATTTTCAGTAGATTCTATCATGTATGAGCGTATGGAATTGGTAGTTAATCAAGAGCACCAAGCCCCTTATGTACCTTGTTGTTAATGATATTACTTGTTGGACTCTTCTATCACAACCTTAGCAAAAATGTACCCTTCACTCAAACCAAAATCATTGATCAGGCATGCTAGACTTTTTGTAGCATATTTTAAAGTTTGGATTAGGTAGTTTCATCAAAATTGGTTGGTGTTGACTGATGTCCCTAAAGGATTGAGGTGGGGACAAAGGGTGATACTAACGATGATGACCTTAATATAGGTGATGGTGGAACATTGCTTGTCATTTAAATGTTATTTCTCATTTATTCATAATGATTTCATTCCAAGTTTCAATATAATGCGCTATCCATACATACATACATACATACATATATGTCTCCCTGTTTCCCAAATTTTTGGGGGTCATGTTTCTAGTGTGTTTTTCTTTAAAAAAATTGTACGCTTTTCCCCATATCATGCAATTGAATGTTGAACTATCTTCGTAGCTTATGATTTGTAAACAAGTTACCAACTCTAAGGTAAGGAATTGTTCCTAGGCTGACCCATCAATCAATAGGTGTAAATGCTTAGTGACATGTTAGGGGTTGACTTCATGGAGGATGCCACAATATTAATACGTGTTATGAAATTTCATCATCCTTAAGAAGTATGATGTGAAGAGGGAGTAATCATGGGAACTGGGTTACTCCTTTCCTCAATCTATTTTTACCACCCCTCTTGTGTGCCTTTTTCTTCATTGATTTTCTTTTTCTTTGCAAATTTGGCTTGGGTTATAAGCTTTAATTGGTGCATAATTAACCCCTTAAAGATGAATCATTTCATTTCTTATCGGGGTTGGAATAATCAAAGTTCCTTTTATTCAAATAGCTCATGCATCAACTAGGAATTAGGAGAGGGATAATGAGGGGGGTAGAGCCCAGGCTAGGATTTTCTCCACACACTTTCATTTATCGCTATTAATATTTTTCATTTTAACATTATGGAATATTGTTTTTTTATCTCTTTCTATTACATCAGCATCTTAAGACAAAGTTTGTGGCTCCATACTTAAGGATGAGGAAAAACGGGAACCAATATTGGTGGTAGATAATAATCAACTCGAAGAAGGGACATGGATACAAGGGAGAGATGGAAAGTGTTAAGTAATGATTACCATGGACATGGAACATCAATAAGTGCCTCTTATATATGCTCCTCTTGGATAGTGGAAAGAAGGGCCTCAACGAAGGTCACACTAGACTAGGGGAAAGGGATAACCACAACGATAAAACATGGAATAAGGATACAACCTATTGTACCTTAAGAAACCAATTTCTTGGCTATAGAGAAATTGTGCTTAAGACATTAATAATTATTGTTTGTTGTCACTTATTTGTCACTTTATTGTTTGTTGTATTCTCCAATGAAGGACCTACAAAACTTGGTCTTTAACCCTTAATACATATGTGACCGGAAAATCTCAGAATGCCATTTGTTGCTAGGTATAAATGATGAATGAAGGAAGTTTGAAGGAGAAGTTAAAGATAATATACTGCTTAACACAGAACCTACTATCCGTCACTTAGAAGAATTATGAAAATGAGAGCTGAATCATAGACAATATGCTGCTTGACACAGAAACTACTATCTGCGACCCTTGGAGAAGTTAAAGATAATATGTTGCCTTACACATAAACTATTATCTATAACTTAGAAAGGAAGGTGAAAACTTCAAGTATAGGAGCACTCTTTTAAGGTTTTTTTCTTTATCTACATAAGCAAATAAAGACCTGTAGCTTCATTACTATACTTGAAAGAAGGAAACATAAGATGACACATGATAGAGAAGTTACAAAATTATACCCAACAATTCATGGAAACTTTTGATTCTTTCATTAATCAACAGTTATATTAGGAATATAGTGGCCTAGTCTTTGGGTTCTCCAAAATTTGAACAGCCCCTTTTTCTTTGTATTTTTTCCTCTTTTATACATTGTGAGACAGTTGATGATCTCTAAAAATGTCAAACTACTAAACTGTTTCCATAACTATATGAAGTAAAAAATATTAAAAAATATTACACAGAGGGTAAAGACATCTTAAAGAACATAAAATAACAGAAAATAACTAAACATAGAAGATGACTATGACTACTGATTTTCGGCTCTGTTAATCCGTTGTCGAGCTCCTATGTTTATGCCCTAATCCACTTTAATCATAATGAACTGTGTTTGACTTGTATAAACCTAGACTTACGCATGTATCAGATACATTGTAATTGGCCAAAACACCAAGAAACCCGACCAATTTCCTTTTCTTTGGATTTAGCTTTAACACTGATTCTTTCCCTTATATAGTGAAATCAACGTAACCTTTGATTATTATGGAACTCAAAAATAATTAATTCTACTTCATAAATCCATCGAATCCACTTCATATCACAACCCGCAATTAGCACCTTCAATTGATATATCAATACAAAACTTAACGATATGCGACATAACGGATGCGCGAGAAGAATTAAACAGAATATATAACATATTGGGTCCGGCCCATCGTATATTGCAATCGTCGGAACCAAATGCCTGTACATAATGCGGTATGCTATACAGTGGACCCGCCAGGACTTTTAAACACAATGTATATATGTTTCGGGTCTGGCCCGCAATCGCAAATCGCAATCGGCGCTATTAGCGGAACCAACTATCCATAACATTATGGACCCGCCGAACTTTATAAAATGCAATATATATATATATATATATATATATATATATATATATATATATATATATATATATATATATATATTTCAGGTCCAAATCTTTAACACTTTAACACTTGTTTCTTTTGCGAATCCAATATATCACTTTTTTTCTTTCTTGTTTCAATATGTAGCTATCACACACACACACACACACAGATATATATATATATATATATATATATACATAGGGTCTAGTGATTTGATTTGTTCGTATAGCAACCTTGGCCACACCGGGGCCGATTCTTTTACAATTCTTTCTTTTGCAATTTCAATGTATAATATACAAAATACTTCATTTCCCTTAGACTCTGCTGATGTAAAGAAAATAAGAGAGATTCATTAAGGTTGAACCCCTGCAATGATTTTTAGACCACACATTGTGATAAAAGTGATAAATAAGCTTAAACAAAATATAAGCTACAACATTTGGCTCCAATGGGGGATAGTGTTTTTGCCATAGAAGCACTAAGAACTATAGATTAGTGCGTTATCCATTGGGCATGGAGTCATATATTGCTTCACCAAGCTTAACTATGTGAAAATTTGTACAATGAACCCACACTAATATCTGCAATGATAAGATGCTTGCGCTTTGATAGCAAAATATTGAGAATAGTAGATTAGTAGACTTAGTTGGGCATGGAGTCCAAAACTGTGAAAACCATAAAATTTGACAAACTGGAACCTGACAATCTTAAAGTCTGAAACCTCTGTAAACCATTTTCCAACTGGGAAAGTTACCTTTATTCATCAACTAATGATTAAACTGAAGAACTGCAACTAGAAACCAAATGCTCAACACCTGAGCTTATTTATGTAGAAGTTCCTACACATGTACATGACTGACCTCAATCAGGTGAAGCTAATCTTCCAATGATACTAGGTTAGCATTTGAGTGCATAATCTTGAACCATTCTACTAGTGCATTTTTAAATACAATTCATCCTAAATGAAAAATAAACTATGCATAAAGGCAGCTCACAACAAAAATTATGAGCATATACACAAAATGATATATGTAGATTGCTGATAAATTATTTCATGTAATTTGCCATAGGATCTTCAAAAGTATAAGAAAAAATATGTTCTTGATCAGCTCCAAAAAAGAAATTATCTATGTATGAAGGTTCCTGCTCAATTAAACCTTCTGTTGGGATAATATGTTCAATGGAACAATCAACAACATCTTTAAGAAAATGATCTATGTCACTTTCATGTCTCCACTTTTCATATTTAAGATTTGATTGAAAATAATTTGTAATTATAACCTTAGGAAGTAAAAGAAAAAGTTTCACATCAATATATGACATACGATCAACTTCAAATGGATTGTTTACCTCTTATCCATGGGCATCATTGTGTTCTTCAATGCAATGATATACAACCTCTTTATCAGCTTCCTTTTTACATGAGATAGCCTCTTTTGCTATGATAAATGGCTCAATATATTGTTGTCCAACATATCCCACTTGCTGGTTTCTTTCTCTATGTTCAACACCCAACTGATGAACTTGAAGAGCTTCATCCTATTCCCCATTTAAACCATTTTCATTATAGATAGGAGGACCATCAAATTTATCAAAATAAGATCTCTGGGGATCTATTTGCAACTTAATTATTTCTTCCTCTTCTTGACTACTGAGCAAAAATTTTTGATGCATGTTTGAACTTTCTTCCATCTGAATACTCTCTTGATTTGCTTGAAATAGAGTCAACCAATTCTCTACTTGGGAGATTATTGAAGAAAAATGTTTTATAAACTTGTCTGCATCATTTTGAGAAAATGATAGTTCTTCACTTTTAGAGACTTTCTCATAATTAATCTAGTTATAACCTCTCTAAATGCTTGATATATTATCAACAAGATCATTATTTTCCTCAACCGTATTATCTTGAGCTTTTAAAGTTTCTTTAGAATCATAATATTCACAACAACCTTCAAAAAGAAACTTGTATGGATAACAAGTTCTACAATAAGAATTGAATACTGAATGGAAATCTTTCAAAGATGAAATGCTTGAACAAGGTAGAGACCTGAACCAAACCCTAGCTTCTAGGTCCAAAGAAAATAAAAAAGACTTCATCTTCACATCTTCATGAATGATGCCCTGCTGCTCCATGCATTCATGAAACTCTTGGAGGTGCTGAGCTGGATCTTCACATTCCATTCTACTGAATTTTGAAAGATACTCATTCCACGCATAAAATGCAGGCACATCATGAGGATAGCCAGTGATCCTAGTAAAATCGAATGGATCAAATTTATGGACTAAGAATGCATGGAGAGCCATTAAAACCCAGAAAATAAAACTTCAAAGTGCAGTGAAGTCACCAACTAATGTTGTAAGTGAAAATCATGGATGTGAATGTACAACCAACTGCTGAAACTTGTCACTCTCAAGAATCAGCTTCAAACTTAATAAACCCAAGGAAAAGTGTTCTTATTGAATTGTTTTGCAAGCTGTGGTTCTTGTTATTATGGAGTCACCCTTTATTGCTTTTATTCAAAACAACAATGTATTTCCTCCTCACTGAACAACTAGAGGAAAATATTGAAAAACCCAGGGAAAAGTGTTCTTGTCTTCTCTCCCCGACAACGGTGCCAACTAATGTTATACCTTAAGAAACCAATTTCCTGGCTGTATAGAAATTGTGCTTAAGACATTAATAATTATTGCTTGTTGTCACTTATTTGTCACTTTATTGTTTGTTGTATTCTCAAATGAAGGACCTAGAAAACTTGGTATTTAACCCTTAGTACAGATGTGACCGAAAAATCTCAAAATGCCATTTGTTGCCAGGTATAAATGATGAATGAAGAAAGTTTGAAGGAGAAGTTAAAGATAATACGTTGCTTAACAGAGAACCTACTATCCATCACTTAGAAGAATTATGAAAATTAGAACTGAATCATAGACAATATACTACTTGACACAGAAACTACTATCTACGACCGTTGGAGAAGTTAAATATAATGTCTTGCCTTACACATAAAATATTATCTATAACTTAGAAAGGAAGGTGAAAACTTCAAGTTTAGGAGCACTCTTTTAAGGAATTTTAACTTTATCTACATAAGAAAATAAAGACCTGCAGCTTCATTACTATACTTGAAAGAAGGAAACATAAGATGACACATGACAGAGAAGTTACAAACTTATACCCAACAATTCATGGAAACTTATGATTCTTTCATTAATCAACAGTTTATCAGGAATACAGTGGTCTGGTCTCCGGGTTCTCAAAAATTCGAACAACCCCTTTTTCTTTGTAGTTTATCCTCTTCTATACATTGTGAGACAGTTGTTGACCTCTGAAACTATCAAACTACTAAACTATTTCCATAACTATCTGAAGTAAAAACTATTACAAAATATTACACAAAGGGTAAAGACATCTTAAAGAACATAAAATAACAGAAAATAACTAAACATAGAAGATGATTATGACTATTGACTTTTCAGCTCTGTTAATTCACTGTCGAGTTCCTCTGTATATGCCTTAATCCGCTTTAATCATAATGAACTATGTTTGACTTGTATAAACTTGGACTTACGCATGTATCAGATACATTTTAATTGGCCAAAACACCAAGAAACCTGACCAATTGCATTTTCTTCAGATTTAGCTTTAACACTGATTCTTTCCCTTACACAACGAAATCAAAAAAACCTTTGATTATTATGGAACTCAAAAATAATTAATTCTACTTCATAAATCCATCAGATCCACTTCATATCACAAATTGCAATCAGCGCCTTCAATTGATATATCAATACAAAACTTAACGATATGCGACATAATGGACATGCTGGAAGAATTAAACAAAATATATACCATATCGGGTCCGGCCATCGCATATCGCAAAGTGTTATGTGATGATCGCGGACCCGCCGGGGCTTATAAAACATAATATATATATGCTTCGGGTCTGGCCCATCGCATATCGCAATTGGTGGAACCAAACGCCTGTACATAATGCGCTATGCTATACAGCGGACCCACCATAAATATTATAATGTAATATATAAAATATCGGATCCGCCTATTGCAAATCACAATTGGTAGAACCAACACTCATTGCTCTGCAGACCCGTCGGGACTTTTAAACACAATGTATATATGTTTCAGGTCTGACCCACAATCGCAAATCACAATCGGTTCTATCAGCAGAACTAATCATCCATAACATTGCAGACCCGTCAAACTTTATAGAATGCAATATATATATATATATATATATATCTATATATATATATATATATATATATATATATATATATATATATATATATATATATATATATATATATATATATATATATATATATATATATATATATATAATATATATATATATATATATATATATTTCAGGTCCATATCCTTAACACTTTAACACTTGTTTCTTTCTTGTTTCAATATGCAACTATCTCACACACACACACACACACACACACACACACACACATATATATATCGGGTCTAGCTCCATATAACCATTTATATAGTGATTTTATTTGTTCGTATAACAACCTTAGCTACACTGGGGTCGATTCTTTTACAATTCTTTCTTTTGCTATTTCAATGTATAATAAAAAAAAAATACTTCATTTTCCTTAGACTCTGCGGATGTAAAGAAATAAGAGAGCTTCATTAAGGTTGAACCCCTGCAATGATTTTTAGACCACACATTGTGATAAAAGTGATAAATAAGCTTAAACGTAATATAAGCTACAACACAACCAAAAGCGGTCTATCATCCAGATGAATTTTTTATCCATACTATATTGCCCTTAAACATTAAGTGAAAGCACTTGAATACAAAATTTGTTACTTTACCTTGCAATAAATGGCTCACCTTCATTTGATGAATAAGCTAGATGTAATAAAGAATCGATTAGAGAATAGATGGAAGGTCCTTGATGGTAGCCATCTGTGGATCATCATAGGGTTGTTGGCTAGAAAACTAAGCAAATAGGTTAAATTTTTTTCTCCTAGGGGTTATCCATTTGGGTGGGTAACAAGGGTTATTATTCTTCTAGTAGACAAAGGGAGTAGAGTGTTACCATTCAAATTGTATGTTAAAAGTGATAAAAGCTCCAACCATACTTTACAATCTAAGTGAACTCTGGATAGGTCACCCACAATCACCATGCTAACCTACCTTGCCTCTTTAGGGCAGTTCTCCTCTGTCTTCTAGCATGCTATCCTAAATATAACTAGGGCTCAAACAATATGGAATAGAATAATAACACGAGTAACCCCAGGGAATGAAATGGGTTTTCTAATAGAAAAAGGGAAATAGTGTTGATAAAAGGATGTGAAGACCAGTGTCAATATTTAAGGGCGATGGATTCAAGGGAATGTTAGAACAAGAAGATATCAAGAAGCATGGCCCTCCTTAAGTCGGTTACACAAAATAATGGATCGAGAAGGAGAAACTCTTATTGAAGAGATGGGTAGTTTCTCAACCAATCAGGGTAAATTGCAAGGTTAGGAACCCAGTAGAGAAGATTCATCAATGGGATTTCTCTCATTCCAAGGATCAACTATGGCGTAAATAAGCCAAACATTTATTAAGGGAACCCCCTCAAGTGTCTGCCTAACAAAGAGGGGTGGACATTTAAACCAACAAAGGGGATGTGAAAACCTTTTTCTATGACACCCCCTTCCATGTGACAGTTGTCCCATAGTGGTTTGATCTCACTACGCCTTGTGGTGGCCCTGAATCTATTATAAGTTAAACCCTTAAAAGCGATGCAAATGGAACCAAGTAAGAAAATCCTAAAAAATTGTAACATGAATCACATAATGAACTTGAAACCCCAATGGAACTGAGAAGATTTTCATTAAGCCAATAGAAGAGGAATACTCTTTCTATCCAACAAAAATAATTCCTTTATATAGGCAAGGAAAGGAATTTCATTTACAATAAAACAATATTATTAAGGGAGGACCTTGGACCTAGTCTAAAAAGACTATATCTAGTTTAACTAAAAAAAGAAATAATACAATTAGTGGACAAAGCCACATGTACAATGATAATATATTGAAGCCCCACAAAGGTGGGTTAATTCTCAATAAAAGTATTTGACTCCTCATGTGCCCAATGTCCACATAACAAAGGTCCAATGATCCCTTTGATTAAGTTGACCCCCTTTAATAAGTTACAATGTTTAAGAGCATTGATCTGTGCATAGGTGGGGACCTCGACCACGAAAATCATGGAGTTGACTTTAGCTATAGTGGACACAATGGAATCAAAGTGACTGCCAAGAATGTCATGCGCTATCTTAGCCAACTTAATGAGGTAGAAAACAACCATTAAGGTCTGGAGGGCTGACAACGAGCATCCTTTGCTCTTGTAATACTTTGTTGGAATGCTCCTTGTTAGAGTGCTTGCTTCATGGTTTGATGATAAAGGAGGGATGCTTAGTCCAACATTTCTAATGGATGAACTAAGTCTGATGCATGGTGTGGAAATTCATGAAACGTTTCTAAATGACTTTTTCCATGTTTGTTGAATTGTTCCAGCTAAAGCCCGATGATCATATATCACATAGTACAAATATTCCCTTTTTATTTTCTTTGCTACTTTCTTTTGCTTCTTATTCTTTGATCAAACATAAACTTTCTTTGTGTATTGCAGTTGGGATGACTTTGCTAAATCACCCCCAGGCTAGCAACCTTCTGAAGCTTTCTACAAAAACTAATACAAAGATCATATGAACAATCTGGGAAACTTTTGTGAAAATCTACAATTGAGTTATTGGAATTGTCACAATATATGTGTTCATTTGAAGTAACTTTTTCCTTGGGAATATCCAAGCTTTCCGGTGATTTTCGTTGGATCCTAGCATCAACCATTTTCTCCCTAATTTGTTCCCCTTGAAATTTAATCAACATAGGGAGAAGCATGCAAATTGAGTGTTGGGAACAATGAACCATTTCAATTGTGCGTGTCCACATCATGTAGACCTTGAGACAACCTTTTCACCACAAACAAGCTTTACTATTGTAGTTCCCCCAAAAAACATATATGGCTTGGAAATATACTCCTCAATTTGAAGGGTTTACCATATTTCAATGTAATAGACACAATAACACTTGGTACATTTGGAGCACCAAACCATTTACCTTGTCATTTCGCTGACACTAGTGGCATATCAAAATCAATCTCTCCATTGATGAATTTATTGCTTTCTCTTCCTTAGCAATATCCTTAGGAAAAGAACATACTTGAAGCTCCCGCTCTACCCCGTTCTTCATTTTCTTGACATACCTTAGGTTTACCTATCTCGAAATATTCATCAAGCCATTAGGTATGTTAACACTCAGGTTGTTCCTTGGCTCCTTAAGGGATACGGCCGAGGTGACCACAAACCAATCTTTGGACTGCAGGTCCTAGCCTACCTGCAGTCAGAGAGGGCTCTCTCTTTATAATATAGCTTTGTTTAAGGGTGATTTTAGGTTAGTTATGATGTACTTGGGTTTTGTTTGAAATTCGGTGGGATGGATGATGATTTAGACAGAGTTGGCCTGCATAGTGTGAGAAGTTTAGACCATTGGGCATGGAGTCAAGGATTAAGGCTGCTGGTGCGTTTTCTTGGTCACAAGAGGAATTACAGAGCATAATAGTTTAAACAAGGAACAATATCAAAGCTGGAATAAGGATGAAATGGATGTCAGGAAATGAAAGATAGCTAAGCAGCTCTCATTATGCTAACAGAGGGAAGGTGAGTGAACATCATATAGGAGCAATCAAGGATTCCTAAATAACAGTCATATATGAAAGAACTAGTGTAAATATGAGCAAAGAAGTATTCATATTTAGGACTAATTCAGAGGAAAACATGGAGAAATAACAGGAATTGAGAACAGAGTACAAATAAGCAATATCTGAACTATTCTTTCTTCCTGCAATTTAGATCATGACATACAGATGATATAGCATACATAGAAACTGAAAACAAGGGAGAAAGACTTATTGTTCCATGAAGAGAGCATTAGAATTCTGTAATCTACTCTTCAGCCATCAAATCCACATCAAACAGTCCAGACACAAGGTATTCCAGCAATCTCTGTTCATTAAATCTCTCGAAGTATACAGTGCAAGTCCAGAAAGAGGATTATCAACCAACCAACCCTTTAAACAATGAATCAGGGTGGTTTATATAGGCAAAATATCTACAACAAACAGATCCGAGACAAATATGATGAAATAACTATCTTAACCTATTTTTTACTGAAATAAATGCAAGAAATATCTATCTAAGCTGCACTGGAGGCAGCAGCATCAAAAATGAGGCTTTGAGGTGTCCTTTGAGCTCTGTGTTGTTCTTTCTACAATAACTGTGCTTTGGAACTTGAAGCGATCCTCTTAGGTGGCACTGATTCTCATTAATCTCGATCTGCTAAGCTTTTAATGGATTTTATTGCTATACTGATACTTTTATACTTTGTTGGGGTCTTCTTTAATGTTCCTTTGATGTGGCTTTTAAGTGCTCCACTGATATTCTTTATCTGATACTCTTTAACACTGAATCGATACCTTTTCTCTCCACTGATACACTTTGTCGCTACAAAATCGCCCTTACCTGCCACTTTATGGTGAGATTTGATTGCTATTGTGCCTTCTGTGGCCTTTAGAACTGTATCAGTGCTTGGCTGATAAAAATATTGCCAAAACTGAAGAAGTATTGCAAAACGGAGGAGGAATGGACGTTGATGGCCTACCGAGGCAAAGATCCTGCCTTTTGGAGCTGAACTGGGCTGGAGCGATCGAAAATGGCTGCGGAAAGCCATGCTTCCCTTTGAACTGGAGCACGCGCGGGCGTAGACTTAAAAAAAAAAACATGAAGAAATGCTTCTTTTCCTTTATAAAGCAAAAAATCACTTTACAAAGGAATTTCAATGAAAGAACAAGCGAGAGCGATTACTGTAGCAAGAATTAAATCCTGGCCATTGGATCGCGCGAAGGCAGATCCAATGGCTGGCGCTAAATCGGCGATTGGCGGATCCCAAATTGTAATTGTTGAACTAGGTTGTCATTGATTGGCAATATTCTGGATACAAGAGGATGACATGAAGCCAAGGGGATGCAAAGCAGATTCATGAAGAGACAGGAGCAAAGGCCATCAGGATAGCCGAGCCATATATATATCATATGTATATGTGGAAACAGACTTATATGCAAGGAGGTCTTTGAAAGACATTGCCAGGCCAGAGGAGCAGATGGAGACGAGATGAGCAAACAGAGCCACCAAAGGAGCAAATGGAGCAGACGGACCGAGAAGAGCAGATGGAGCAAGAGGAGCCAAGAGGAGCAATATATATAGAGCCATCGGTATATGCCAAAGAGGAGCAGATGGAGATGAGAGGAGCGCACAGAGCCATCAGAGGAGCTAACAAAGCTATCGGAGCCATACTTATAGACCATACATATATGCCAAAGAAGAGGAGCAATGGAGCAGACGAAATTAGTGGAGCTACAGGAGAAAAAAGAGCAGAGGACACAACCATCGGAGCAACAGAGGAGTAAACAGAGCTATCGGAGCGATAGAGGAAGCATAATTCATATACAGCCACAGATAACAGCTATCGGGAGCCTATCAGGAGCAGAACAGCTATTGGGAGCCTATCAGGAGCCATCGGGAGCAGAACTCATATAGATATATCAAGTTACATTTATCGGGCTTGTAAAACCCATGTATGCAAGCTTTAACATTATCGACGGTTAAAAATCATATATATATACAAACACACTATCGGCGATCCAAGATATAGTGTAATTGTTATGTATATGAACGTTGCGCGTGAACCCGTGAATGGCAAGGATTGTGGCAGGACTGCGTTTAACACAGAAATCCTTCAAATGGTGAAAATCCAAGTTAAAGTGAAACTTTACCAGAATGCCCAAGTACCGTTAGATCTCTTAAGATCAACGGTCCTGATCCATATCACATCGATGGCAGAACCAAATATCGCATCGGCCAAACTCTTGTGAGTTATCGGAACCGGGCAACAAGAAATAGCGATGTGATGTTGTGATTAAGCGTCAACCGTCGGATCATGAATTCGAATCGACGGTCCCGATCTTATCAGCGATCGGGGAATGGAGAATGGAGGATGCAATATGCGATGGACGCGATATGCGATTTAGCGCTAACCGTCCGATCTGAAGGAATAATGGACGACAGAGATCTAATCGGCATTCGGCATATATGCGCGTCGGGGGTTCGGCTATGTGACTGCCGAAGTGTAAGCTCCGACAGTCCGGAGCCGAATTTATTATGAAGCCAAGTATAAGGACCATCGGGTCCACGGAGGCCTTGTATCACTTCGGAGAAAAGTTTAACGAAATCGCCGAAATCATCTGGACCTGAAATCATTATAGAACGGGTCATTAAAGGATATCGGGTCCGCAAAGGCTTAGGACTGTATGCCCATAAATGGAGCCAAAATATTATAAGACAGAACCCAAAGGAGCGTCGGGTCCGCAGACCCATTACATCGCTAATCTGCCGATACGAATCCGCCGATATGACGGATCCGAAATCCATATAAAAGGGAGCATAAGGTGTGTCGGGTCCGCACCGCGTCGGGGAATGGGGTTAAGAGTTTTATTGCGAGCGCCGAAAGCCGGACCCGCCGATAATTATAAAGGCGGGTGCATAAAATTTGAGATCCGCGTCTGTTGAATGAGAACAGGAATTATGTTATTTTCCCGTGTATTAAAATATATGTGGCCGCGGGGTTTTATAGTGTTGGCCATATATTTGTATATGTGTAGCCGCGGGCTTTAAAGCCCAAGATAATTAATAACGCGGATGGGTGGTGGCTTCCGATAGACATAAAAGCGGCGATAAAAGGGTGGCTCCGATTCTAAAGTGTGGAGGCAAAAATACTGTAAGGAACAGTCCCGATAGTGCGGGAGACCAAATCATGGCGATTATGATTGGGATGTGGCTATCTGTTAAATGAAACAAAACCCTGTGTATGCATGCTATTATTGTCGAAAGGACGTGGCTGTCCATTAAATAATTCCATCCCTATGTATGCCCACAATCATTGGCAAAGCAGCGCTGTTACATTTTTAGCCGAGAAGATATGTTCTCCGGTGGATTGTTTTGGACCTGGCCATTGATTCAACGTGTCCCGTGAGCATGAATAGACAAAGGAAACGGAAATTCGGGAAGCCGAAGAAGCAAGCAAGCGAAGAGGAAATGACAGCGAGTGTTGAGGAAGTCTAAGAGGCCGTGTAAGAGGAAACGAATGGACAGAGGCACGGGAATGCATAAAAACAACAAGAACAGAAGATTGTGGTTGCTGTTGTTGTTGCAAACAAAATGAGAATGTGAGATAGCAGAAGCAGCAGCGGTGAATGCTGTTGAATGTTGTGGAAATAAGCTGGAGGAGACAGAGGCAGCAAGAGGATTTAGCAGAACAAAAAGAGGGCCGCAAGGCTAATAAGACAGCAGACAGTCAAAGGGGAGAAGCAGCTAGCAGAAAACAAAAACTTGAGCAAGAAGTTGTTCTTTATGCAGAGCTTAGTGCAGCTAACATTAGACTGACTAGAGCTGTGTGAAGACATTATCATCAAAAGCAGTGAAGGTTATTGGAGACTCTGCGCGGGCAATGTGCAGAGCTGTGAAGACTCATCCATAAGAAGACATGGCTGTCATTGAAACTATAGTTTGGAGGCTACAGTGAAGTTGTAAATAGACAGAACTTAGCAGAGAAGAGTTTTGAGAGCAGAAGGATTCGAGTCCTTGGGGTTGGAGCCTTAAAATAGAGAAGGATAGGAGTCCTTGAGGCTGGTGCCTCAGAAGTGAGATTGGGTTGGAGCCCAAGAGGTTGGAGCCTCAGAACTGAACAGGATTGAAGTCCTTGGGAGTTGGTGCTCCTAAGTCCAAGATTGGTGTCTTGGCAAAATAGAGTTGGTGCTCTGGAGGTTGGAGCCTCACCAAAGTCCAAGTTGGAGCTTGGCAACTGATTGTGACCATCTATATATTGTATTTATTTTACTGCACAGTTATATTAATAAAAGCATTTATTCTTGCTGTTCATTTTGTGTTCTGAATATATATGTTTTAACTGGTAAAACAATAGTGGGAAAAAGAAATATTGATTCACCCCCCCTCTCAGTGTTTCCAACAATTGGTATCAGAGCAGGTTCCTTCATTCAAAGCTTAACAGCTTGAAGGTTGACTCTTAGAACACAAATGGCGAGGTCAAGGAAGAAAGTCTCCAATCCTCCTAAGGATGTGTCTCCCTCTACTACTAAAATAGAAGACACTGAATTTGAGGAGGCTCCAAGGCTCAATGGGAATTTTAATATATGGGAAGCAAGAATGAGGAATTTCTTACAGACTCAAGGCATTGAAGTCTGCAAATCAGTGATTGTTGATAGCAGGATGGATGAGGAATCTAAGGAGTACAATGCAAAAGTAGTAAAGGCAATCTTGAATGGGCTACCTGATTCTGTAAAGAACAATCTAGGAAAATGTTCATTAGCAAAGGGTATATGGGACAAACTTCATGACCTTCACTCAAAAGGAGCATTGACCATGAACATCAGTCAAGAAAATGATGGAAATCTAGAAAGAAATCCAGAACCCATCATAGAAGTTGAACATGAGAATGATGATGTCAAGGCTAAAGCAGACTTAGAAGATGAAGAGAATGAAAAAGACTTTGTAGGAGAACTCCTCGCTCAACTTATGACTACCATGGAAGAGATTAACAGTTTGAAAAAGGAAAATGAGAAACTTAAGAAGATAGCTCGAGTTGATGACCAAGATCAAACAAGGAAGAAAGTTGATCTCATCAAACTTCAAGTACAAGAAAGGGATGAAGAGCTTGCCAAGCTTAAGAAGGAATATCATAAAGCAAAGAAGCAGGAAGATATCTTGTCAAGCCAACTTGAACAAAGGCACAAGAGCTTGAACAAACTTGAAGAAGAGATTGGTCAGTACAAGGTAGAGGTTTCCTCCCTTAAGTCTCAATTAAAAGAAGCCAGGAAATAGGCACAAGGAGCTGAGAAGAGAATGGAGAGCAGTCAAGCAAAGAATGAAGAAATCTTCAAAATGAAGTCAGATATCATCTCCCTTAAAATAGTAGCAGCTGAAGCTACTCGTAGCAAGGAAGAAACTGAAGAACAACTTGCAAAGAAGAATAATGAGTGTGAAAGATTGGAAGAAGAGATTGTCCTCCTCAGGAAAAAGGTTGAAGGGATTAACAAAATCATGAAGAGCTCTCAGGCCTTGGATGACATGCTCAGCTATCACAGATGTCCATCTGATAAATCAGGTCTCGAATATGTAGGTGAATCCTCAAACAAGAGTGAACATGCTTTAAACAAAAGAGATGTGAAGAAACCAGAAAGAATTGGTGATGCTCCCAGCTCCAGCAAAGGCAAGGAGAAAAATCAAGGCTAAAATAGAACAAATCCTACTCCAAGAAGAAATCCTGCTCCAAGAAGAAAACCAGCTCCAAGAAGAAATATAGATGATGACAAAGGTGCAAGAGGAAATTGTTATCATCAAAGGATCTCAAGGCTGAAAGGCTTCAGAAGTACATCAAGGAAACCTACATCTCCCAGGTACCAAAGTTCATTTTTTTGTTATTGTTATTCCTGTTCAAACTTTGGTCATATGGCAAAAGACTGTAAAGTATATCATAAAGATAGATGTTATGGTCCCCAACCATCTCATAGAGATAGATGTTATAGCCTCCGAAAACCTCCAAGAAACAATTTTGCAAGAAGAAATCATGAATTCTTATTCATGTACAATGAAGAATGCTTCAAGTGTCATAACATTGGTCATATGGCACGCGATTGTAATTTATCATGGGTTCTTACACAAGCTGGAACCATGCAAAAGAAGAAAGTTACACAAGTATGGAGAAGGAAGGAAATACAATCCGAAAGTCCCTTGAGCTCTCCAGCCAACAACATATGTCATTGGCTTAAATTTTGACAATCTAAGCATTTGATGGGAAGACTCTGCCAAAATGAGATGATGCATACAGTTAGGGGGAGCCTGTAATTCTTGATCATTATTGCTGAAGCTATTAGTGAAAGGGTCCCTATGAAATCCTTATTGAGCTATATTAACATCATTCTTTGATGAAGATCATTTCTCAGGAATACTCCATTGAAGAACATGATTCTGTAATAGGAGAAATAATTATGGTGCTGATATTACAGATGTTGAATGTATTAACTCAGGAATTAAATTTGAGAACAGATAAATTTTGGACACTGATAGAGGCACTCTTCAAACAAATGAATACATCTGGAATGGAGTCTGAAGTAAGAGTAACTGTCAGCATATAACAAACTGAAGCATTGCAAAAGGATGCAGATTAGCAATTGTATTTAAAAGGCAGTCACGGATTGGATATTTGAATCTGCAGAGATATGTACAAGAACGCAAGGAAAAGATGGCTCATAGGAAGGAGAATGTTGTGCAGTCAAGCATAACTTAAGCTGACACTGATCACTTAAGGAATATCGCAACAACAAGGTACAACCCCTCACATTTTTGTCCAAATGCAATGACGATTGAATACTAGATGGCAGTAACTTAAGGGGAAGCACAAAGACACAAATAAACTCAGATCTGAAGAAAGACAATCTCAGTAGCAATCTCTCTCTTGATTTGAACTATGAAGGTCTCTCAATTCTGCCTATGGAGACATCAATATGGATTGAGCATGAAAGCCTAGACTTGGACACTTGTGTATTTCCATTTGCAATCTGAATGAAAGCATTATAGTAGAGAATCCTTAAGCATTGTTGAAGCCATGATAAAGTAGTTTTGAGACATGAAGAATAGAAGCAGTTTGATAGGGGGAGTCCCAGAGCACTCCTTTGCCATTGATGTCAAAGGGGGAGAGAAGAAGAATATTGCCATCAATAACAAAGGGAGAGATTGTTGAACTAGGTTGTCATTGATGTCAATATGGCAATATTCTGGATACTAGAGGATGACATGAAGCCAAGGGGATGCAGAGCAGATTCATGAAGAGACAGGAGCAAAGGCCATCAGGATAGCCGAGCCATATATATATATGCGGAAACATACTTATATGCAAGGAGGTCTTTGAAAGACACTGCCAGGCCAGAGGAGCAGATGGAGACGAGAGGAGCAGACAGAGCCACCAAAGGAGAAAATGGAGCAGATGGAGCTACAGGAGCAGATGGAACAAGAGGAGCCAAGAGGAGACGGACTGAGAAGAGCAGATGGAGCAAGAGGATCCAAGAGGAGCCAAGAGGAGCAATATATATAGAGCCATCAGTATATGCCAAAGAGGAGCAGATGGAGATGAGAGGAGCGCACAGAGCCATCAGAGGAGCTAACAGAGCTATCGGAGCCATACTTATAAACCATACATATATGCCAAAGAAGAGGAGCAATGGAGCAGACAGAATTAGCGGAGCTACAGGAGCAAAAAGAGCAGAGAACACAGCCATCGGAGCAACAGAGGAGTAAACAGAGCTATCGGAGCGATAGAGGAAGCAGAACTCATATACAGCCACAGATAACAGCTATCGGGAGCCATCGGGAGCCGAACTCATATAGATATATCCAGTTACGTTTATCGGGCTTGTAAAACCCATGTATGCAAGCTTTAACATTATCGGCGGTTAAAAATCATATATATATATATATATACAAACACACTATCGGCGATCCAAGATATAGCGCAATTGTTATGTATATGAATGTTGCGCGTGAATTGGTGAATGACAGGGATTGTGGCAGGACTGCGTTTTACACAGAAATCCTTCAAATGGCGAAAATCCAAGTTAAAATGAAACTTACCGGAATGCCCAAGAACCGTTAGATCTTTTAAGATCAACGGTCCTGATCCATATCGCATCGATGCCGGAACCAAATATCGCATCGGCCAACAAGAAATAGCGATGCGATGTTGCGATTAAGCGTCAACCGTCGGATCGCGAATTCGGATCGACGGTCCCGATCTAATCGGCGATCGGCGAATGGAGAATGGAGGATGCGATATGCGATGGACGCGATATGCGATTTAGCACTGACCGTCCGATCTGAAGGAATAATGGACGGCGGAGATCTAATCGGCATTCGGCATATATGCACGTCGGGGGTTCGGTTATGTGACTGCCGAAGTGTAAGCTCCGACAATCTGGAACCGAATTTATTATGACGCCAAGTATAAGGACCATCGGGTCCGCAGAGGCCTTGTATCACTTTGGAGCAACGTTTAACGAAATCGCCGAAATCATCTGGACCTGAAATCATTATAGAACGGGTCGTTAAAGGATATCAGGTCTGCAAAGGCTTAGGACTGTATGCCCATAAACGGAGCCGAAATATTATAAGACAGAACCCAAAGGAGTGTCGGGTCCGCAGACCCATTACATCACTAATCTGCCGATACGAATCCGCCGATACGACGGATCCGAAATCCATATAAAAGGGATCATAAGGTGTGTCGGGTCCGCACTGTGTCAGGGATTGGGGTTAAGAGTTTTATTGCGAGCGCCAAAAGCTGGACCCGCCGATAATTATAAAGGAAAGTGCATAAAATTTGAGATCCGCGTCTATTGAATGAGAACAGGAATTATGTTATTTTCCCATGTATTAAAATTTATGTGGCCGCGGGGTTTTATAGTGTTGGCCATATATTTGTATATGTGTAGCCGCGGGCTTTAAATCCCAAGTAAAAATAACGTGGATGGGTGGTGGCTTCCGATAGACATAAAAGTGGTGATAAAAGGGTGGCTCCGATTCTAAAGTGTGGAGGCAAAAATACTATAAGGAACAATCCCGATAGTGCGGGAGACCAAATCATGGCGATTATGATTGGGATGTAGCTATCTGTTAAATGAAAAAAAACCCTGTGTATGCCTGCTATTATTGTCGAAAGGATGTGGCTGTCCGTTAAATAATGCCATCCCTCTGTATGCCCACAATCATTGGCAAAGCAGCGCTGTTACAGTTTTAGCCGAGAATATATGTTCTCCGGTGGATTGTTTTGGACCTAGCCATTGATTCAACATGTCCCGTGAGCATGAATAGACAAAGGAAACGGAAATTCGGGAAGCCGAAGAAGCAAGCAAATGAAGAGGAAATGACAGCGAGCGTTGAGGAAGTCTAAGAGGCCATGTAAGAGGAAACGAATGGACAGAGGCACGGGAATGCATAAAAACAACAAGAACAGAAGACTGTGGTTGCTGTTGTTGTTGCAAACAAAAAATGAGAATGTGAGATAGCAGAAGCAGCAGCGGTGAATGCTGTTGAAGGCTATTGAACGCTGTGGAAATAAGCTGGAGGAGACAGAGGCAGCGAGAGGATCTAGCAGAACAAAAAGAGGGCCGCAGGGCTAATAAGACAGCAGACAGTCAAAGGGGAGAAGCAGCTAGCAGAAAACATAAACTTGAGCAAGAAGTTGTTCTTTATGCAGAGCTTAGTGCAGCTAACAATAGACTGACTAGAGCTGTGTGAAGACATTATCAGCAGAAGCAGTGAAGGCTATTGGAGACTGTGCGTGGGCAATGTGCAGAGCTGTGAAGACTCATCCATAAGAAGACATGGTTGTCATTGATACTGTAGTTTGGAGGCTACAGTTAAGCTGTAAATAGACAGAACTTAGCAGAGAAGAGTATTGAGAGCAGAAGGATTGGAGTCCTTGGGGTTGGAGCCTTAAAAGTGAGAAGGATAGGAGTCCTTGAGGCTGGTGCCTCAGAAGTGAGATTGGGTTGGAGCCCAAGAGGTTGGAGCCTCAGAACTGAACAGGATTGAAGTCCTTGGGAGTTGGTGCTCCTAAGTCCAAGATTGGTGTCTTGGAAAATAAAGGTGGTGCTCTAGAGGTTGGAGCCTCACCAAAGTCCAAGTTGGAGCTTGGCAACTGATTGTGACCATCTATATATTGTATTTATTTTACTGCACAATTATATTAATAAAAGCATTTATTCTTGCTGTTCATTTTGTGTTCTGAATATATATGTTTTAACTGGTAAAACAATAGTGGGAAAAAGACATATTGATTCACCCCCCCTCTCAGTATTTCCAACAGTAATACCTCCGATGAGCGATGAACCCCGCGGACCCGAAATGCTGTATAGGCCCACTTCTTATTGAAATCGGGTCCGGCCTATCGACGATTTCATATTGGCGGATTTGATAAAAATGAGTCACCGGACCCGAACTGCCTTTCAACTGTTCCTTATAAATTATCGGATCCAGACATGGGGTGCACAATACTACCCCTCTTCAGACCCAACACACATTAGGCTCCACTTCATAGTATTTCGGCTCCGGAATATCTGAGCATTCCCATTTTGCTGTACAAAGGGCTCCTTTTGGACCTGAAAAACCTATATGCCGCGCTTTATAATATTTCGGCTCCGGCCAGTTGGAGCCATATATGGGAGTAATGCGATTAAACATGGGCCGTTAATCTGAGGGCCCGAATGGGTGGCTATGATTGAGTCGGCATTTCGCTATCGACGGGGGCATGGGGTTTATACATATGCGATCGCCGAAATGAGCAATCACCAAAATGATCTGGGCCATTGGCTGAGCGGGGCGAAACGGACGGCTGACATTAAGTCGGAGCTTTGCCATCTGGGATATTGCGATAGGGCTTGCGATACGTGAAAACGCAGGTTTTGGGATAAAACTTAAGTTTTACGAAAAACTTAGGTTATGAGGTAAAACGTGGAATATGCGGCATGGAGGACTCCCGATAACGATATCGCATCGACGAAAAAGGGGAAGGGGCATATATATGACCACATATGATTGCGATATGCTGATTGCAAAATCGCATCGGTAGGATTGATATCGGGGCATTAACAAAAGGGGTTGAACACTACCATTGAGACCTCCGACTGCGATATCGCGTCGGAGGGGGACCAAAATGGATCGGAAGAATGCATATGTAATCAGACAAGGCTTTTTAAAGCTTTGGAAGGTTTCTTGAGGCCTCGGAAGGGGTCCGATAACCAAAAAAGAGGAATTTCATGCCTTGGAAGGAGTCCAAAGGCACTTTGAAGGGAGCTTATGTGTTTTGAGAAGGGTTTTAAGCCTTTCAAAGGTTAAAACATGGCTAATGGAGGGTTTTGTACACATCGGAGGAGGGATTTTATGCAATGGAATAAGTCCAAATGCATTTGGAAGATGGTTAAGGAGAAGAAAGAGGGTTCTTGCCAAGTTTCGGGTAAACTTAGCAATTCCCAAACATACTTATGGTTATTTTTCAACCAGGGGGAGGGGATATGTATATAAAGGGATTTATAACATATTTATAGTATGGGGAAGGGGAAATAGATGGGGATTTACATAATAATGTTCGAAATTAATATGAAATTGGTGAAGAAAGCGCTAAGTATGGAGATCTTAGGCTATTAAAGGGAAAAATGAACTTGTAGAATGAGATATGAGTACTCCTAAGCAAAGTAGACCTTTACTTAGGCAAATGATATGAAAATGATGAAATTAAGAGATGTCAAGCAGATCTTGACCTTTTTAGGGGAAGTTAGTGAATGATTTTGGGGAAGAGGGAGAAGGGGAAGTTAGACATGCCTTGCTTGAGCTGCCCAAATTAAAAACTGCCTCATACTTGTGATCTGAATAGATATGAAATTTGAAAACACAAAACTGATCACAATCATTGATCCTGCAACCTCAAAACTACCTACCCGGCCTACTTACCTAACATTTTTTCTTCTTTTTGGTTTGGGTGCACTTGAACTAGCAAACCCAGCTTTTCAACTTTTCTTTTCGCTATCCTCCTATCTAAATCGATCCTTATTTCTTCCGGGGCTCAGATTAAGCTGTTGGGCGCCCAATATTCTCTACCTATCTACAAATCTGCCAAGATTAAATAGTTTGGTCAGATATTTATTCTCTATCTTCTAAAACAAGCAATTTAAACCTAGGGAAACCAAGATTAAGCTGTTTGGCCTTCCCTTAACTGTGAAACTCTTCAAAAATGGAATATGGTAGTGGCATTTGAGCTAGCACACTTTCCTGGCCTTTTGTTTGGGGTTCATTTCATTTATTTTTCTCTTTGGCCAATTGATTTTTTTTACCCTTTGATTATTCTTTTAGGGCATACCCTCTTTACATTTTTTAAATTTTCTGAGTTTTTAGGAAATATGGAACCTTTGCAGCATGGAAAGAATGACATATTTGGCATGTAAAACAGTCAATCATGAAATATGAAACCTATTGTAATAGGAGGCTAACAAGGTACATCATTGTAACCTCGTAAGAGGCCTTAGTTGAATTCGGTCATATGCCCTAGCTGTAACGGCTTGCCTTAATTGGCATAGGAAGATAGATAGGAAGAAAAAGATGTTTTTTCTTATGATATTTGACCATCACAAGGATTCCTATTGTCTTTCCCTACTTGGGTGATGGAGTCTTAAGGGTTAAATTTAAGAGATATCAAATCTATTCATGGAGTAAGGGGGGAAACCCTAGTTTTCACTTGCAAACTTTAGGAACTATTTTATGAGGGGAGAAATTAACTAGAAGAAAGCTCTCTAGGAGGTTTTCTATGGCCTTCAAGGAAAAAAATTTGACATGCAATGATCAAGCAATATTTTACAATATTCATCACATGAAAAATTGTTATAAATATGCAATAACACGTAAAAAGTTCCCAAGACATTGCCTTCTTTTGATCCCAAAAATACTTCTTCAGGACACAAATTAGTCTCTAATATAAATAGCTCTAGAAACATTACATGTCCACAACTATCTAGTTGCAAAACAACTAAGTCGAGCTCTTTAAAGGAGGCCAAAATCTGTAAGTGATGATCAACAAATAGAATGGAGCGATCCTCATTTTGTATAAGGTCTATCACATCCATTAATCCAACTAAAAGCCTTATTACAAGTTTGATTTTGAGTAGACATGAAGTAAGTGAGTTACAAGCAAATGTAATAGCTCAATAAAACAAAATATGCTACTAATTACCCACACATGTGAGCCCTCTCTAAGCATAACATCATGGTTTTTTAAGGCTAATAAGGCTCCAAAAGTGCAATAGAATGGCTAGATGCATCTCCAGCCATCATGATCAACCATAAATTGAGGAAGGATCCTCAAAACATCTCCATGTGTCCAAAAGCCAGCTCTGGGTGTCCTGCATCATCTCCATGGGTGCCATCAAGACAATGTTGTGTAATCTCTCTCCAACACTGGGGCTCCATGAGTTAGTATAAGCCCTCCCTAATCAAATTTGGGAATGTTCATCATCATTTGGACTTCGAATGAAGGCATGCCCATGTAATAGGGTTAAGGCCAATCTAGGGTTATGTTAGGTCCACTGGGTACATCATCAAGAATCACCAAACCCAAGCATAGCTAGCTCAACGTTTTGCAATTTAGGGTGCTCTAGGGTGTCAATCAGTTGTTAGGATCATCAAAGTGCCCAACACTTTGTTGTGGAAAGGAAACATTGCATCTGCAAGGTCATCATGCTCTTAGGAAGTGTGATACAACTTACGCATCATGTGTAGTAGACATGGAATGGGTGTGCCCTCAAGGTCTCTACTACTCTGTGTAGAACCATTTCGCACAACCATCTCAAATTCAAGTGAAGGAAACCACCCATTAGAGAAAATGACCACGCATGCATCATAATGGAGCATACTTAATTGTTAAAGGCATAGTAATACTTCAAACTAAGATCACCTTCAAGTATCTAACTAGACGAAGTTCTATAAAAGTCTCCCCAACCTTTTTATAGGTGGCTAGGTAATCAACCCTATTAGATGCTCCCCTAAGAGGAGGTGACATTTCCAAGGTCAACCCTTTAATCCATAGGTGCTATTGACAATAGGTGGTAGCGAAGGGGGATGACTTCATGTCTAAGTGTCATGGCTAGGGGACTAGCTGATGGAGATCCACATCCTGAGTGTGTAGATGTAATGGAGGGAGCAATCGTGGAGTCATGAGGTACCCCTTTCCTTGGACTTCTTTTTCCACCCATCTGGTGCACCTTTTACTTATTTTGAATAATGCTTTAATATGGAGTGAAGCTTAGGTCTCAAAGTTTTCTTTTTATGATGTAGCATTTATTTACGTCTTAATGATGAGTTGGTTTCTCGCTCTTTAGGGTTGGGACATGCAAGGGTTCCTTATGATGTGATGGAGGGTGATGGATAATGAGGGGGGTCTAGCTCATGGTAGGATTTTTCCCACCTGCTAATTATGCCTCGACCATCTTTTGCATTTTAACTTTCCTTTTTTTTGTTGCGGCCATCCTATGCTTTTATCTTTCTTATAGCTGCATCAAGCTTCAGGGCAATTTTTTTTTACTCTACTCAAAGATGTGGATGTATGAGTGCTTGATCCCAATGAACAAATGATGGTTAACTTGAAGGATTGATGTGTTATTAAGGGAATGACAAAAGGTGTTATATATGGAATGGTTATAGACAATGTGTTACTTCAATCCAAATTTCCCAATTAGTGCCCCTCCTATAACCCTAAGGCCCTATAAGAGGTTCCTTTGGACTAGGGATAAAGACTAACCCGCTGGTAAGGTGAGAATGCATTATGAATATAATATTGTTACAAATGAGAGCCCACTTATATTCTAGCTGAGAAGATTACATTTTAACTAAGAAGTTTGTTACAAATGAGGGTCTGCTTATATACCTAGGTAGGTGCCCTTTGATGAATGGTCATGTCCTTAGAGATATGCCTCTTATATACTAATCACTAATTAATCATTATTATGATTGTTATTATTATTTATATTTTCATTATATATATAGATTATATTCATAATAAAATGAGTTTATAGTCAAGGTTGGTCAATCATCCAGATCACCCCTTTATCCATGTTAAAATTCCTAAAACAGGAAGTAAAAACACTTGCTTGCAAAATGGTTGTATTTGCTGAGTTGGGAACCCCACCATTTACAAGAGGAATGCCGGATGGTGAGAGTTGTATGACTCATGCAAATGGTGGAACAATGTAGGCATATCGTCATCACTGAGAAATATGAAGGTTGCTAGTTGGCTAGCTGTCCAAATAGGATAAATGTTTTCTCCTATGGGGTTTACACACTCTTGGTGGGTAACAGTTCCCTCCCCTTTCTTACAGGTTATAATCTGGATCCTTTTCCTTTGAATTTTTATTCTGCTTCTTCTACTAGCTGCATATGGTATTAAGAAGGCTGTAATGTCAAGGACTTGCCATGATTTCCATCTCTGATCCAGTATACAATCTGACTGTATTTTGAATAAGGTGAAAACCATTGTTTTGATGCCAAAACAGATTTCTCATAAGAGGGAAAGATAATTATATTTAATCTACTTCCAATGACAGTTCTGATGTATTTCTTTAACTGCTGAAGGGTAACAACATTGATTTACTGCTATAATTTTGTCAACCCATAACTTGATCTATGTATTAGTGTTCTTTTTTTCTTTATTTAAACCTCAGAACATCTATCTAAGCCATAGAATCATTAAACAAGAGATGGCTTGAACAGGAACATTCCTGGAGATTATAAGTGGACCTTCAGATAAACTTAATTCATCAAAATTCAAAGTGAAAAATTTTGCTATAGTTACCCCTGTTGGTAGGAGGGATAGCACAGAGCAAAGGAGATTTTTTCAGAGTGGCTAGAGATATTCTTCCATATTTGCTCTCAACTAGTGTTCAGTTCTCAGGATGGCATGAGGCTGCATGGGGGGATACTTCCATCTTTGGGTGTTTCAATCTAGGGATAGCAGCAATAATAGAAGTAGAAGATGAAAACCTTATCTTGGTTAGTATATGGGAAAGAATGCTCCCTCCAAGGAGGAAGCAAACATTCAAGAAATTAAAGATTTTTTATGGGAGGGGATATTGATACTAGATGATGTGGGGCAGGGGGGAATGGGGTATAAAAACCATTTGTGTGAACATTAGTTATGTTTTGGGAACTTTAGAATGTAGATAAATTATGTTATTTGTTTGCACCCTTTGTACTTCGTTGGCAGAGTATTTAGTGCTAAGTATGAGTTTGTCTCTCTTTTCCATGATTATGATCACTTAACTATGATCCTTTAGTCCTTGGAAGGAAGCCCAAACAACCAAATCACATTTGGAATTATTTGTAGGAAGGAAACAAACATTCAAAAAATTCAAATTGTTTGAGAGGATGGGAGGATGATGCCTAATGGGACAACAAGGAGGAGAGGTTGAAGAAGAGAAGATTATTCACCACTGTTATCCACAACACAAATTTGTGCAAGTGTGATATATACCCCATGAGAAGTCCTCAATATACTTCAAGAGAAATGCTCAAAGGGAGAACGACAATCATGTGAACATTGGTCACCTTGTTATGGGAATTTAGGCATTTTATATTGGTTTTCACACCAGTACTTCATAGTCACTAGTGCCAAGTGAGTGCTTCTATCTTTTTCATTATCATGACCACTTAACAATGATCCTTCAATTCTTGGAAGGAAGCCTAGATGGCCAAAGCATATTTGGAATTATTACATATCCTCCTACATAAGGATGGCGTTAAGGCCAACTCAGTGTATGTTTTTCCTCGTGTCTTGAGTTTGCTCCTTTTCCATTGTTAATTAAGAAATTTTTAGATTGTATGTTAATTTTGTAGCATCAGACATGTGTTCTAGTCTTGAATTTTTTTCAAAGAGGTTAAGTAACACAAGAAATCCTGAACCTAAAAAATGTTTAAGGAGAAAACACCTAGAGATGACTCAATTAAGTTAATTGATCAATAATTAAAATTTGGTTTTTATCATCCTGATGATGAACCACATTAGTTGGTTCGAAACGCGTTAACAAATAATATTTTCATGTGATGGATCTTGAAGACTTTCTTCTAAATTAAAATTTTCCTAAGTCTAACTTAGGAAAAGTGATTAATTAACAAGAATTAATTAAGAAAGGTGAGATTTCTCTAGAAACTCATGAATTAAATGAGAAAAGTGAGATTTCTATTGAAAGTTAGAAACTCAGATGGATCAACTCAGAGATGATCTTGGCTATTGATGAGGATTTAATCATGGCTGTTGGTGAGCCAACGAGAGATTATAAGAGGAGGTTGATGGGTTTGGAGAAAAACACACAGGAAGAGAAAGTTTCCTTCGTAGATCGATTTTCCAGAGAGTAATATTCAGTCGAAAGAATTCGAGCTAGAAGGAAGCAAGAGCAAGAGGGAGATCAAATTTCCAAAGGAGGATTCCAAATCCAGAAAAGTGAGGAGGGGATGCTGAATTATTTTCCCACGAGGCTATGAAAAGACTGCACATGTGCCTCAAGAGGGAAATTCGATTCAACTGGGAAAGAGGTTGTTTTAGGTTTCAGAGGCTAGGATTATGTTGTAGAGGTTAGGAGAAATTATTTTAGAGGCAGTAGCAAGCTAGATGACTAATTTAGGAGAAGATTCAGGTAGTGCACATAAGGGATTGCATAAGCACTGCGCAAGGGTTTTCTAAAGCCATAATTCAGAGAGTAGATTGTTATGAGATTGCTTGTGGAGAAGGGAAAATTCCCCTTGATAATTTTGCTAGTATTTCTTTCAAATTGGATTGCTAGATTAAGAATCCAAATTGTACTCAAATTCCTGCGGCTGCATAATAATAATAAAACCCTCATTTGCTGCATTGATTTTCCCACATTCAGTTTTTTCCGAGGACAATTGTCCAAAAATAATTGTGTCAATTTTATTGTTTGTGTGCTAGCATTTTCTCAGTTTACAAACATTTTATTTTCCACAGTAATTTTATAGTGAAGAAATTGTGGTGTGAATTATTCATTGTTTTCCATTGGAAATAAATTGCTCAATAATTAACCAGTTAGAAGAATAATTTCCAGTTGCTACATTCTAACGAATTTTCACATGGTATTAAAGAGAAGTTGATCATATCAAAACCTTAAAAGCGAGAGAGAGAGAAATTCACAGTTTAGAGGGAGTTCACAACATATTTTCTCCAGATTTGCACAAACACAGCAAGGTAGTTCAAACTCCCGGGCAGAGGGTTCGATTTTCTAGTGCAGGGGGCAAGAAAAATTCATAAAGCCTAGTAGCAGTTCTAGCAAGCAATGGTGAAGTTGGGAAGCAGTTCCATTAAGAAAATCAATGAATCCATAGGGAAAATCTGAGCATAGTTGGTTTACAACAGTTTTTGCAGTAGCAGATGAGTGCTAGGTGGAAGAGGAAAACACACACTCAGGGATTCTTTGTCAAAGGGTTTCCAGTTTCAGTCCTGAAGGAAATCCAAAATTTCTAGTAGCAGATGGAAACAATAGAGAAAATCTGTGCATTTTCCGAAGGATGTGCTTGTAGCTAAGCAGACAACCAAGTAGGAGAAGGAGGAGATTCTTGTTTATTTCCTAGTTGTGAGTTTTGTAGAAAATGGCTTTAGCGGGACTTGGGAATGAAGACAAGTTAGATGGGGCATCGAACTATTGTATCTGGAAGGCTAGAATTTCCTTCCTACTAGATGACTTTGAATTGAAGATGTACATAGATAGAGTTCTTGTTGTGCCTATAGATGCAAATTGATGGGCCTCTAAATTAGACATAAATTAAGGCCCATGCCTATAAATTAAAACATAAATTAAGCACTATGACCATCCTTTAGCACATTAAACCTCTTTTTTTTCATTAGATAAATAATTTTTAACTTTAGTATATTCATTAGGAAGGTTTATGAATAATTGAATATTTGTGCCTAATAATTTTTTTTTTGGTGGAATATTATGAGAATATTGGGCATATTATGAAGAGTTGGAGGAGGAGATAATTTAGGGACTTGTTCCATACTACTGGAAGATCAATAATAAATAATAAATCAACAAGATATTATGGAATTATGGCACAAATTGTGGAACTCCAATGATTGAGAAAATCTAGGAATGTGTTCCATTAATCAAGGGAGCAGATCACTAATCAAGGGAGCAAATCCACTAATCAAGGGATTTCAGTGGGGAAGGCTTCCTCCATTCATGGGGAATGCTTCCTAATCATTTTGTATAAGTACCAAGTCTAATTTTCCTCTAGGGATATAGATTTTCATTAGTGTTATTGTGGAAAGAGCTTGTATTTTTGCAGCTCCATTGTATTTTCTTGTAGGGATGTAATTCTTTTGATGAAAATAATGAAGATTGGTGTCATGTTTAGCTTCTAAATCCTGTTCTCCTCCATACGTCTCTAAGTTTCCTCAGGCTTGGCCATCCTAGGCGCCTCATAGCCCTTTTGTATCATTTTCTTTCCTTATTTTCATTGCTTGTTCACATGCATCTCTAGTTTTTATTTCTTTCTACTTCTGCATTTAGTATTAATGATTTCTTGTTGTAGGATTGAGTTAAATGGTTGATGTAAGTTCTTTTGTAGGATCACAAGAATTATTTAATCCTTGGAAAATATTTGGAAGTTCATAATAATCATTGAGTTTCTTGGATTAGTCTTCTTATTCCCAAATCTAGATTAATGGACCTCCTTTTTATCATAGAACTGTAAATTTCTGCTATTTTTTAAAGCATTATAACGAGCTTCAATCGACTTGATTCCACTTGCATTAGATAAAAAAAAAATTCTAGTTCACAACAAAAATCACCCCAGTACATTTCCACTTGATTTGGTTAGGAATGTTTTAGATTTACTAGCTTACTAGTTCTCGAATTTCTAGATTTTCGACTAGTAATGTTTTTATTTTTTATTTTTTTAAGAATGGGTTAACAAAGGTCTTTTTGAGTGATTCTACTTGAAATAGGGACCTAGGACATACTATTTAATAATAAAATTTTTCCAATCCGATTTGGATTTGATTTGCTTGGTCATTAAACCCTCACCAATTTCATCATTTCACAAGGAAACTTCTCCAAGATTTTTGCGTGAATCCATCCATCTTCCGACTTTGGTTTTGAGTTCTAGTGATCCTAGGAATTTTCCCACTCCATTCCAGCCATCACACACCTTTCCTAGGCCTCCCGTCACCTCCAACACCTCACATTTTCCTCTCGGCTGTATCCTGTAGGTTTCTTGTAATTCCTACAGGATCATCTTGTAGGTTTCTAATACATCATGTAGGTTTTCCTGAAACGGCCTGTTTTGAGGCCGATTGATGGAAAACCTCTAGGAAGTCACCAAACGCCTCCTAAGTATCTCCCATACCATCCAACCATCTCCTAACCCTTTCATCCAACCTCCAATATCCTTAATTCACCTTCCACATCACCAAAATACATTAGTTTGCATACTTGATGGTGCATGAAAAAAACAAAAAGACAAAAACAGATTTATTTTAGTCCCTTTACTTGCACATTAGTGACGTTTGATGATTCTCACTTCCATTCTTAGATAGTAGCATTTTTTTCATGATAATTTAGTGTTATTGCAAAGCATAGTTTCTTGGTAGTTAATTAGGACATGGTGTGATTTAGCATTGAATTTCTGTCTCTTTTCTTATACTTTTTTTCTAGCAATAGGTTAAGGTTCCATTTCAAACATTTCATTTTCTGCAATTCATTTAGGATTTGACTTTAGTACATGCACTCCATTACATCATCACATCAAAGGAAGGACACATTGTATGCTACACATATAGTGTTGATGCCTCGTAAGTTTGTAGAACCCCGGGTTGATAATTAAATTCGGTAGCGTTGGGAGTTGCAACATTCTTGTTGCAATATCGGGGCTCATCACAAATCAAATAGAAAACTAAAATAAGGAGATGGGAAAGGTAAATTGATTGATCATTGATGGAGTTCGAGATCATATAGTCTCACAAACAACAGTCAAGAATATGACCAAGGAAATGTGGGATGCTCTCTACCAGAATTCTTTGGGGAATCAAAAGATGTTCTTGCAAAAGAAGTTGAGGACCACTAGGATGCAGAAAGGTGAAGGGGTTACTCCATACCTTACTAGCATTTAGGACACCCGTAATGAGCTTTCCGTGGTTGGAGAAACACCTTCAGATAGTGAATTTTTGTGTGTAGCTATCAATAGTTTTTCTAAGGAGTGGGCTAGTTTCATCCAAGGAATCAGTGGACGAGATCGATTACTAGGGTGGGATAGATTGTGGGCATATTTCATGCAGTAGGAGATGAGACTAGCTCTAGTCAAGACTAACCTTGGTAGCAGAAACAGTTGTTACCACTTCGTAATTCCTCCAAGCTGAGGAGAGGAACCCAAAGGTAACCACAAACCAATCTTTAGGGTTGGAAGACAGCCCTTCCAAACCCAGAGGGTGCTCTATCTTATGAAATCTTTTGGATCTTAGGCTAGGTCTATAGATCAAGGTAGAATAATTTTAATAGTTTGATGTTAGGGGGAAGGGAAAATCCATTGGGCATGGAGTCAAATTGGATAGATTGTGGGTAAAATTTCATGTAGTAGGAGATGAGACTTTCTCTAGCCAAGAGTAATCTCGATGGAAACAACACCTATTAGCACTTCGTGATTCCTCCAGGTTGAGGAGAGGAACCCAAAGGTAACCACAAACCAATCTTTAGGGTTGGAAGCTAGCCCTTACAAACCTAGAGAGGGCTCTCTCTTATGAAATCTTCTGGATCTTAGCGTAGGTCTATAGATCAAGGTACAATAATTTTAATATCTTGATGGTAGGGAGGAGGGAAAATCCATTGGGCATGGAGTCAAGTTAAGCTAAATATTTTCAGTGCTATGATGGGAAAATGAAGAATCCTTAGATAGGGGAATGGAAGGAAATCCTTTATGGTGTCTTTATCAAATTTCATTGTAGAGAGGTGAGTAGAGGAATAATGGAATTGATAATATCTAAAGCATCTAGTTGAGGATGAATTTTAGATATTAAGGTGGAGGAAAAACACTGAAATGTTTAGTTACTTATAACAGAGCACCTGAAAGTGAATTCTGAAATAAATTCGTTTAACTAAATACTGAAGACATAAAATTTAAGCACGACCATAATAGAAGATAAAAAACACAAACAAGAGATAAACATCACCATAAATGATTGACACAAGAATCCCTAAACAAGTAGACTTCGACCTTCATCATTCACTAATATTTTTTAAATAGAACTGCACAATGCACAATGTCTTTTCTCTATCACACACCAACTAACCCTTTTCTCAATCAAAATTACATCATATATACATCAAAATATTAGTTCCTCCCTTTAGGAATTGAATTCCCTAAAAAGACTTGGTTTACTGCTTGTAGCAACGAATATAGAACCACCTTCTACAAATTAGGAAACTGTTTGACTAGAGGAATCTTTAACAAAATACATTGAATGCCTTCATAAGGATGAGGCTTGAATCTCCAAGATACTTAAGGACACTTGTCATAACCATATAAACTGACTTCAAGAGGTATGGAGTTGGATTGAAAGGTTAAATTGCTGACTGTGTAGAAACGCAACAAATTTGTTGCATTACTTCTTCCTTCATAAAAAACTCAGCAAAAAACATAGTGAATTCACCATTCTCTTACTTTTGATCATCTCCTGGATTTTTAAATATCTCAGATAGGTGGAAGAAAACCCCTAAAACATAAGACACCTATTATAAGACATCTCTTCAAACTGCAAACCTCCATCCTTGAAAATCATCACCTACAGAAAAATGTGGCAATTGAGCGCACTGAAACTTCACTTGCATGGGTTTGACCAGGTGTTGAAGCCTTTGACTGAGAAAGATCATTGATTGATGATGTTGACAATATCAAATACATTCTTTGAACCTATCCATAGATCAAAAGGAGTGCGAAACTTTGATCTTCTACCAAATCCCAATGCCTTTGACAGTAATGCAACAAATTTGCTGCATTGTTGTATAACTTATCTTCTTTGCAAAAAGTTCCAAGAAATCGGAGGATATGATTGATATAAATTGGTGCACTTCTAAAGAAAGGGAAAAATGCAAAGGTATCTTGATTACTTGTCAAAAATCAAACCTTAACTGCCTCAGCTAACAACTCCAATGTTCCTCTTCTTTTGTTCTGCATTTCCTATAATGCCTCCTTAGTGTATTGAAAGTTTGTTGTCCCTCATCCAACTCAGTATTTTTCTTATCTTGTATTGACTTTTCTTTCACCACTCAAAAACTTTAATATATCATGTCCTAAATTGACTCTAAAGACTCGATCTCACACTCTTCACAAAAACTAAGGACTTGTTCTCTATGAGATCATAGCAACACTTTTAAAAAATTGACCAAAATGATGAAAAGACTAAACTTGAATTTGACTACTATAACATAGCACTCTAAAAATAGCAAAGGACCAAAGGGGGTGAAGGAAGAGGAGAATTTAGCCCTTGCATCAAAGGGAAATGAAAATAAAGGTCCTAGCCAGGGACAAGGTTCACAGGGAGGAGAGAAGAAGAAAATGGATCTTTTGAAGATCAAATGCTTCAAGTGTGGTGAATTTGGTCACTACAACACTCAGTGTCGTCAAAGGAAGAAGGAAAAGAAGGAGAAGCAAGAGTAGGCTTCGACAGAGATCGAAAATTTGTCTTCTAGATTGGAGGATGAATTCACATTATATGCAGCTATACCTCCATGAGAGAAGTGGGGTGACATTTAATTTTAGTCATCGAAGTTGAAGATTTTTGGGTAGGGTCCAAAGAAGATAGCATTAGACAGATGCTTCCTCATGGATCATTACCCTTGCTATACGGATCCACAATATTCAGTAGAATATGGATCAATGTCAACATGGAGCAGTCAGTTCTTGAGGGACAGTTGTGTTGAGAAATCTAGGGCAGAAAGAGAGGGCGATTTCTCTAGCTTGTGATAATTGCTTGTGAATGCTTTTTAGTTTTGTTGATTAGGTTCTTCTTTTAGCTTGATTATTATAGTGTTCACTTCATCAAAAAACAATCAAAACATAAAGAACAATAACACAAAGGACACAAGATATAGGCAATTATCCAAGGCCAAAACCTCTTCGATCTTGAGAGGAAAACCCACAAAATTCTTCTTCTTATAATATTTTCAATTGATGAATTCCAAGACCTAGACCCTTGACCAAAACCCCCTCCAAGACCAAGTCAAAGTTTCTCCTTGATGAGGTTTCTCATTCTTGAGGCCAACGTTGGTAAAAGTTACCTACTACTTCAAATTTTGACCCCTTAACTTAGAATCTCGACTAGCTGTTGCAGATCTATAATTATGGCTTCTTCTATAGAAACCTTAAGTTTCATAAGAGACTTGAAAATGGATGAATTTCCCTTTTATATTCATCGCTTTACTTGGCTTCCCTTCTTTTTCAACTTGGATTGCTAGAGAGACTTTTCTTAGTCCAAAATATAGCTTTTGAAGACGACTAAAACTTCATGTTTACTACTGTAGAAACAATGCCCTAACACTTCGCACGTGTGGAGTAGAGTGACCCAAAACATGCCTATAATTGCTTAGATCTTCCTTTCTCTTGCTTCTCCTTGATTAAGCTTCTTTTTCTTCCTTGATCGAACTCTTGTATGCTTGAGTGAATGTGTCTTGAGTGAGGCTGAGTTCCTCTTTATATAACTATTCTTGAGCCCTTAAATATGTTGACTTTACCTTTTAGAGAGGCGAACTGCACTTTTGTAGGCCGACTTGATCCTTTGTATTTGACAAGGTCTTGGAGGGGTATTTGACTTTGTCTTTGACTCAAATATTTTTTCTTGCAATATGTAACATGCCTAAGAAGTGTTATTCATACATGACAATGACTCTTTTTGATTTTATAGACTCCATGAAAAATCTTAAAAGTCTCAATGGGAGCTTGACCTAAAATAAATTTCCTTTGAGCATGAAACCTGTTACTGCTCAAACTAGTAAGGGTCCTAAAAGGGGATCCTTGAAGGGCTACTACTAGTTTAAGGGCAACAATGGAGCAATAGCTCACTGTCACCTAGGCTAAGGCTCCCAAATTTTTATGGACTTTCACCGATGGGAGGAGACCCGTTATGATAAGGATCACGAAATGGATGGATCGATGATAGGGTGAGGGATGATCCTAGAAGCCTATTCACAAGAGAGGCTCAAATATGCAGCTTTCTTGCTTTGGAATGCAAGGTTGAAAGGCTCTCAAGGAAGGGCTTAAGGATAATTTCAAGGTTTAGGTTGACAAGGTATGTATCTTATAATGGAGGTTCCTAAGCCTTTAATTCTTGTGAAGAATTGGATTCTAAGTAATCTTCGAAGCACTGTCCTAAAATAGGATCCTTGAAGGGCTACTACTAGGTTAAGGGCAACAATGGAGCAATAGCCCTTGGTTAAGGCTCCTTAATTTTTATGGACTTTCACAGATGGGAGGAAACTGTTATGATAAGGATCATGAAATGGATGGATGAATGGTTGGGTGAGGGGTGATCCTGGAAACCTATTCACAAGAGAGGCTAAAATATGTGTCCTTCTTGCTTTGGAATGTAAGGTTGAAAGGCTCTCAAGGAAGTGCATAATGTGTGTTCTCTATCTACCCATTGACTTCTTCTTATCATCCTCTATTAGAGCTCCAACGACCAAGATCAAAACTTAATCAAGGGCCAAGATCATATTGGAGTCGATCCATGTGAGTTTCCAGATGATTCACACCTTATATCAATTAATACTGATTAATTAACTTCTTTTCTTAATTTTAGACTTTGGAAATTATTTAAAATAGGATAATAATCTAATTGAGGTACTTCTAGGTGGAATTTCCAAAAATGATTTCTGGGTTATGGAGAGCTCATGTGTTTTAGCCTCTCCTCAAAGTTTCAAGACTATAACACCTCCAATGCTATAAAAACTTATACTTCCTCTTAGAGAGGAAGGTGTCCTCTCTAGTGTTGCACACTCTGTCACAACACCCTATCTCTATACCACCCTCTGTCACTGCAACTCCCTCTCATTTGTTGCTGCTGCAATTGCAACTACTGCAACTGAGAAGCATCCAAAATATTGAATCAACTTTGTTCAGTATGATGCATCTGTCTCCTGAGACCCGATTGCTTCTGAGCTTCCTAGCTGATCAATCATGCTCTGATACCATGTGAAAATTTTAATATTGAAATCCTATTGCAGCAACTAGAAACTATTCTTCTAATTGTTAATTAATTTAACAATTTATCTACTATGGAAAATACCAAATAATTCACACTACAACCTTCACAAATAAAACTGTGGAAAATAATAGCACTGGAAACATAGAAATCGTAGCGCACACATCAAAATTAACCCAGTTATTTTTGGACAACTGTCCCCGAAAAAACCCAACTTGGGAAAACCAGTACAGTAGCTGAGGGTTTTTATTATTATGCATTAGTGAGAAATTATGAGTACAATCTGGATGTCGAAAACTGGTAATCCTGTAAAGAAATTATTGGCAAAAATATTGTGAGGAATTTTCCTCACCCCATTCGCAATAAGGCCTCTGACTGCAGCTCCAAGTGAGTCATCCAAATTTCTTCTGTGCAAGCCTCCATCACCCTAGTGCAGTGTTGATTTGGGGTAGCATCGGATGTACTCTAGCCACAAAATTTGGTGGAGAGGCTAAGGCACATGAGATCTCCAATACCCAGAAAGAGTTTGGACAGATTCTAAACAGTTTGGGAGATATTAAAATAATTAATATTTTTAATGGAGTCCTTAAGTCTAAACTTAGGGAAAATAAAAATATTAATGTGAATTAATATAAAACTGTGTTAGAATGGTCCAAAAGTCATGGATCAAAGCCAGATCGAATCTTAGCCATTGATTAAGGACTTAATCTTGGTCATTGTTTTGTCAACGAGAAAAGTATAAGAGGAGGCTTGAGGGTCACTTGGAGAACACACTGAGTTGATCAAGATTTCGACTTTTTGGGAAAGGGTTTGCTGAGGAAGTCGAGAGAGTGATCAGAGTTCCAGCTGAGGGGCAGTGAATATAGAAGCAGAGAGCAGAAGTCAGAACTACCGGAACTGTTGGGAACTATCGGAACAACCAGGAAAGCTGACGCAGATGGCAGAAGCCGAACTACCAAGAAAAGTTGGAACTGCGGAAACTGTTGGGAAAGCTGACATAGAGGGCAAAAGCTGGAACTATCAGGAACAGTCAAAACTGCCAGGAACTACCGGAACTGCCAGGAAAGCTGACATAGAGGGCAGAAGCCGGAACTATCAAGAACTGCCGAGAAAGCTGATAGAGAGGACAGAAGTTCGAACTACCCAAAACTACTGGGAAAGCTAATGTAGAGCGCAGAAGAGGCTGACGGTGGGGTTTCTCATGGGGAAGATTGGAGCTAAGTGTAGGTTTTAACCCTGTACAGAAATTACCTACATACGAATTCTTAAACAAAGAAAATAAACAATGCGAGAGCATAACACATAAAACACATATGCACAGAGATTTTCCCCTGGATCCCAAAACCGGGACTACTAGCTTTATTTTTCATTATATTCCTTTCAATGTTACAATACATATTTATACATGTCGAAGCATCCAATACCATGGACCAAAATCCATCGCGTCTAATACCATGGACCGAAAACCATCGCGTCCAATACCATGGACAGAAAACCATCACGTCCAAAAATCATGTGCGAAAATCATGCACAGAACCATAGGTGGGTCCGTCCAACCTAACATAGGGTCCAAAACCAAAATTTTCTGGGGCGCTACCCCAGACCCCATAAAGTGGGGTTACAGGTGCCCTTCAAACCCCCTATTAACTATGTGGAAAGAATATAACACAACCCAACAATCTTCCACTTGTTGCTTTCTTTCCACAGGGGGCCACAGGAGAGCTTAGTCATTTTTCCAGCCCTGAGATGCCCATTGCTTCTCTACACCAAGAGAACTTCTCAGAGCTCACAGATTTTGTCAATGCATCTGCAGTATTCTTCAAAGTGTCCACCTTTACCAGCAACACCTTTCTGTCTTCTATCATATCCCTCACAAAGTGATACTGAACATCAATGTGCTTTGTCTTTGAATGATAAGCAGGGTTCTTTGCCAAGAAAATTGCACTTTGGCTGTCACAGTCTATTCTTATAGCTCCCTGTACTAACCCCATACTTGAACACAATCTCTGCAACCAAACTACTTCCTTGCTTGCATGAGTCGCTGCCATGTATTCTGCCTCTATAGTTGATAGTGCCACTACAGATTGTTTCTTACTCATCCAACTGAGTGCACCTCCAAGTAGGTTAAACACATACCCACTTGTAGATCTTCTCTGATCCAGATCTCCAGCCCAGTCTGCATCAACAAAGCCATGAATATTCAACACTCTGTCCAATCCTGGTTTTCCTTGGTAGCACAAACCATAAGCACTAGTGCCACGCAAATACCTGTAAACCCGCTTCACTGTTGTCCAGTGCTCCTTCCCAGGTTTTGACATAAACCTACTCAATACTCCCACTGCATGTGCAATGTCTGGTCTAGTACAGACCATTGCATACATCAGGCTACCCACTGCACTTGCATATGGAACACGGGGCATGTCCTCTTCCTCTTCTTGTGTCTTGGGACACTGTTCAGCAGATAACCTCACACCTACAGGAATAGGAACCTTCATCGGTTTACTATCCTGCATATTAAACCTCTACAGTATTGTCTCGACATACTTCCTCTGGTTTAACCAGAGCTTCCTCTTTGCCCAATCTCTTTTAATTTCCATGCCCAAAATATAGTTTGCAGCACCAAGATCTTTCATGTCGAATTTGGAGGACAATTGGGTCTTCAAATCCTGGATAATTTCTTTGTCATTTCCAACCAGCAACATATCACAAGACCAGATAAATAACACGGTCACCAATAAATTTAAAATACACACAATGATCTGCTTTGCTTCTGGTGAAGCCAAGTCCCCGTATAAATGTATCAAATTTCTGATACCACATCCTTGGTGACTGTTTTAACCCATACAGAGACTTCTTTAACTTGCATACCAGTTCTTTCTTACCCTTCACCGCAAAGCCTTCAGGTTGCTTAATGTAGATTTCCTCTTCCAAATCCCCATGAAGAAATGTTGTCTTCACATCCATCTGTTCTACCTCAAAATCAAAAGTAGCAGCAATAGATAAAAGTAATCTAATAGAAGTTACCTTGGCAACAGGAGAAAAAATATTACCAAAATCAATTCCCGGCACCTAGGAATAACCTTTTGCTACCAACCGAGCTTTGTACTTCTCCACCTTTCCTTCTGCATTTGTCTTCTTCTTCAACACCCATTTGCTGCCAATGGGTTTCCTTCCAGCCGACAACTCCACCATATCCCAAGCCTCATTTTTGTGCAAAGATGCCATTTCATCAACCATGGCCTCTTTCCGGAGTTTTCCATCCTCTGAATCCACTGCTTCCTTCACAGTTCTGGGATCATCATCAGTAACAGACAAAGCAAAATTTGAATAGAAAGCAGATGGTCTATACCTTTCCGGCTACCTTCTTTCTCGAACTGATCTTCTCATAGCCGGAGTTTGTGGCTCTTCATCTTCTGATTCCTCCTCTGCTACAGAGTCTGATTCTTCCTCCTTTAGTTCAAACTCTATCTTCACAGGTTCCTTTGGTTGGACTTCATGTTTAATAACATCTTTCACCTCTCTGAACACCACATCTCGACTGTACACAACCTTCCGTGTGACTGGGTTCCAAAGCTTATAACCCTTTAAACCATCTTTATACCCAATAAAGATGCACTTTTCAGATTTAATATCCAACTTTGTTTGTTTCTCCTTTGGAACATATACATATGCATCACATCCAAAGACCCTCAAATGTGAAAGAGAGGGTTTCTTACCAGTCCATACTTCTTGTGGAGTCTTATCCTCCAACGCTGATGAAGGTGACCTGTTGACCAGGTAACATGCAGTATCCACCGCCTCTGCCCAGAATTCCTGTCCTAACCCGGCACCACTGAGCATGCTTCTTGCCCTTTCCATCAACGTCTTGTTCATTCTTTCTGCGACTCCATTTTGTTGATGTGTATATGGAGCAGTCTTCTGCCATGCTATACCACACTTCTTACAGAATTCTTCAAATTCCTTGCTACAAAACTCTCCACCATTATCTATCCTCAGCACCTTTATCTTCTTCTCTGTCTGATTTTCCACCAAAGCCTTAAATTCTTTAAAACTGTCAAAGACTTCAAATTTCTTCTTAAGGAAATATATCCATGTATTCCTTGAGAAGTCATCTATAAATGATACATAGTACACAGACTTACCCAGTGATGGAACCTTCACAGGTCCAAATACATCACTGTGCACAAGCTCTAATATATGTTTCTTCCTCTTACCACCAGAGGGGAAACTCACCCGATTCTGCTTCCCATATACACAATTTTCACAGAAATCAAAATCCAGAGAGCTATTATTCATGCCTTCTACCATACCTTTACCATGAAGTATTCGAAGGCCCTTCTCTCCAATATGTCCAAGCCTTTGATGCCACAACATGGTCTTCGCTCCTGAGACCACTAGATTTTCTACTCCATATTCAAGAAGCATAGAACTATTGCACCCATAAACAACAGTGCTACCTTACAGCTTGTACAGAGTTCCAATCCAAACTCCCCGCATCAATATCAGTGCTCCTCGAACCATCTTGCAGGTATCTTTCTCGAACATTGTCTTTACACCTGCATCATCCAACTTGCTTATAGAAATCAGATTTCTGGCCAATGCAGGAATATGCAGAACACCCGGAAGTGTTCTAACCCTTCCACCTTGCAACTTCAACTTTACTTTTCCGCGACCAATGATTCTAGCCTTCCTATCATCTCCTAAGAAGACATCACCACCATCGTATTTCTCATACTCTCAGAACCACTCTCTATGGGGAGTGAAGTGAAAGGATGCACCTGAGTCAATCAACCATGCCTCATGATCTACATGTGTACTTGAAGAAGCCAAGTACACATCCCCACCTTCATCTGAGGTGGTTTTCGCCTCTGCAGAAGGAGCATCATCAGATCCCTTTCCTTTATCAGAAGCTTTAGATTTACAATCCCTTCTGAAGTGCCCTTCCTTTCCGCATTTCCAGCACACCACCTTTATAGGTTTTCCTGGAGATTTAGATCTCCATCTAGATTTAGATCTCCCACTCGATGACTTATTTTTGTTTCTGTTCTGGGACCGTCCTTGTACAGACAAGGCATCACCATTCTGGTTGTCCATATTTTTCCGTCTCATCTCCTCCGTCAGCAAGGCTGAGACTATTTCATCAAACTGCAAAGCAGTTACATTGCTACCTATTGCAATAACTAGACTATCCCACGAATCTGGTAGAGAACACAACAAACTGATGCACTTATCTTCATCTGAAATTTTAATCTCAACAGATGATAACTGACTTACCATAGTATTAAATGCATTCAGATGCTCTTTCACCGAGTCTCCATCTTTCATCCTCAGGTTATACATCTTTTTCCGCAGGAACAATTTATTCACCAGAGACTTAGATTGGTACAAAGTCCCTAACTTGTCCCACAAAGCCTTCGTCGTAGCTTCCCTTGATACATTCAGCAATACTGAATCTGAGACACACAATCGTATTGTGCTCTTTGCCTTCCAATCCAACTTCTTCCATTCTTCATCGGTTACTCTCGTTGGTTTAGTACTCGGATCTACCGCAATCCACTAATCTTTATCCACCAACAGATCCTCCATCTTGAGTTTCCACAACTCAAAACTCTGACCATTGAACTTCTTAATCTCTATCTTTCCACTGCTCGCCATCTTCTTTCACCACCATAATCGATCTCGCAGATCTCCCACTGAACAGGGTCTACCACAGGCCCGAGCGAAACCCCTAAGCAACAAAGGTGTCCCCTTGAAGCCAAAACAACTCTGATACCAAATGTAGGTTTTAACCCTGTACAGAAATTACCTGCATACGAATTCTTAAACAAAGAAAATAAACAATGCGAGAGCATAACACATATGCACAGAGATTTTCCCATGGATCCCAAAACTGGGACTACCAGCTTGATTTTTCATTATATTCCTTTCAATGTTACAATACATATTTATACATGCCGAAGCATCCAATACCATGGACCGAAATCCATTGTGTCCAATACCATGGACCGAAAACCATCATGTCCAATACCATGGACAAAAAACCATCACGTCCAAAAATCATGTGCGAAAATCATGCACAGAACCATAGGTGGGTCTGCCCAACCTAACATAGGGTCCAAAACCAAAATTTTCCGGGGCGCTGCCCCGGACCCCATAAAGTGGGGTTACGGGTGCCCTTCAAACCCCCTATTAACTATGTGGAAAGAATATAACACAACCCAACACTGAGGAGCTACCAGAGTGTTTATCTAGGGTTTCAGCCAGAGCATTTGTCTCTGAAGGAGAGGTACTACTGCTGAGATTATTCTCTGTTGAGTGAGCCGGTTTTGGCACCCAAATTGTATTCAAAAACTGCATAATAATAAAACCCTTAGATAGTTGCACCTGTTTTCCCGCATTGGGTTTTTCTGGGAAAATTGGTCTAAAAACAACGGTGTCACTTGGTTGCTTGTTTTATTTCCTTCAGTTGATGATCTGTAATGTGTTGAGCATGTACTTGTATTTATTTCCAGTATTTACATGGTAAATAACTTGTTAATTAACAAAAAAAGTAGGTAGGAATAAATCAGAAAGTACATGGAGGGTTTCTAATGGTTTAGACTTAGAAATTCCAACATGCTATCAAAGTGTGGTTGTAGATCATAGGAGAACTAAGGACATCAACTGAGTAGAGAAGCAACAATGGAAATCAGTTGTCCTGAGTGACAGAGTTGATCCTTGCAGAAGGCGACAGAGGAAGGAGTGATGCAGAGGGACTGTGTCATCATTCTGGGCCAAAGAAAGACAACACAGAGGCTAAGGGAGGCAAAATCAGGCTTACGTAGAGGCCAGGAGGGTTGACGCAGTTGGATGGGGGAGCTAATTTTCCAGTGTCAAGATTGCGCAGAGCTAAGTGGCTCAATCCTTCAGTTGTTGGGGTATAGAAGGTTGTGGGTAAGTTGCAGAGTGAAGCTGGTGTGGTACTGTAGTCAGAAAAGTACCTAACATGGTAAGACCAAGGGGAGGGAGTTGCTGCCAAGGAAGATTTCTAGCCAAGGAATCCAGATTAGTGGTGTAGTTGTAAAAATGATCAGAGAGGAGCAGCTTGACAGTTGGCAGAAGGATTTCTAGGAGGGAAATCGGGACTCAAAGGGAGTCCAGAAGAGAACTTGCAGACAGGAAGTAGAGAGACTCAGAGGAGTCAAATAGAGGACTTCCATATGGGAAGTAGAGAGACTTAACAGGAGCTGAACCAAGAACTTCCAAGCGGGAAGTAGAGAGACTCGAAGGAGTCGACAGGGAAGAGTATAGAGATGGTCATGGATGGGATGAGGGATCAGGATACGCTAGATGGAGCATCCAACTTTGTAGTCTGGAAGGCCAAGATCCTATCCATTCTGGATAAACATCGTTCAAGGCCTTCACCTTGAAGGATGACGATTGTGCCATGAGTACTCATGTGCCACTTGAGAAGAAGTGGGGATACATTGAGCTATAGTCAGTAGGACTACAAGCGATGAGGGGCAGCATCCTCAAGGTACCCAACCTCTTGGATTATACCTTACTATGGGAGCCCCGATGAGGAGTAGCAATAGTGGCAGATGTCGATAGAGACGCATGACAATGGAGCAGCAGAGGGAGCGACAATGCAGGATTCCCAGGTGAACGCAACACTAGTAGGCTACAACAGTGCAAGAGGCATGGGAGTGTTGCACTAGTGCAGGATGGAACAGAGAGGTGTGCAACGGTGTGAGATGTAGGGAGTTGTTGCAGTAGCACAGAGGTCAAAGAGGGACCACTTGTCAATGACAGAGGGAGCTTCAGCATCGAGAATGTCTCTAGCTTAACAAAGATGTCAGAGTTGGGAGATCATTTACTTACTTCTCAGTAACTAAGTTGTAGTCAATTAGCAGTGGTGGTGTTATGGGCAGCACAATGAAACATGATGAGAGGGGATGCAGTGTAGACGAGGTAGTGGCAGTGGCAGGGCCATGGGCAGCAGCACGTACAAATGCAATAATGGCAGTGGCAAAGCCATGGGTGGCAGTATAAGATACAATAGTGTAAATGATGGGCAACATGCCTAGCATCAGGGATCGATCCTGGATGATTAGAGTAATTCTACGTGAGGAGTATTGCTAGAGCACAATCCTTGCTAAGAGGGAGTGTTTATTTGGGGTAGCATCGGATGTGCTCTAGCCACGAAATTTGGTGGAGAGGCTAAGGCTCCAATACCTAGAAAGGGTTTGGGAAGATTCTAAATAGTTTGGGAGATATTAAAATAATTAATATTTTTAATGGAGTCCCTAAGTCTAAACGTAGGGAAAATAAAAATATTAATGTGAATTAATATAAAACTATGTTAGAATGGTCCAAAAGTCATGGATCAAGCTAGATCTGATCTTAGTCGTTGACTAGGGACTTAATCTCGATCGTTGATTTGTCAACGAGAAAAGTATAAGAGGAGGCTTGAGGGTCACTTGGAGAACAAGAAGGAGAGGGCAAAAGCTGAAATTGGTGGGAACATCTGGAATTGCAGGAACAACCGGGAAAGCTGACGTAGAGGGTAGAAGCCGAAACTACCGGGAACAACCAGAACAACCATGAAAGCTAATGCAGAGGGAAAAAGCAGGAACTGCAGGGAACAATTGGAATTGTTGGGAACTACCGGAACTGTTGGGAAAGCTGACGTAAAGGGTAGAAGCCAGAACTGCCGGGAATAGCCGAAATTGCCAGAACAGTCGATAAAGCTGACATAGATGGCAAAAGTTGGAACTGTCGGGAAAGCTAACCCAGAGAGCAAAAGAGGCTAACACCGTCCCTAAGGGCTGACGTTGGGGTTTTTCGTGGGGCAGTTTGGAGCTAAGGAGCTGCTGAAGTGTTTATCCAGGGTTTCAGCCAGAGCATCTATCGCTGATGGAGAAGTACTACTGCCGAGATTATTCTCTGTTGGGTGAGTCGGTTTTGGAACTAGATTGTATTCAGAAACTGCATAATAATAAAACCCTCAGATAGCTGCACCGGTTTTCCCGTATTGGTTTTTTTCGGGGACATTGGTCCAAAAACAATGGTGTCACTTGTGTGCTTGTTTTGTTTCCTTCAGTTGATGATCTGTAATGTGTTGAGCATGTACTTGTATTTATTTCCAGTATTTACATGGTAAATAACCTGTTAATTAATAGAACAAGTAGGTAGGAATAAACCAAAAAGTACATGAAGGGTTTCTAATAGGTTAGACTTAGAAATTCCAACACGCAGTCCTTTCTACGCTCGGCCTAAATGAGTTGCTCCTTAAGCCATCTAGTTTGTTGCTCACCAAGAAAACGTCTCTCTTTGCCTCTGGAACGTATTTCCGGCCTTTGGAACTAAAACTCGGCTTCTCCCCAACAAAATCGAATTGCCTCTAAGAGGCTTCTGCACAGCCCCTGTGTCAGCATCACTATCATTCTTCTACCTCTCTACCATGTACTTCACCTAATCTGGAAAGCTTCCTCCGACCTCATTGTCCTTGCCCCTCTAAGTCTTTGCTTCCCTACTGAAGCTCGAACTCTTCCAACATTGTTGTTTCTCTGGAAAATCGAACTCTCCAAGGAAATCAAACTCTCTATGGTTCTCACAAGTGTGTTCTCCATCTATCCATTGACTTCTTCATATAATCCTTTGTTAGATCTCCAATGACCAAGATTAAAACTTAATCAAGGTCCAAGTGTTATAGACATTTTTGTGCCTTACAGCATTGAGCATGAAATGTCCATAATCCAAGGGATCCAAAGTCCCTAAAAGAGTTGTTCCTACCCCTAAAGGAACAAGGTCAACAAATGACAGCTTCTCCCAGAAGTTCTCCACCAAAAACTGCCCAAAACTAGTCAAATCAGGATCAATTCAGAGGCTCCACTAGCTGCCTGCGTTGAAATGCAGAGGCTACACTGGTTAGGTGTGTTGCAACGTAGGTGGAAGCACTACCAGGGTGCGCTGAGCGGGAAATGACAAATGGCAAGCTCATTCAACGAGGTGGAAAGACCCTGGAAGCTTCCAGAATCTTCTCCAATGACACTTGCCTCAATGAATTCGACTAGTGATGAGTAAGAGGTTCTCAACCTCCAAGTGGAACCAAGAACTGACAGAGAGAAGCCACAAGTCAAAACATAAGCTGACTCATCCTCTCTGCTTACATCTATATATGGATCTCTCACCCAGAGGTTCAGGAGGCTGGAATTTTGTACTTTGCAGAGAATTGTTGTTGGTTTGAGATTGAGATTAGTACATTGGGTGATTTATGCTTTGTTGGAGGAGAGGAAGGGATTCCTTTGCTGGGAGGTAGATGCTAGATCGGGACTCACTTGGTTGTATCTCCTCTTGAACTTTATTATCATATCAATAAAGCTATTTGAGTTTCTCCTATATGCTTGTATATCAATGATGTTTTGTTGTATTTGCATATTTAGTTTATATCTGATCCTAAACTAGTTATGAATGTGAATCTATGTCTTTTGTGTAGTTTTCCTCTCTTGTGATATTGCAGGAACTGGGTGAAGCTGGACCAGTGAAAGAGCAGGCAGCGGGAAGCGAACAAAAGAGAGAGTGATTGGATCGACAAACTAGCGGAAGACACCGGTTAGTTACATCCTTCTTTCTCTATTTGCATCTCATAAAGAAGAATACTCAGATAGTTTTCCTTGTTTGTTGCTAAGGCACTATCAGACCTTAGAGTGGGATAGGGGCATTCCGAATTGGATACTTTTCCCAACAACAAATTGGCGACTCCGCTGGGGAGAGTATCTTGTTAGTTTATTTGTGTTTCTATTGTTGTTCATCTCATAAACTCAAGAGTGCCGAATCGAACTGCATTTGCCATTTACAAATGCAAAGTAGAGATCTGCTACTCTAGTCCATTCGTTGGGCCTGTTTATGATCTGAACACCTGATCCACAAGTGTTCTAACAGCCCTTTGTGATAGATCTTAGTCCTCCTATAAATCATCCTTCTAATTGTACCTAATTGATAGCTTTTATCCGGCCAAAAACCATAGATTAAACTGCAAACTGTGACCCAGAACCCAGAAACAATTCTCGTTTCTGCTTCAGCGTAGACTCTGTGAAGAGGTTCTGCATTTCAACGCAGGTCCCGTGAAGGCTACCTGCGCTGAAGTTCAGTTTCTCTGTGCTGAGGGTGCGCTGATCAACCTTTGCCTTGTGCAGTTGTGGTTCCCTGCTTCCTTTTGCTCAGTTTTATCTCTGTTTTTTGCAGCCTGTTATCAGTCAGTGTACCTATCTGAAACCCCTTTTCCTTTCCTCAATTCTGCCTCAGTTGTATAAAGAAACTGTATTTGTTCTTTGTGTATTTGTTACATCATTTGCAGTTTCCCATTACAAAAGTAAACTAATCATACTGTCGCCCTTAGATCTAGACCTGTCGTAAGTGTCGTTTTGATCTTAGGAGTGAGTTGGTTGTTGTTCACAGTTGATTACGCTTTTACTTTTGTCTTTTGTTTTGAATTCATGCATTTCAAGTGTCGAAACAAGTAAATCATAAAGTGTCGTAATCGTCTTTTTGATTTTGAAAAAGGAACTTGTTTGTGTTTTTCACTTGAAATCGAATTCAAATTTGTACAACAGCTTTCTTTTTAGGCATCAATATTAAGAAAGTGAAAACAAATACATGCATATGTGCATTTTCCTTTTGACAGTTTGTATGTTGATTTAGGGAAAAGTGCATTACTGTGTGCTCTATGCTCTTTGAGAAAAGATGGTGTCTTTCTTTTCCCCTTGTAGCTCGGATTTTCATTGTTGAAAAGATATAAAAGCTTGCTTATCATCTTTAGAATGCATTTAGGAATTGTATCATACATCTCGTGGTGATCCAAAAAGGCAAACTTCTAAGAAAGATCAACCTAAAATAAATTGAATGAACTTAACAACGCTTTGTAACTTAACGCACAACATAGAGGTCTAAGCTAGAGACGTGTTCCGGCGTCGTAAAACCTGGTCACTGGTCGCCTCACTGATGGTTGGGTGATTCCTCCTGAGAGACGATAAGTGCTAGTACGAATTGTGCTCCCACGTACCGTCGAGTATATATTGGGAGACCCCTATAGGAATAAAACCTTTATCCATAGGAAGCCGTGTCGGCCGCCCTACTGATCGCAATGCACTGAACACAGCATTCGGGAAGATTGACCGCCCGTACCCTAAAAAGTATTCTGCGGTTTTGCGAAAAGTTTGGCACACCCTCTACCTAGAACTCCAGAGCAGTCCCTTTCGTTCCTTTTCAGACTCCTTAACGGAAAAGGTCCATCTGAGCACTTGTCACTTCAGGCTCATTAAAAATCGAAGGAGACTAGAGTCATCTTTAGCTTTTTCTCGACTCTTTAAAATTGAAAAAGCATGTTGTGTCTAAAGCGTCTAAAATTCATTTAATTCGGAAACACACTTTCCCCTTTTTGTATTTTGGTTGATCGAGTAATCCGCAATCGTGGAAGAAAGTCAATTGAAACCCCGCCGTTTGCGGAGGCTTACGAGTCAACCGTCTTTGTCTCCGGAATCGAAAACAGTACGGACAAAGAGAACTCGTTTAACCGGTTCGAAATCTCCTATCAAAGTTAGAACAAGTGTTCCAACAACATCCGAGATTCCGGTTACTCCAAACATTTCTGGAAACCCTGCCTCTACAGAAGAAGTTCAACAGCCACAGAGGGACAGTGATACTGATCCTAGTCTGAGAGCAAACACTTGTGTTACTGAACCAGTTCCATCAGCAACCGGTTCGGAGAATCTTGCTCCTCAAACATCTGTCGATGTCGATTCAACCCCTTCTTCGGCACCAGAAATATTTTACGGACCTGATGGTCTTCCCCTTCCACCTGGTTTGATTGTGATAGAGGAAATTGTAGAAGATCCGCAAGCAAGTACTCCAACACATTTTGGAGTCGGGGTCACTCTATTTCCTTCGACATCAGAAGTTAGTCTACCACCAGTGGAAGTTCCTGTAGAATCGCTAGGTAATCTTTTTGATAGACTCAAAATGTCTGAACAACCGTCAACATATAGGACTGTGTCGAATGACACAGCGACAGCAGAACTCCCTGCCGTCACTCCGACAATGTTTGCCGGCGTACCATCTGTCCCGACTAGCTCACGACCGCTAGAAGGAGTCCATCCAGGGACTATTTCGACAGTGTGGTCCGTTCCTGTTTGTTCCTCCGGAATAATATCCGACAACTCTTATGTTGAGACTCGACAAATTGATCCATTTGGTGGTCAATTTGGGCAATCTAGTTCCCAAGGGCAGACAATCCCCTTGAGTTCCGGGTTACCACCGTATGGGGGGCAGTATGCCCTTTCATTACCCCCTCCGGGAGGATATCCATATGGGAGTTCTCAACAGTATTCAGGTTATACTGGAGTTACGACAAGTGGTTGGGTACCTATACTACCCCAACAACCAAGAGTTGTGTATTCTATGCAACAATGTGTACCTATGTCGAACATTCCGACAACACCAGCTATTGTAACAATGTCACAAGTTCAAACGTTGCCTGTCGTATGTCAACCTCAGATTTCTCAGGTTGTGATGCAACAACCCCTTGACCCTGTGACTCAACCACAATCTCCAACTGGTGGGGCGACACAGGTCCAAACGGGTACAATCACCCCACATCTTGGTCCAACGGTTAGTATAGCGCAACAGAGCATGGCTTCACAACCGTGGCTGGTGCAATACCAACAACCACAATTCTAGAAAGTGTACCAAGGTTCTGAGCAGCAGATCTTTGCGAACAGTGGACAGCCGTACATTCAAAACGGTCAAAATCAACCAATTTACAGTGGTCATGTCCACCAACCGTATCATTCGTACCAGCATCAACTACATTATGCTGGTATGCAAAGGCCAACTGCTCAGGCAATTCCATCGTATCCTGGGTATGCTTCACCTAACCTAAATCAACAGTTACCATTCGTGGAAACTTTAGAGTTACCCGATTTACACCGGTTAACAAACGATCCAATTGCTTACGCCCCTTGGTGGCCAGCGATTCCTCACAAACTTCCATCGGATATTCCTAAATTTAATGGAAATCCAGGTGAGGACCCATCGAATCACGTGATGACATTTCATCTATGGTGTTCATCAAACACCCTAAACGATGATTCGATAAGGCTTCGCCTTTTTCAGAGGACGTTAACGGGTCCAGCGGCAAAATGGTATATTGAATTGCCTAGAGCGTCGTTCGACAATTTCAGCACCTTAGCCACGACTTTCTTAACCCATTTTCAATTACCGATAAGGTATGAGACAGGAACGGAAATCTTAACCAACTTCAAACAGACAACGACCACTTACATATCTGATCATATACATGAGTGGCGACATCGTCGTAGGATGGTAAAAACGTATGTTCTCGATCAGCTATTAGCTGAATGGTTTATCAAGTCGTTACTTCCTGCCATAACGGAAGATGTGGCGAACGGGGGAGTCGTAACGGAAGAGCAAGTTATCGCTCGTGCGCAATATCTAGACTTGGTCTATACTTAGTCTAGCACGCTCTACGACAAAATACCTGACGCCCCTAGACCAGAATTTCCAATCCCTCCTCCTCCTAAATCAAACAATGACTCTCATGCCGGCGATGGCGTGATTGGCACGACAAATGGGAAATCGACAAAGGCTTCGTCTAAGAAAGCCCGTAAGATTTCAGATCAAAATGCAAAAGACGAAATTCTTGCTTCAGAATTAAATGTCGTATCAGCAGATAAAGGCAAAGAAACCAAACAACCAGGAAGCAAGAAGAAACAAAGCAAAGGGAAGAAGAAGAAACAAGGAGAGTCATCTCCTGAAAAAACTTCTTCAAACCCTCCTGGAGATAGGAACCCCCCCCCCCCCTTCGGGTGTCAGATATGTGACGAGAATCACTGGACAAAAGAATGTCCATACAAAGCTGAGCTTAAAATATTCTTTAAGAGTTCGCAAACCTCGGCTGTGTTAACTGACCCGTTTCCAAATCCAGGCACAAATCTGGTTGATAGTGGAAATGCTTTCACGTCGCAAGTGCTAATGTTGTCGATTTCCAAGCAACAAAATGATGCTTTGATTTCGACAAGGAACAAAGATTACGGGAATCCGCAGCTGTCGAACGACAAAGGTAAAGATCAACCAAGTAGTTCGACAACAACTTCGACAAAAGTTGTACCAACCATCATTCCTAAATTAACAATAAAACCGCCAAAGGGAGTAGTACACAAGTTGACATTTAATCCTCACGCCAGAGCAGCGCAACATTATAACATAGTGGAAGATTTGGCCCAATCGCCATCCGCTATGTCGACTCTTGAAGTACTACAAAATTGTCCATCCCAAAGGCAGGCTTTGTTATCAGCCATTGGTGGGGTTGATCCTAAGGATTCCAATCTTGTATCCTTTGACCACAAAGGATACGATCCTCAGTTACCAGCTCAACTAGCTTTCCTTATTCAAGTGAAAGCCCTCAAAAAAACTGTTCATCGAACAATTATTGATGAGGGGGCATCTACATGTATTATGTCGATGAGTTGCTGGAAAACTTTAGGATCTCCAACCTTGTCGCGATCTTTGACGACATTAAAAGCATTCGACGGTAGGACATATACCCCATATGGTATCCTAAATAGCTTGAAGGTTGAACTAGGGGGAAAAACAATAGAAATAGATGTTGAAGTCATCGATGGGAATCTTGATTACAACATACTGCTAGGAAGACCATGGATCTACGCCATGGCAGCTGTTGTGTCGACCTATTTTAGAAAGATTGCATTCCCCTTTCAAGGGGGGATTACGATCGTCGACCAACAAAACTTCCTCCCCAATGGTTCACAAGTTACAGGAAGCATTCCCATGATCCATGGAAGACCCCATTCGCTTCAGAATATCGGAGTAGGCCTACTAAAAGATCCTATACTAATGGGAACTTTCGCTCTTCCACCTCCAATCAACTTGGCGGAAGTAGCGTCGATAAGAACCTGCAATATGATATCTTCCACAAAGATCTCAGAAAACGATATCAACATGGATCATGCAATGGTTTTGCCCCCAAGCCCAATAGAAGTATTGTAGCAATCAATGTTTCTAGCATGGGAGGCAAACCCAAATCAACGCTCATCAAGCGTTTGGGTAGATAGGTCTAGAGAATATGGTACCCCTTCAGATCCTTGGTCGCGAGTGCATGGAACCGACGAAGGAATTGTACAATCAATGTTGATGGAGGGGGCACCATGGAATGATTGCCACCATCATTCCCTTCTTCCATATTATGAAGAAGATACTCAAAATGACCTTTATCACCCTTCAGTTTTTGAATTCCTATCAAATACTGTAAATACGGTGGATTCCGAGGACGGTTCTTACCTCGTGTCAACCTCGTTAAAAAATGAAACTAGGAGTCATGAGGATAGTTCTTTTACTGTGTCAACCTCATTAAAAAATGAAACAAATCCCCTTTTCAAATCTCAAAGGTAAACCTTCAGTCCAACCACCGAGTTGAATGCAATGAAGCTTGGGGGGCATGCACCTCTAGTTGCGTTATTATGCTGGGGGCATGCAAACTTATCATCGAGCAGTTTTAGCACATAGTTCATGCTCGTTAAAAAATAAACATAAGATCAAGCAGTTTTAGCACATATTTCATGCTCGTTAAGAAATAAACATAAGATCGAGCAAGTGTTTCAATCCGCGTTTAAGCTCGTTAAAAAATGAACTAGCCTCTGGTAAATAACCACTGTGAATGTAACATTATCAGCCATTAAATCCTTGGTCGTGTTTGCACCGTCACCTCCACTTTTCCATTGGCCAATCATTCACCTCCATTTGATTGTTTACCCATTTTGAGGAACAGCTGCGAAGAGTGATTTCACTAGCCATCCTTGTGACACTGCCGTGATTGGAAAATTCCAACCCTTACCTGGAATCAGTTGCTACCTGTTTTATCACTCGTTCCTCAAAAGACGAGTCTTCTTTAAGCTCTTTTCATCTGACTCGTAAAATATGAAAAGATTGCCGAGTTTTGGCCTTCCAGCTCGTTAAAGCGACCGGAAGTGCTATCCATCCTCTAGATTTTAATCTTTTTGGACCTGAGGGATTATTGCACAAAATGATCGAGCACTTGTTTTGTTCGGCTCGTTAAAACTATCGAAAATTCATCCCTTCTGTATTGTTTTATACTTTTTCGGACTTAAGGGATTAGATGACGAAAAAGGACTTCCGGAGTTATCTTTACGTACCTTTTCAGACTCTCTAAAAATGAAAAGGACCGAGTTATCTTTGTCGTTAGACTCGTTAAAAACATTAAATAGCGACAAACTTGTCTTTAGACGAGAACGAGTTTCACTATCGCTAGGCTCGTTAAAACATAGCGATGGGTTTGCCCGAAGGGAAAATTATAGAACAAGCATACGTTATCCTCCTCAAGCTTGACAAAAATAAAGAGGTACTGGTCAGAAATGACTGGGGAAAATTGGGAAGAAACTCAAAGAACTTTTATTGGTAGCAAGTCGCTCTTGAACATGACACTTCCACTCCGTGCCTGAGTCGGGTTGGGTTGTTTCATTCACCGGTCACATCGCCATGGTCTCGCCATACCATCCACCTTTGGGGTAAATGCTACCGATCCATCACACAAGTGTCGCCGATATGTTCAAGAGAAGTCATCCAGAGAAGTCAACCGTGTCCCATCCACTACCATACATTATCCTTCATCCTTTCATGACCGCCACCCTGAACCATATATCATCAGATCTTTTTCACCTCCATCAAAATCATTTGCTCCGTTCCGTGTCATTGATGTGGGATACATTAAGGCCCTCCTTTGACGGATCGCTTCTTGTTGACATCAGCTCATTATCCAAGAAGTTGATCTAGGAACACCCCCTTCAGTACTTTGAAGCTTGCATGCCTCAATGGCAAGTTTCTCACTTCCGGTGACAGGTATACATCAATTACCTTCGACCGAAAGATTTTGCGTGGTGTTCGACGCCAAGTCCTTTATTCACACCACATGAACTGTACTGCAGTACCTTGAGGGTCATTATCATTATCGGTGATTCCTCTCGCGCTTGTTAACAGTTTACATCATTGACTGGTAATCAAGCGATGTCTTTCCATGTTCGACTTCAGAACATTTCTCACATGGATCGACTTGTACTTAGAGTGAAGATCGGACGAGATTGAAGACCCCGGATCTAGTTTCATCCATCCGGGCTGCGATATATATTCAGGAAAAATAAAGACATTGACATGTACAGCATTGCAGCAAATAATCATCCTACCAAAAGGATGATGATTTCATCAAAATCATCAGTCTACCATCAGACGATTGTCTGTTCTATGTACAGAAAAATGAATTTATAAAGTTGAGCATGGGAATGCCCGCCTCAGCTAGATCATGAAAGCAGTATGAAAAATAATGTATTGTATTGTATCTTATTACAGGTCTCCTCCCAGCATTGGAAGAACTTCGGATCCTCCTAATAAAGCACTTCACACGATAAACGGCCTCATACTTTAGGGGGCAACTGTTATAGACATTTTTGTGCCTTACATCATTGAGCATGAAATGTCCATAATCCAAGGGATCCAAAGTCCCTAAAAGAGTTGTTCCTACCCCTAAAGGAACAAGGTCAACAAATGACAGCTTCTCCCAGACGTTCTCCACCAAAAACTGCCCAAAACTAGTCAAATCAGGATCAATTCAGAGGCTCCACTAGCTGCCTGCGTTGAAATGCAGAGGCTACATTGGCTAGGTGCGTTGCAACGCAGGTGGAAGCACTACCAGGGTACGCTGAGCTGGAAATGACAAATGGTAAGCTCATTCAACGAGGTGGAAAGACCCTGGAAGCTTCCAGAATCTTCTCCAATGACACTTGCCTCAATGAATTCGACTAGTGATGAGTAAGAGGTTCTCAACCTCCAAGTGGAACCAAGAACTGACAGAGAGAAGCCACAAGTCAAAACATAAGCTGACTCATCCTCTTTGCTTACATCTATATATGGATCTCTCACCCAGAGGTTCAGGAGGCTGGAATTTTGTACTTTGCAGAGAATTGTTGTTGGTTTGAGATTGAGATTAGTACATTGGGTGATTTATGCTTTGTTGGAGGAGAGGAAGGGATTCCTTTGCTGGGAGGTAGATGCTGGATCGGGACTCACTTGGTTGTATCTCCTCTTGAACTTTATTATCATATCAATAAAGCTATTTGAGTTTCTCCTATATGCTTGTATATCAATGATGTTTTGTTGTATTTGCATATTTAGTTTATATCTGATCCTAAACTAGTTATGAATGTGAATCTATGTCTTTTGTGTAGTTTTCCTCTCTTGTGATCTTGTAGGAACTGGGTGAAGCTGGACCAGTGAAAGAGCAGGCAGCGGGAAGCAAACAAAAGAGAGAGTGATTGGATCGACAAACTAGCGGAAGACACCGGTTAGTTACATCCTTCTTTCTCTATTTGCATCTCATAAAGAAGAATACTCAGATAGTTTTCCTTGTTTGTTGCTAAGGCACTATCACACCTTAGAGTGGGATAGAGGCATTCCGAATTGGATACTTTTCCCAACAACACCAAGGTCATATTAGAGTTGATCTATGTGAATTTCTAGATGACTCACTCCTTATCTCAATTAATACTGATTAATTAACCCCTTTTCCTAAGCTTAGACTTAGGAAATAATTAAAAATAGGCTAATAATCTAATTGAGGTACTTCTAGGTGGAATTTCCATAAACAATTTTTGGGTTATGGAGAGCTCATATGTTTTAGCCTTTCAACAAAGTTTCAAGACTATAACACCTCCGATGCTACATAATCTAACAAATGTTGGGCTTGATGGTGACCCGACACACCTCTGGAGATTCTCCTCCATCCCTTGGACCTTGGATGTTGCCACTTGGGGTTAGGGTGTTACACATGAGCTTTATGTAGCACCTTATGCATGATGTGATGGCTTGGATGGATGAAATTAGCCTCGAGGATGCACCTTTTGTTGATGAAGCATGAACTTATGGTGGGGAAACATGCCTCTATGATGATTCATTTCACCTTTTGGGGAGAGACATGCCTTTTGGAGATGATGTCACCCTCTTGAAGTGTCTACACTCACACATGTGACTCTCTTAGGGAATTTTTTATGTTTTATAATTGTATTATTATCTTAGAGGCTATTATAGGGGTTGGCTTAATGACCTATCCACCTTGTATCATGGATTTTCATTATTTCAGGGGCTTTAATGAATGTTTAGCCTTAAAAGGGTAAAGCACTTGGTTTCACTAGTATAAATAGGGAAGTGCTACCCTTCATTTGGATCATTGCACACATGGAGATACCTCTTCTCTCATGCTTCTCTTTTCTCTCAGAATTTGCTATGGAGCACTAGTTGAGTGACTTTTCTCTTGGGAGGTCTTGTGATGTGGATGGTTTTTCTTTTCATGGATGATTATTGATGAACTTTGATGACATGTGTTATTCAATGTGAGTTATCTCTTCTAATCTTGTTTATTGTTGATGGATAAAGGTTATTAGATATTCATCATAGTTTTGTTGGTATTTTTTTTTATCTCTAAGTTCTCCTTGAACAAGGTTTTTCATGAAGTTTTCTTGAGGTGACCTAAGTTAAGTTCCCTCCCTTATCCAAGAAAATAGAATGATGCTAGGGTTAGAGGATTAAGAGACACAAGTTAGTCTCCCTTGGTTTCTTTGAACCCAGATCCATTTTTTTGTTCTAGGGGTTGTTACCCCTATAGTCTTAAATTCCATTAGCACTAGATTGGGAAAGGCACTATTTATCTTTCGTGTTAATCATTTAACTCTCTATAATTCATTTTTCTTTTGTTCTAGGGTAAATTAGGGTTTAGTTATGGCAAAATTGTGTTTACTGACTTAGATATTAATGTCCTATGGTTAGAAACTGTTTAGAATATGTTGGAAAGGTAAAAGTATAATTTTAATTGTATTTTCTAGCCATAAACTAAGGCTGATGTCTAGGGGTTTAAGTACTATTATATGTTATTTAAACCACATAAAATTACTGAAATTATTTCTTTTGTTTACTCTTATTGTTCGCCCTCAATTTTTATTTTAATATGGTATTTTCTAATTTTTCATGTCAATTTTCTTAAGCAAAGTGTGATTTCTTGATTATGTGTCTTGTGGGACCTCCTTTAAACTTTCATTAGTTGACCTAAACCTTTAGGAGAATAGGACTCTTTGAAATCAAAGGAAATTCAAATCCACCTCAAACCCTAATTTCCAAATCTTATTCTTTGGTGGAAAATAGTTGTAGAACCCTTAGGGGACACTTAGCTTAGTTTGACAAGGTTATTTGATTCCCAAGATCTACTAGGGAAGCCTCCCTTTTGTTGGAGTGTGCCCATCACTAAAATAAGGTGAATTAAGGTGACTGTGATGACAGTTCCATGGTTGCACATATTCTCTTAATCACCTATCAATGCTTTGCACCAAGGTGCTAGATTTTGTTATAACAAGCTTATTACTGATCTTAGCAGGGTCGCTAAGGTCTTGGCAGCCTTGTTAAATGGGCACACATAGGTTAAGGACCCACTGTCACCTCAGCTCAAACCCCTGTTATTTAGGTTCAACACCCCCTAAACAACCAAGGGAGAAGTCCCTAAATATACCCTAGCAACTCTGGTTTATGCCTAGTACGTTATATGGAGTCAATTAGATGTAGGTGTTCTTTATTTGTTTGTTGTCATGCATAAAAACATTGCTAAAAACAATGCATATTTCCAACAACAGATGTTAGTAGCCAAAACAACTCAAAGATATGGAATACTACCTATGGATTTTGGTCTATTAAATTTATTCTAACCAAATATACAATTATTTATCAGTTCTAATGCTCGGTTAAGGATCTACGGGTGAAATAACTTCTTGTCAGACTGTGATACCTCCCTAAAAACATAGGGACAACAACCTATATTGTTTAATTAGCCAATCCACTATGTGAAAAACACCTCTAGGGAGTTCCCAAAAGTATGGAATGGATTGAGGGTGATTTCAGAGGCTATGGGGCCTCCCCAAAAATGCAATTTCCAACTAGTTGGGAATTGATTTTCAGATTTTTGGGTTATGTTTATTAACTCAAAAATTTCCAGAAAATTAATTTTTTGATTTAAATAGCTGGGAAATGAAGGAAATTCAACTCTAACATGAAAAATGTGACTATAAATTAATTTAGATCCGAAAACATCAAGTTGCAATGTAGTAAACTCACCTACATGTTTGTAGAACTTGTTTTTGGTGGCTGAAAATGTAGGTTCAATAGGAAAAAAGACCTCTGAGCCTGCAGGTCTGAAACCATAAGGCTAGATACAAGTGTAAAATGAAAGAACTAGGAACTCGTATCAAAATGGGGGTTAGGTCTAACAATTAAACTAATTTTTCCCAATAAATAATTTGCAGTAAATTGATGAAAGTAAAAGCTGGCAAGTAAATCCTACCTTAATTGTAGAAAGTAAAAAAGAGAATTTGAGATTTTTGGTTGTTGAAGTTATACCTGTGCCTTGGAGACTCACCCTTTGGTAAAGTGTGAAGTAGATGCCCCTCTTAAGTCACCATGCCTGCTTCTGGTCCTTTCAGAAATAGCCCCCATTGTACCTCAACTGACCCTGCAGCTTTCAATCTTCCTTAGGAGTGACCCCCTCTTTGTGGCATCTCCAACCTTTCTGTTCTATGTGTGGAAAAAGCCGAAATCTTTGATTTAGTAAAGCCCCTTTCTGAAGTAGTTTAAAACCTACAGATTGATTCACCTACAAAACCAAAACAAACAAGTGGGGAACCTTAGTTGCTTGCTTCCATGTAGCATATTAGCTCTTGAATGGAAAAGGACATTAATCTTGCGATATATTTAATTATTAGCAAGATGGAATTAGATAAAAATAATGTCCAATAGTAATAGCAAGAAAAATAACATTAAAGGAAACCACTCCACAATTATACAAGTGTACAAGGGTTTGAAAAATAGATGAGTTCTTTTTGTTGTATAGCATTTGTATCAAGTGAACAACAACAATTTACAAATGAAGAGAGGCTAGATTTTTATAGAAAAAATTATAATGGCTAGTTTGACTCTTCCTCGATAATAAATTTACTAGTAATTTACATGTTGGAGACTTAATAAATGAATTCATAAAATACTATAATTTATTTTTTACTTCAGCCACTAAGGGGTCAACTTGGACAATTTTTCACAATTTAGCTCAAAATTCCCTTTGCTCATGGTTCATTACTCAACTGATTGGTCAATTGGGTCTCCAATGGCTAGTTGACTTCACCAACCACTATTTTTGACTTGACTTTTCCTTCTAATATTTTGACTTAGCCACATGGAAGTTGTATCTCCAACGTCCTTGACTTTTTGACTATTCCAGAACTTGGGTATGTTGAAACTGGCTAGGATTGGAACTAGGTATCTCTCGAAATCTTCATATCTTGCCCAACATTGCCATGTCATCACATGCCTACCATGTCATCATGCCCTGCTAAAGCTCTAACAACCTTGGAAATTTGGAGAAATTGAGACATGGGTTTTGTTCCTCTTATTCTATAGACCAATTTTGACATAATATACATCAAATTCTGTCAAGTTTTGCCCGTGTTAAGCATCCTTGAAATTCTGCCACATCATCACTCCGAATGGATGATCTTTATTGCCTTTGAGGATTTGCAAAATCTGAAAGATGGGGTTTTGTTCCTCTCATTGAGTAGACCACTTTTAATGTCACGCATGTCACAAACAATCAAATGGTCTACTTGAAAACCCCCATTGGAAAATTTTCCTGTATTGTTGACCAAGCTTGATCGAGCTATAACTAGCCACCATATGCTTAGATTGATAAAACTTCGTGACATGGAATCCTCTCATCATGCTCTATAATATGAGACTAGGCTGAATTTTTGACCACTTGGACCATTTTGCATTGGGAATCTTGAACTACCTCGAGAAATTTTAATGTTGTCACAAGAGACTACTATATTGCACCAAAAATCATATATTTCATGAGTAATATCGCACCAAAGCAAAGGTCACATATAGAATCTATAGACACTAACCATATGGAATGACATAGGTGCACCTTGATGTCGGTTGGACTAGTCCATACATCGATGGTCAGCTGTACAAATGCAGGGTCACATAAAACCATGAGTCCTCATGAGAAGCCTACCCAGGTCCTCCATTCTAATCAGGGACGAGATCTCCTAGTTGAAGCTTTCAAGGTATAGGGCATGGTCTAACCAAACAAGATAGGTACAGACTCAAACTGACAAGACACGGGTCTAGGAGAACTAATACAGAGCCTCACATGGTTTTTACATTGCTTTGACTTGTGACCTTGCACTTACAATGCTGGTGAATGATGCATTGGAAAAAATCTATGTACCCCCATTGGCAGAGGGGAACAAGGCTCGTCAACAAAACATTGTGATCTTGTATAATAGACGAGCAGAAGATGCAGAGGCTGGTCATTGTGTACAAGTTTTACTCTGCTTGTGTTCTCTATTTGGAGTTATGTTGTTCGGTAAATGCCATATTCAATATGAACAGACATTGATTTATTTTTTCTGCTAGAAATGATCATTTCCTTTTATGTTCTCTTTATATAATAAGAATTATGGAACTCAGGGAATTACACAGTTTTGGAAATTTGCCAAATTTTTATTGTAATTTGGACCAAGCCACCTAAGTGATTATTTATATGGTCAGTTTCTCTTGGCGTGCAATAATTTGCAGGACTACAAACCATACAAAATGAGTGGCATGCACAATCTGGGTTTGCGAATGATTTGACAGGCCATTTAAACTCGCAATTCTTTAAGTTACTGTTGGCTGAAGTGTCTTGTTTAAAGCTTCATTTGAAAATTAGGAATACAAGTGCATGTGTACATTCTGAGTGTAATTGATTTAGAGAACTCTAGTATTTTGGCAGATTGTAGAGAAAGCTCTCGATGGCTTCTTGTGATTGAAAGAAGGTTAGGAAATTGGGGAGTGAGGAACAAATGCTGTAGAAAGAACTCCTTTAAGTTAAAGCCCAATGTTTAAATGCCAAAGAAATCAGCTAACTTGGTGCTCTATGGATGATAACATATAAATGAAGACGGTCGAGGATAAATTTCCCTTTGATTAAAGCATAGGAGAGCATTGGACACAACTCAGATGGCAATATATCAACATTCTGGTTCTCATGTGATATCATGATTTGCCAAAGGTAATAGAGGGTTATGAATCAGGTTGAAAAATATCTTTCTCGTACTGAGTAACTATTATATTTAAGGAAAAAAATTTCTGTAGTTGTTTGAGGTGTTTGTGATGGCAGAATTGGTGAACCTTCTTCGGCATTTGCCAGATGGGCTTCTCTATTGTGCTATAATTTAACTTGTGATCAATGATTACTTAACCTCCCTATTGGGGTGGTGCTCTATCTCTAACTACTTATGGAAGAGGGTACAATTTATAGTTGGAGTCTGTCTTTGGCTTAGTGTTTTTTTAATGAAGTGGCTGTTCGATGAAATAAAGTCTTTTATCTTTATCATCTTTCATGGGTCTGCCATGATATACATTTGATTCTTGTTAAATTGTAATTTCAACAGCGCGGTGGTTTTGGAAAACCGCCCGGTCTTCCCCGCACCGCCATTTGCAAATGGCTATTTCCGTATGAAGGGAGCCGCCGCAATCACACTCCGCCACGCGTCCCCAGTACGAACGACGAAACCACTTTCCCCGGATGCTAAAGTCCGTTTGTTTTGCCCAAGGTTGGTGTGCGAACCTCGTTGGATCAGCCAAGTGATCAGGGCAGTCGATCTCAGCCGTCGATTTCCGAAGTTGCCCTCTGCCCACGTCAAATCAAGTTTCTGCGTGGAGTAAAAAAAACTTATACGTTGACCGCCGTAGGAGGAATTCAATGGAGTTTAATGTTTGTCGTAGTTTTTAGGTGGAGGACTTTTAATATGTTATGGGCATATGTTTAATATGGTGATGGGCACACATCCCATATATTTTTTTATATTTTTTTTTTATACGTTGACATAAATATAGTTTACATGCTGTAGTTTTTTTTTGTATGTAATGGTGTGGTGGCTGCGCAGAGCGGTAAGAGTTTTTTTTTTGTGCACAGCAGTGCGATAATTTGGAATACCACAGGGGATGTAAAGCTTTTGTTCCCCATTGTAAAACTGAAGTTTATGTAATTTCCACAGCAGTGGAAAATCTGTGAGAGCAGCAAAGTTTTTTTTTTTTATTCCCTCTTTGCATAGAGGAAGAAATATGTAACAGAATGTTTGTTTTTAATTAATAGAAATGCTTTGTGACTGTGTAATGGTGTCATCTGAGTCATTTTGATTTTAAAGAGGTTCTCTGCAAAAGATCCTGGACAGAGGAAACAGAGCATTGTCTCTGTGGTAGTTATTTTGCTGGTTTTGGTATTTCTCCATTCAAAAATACCCAACAGTGGTATCAGAGCTGGCTCAGGCTCTTTAAAGAAGTTAAAGAAGCTGAAGGGAGAAGGTTGTTGCTGCAGCAAAACTTCTCAGGCAGACAGAAGACTCAGACAACGAAGGATTCAGGTATTCCCCAAAAGCATTTCTCTTGTTATTGCTGAAGACAGTCAGTTGTTTTTTTTTAAAAATCACAGTCAAGGATTTAAAACCATAGTTCAAGATGCAAGGAATGGCAAGCACAAGCATGGGTATGTTCAACACCGAGCTCCCACACTTTAATGGGAAGAACTATGACTACTGGTCTATAACCATGAGAGCTTTGTTCATCTCTCAAGATATATGGGAACTAGTAGAATATGGGTTTGAGGAACCAGCAGATGAAACAACATTTAATAACCTAACTCAGGGAGAGAAGGACCTATTGAAGCTCAATAGGAAGAAGGATGCAAAGGCCATTGTCTTGTTGTATCAAGCAGTGGACCAGAGTATATTCCCAAGGATAGCAGCAGCTACAACATCACACAATGCATGGCAAACCCTAAAAACTGCCTATCAAGGCATGGAGAGAGTGAAGACAGCAAAATTGCAAATGCTGAGAAAGGATTTTGAAAATTTGAACATGAAGGAGTCAGACAACATTGAATCATTCTTCACTCATGTGATTGGTGTAATCACACAAATGAGAACTCATGGAGAAACAATTGAAGATAGAAGAATAGTGGAGAAAATATTGAGGGTCTTACCCTCAAGGTTTGATGCCATAGTCACCACCATTGAAGAGACAAAGGATCTCTCAAACTATTCAGTTGATGAGCTACATGCATCACTGATAACTCATGAGCAGAGGTTGAGTAGTAATGAAAACTCATCCCTTGAGCAAGCCTTCAAGACCCAGATGTCCTTTGGAAGAGGAAGGGGTCAAGGAAGAGGAAACCGAAGAGGAAGAGGCAGAAGCCAGAACAGAGGTGGAAGGAACAGCCCATCAAATGCACAAGGAAGAGGCAGCAATCCAAATCAGAACCAAGGTCAAGGCAGCAGCCAACAAAGAGATCAGTATCAGGTTCAAGGACAAAGGTATGATAAATCTAATGTTCAATGCTATTATTGCAAAAAGTATGGACATTATGCTAGTGATTGTAGAAAGAAACAGCATGATATGAACAGCAGACAAAATGCAAATGTTACAAGAGAAAACAGCAGTCAAGAAAATGTCCTGTTAGCTTGTAACATGGCTGAAACACATAGTGAGGACATATGGTTTTTAGACTCAGGTTGCAGCAACCATATGACAGGAAACATTGCCCTCTTCTCAGCCTTAAATCAAAACTTGAAGTCAGAGGTCACACTAGGAACTGATAGTAAAGTGTCTGTTATGGGAAAAGGGGAGGTAAAAATATTTACAAAACAAGGAGAAAGGAAAACCATAGCAGATGTCTACTATGTCCCCGGAATGAGATGTAACCTATTGAGTGTTGGACAGCTTATCCAAAAGGGTTACAATGTTTACTTTGTAAATGATGTGTGCACCATCATGGACATACCACCCAGCAAAAGATGCATTGCTGAAGTGAAGATGACAAGGAACAGGATGTTCCCTCTCCGGATCAGGGCAGACATGAAGAACAAAAGGGAAATGGCAGCAGTCACCCAAGAGGCCTTCCAAAGCGTGCCAAAGGATGAGAACTGGTTATGGCACTTGAGATTCGGGCATCTAAATTTTGGAGGTCTAAATTTGTTGAGCAGAAAAGGAATGGTAAAGGGATTACCATTGATAGAGAAGCCGGACAGCCTTTGTGAAGGTTGTATATTGGGCAAACAACATAGAGAGAGTTTTTCATCAGGGAAAAGTATAAGGGCAAAGGCACCCTTAGAGATTATCCACTCATATTTGTGTGGACCAATGCAAGCTCCATCATTAGCTGGCAGCCTATATTTCTTGACATTCATTGATGATTTTACAAGAAAGACTTGGATATATTTCCTCAAGAACAAAAGTGAAGTCTTTGGGAAATTCCAAAACTTCAAAGCACTTGTGGAGAACCAAAGCGGGCTGCACATAAAAGTATTAAGAACTGATAGAGGAGGTGAGTATATCTCCAATGAATTCCTAAAGTTCTGTAGAGAAAATGGAATTCATAAACAGTTTACAACTCGGTACACCCCACAGCAAAATGGAGTTGCTGAAAGGAAAAACAGAACCATCATGGAGATGGCAAGGAGCATGTTGAAGGCAAAGCATTTGCCAAATGAGTATTGGGCTGAAGCTGTACATTGTGCAGTTTATATTTTGAACAGGTGTCCTACAAAAGCAGTCATGAACAAAGTGCCAGAAGAGGCATGGAGTGGGAGAAAGCAAGGAGTCACCCACATGAGAGTTTTTGGGTGTGTGGCCTATGCACACATTCCAGATCAGCTAAGGAGGAAGTTGGACAGCAAAGGGGAGAAGTGTATCCTTGTTGGATACAGTGATGAATCCAAAGCCTACAAGCTGTACATTCCATCTACCAAGAAGTTCTTTGTCAGCAGGGATGTTCAATTCATTGAAGAGGAAGCTTGGGATGGAAGCATAGAGAAAACAGTGAACATTAAAAATTGTTTGTCTCATGATGAGGATGAAGAGGAGGTGGCTGAAATGAATCCCCAAACAGCAGCACCAACACAAGGACAGCAAGGAACACCATTGAGGATCAATGAGAGTGCTTCTCCAAGCACACCACAAGGAGGAAACTCAAGTGCATCTTCAAGCACTTGCACACCAAGTGAAAGAGGTAAGAAGTTTAGAAATCTAAGTGATATTTATGAAGAAGGAATGAATTCCTTATTTGCCTTGTTTTGTCATGTTGATGATCCTATTCATTTTGAAGATGCAATTAAAGATAGGAAATGGATAGAAGCTATGGATGAGGAGATGAATGCCATAGAGAGAAACAAAACATGGGATTTGGTTGAATTACCAAAAGGCAAAGAAGTCATTGGTGTGAAATGGGTCTACAAGACCAAGAGCAATGCTGAAGGCAAGATTGAAAGGCATAAAGCAAGGCTGGTTGTCAAAGGCTACAAGCAGCAGTATGGGAGAGATTATGAGGAGACTTTCGCCCCGGTTGCAAGAATGGAAACCGTGAGAGCAGTGCTGTCCATAGCAGCTCAAAACAAATGGAAAGTCTACCAAATGGATGTGAAATCAGCATTCCTAAATGGAGTGTTAATGGAAGAGGTCTATGTGGAACAGCCTCTCGGATATGAGAAGAAAGGTGAAGAGCACAAAGTGTGCAAATTGAAGAAAGCTCTTTATGGGCTGAAGCAAGCGCCAAGAGCATGGTACAGCAGGATAGATTCATATCTATTGGAGAATGAATTTGACAAATGTGAAGGAGAACCCACAGTCTACATCAAGGAAAAGGATGGTAAAATTTTAATTGTTGTCTTGTATGTAGATGATGTTATTTTCACTGGAAATGATATTTATCTTATTGAGAATTTTAAATCAGTCATGAAGGATGAATTTGAAATGACTGACATGGGTTTGTTGAGATACTTCTTAGGCATAGAAGTAGATCAAAATGAAAAAGGAATTTTTATATCTCAAGCAAGATATGTAAATCAAGTTTTGAGCAGATTTAAGATGGAAGAATGCAAGGCAGCAATCACTCCCACAGTGATGGGATTAAAACTCAGCAGAGAGGACAGCAGCAAGGATTTTGATCCTAGCTTGTATAAAAGCATTGTGGGCAGCCTTATGTATTTAACAGCAACTAGGCCTGATTTAATGTATGCTGTTAGTTTAATTTCCAGGTTCATGGAGAGGCCAAAGGAGGCACATTGGCAGGCAGCAAAGAGAATTTTGAGGTATGTCAAAGGTACCAAAATGTTTGGAATTCTATATCATGCCTCAGAACATTCAAATTTGGTTGGGTACACAGATAGCGATTGGGCTGGAAGTGTAGATGATCGGAAGAGCACTTCCGGTTATGTTTTTAACATGGGTTCAGGAGCCATTTCATGGGCTTCTAAGAAGCAGTCCATTGTAGCATTATCTACAGCAGAGGCTGAATATGTGGCAGCGACAGCAGCAGCATGTCAGGCAGTTTGGATGAGAAGGATGTTGAGAAGCTTAGGCCAAGAGCAGGCAAAAGCAACAGTGGTCTTTTGTGACAATAGCTCAGCTATTGCTTTGTCAAAGAATTCAGTGTTTCATAAGAGAACGAAACACATTGATACAAGGTTTCACTACATCAGAGAATTGGTGAACAATGGAGAAATTGTCCTCGAACGTTGCAGGACCCAGGAACAGGTTGCAGACATCTTGACAAAGCCACTGGTTCAGAAGAGTTTCGAATTTTTGAGAAAGTGTTTGGGAATGACCGAACGCGTGGCTGTTAAAATTAAAGGGTAGTGTTAAATTGTAATTTCAACAGCGCGGTGGTTTTGGAAAACCGCCCGGTCTTCCCCGCACCGCCATTTGCAAATGGCTGTTTCCGTATGAAGGGAGCCGCCGCAATCACACTCCGCCACGCGTCCCCAGTACGAACGACGAAACCACTTTCCCCGGACGCTAAAGTCCGTTTGTTTTGCCCGAGGTTGGTGTGCGAACCTCGTTGGATCAGCCAAGTGATCAGGGCGCTCAATCTCAGCCGTCGATTTCCGAAGTTGCCCTCCGCCCACGTCAAATCAAGTTTCTGCGTGGAGTAAAAAAAACTTATACGTTGACCGCCGTAGGAGGAATTCAATGGAGTTTAATGTTTGTTGTAGTTTTTAGGTGGAGGACTTTTAATATGTTATGGGCATATGTTTAATATGGTGATGGGCACACGTCCCATATATTTTTTTATATTTTTTTTTATACGTTGACATAAATATAGTTTACGTGCTGTAGTTTTTTTTTGTATGTAATGGTGTGGTGGCTGCGCAGAGTGGTAAGAGTTTTTTTTTGTGCACAGCAGTGCGATAATTTGGAATACTACAGGGGATGTAAAGCTTTTGTTCCCCATTGTAAAACTGAAGTTTATGTAATTTCCACAGCAGTGGAAAATCTGTGAGAGCAGCAGAGTTTTTTTTTTTTATTCCCTCTTTGCATAGAGGAAGAAATATGTAACAGAATGTTTGTTTTTAATTAATAGAAATGCTTTGTGACTGTGTAATGGTGTCATCTGAGTCATTTTGATTTTAAAGAGGTTCTCTGCAAAAGATCCTGGACAGAGGAAACAGAGCATTGTCTCTGTGGTAGTTATTTTGCTGGTTTTGGTATTTCTCCATTCAAAAATACCCAACAATTCTGAAGACTAGTTGAAGAAGGTTTAGGGATCATTTGAATGATTATGTGTTGTATAAGACATGACTGAAATTTGACAAGTTATCCACACATTCCTCTATGAAATTTGAAGAATGGAATGAAAGAGCTATTGCAGGTTACTTTTAATCATTTTAGAGTAAATGATTAAAAACATGGGGCTAGATGGGCTCTTGCAAGCCTGATATCTCAGTTTTCTTTTTCAAGTTTAGTACTATCAATGATAAGTGATCTGTTACCCGCCATGTCAGTAAGGGTACACATATTTTTGCAGCACATTTCGCCGCACTGTAAGCCCAAATTCACAAGTCAAAAGCCTTTTAACAACCATGTGAGGCAGTATCCTAGAGCTTATGTTTGGTCGGACCATGGCCGGTCCCTTTGGGTTCATATCCGACTCCATTCGTCTTAGAAATGATCAGAAGTCCTTGGATGGGCGTACTTGAGGACTCATGGTTTTAGAGGAATCTACTTATATAGGGATGATCACTAATGTATAGGCCAGTCCAGCCTGCGGCAGGGTGCATGTATGTCTTATTGCATGGTTATATGTCTATTGAGTCTGCATGTGGCCTTGGCCTTGGTGCAATATCCCTCAGATGTTTCTCAACATTGCAGTGTCACAGAGTTATTTTTCATGTTTTTGAGACAACTCATGTTAAATTTTCGGCTTGATGAGAAGATGACATGCCATGCAGAAAATTTTCGAAATAGTGAAGGCATTGTCAAGTTACAACTGGTCAAAGTTGGTCAATAGGTACTACAGGTTTCCTTGTGGCAAAATAGGGTCAACGTTGAATAGTTTTAGAGATGCATTATGTGAAAAGTGGTCTATATGAAAAGAGGAACAAAACCCATGTATCATATTTTCCAGGTTCCTCAGGGGGTTAGAAATCTAGCACAGAGGCATGATGATGTGGCAGATGTATTGATGATGTGGCAACACAGGACATGATATGGAAAACTGGTGCAAGATCTAGGTGAAATCAAGGCAGCTTACAACAAAACTAGGTGGCAGAATCATCAAATTCAAGAAGGCATTGGAGATGAAGCCAAAAGGTGGTGAAGTCAAGTTTATTATTTATTAATGGTCAAGTCAACTAGCTGTTAGAGGAGGAAAACCCAAATGGCAGGAAGACCCCTATGAATTTAGAACCTCTAGGTGACCTCTTTCATATTTTATAATTGGAGAGCACTAACAGTTATCGGCTCCTCAATTGTATTGTTTAGGACATCTCTGATTTACACTTTTATGTTGAATTTGGATTTGTTTTGATTGAGATTATAGTAGATTGGAGATGCCTCATGTACTCCCTTGTTATAATAGAAAGTTTAGATTTCTAAGCTGAATGATCAGTGTTGGTCCTCATCTTTCATTTTTTTCTTCCTTTGTTTTGAGTATATCTGTTGTGAGCCAGAGAAGCTTCCTATCATTTAATCTCTGAGATGTTTACAAATTGAAGCTGAACGCTATAGTATATATCTATCGTTGTATGAAAACAAGTCATTACAGTGAAAAGAAATGGTTTTGGTTAATTGTATAGGGGGTTATTGTAGAATGCTTATTTTCTGTAACGACATCTCCTGAAGAACTTTTTAAGTAGGTATGGCTGAAATAGGAAAAGTTGTATCCTATATTTAAGATCTTATAAGTTTTTTATGCAATGCCAGCCATGCTTAAGCCTCTCACCATTTGATTACATATAATGCATAAGCATTTAAATATTCATGGAAAATAAATGAGTGGTTTTTTAAGTATTCTCCTTTTTAGTCCTATTAGGATTTTGTTCTGAATAGTCTATTTTTCAATATTCAGATCCTGTCATCCTGATCGGCCTAAAAATGACAAGGCAACGATTCTTGGAGATACCATTCAGATGTTGAAGGAGTTGACTGCTGAAGTAAAACGCTTGGAGAAAGATCAAACGTCTCTGGCAGAAGAATCTCGTGATGTAACTTTCATGTCTTTATACCTAACTTAATCTTGTGGCTGAGAGCATTTACATGGTCAAGTCAGTTTTTCCAGATAAGTGTTATTCTTTGTGTCTGGTGTTAATCTGTTTGGCGTGTGTTTTGCATTGACTCAACAAGCAGCTTGCACAGGAGAAGAATGAACTCAGAGAAGAGAAAGCTACATTGAAGGCAGAAATTGATCAGTTGCAAAGTCAATATGAACAACGTGTACGAGCAATGTTCTCATGGACAGCTATGGATCCGACAATGATGATGGGGGCACCCCCTTTCCCATACTCTGTGCCAGTTCCCCATCCAGGATCAACTACAGTACCTGATTCACACCCTACCCCACTGCAAGGTCATGCACAGACTCCTCTCATGGCACCTCCTTTTGTTCATGTTCCCGTTCCTCCAGGAACTATTCCCATGCACCCCTCTTTTCAGACATATCCATTCTTTGGAAATAGGAGCACTGATGGAAGTAATCCATATCTAGCATTTCCACCATATTCTTCTCCAATAAATTCACACACTCACGTTGAAAGACCATCACCACAGTATCCTTCATCTGTACAACCTCTGCCAGGCTACCTAGTACAATTACAGCAACATCCAGGGAATCGACCTCAGAGCACAACTGGTACATCTCAGTCTATTGGTGCAACAATATCAGCTCAAGCTTCTGGCGAAAATCTTGAATCTCAGCAAGAAGGCAAGTCAACGGCAAGTGATATATCAAATGGTCATCCAATAAACAATGGGCCCAGGTCATCTTCAAATCATTCTGGTAGCAGAACTGATCACATGGATGCTAACCATATTGTTTTGCAACTAAAGACTCCGGGTTCAATGCCAGAAGCGTCTCATCGTCAATCTAATCACTCCTCTTATGCTTCCGAGGAGCAGGAGCAGATGCAGGTGAAATAATAGGACTATATGGATGTATTATTGAAGTTTTTTAACTAATCAAAGATTTCAGCTTGAACCTGATTTTTTTATGAATTCACTTTTTCTAGAACTTCCAGGAGGTGTCATCTGAAGTCAGAAAAGGAAAGAGCTCACCAAGTGATGATAGCTCTGTTCGTGTGGGTCACAAACTTTTGGAGAAGGTTTGTGCTAGGGGGCTGTCGCTTTGTCATTGTGTTCACGATGCCTCTTCTAGCAGCCATGGAAATGAGGATTCGGTGAAAACCAAAAGCAGTCAGTCATCAACAGGAAAAGAGTGACATATTGTATCCCGGGATGCCCTCTCCTTTGTCACCTTTGGAAAATTTCGACTTGATCTTTGGAATTTTCTCCTTTTTCTTTATTATTTTCCTTTGGAACATATCAAGCAATCAAAGGAGAGTCCATTCTAACGAGAGAACAGGTGATGTCAAATTTCATTCATCTTGTTAAAGAAGATATTACAGTTAAATTTGCAAATATGGTCTGCGTTTCAACTTCTGACCGTTCGGTTTTAGGCTTGCCGTATGTTTGGCCCCGTGAGCAATGTATGTGATTTTGCACTTTTTAGTTACTCACAGTTTGTACCATGAGATACGTATATATGGTGCATCTTTTCGAAGTCGAAGCAAATGTGTTTAAAACTTTATACATGTTAGTTTTCACAGGGCACACTATTCCAACATTGAAGTTGTTTGTACCTTAAGCATGCAGAAAGGTAATAAAATTTGTGATAAAATTTGTGTTGGCTGTTTGGTTTCAGTTGTAGTAGTACCGAAAATATAAAATTTGTGTTGGCTGTTTGGTTTCGGTTATAGTAGTACCGAAAATGTAAGCATTGATAAATCACGCTGAATGTAGAAATTATTTTGTAAGCATCTTTTGTGTACTGAAAATTTTATGTGGTTTTCTAAATAAACTTAGGGACTTTCTATGACTCGTTCAATTTTGTTATGAAATATGGGTGGTAGATGGGAACCCTATGTAACAAGATAGGGCACAATTCCTGAGACCTAGTAAGGGGGTGGCCACAGGTTTACAGTTCGCTTGCAGCTGAATTACTATTATTTATAACAATATAAAGATGGACACTATTAAAACATGGCACATTTTACTACATTTTTATATGATAAGATTGTTAAGCTGTCTGCAACAGTAATAATGGTGTCTGCTACATCCATGGAGCTCTGCTTAAAGTTCAAATATTGATGGCATTTGCATCAATTAATACTACTGGAATTTTAACTCACTTGAAAGTTGAAATATTAATATTCATTACGTTTCTCATAAAACAATAAGCCTAGAGGGAGGGTGCAAACAAAGCTGGAGAACACATTCACCTTGTTCAGTCTTCAGCTTTTTGGTAAGACTTTGTTAGGATATCGTTTTCCTTCTCCAAAATATTGTGCTCTATCCTTTAATTCTGTTTAGTCAATGGAAGCCAACCAAGAATTGGTTGAGAGGGAACGTGACCTATCCGTGACTTTAGTATCTCCTACCAAGGTGATAGCTGTTGATGTAGACGTAAAAGTCTCGCATGCAGTTAAGAAGTGTTGCATCTTGGCCAAGAGGAGTCGCATACTGATAAAGAAGTGTGATAAATGCAGAGATGGTTATAATGTGGCCACGAGTTGTTGCAGGAACTGAGACTGCAAATTTTGATGTCAGATTTTTTTATAATTACAGTTGATTCATGTATATTTCTTTCTAGCTTTGCATCAAAGAGTTGGACAACAAGAGGGTCGCTGAACTCTGTTGAAGTTTTCAGAGGAAGGTTGTGGATCGAGAACAATAACTACGGTAAATGGTGGGAGCAACAGGGCCAGGCTAGGGCGGAGGAGCTCGGTGTCGGTTTATGAGAAAGGTTGCTCACCAAGAACAATAGAAGAAAATAACGAGTAAGAGAAAAAAAAATGAAAGAGTTCTATGACGAGAGGGTAATGGAAGAATGGCTGTAGACAGAGAACAATCTCTGAGGAAAATGGCCGGACAAATAAAAAACACGCGCTTCCATGATTCACACAGATTGGATAGTAAGATGTTCTGATGTATGGAAATTTAAAAAAAAAAATGCATTTCTACTAGAAAATGGGAGATTATACGCGTAGTTGATAAAAGATTTAAGTCAGCTAGATACATAAGTTGCTTCATGGAAGGGATAGAATGGCCTTAGCCATTATTATCATGTCTGTAACGAATGCAGGTCCAATTTTTAATATTCTGGACACACACTCACTCCTAGTGAAGCTTGGAACCCACTAATGGCTATATATAAAACTTTAGAGGACAGAGCATAGGTTGTGTGTGTGGAAGTTGGTCATGTTTGCTGCTTCACCAGCTTGAATATAAAGAGTAGGCATTAGTAGGTGAGCGCAAGATTAAGTAAACTCTGGCATGAAAGAATTAGTTACATCAATTATTAAAATCCCATTTTAATGAAAATAAATATATCGGGGAAGCATGTTTGACAAGTAAAAATGAACGTGCCACTAAGGGAAAGCGAGAGTGATGAATTGTCTTTGAGTGATGCGTTGTGACACTTGCCCTAATTTTAAGAAACATCACAAGGACCAGGGAAAGCGAGAGAGACTTGTCTTTTGTGTGCTGTTGCGACACTCCCTTGATTTTGAGAACTTTTATGAGAGACGTTGTGGACTTCGATAAAGTGGATTTTGTTCGAAATCCATAGAAAATTATTTGAAAGTCACAAACATAAACAATGAAAGCTTGGAATGTACGTTTATATTGATAATTTAGGCTTATTTAACCTTTTAAAAATTTAGGCTTATTTAACCTTTTAAATTTGGATTTATTAAGTATTGGATTATTTAATAGGTAATTGTTTTAATGATGTATTAAGAAGTTTTATTCTGCTGGACCTCTAATAAATCAAGGTTTAAGATGGATTTTACGATATTTTTACACAATCAAGGTTTAAGATGGATTTTACGATAGATTTAGGGGAGTGTATTTTTTTTAAAGATGTTATTCCATAATATATTTAGATTTTTTCCTTCCTTTAGTTATTAAAAAAAAAACTTATAAAGTTAAAATGTATGTTGATACAAAGTTTTTAAGTATTTTATAATAAATTTAGTTATTAAAAAAAAAAACTTAAATACTATTTTAATATAAAGTTAAAATGTATGTTGATGCAAAGTTTTTAAGTATTTTATAATAAATTTATTTTATTTAATAGTATTAATATAAAGTTAAAATGAATTCCCCTCTTGATGCAAAAGTTACATGAAAATTGTGTCAAATGATAAATTAAAATACAAATGAGACTAAATGTTAATAATATTATTAACAAATTTAATAGTTGTGTTAAAATGACTCTCCATATTATTAACAAATTTAATAGTTGTGTTAAAATGACTCTCCAGGCTTGATGCAAAGATTAAAAGAAATTAATCAAAGATACAAATGATAAATTAAAATACAAATAATACTAAATGTTAATAATACTACTATTGATAAATATGATAAATTAAAATACAAATGATATTAAATGTTAATAATACTATTGATAAATAGTGAATAGTGACTCGAAGATTTAGTGATAAGTGACCAACTCTTAATAGTAAAAATCTATCACAATTCCTAATAGGAAATTCAAACAATAACAAAATAGAGATGATAGCGTAAAATTTTAAAAATAGCAAAAATAGATAAATTGAATATTATTGCCCAAGCCATTAGTCCTATGCATCCATATGTTGTTTGAAGACATTTCTCTCTCTCTCACTCACACATTCTTCAAAAACATTGACATTATCATTGTGAATGTTGGTTCATTATGTAGATTAGAGTCACTCAGTTCATCCATATATTCTTTGAAGACATTGAAACTATCATTTCGAATGTTGGTTTCATTAATCACTCTTGAGAGTACTCAATGGCACATTAATTTCGATGCACTTGATTGGGTGTTTCTAACGGCTAATTCTAGACTTTGATGCATCTTTGCTATTTATTCATTAGGATCTATGGATTTTTTCACCCTTGTCCCGAGGATGAAACACATTAGTTGGTTTGAAATATCAACCAAATAATATTGATGTGATTAATATGAAAGACATGCTTATAACTTCTACCGTCAGATCATCCACCTAATGAACGACTCAGATTGACTATGAAATTACAATATTTTACAAGGAAAATTTACATCTATTTTTAGCTTCGGGGGCACTGCCTCCGAACCCTTGCCGGCGGGATCATAAAATCGCCTTCGCCCCCGGTAGACTCCCTTGACAATGATTAAACGAGCGACATTGTTGCCCCATTAGGAATTGGGGTTTAACGCGGAGATACTTCTGAATAAAGAAGATAATTAGGTTCCACACCCAACAATTCTACCATTGAGGTTTCATAAGGCCTCGTGATAAGGAGGTAGTGTTTGTGGCATAATTTTTATTAGAAGGCTCTTGTCACTCTATTCAAAAATCAATTTAGTTTCAACAACGTTTTTAGATACCCAAAGCATTGAATAACCATCCAGACAAGAAAATTTTGTGTGTCAATTTTGTAATAACAAGGTTCAAGTATTAAACTTGGTTTCTTTGCATGTTTATTGAAGATTAAAGTCTTCATTGCACATTGAAGTTTTTATGGTCAAAACTCGTGAAACACACTCCAATGATCTATGGTGCATTCTCAGGACAGGTTATGTTCGAGTGTGTTGATTCATCATGTGTGTTGGTTTATATGTGCACACATTAGTGTAATGTTTGTTAGTTCAACCATTGGTATCAAGAGCCCGAGGGAAGGAGGTCATGTTTAGAAAAACCGCAAACCAAAAGAGTAACACCAAAAGTCTGAAACGACAAAGGGGCATTATTCCATCGTGTCGCTGACTACCACCTTTGTTTGTTCCTATCTTAAGGTGAGCGTGTTGACATCTACGATGTTGCTTTATTGTAAAGCATTTGCATGACATTGTTTCAATTGTAACTATGTGACCATAGACTTAGATAATAATGTTGTTGCGATAAATTGCTACACAATATTGAGAGATGGATATTGCACAAAATTTTTGTTCTTTTCCTGGAGATTATTTGATCCTCCATTGTTGAATTGAGTGAGAAGTTACTGGTTCTAGTATGTGTAGCATTCATCCCTACATGTGGTCTTATATTCATTGACGAAGTGACTCATTTTTGTGACTTCCTCCATGAACACGATCATTGTTTGACAACCCTCTCCTTAAAATCATGATTTTAACTTGAATCTCACTAAATATTAGAGGTTGTTAGTAAACAACTTGTCCTCATCACTCAATTCCAACTTTATCTCAATGGTTTCCTAAATGTCTACCCTAGCTCTGTGCACATGTTTCCTCTTTTTCTAGTAATAAGAAAGCCCACTGTTCCCTGGGCAAAACTAGGAAAAACATTTTACTAGAAGCATACTATTCTAGACTAGTGCACTTAAATGGGAGTGGAATCTGAGTTATTATTTCCTTTGATTTTGTATTAAATGTGCACTTGGAGGTTGTTTTCTGTCATGTTGGATTATCGAATTTTCTATAGTTGCATTGAAAGTAGTTCAGATTTTATGTCATTCAAGCATTATAGATCTCATCACAACAACCCTTTGCTTGTGAACACCTTTCATTTGTTGAAGTTAAGCTGTTAGAAAAATGACCGGAATTACTGAGTTATTAAAGTTGCTAAATAATTTAATACACTCAACTGTTCATGATATAGTCGAAATTGGAAATGACAATCCCTCAAACATTCAAACTTGTCTACAAAATGCACAAGAGAAGATTGAGTTTTTGTAGCTTGAGTCACCGTTACAACAAGATGAGTTACAACACAATCAACATTTTGAACTTGTTTTTTTTTTTAGAATAATCCTCTATTTTAGTTTGAAATAGATTCCCATCAATTGTCAGAAAGTAATCCAATCAATGAGATTGACGTTAATTTAGACCCAGTGCCCATTTCAACAACAGATTTGCAGGCATACGTAGAAGTTCAAGTTGCACTTCCTAAGCCCATGATCAGAACTTACAGAAGAGCTTTTTAGCGATAAGCACATAATAATTCTTGGATATGACAAGAATGTGTCCTTTCATATTCCAGACTATACCAAGCTAATCCAATTTCAGAGTGTTGTATTTCTTCAGGAAGATTCATCTTCACCTATTCTCACTCCTCCTGCGTAACAACAGATTGCTAAATGACAACGTTGTAATTGAGTTGGCCATGTGAAATATTATTGTTTCAATATTCACTCATGTGAGAATTTTCATAAGCACACTCATCATTAAAAAATATGCTTCAAAAACAAGCCTCATGCAAGAGCGAAGATTCACCTTGGGCGGATCGCTTCTTGGTAATGGGCTTCAACAACTAAGAAAATATTTTACTTATACTACAAGATTCATTCTCCACTATTGAAAAGACTTGTAGTTGAGATCTCTTCATCTTCTCACCTTGCATCTAACAAAGAGGAATTTGCGGTTATCTACAAGCTTCAAAGATAAATTAAGTGAGCCTAATCCACAACTTGACCCTGCTGCTTGAGCCTACAACCAAAGACAACCATACCTAGATTTAGAGTTGTAGCCAGAGATAGAGCAATTCCCCATGAGCATGCCTTTGTTTAGTGGCCTTCCTTAAACCACCGCATGTTGAGATCTCCCTTTTCAGGTTGAGGTTCTCCCTTTTTTCCGTAAGTCGATACCTACCTTTTCCAGGTTGATGGTCTCCCTTTTCAGAACATTCGAGACACTTCCTCTAGTAGAAGTCTAAAAAATTCTTGCAAGATTTGGAACTGCTCCGGAAACTACACTAAGCATTCCAGGTTTAGACCTCAATGGTATCTCTTTTCAAAGCATTAGTGAGCACTTCCTCTAGTGAAATACTTCAGTCTCTAGCTAGATTTGGAAGAGCTCCAGGAACTTTACTAAGCGTTTTAGTGTTCGTGGCCATCCTTAAACCATCATCAGTTGAGACCTTGATTTCTCCCACCTTGTACCATTATTTTAGAGAGCATATTCAACTAATTTCTACCATGCATCTTTTGCATTTTTATTACAACTCTTTTCTTGGACTCATATATACCCCTTCGAATTAAGGGGGGGAATGTTGGACACCTAATCTGCTAAGAGTTTTGGGTGTGGAATATGAAGAGTCATTACGGTACAAGAGACTTTGAAAGATAAATCCAATGGTCATCGAAAATGTATTAATATGTATATCCTTGAAAATATAAATCATTCAACAATTATCTTACTTTTGGTGTAAATTATTTTATTGTTTAACAACTTCCTCATACAAATTCCAATTAAGTTGATCTTTGCACCATTTGAAAGCTCTTAATATTTAGAATAGTATTAATACATTGCAAATTTTGTTTGCAATTTTTTTACCCCAAAATTTCATTTAATGCCTCAAATATTATCTAATAGTTTTTGGACCCGAAAGCACCAAAATATGAACTACCCCTAAAATGGGTCTTATAAGCCAATATCTCTCATAAAAAAATATGATCATAAATTATATAGTAATCCATTTGGGTTCATACCTCCTCATTTTGGAGATCTTTTGGTCCCCAAATATTTTACTAAAACATTAGGGGAAATTTTCCTCTACATCTCCCTAGAATACCATTTGTGCTTGCCTATAACTTGTTCTTTCAACCGAACCTACCAGAGTTCATGTTACACCCATATGGTTATCTATGATGTCTTTTGCAAAGTTGTATCCATTGGTAACTATACTTGAGTTTTTAGTTGTACATCCTCTTTTGTAGGTAAGACTTATTTGTTAGTTTACTATTCAAACAGGGAAGACTCATAGAGTTTTAGAATTTTCCCACATTATTGAGAGGGAGGACCTTACCCTTATATTTGAGGTCTTGACCTTATTGGGTTATATGTAAGAACAAGATACACTTTTGTTCCCTCAATCTAGCTAGCTCAAAAGAAAATCAAAGGATAATTACAGTATATGGAGGTACATAGAGTGTGTAAGAATTATCACCTACCTTCTCCAACACTTAAACATGAACATACCATAGAACCTTAATATTTCACAAGGACCCTGTAGCTTTTTTTATTCATATGTAACCAATCCCAATGTCCTACTTCAAATGTCTTCTCAATTTTGTATTGGCTTTGTTAGGCCTTATTTTTTTCTTGTGACTTTCTTGATATCTCATGGACTTCAAATGAATTTGCTTGATCTTATCAATGAAATTTTCATCATTTAGTGCTTCATCTATGGTGTCTTCCCTTAATCCTACATGTTTTTATCAGAAAGAAAAAAACCAACACTCTTTATACTAATATAAGGTTGTTTACATATATCCTAATTTTCATCCAAACACTATTCTAGCAATTAAGATGTAAACACATTAAAAGTATCACATCTCCAACATATAAATCTGTCCCCGAAGGAGTCTAATGTTAACAAAAACATATTATGTTCCCTACATCCCACAAAGTTATAACATATATAATGAAATATGACAATAGGAAGATCCTATTCCTGAAATAAAACTTATGTATATTTGATTTTCCTAGTCCTTTATAGATTGTCATTGAAGTAGGAAGAATATAAATTTCCCCAAGTAGATATTTATGTCCTAACTTTGAAAGAGCATCCGCAACACCATTATGTTCTTTATGTATATGGGAAAATGTCGCCCCACAAAATATACCAATCAACAACCTTATCCTCTTCATCCAATTTATGAGGATAGGAGAATCAAATGAAGATTGCTACTTTGCCTAATCAATAACCACCTTTGATTTACCGAAAACATCTAATGACTCTATGGATAATTAATGAGTACAATATAAGACTTGCCATAGCACAATAGTTTCCACCCCAGGATTGGAACCCATGCCACTGTTCCAATAGAAATGATAGAAATGACCACACTTTATCACAATAAAAGCCCCACTACCACACATATTCATACTAGTCGCCCCATCAAAGAAACCTACTGGATAACTACACCACTGTTTGTTAAGTGTATGCATCTTGAAGGTCCCTTATATACCACAGGTCTAAGTTCATTGAAATATGCAAATACATTTTATGTTAACGGGGTATTTTCAAATATATCTGCATTCCCGCATCTCCAGATTCCCCAAAATATGTAAAGGGGTAAAGCACGATATTCCTTGTATTCCATCATCTAGTCCTATAAACAAGCTCCCAAAGATGTGGTATTCCAATCAACAAATATAGTTAGGATGTTAAACACACCATACCAAATGGAGACCACAAAAGGACACTTAAGAAAAAGGTGCACCACATCCTCAAGCTCCTCCTTACATAGTGCACAACTGTTTGGATCGATGAAACCCTGCTGCCACAAATTATCCCTTTTATTTTTCTAGGCCAACAACTAAATCATTTGCGCTTTAGGGGAGGATTCGAGTCCCAAATTTTTCTAAACCACTGTCTATCCCCAATATTTTGATGACCATGAGTGATATACATGTAAGCCTCTATAACAATGATCTGACCCATCACAAATTTACCATTCCACTTAAAGATATCCTCCTTCTCCATCAAAGTGATACCAACCAAATATAAGTTACTTACTTACCTTTCCCATGTATTCCCTCTCTGTGATTAAAGTATCAGTCATGGATTTTGTTTATTTCGACATTTCTGCATTCTCGCTTTCGCTGTGTGCGCTTTGTAGTTGGTATCAGAGCGAGGTTGAAAGTATTTCCGCTTTCTTCCTGTTGTTAGAAAGCATTGGTTATGGATAATTTTTCTCCAGCACGAAGTTCTCTTCATGATTTTAGTGATAAAAGTTTTGATGAAATTCTTAGAGAAGAAGAAGAAAGAGAATGTAATGAAAAAATACAATCTGGTTTTCACACTATCGTCCATGATAAATCTATTAAATTATTAAATGAACAGAGTAAATCTGATTCTTGGTCTTTACCAAAAATAGACCCCAAAGATGTCTATACAAAATTGGGGTTATTAGACATGTTAAACTCACATGGACAGCAAGAGATATAAAAGATAAAACATGCAATACATTTTTTTATTAACAGAAGATATACATTTATAGTACATTATGTGACTCTTGGGTTTCAGATCCCAAGGTCTCTTGGACTGCTTTGGTCTATTCGGCTTCCACACTAACCCATTTAGGATTAGGTGTCCAACATTCCCCCCCTTAATCCGAAGGGTTATGTATGAGTCCAAGAAGAGAGCTGTAATACAAAATGTGCAAAAAAATGCATGGCAGCACTAGGCTGAATGTGCTCTATGAAATGTTGGTATAAAGGGCAGTGGTTTAAGGATGACCACCAACACTGGAACGCTTAGTGTAGTTCCTGGAACTCTTCCAAAACTGGCAAGAAGATGAAGTCTTCTGCTAGAGGAAGTGATCCTATTGTTTTAAAGAGGGAAACCTTCAACCATGAAAGGGAGGTCTCACCCCGCATAAAAGGTGAAACTTCAGCCTGAAAAAGGGAAGTCTCAACCTGTGATGGTTTAAGGATGACCAACAACTCTGGAATGCTTAATGCAATTCCTGGAACTCTTCCAAAACTGGCAAGAAGCTGGAGTCTTCTGCTAGAGGAAGTGTCCTCAATTTTGTTCCTGGAATGCTTCCAAAGCTGGCAAGAAGCTGAAGTCTTCTGCTAGAGGAAGTGTCCCAGATTGCCAACTGAAGGCATGTTCACGAGCATCTTTGTCTCTGGATACAACTCTGAAACTGGTGTGGCAGGTTGTGGCTCAGGCTCGCTTGATGTGGCTTTGAAGCTTGTAGATGACCATCATTTCCCCCCCTATCAGATACAAGGTGAGATGATGGAGAAAACTCAACTGCAAGACTGTTCAATACTCTAGAACAAGTTCTGACATGTGTTTGGAATATCTTCTTGGCTGTTGATGCCCATTGCCAAGAAGCGATCCATCCAAGATGAATCTTTGTTCTTGCAGGACGTTTGTTTCTGAAGCATCTGTGTGAAGAATGGCTGGTTTTATGACAGTGCTCACATGGATGAAGATCAAAACAGTGATCTTTCAGATGGCCAACTCGGTCACAGTGTTGGAATTTCACGATCTGTTGTTGTTGTTGTTGCTGTGGAAGAGGGGCAGAGTCTGGAACAGCTGGAGGTGAATTGTCATGAGGAGCAGGTGAAATGTCATGAATAAATCCAGCAATTTGAAACTGAATGGGCTTGGCATAGTCTGGAATATGAAAGGACAAGTCCTTGTCATATCCAAGACCAGTTCTGTGCTTGTTGTGGACAAGCTATTCCCAAGGTCTGATGATGGGCTTGGGAAGTGCAGACTGAATTTTTACATCTGCATGCAAATCTGTTGTTGTATTAGGCAATGAATTTGCAACATTAATGTCTTGCTGTTTATGGGAGTCTGTTTCAATTTTCTGAACAGAAATAGGTTCAGAATGATGACTCCACTGCTGTAATTCTTCTTGCTGTAGCTTTGTCTCAAGCTGCAAAAACTCAATATTCTCCTGTGCATTTTGTAGACATACTTTAATATTGAATAGAGAGGTTTTGTTGATCTTAACCATCTCATCAACAATGGAATGTATCAGAGTATTTAACAACTCTAATGCATTATCAAGTCTGGTCATTTTAGTTTGTGATATGCTTGGTTTTTCACTTTCAGCAGTCAAAAACTTCTCTGCCTCCAGGTATGTTGAAGATGCATGCTCACTCAGACGTTCTATAAACCCAACATCATCTTCTATTCTGTCCTCCATGTTTATCGACATAACTGTGTCCTCAGGGACTCGAGTTGTTGAATCTTTTTGTGTCAAAAAAGAGGTATCACAACTAGAGGATGGCTTTGATGTAAGCGGGCCTCCAAGACCTGTACCAAATTTGAGTTTATCCCTCATTATGCTACAATTCTCAAGGTTGGAGATGTCATTTTGTGCATAACTATCAAAAACATGATGAACACGACTCGAAGAAGTTGTAACCATAGAACTTTGGTGGATGGATATCTCCCTAACTGATTCATGATTCTCATATTCGGACAAATTCGATGCTACAGTGCATGGTATACAGTCAAAATCACCTTCAATATCTCCTAAATTATTAGACATCTCCACACCTTTGCTAGATAGGGGACTCGCATTCATTGTCGAGTCACTTGAACTGCCAATTCTCAAAGAATTGTCCCTAGTTGTAGGGAAATATTGCTGACCATTCAAGTTCTGCTCAAGGACACCAGAGCTTTGCATATTTTGCAATTGTGTTGCATTCTTCATCTGTTGTACTTTGTCAGTGCCCACCAGTGCAAACTCTTTTTTTCTTTCTGCTTGCCTTGAACTCTCACGAATTTCACCTACATTCTGAATTGTATCCACAGTAGCCTGTAATCGGTTTACTCTATCTGACAATAGAATCACTTCCTCTGATGCCCTTTTCTCTGCATTCGATAGAATTTCCTTTTCATGTTCTAGTACAGAGACCTCCATTTGAAACCTCCGAGCACGCTCCTCAGCTGCCTGAGTACTCTGAGAGCTTTCACGCAATCTCCGTTGATACTCTGTTATCATTTGGGAAAACTCTACATTCCTTGCTAGAATAGCATTCATCTCATTCCGCTGGTTTTCTGAATCCTTCATAAATGAATTTAACCTTTCACGAGCATAGGTTGCTTCCAAATGAAGTCGGTCACGTTCAGAGTGTAGGGCATTGGCTTCATGCTTGGCTGCTTTTAAATCTTCTTTTAGACGCCTAATCTCTTCAGCAGACTGATCCTGCATCTTCTGAGTAGTTTCCTGAGAAATTTCCACAAGCTTCCGAAGATCATTCCTGCCCTCACCTTCCGTAGGATACTGAAAGAAAGATCGATTTCTGATCTCTTCCTCATAAAGCCTCTTATACATTCCCATAGTGCCCTGGAGTGACTCGATCATACTCGATTGCTCTTCAGACTTTTTCAAAATGACAACAACTTTGGAGGCTGCCTCATTGGTACGCTTCTTAAGCTCAAAGTCAAATGCCTCCTTGATCTCTTCTTCTCTTTGTTCATTCTGATGGGCAAGAGTACGCACTAAGCTACGAAGCTGACAATTTTGTTCCACCATTCCATGAATATCCTTGAATGTTAAAAGCCTATCAGAAATCACTTTGTCAACTGCAGTTTCATTGTGGTCCTGAGGAACAGCATTAATAATAGCATCATCTTTAGAAACGCCTTCACTAATACCAAATCGAAGTTGAATGTCTCCGCATTCTTTTAAAAGCACTGCAACCCATCAGAAGCTTTGGACAAGATCCGGTTTGAGAGTCTCACGGACAAGAGTAAGCTGGATGCACAACCAGAACTGTTTATTCACATTATCCCAGACAAGACAAACAATTCGTTGATCTCAGCCTGGAACGCAAAGGTCTCAACTTCACCAGCTTCCGCCATGATTTCTCCTCGAAAGCTTAACGCAAACACAGACCAGAAATCGCCGAAACTAGCCTTCAAAGCTTACGAAAACGCAGACTAGCAAAACGCCGAAACTAGCCTTCAAACCCTTCAGACAGAGTAGGCAGCGTTCAAAAAGGAGCGCTCCACACATTCAATAATCACACAATACACCAGTCTACCACCGCATGGGAGATCAGAGAAAAGCAAAGAATAACGCACACAATGGTATCAAAAAACCGAAGAGAATAGGCGTTACTACACAGTGGCGCAGAAGCGTTTTCTGAGACCAACACACAAATCGTTAGATAAATCGCTCTTCAAGAGGAATTCCTTTTAGAGAAGAATTTCAGGGGATTAAACAGAGAAAACAGTTCTGACGGGGAGCAGGAATGTCAGAATTAACAATCAAGCTCCAACAGCGAGGAGATTCCAAAAAAGCTCCAATGGAGGCAATCACAGCTGCTATTGTGACTCAGATTCACACGTCAAATAGCTACTGGACCAGCACACATGCTCTCTCTCTGACCCAACGAATCAAATTCGAACCTTGATTGTGACCTCCAACGTACTTCACAAAAGAATGCGCAATTCGAGTGGAGATTTCAGGTGATGCAACTCAGAATCTAAGAAATAATCGTTGCTCTGCTCACGAACAGGTTATAATGAGGTGCAGAGATGACATATACGAATATGAGGGAGAACACTCATGGTAAATCACAACACTGTTATACCAGTGCGCAGACTGTGATAGGCCGCAGGTAGGAATACAATGCTTAGTTGCAGATCTGATGCGCTCAACTAAAATAAATGGTCAGGTAATGAAGACTAGGCCAGCATTATTCAAAGCAGCTTAGACCAGTTGCTAAACCGTGAGAAAACTACACAGGCCACACATCATGGCTCTGATACCATGTTAAACTCACATGGACAACAAGAGATATAAAAGATAAAACATGCAATACATTTTTTTATTAACAAAAGATATACATTTATAGTACATTATGTGACTCTTGGGTTTCAGATCCCAAGGTCTCTTGGACTGCTTTGGTCTATTCGGCTTCCACACTAACCCATTTAGGATTAGGTGTCCAACAAGACACTATACAATACTAGAGATATAAGGTAAAGAAAAAATTCTACAAACCTCCAGTAATAATCGTCTGCTTCAAACAATGAAAATTTATAAGCAATATGAGTTTACAGCTGCACTAAAATCTGGTCTCAATTTTGCTCATTTTGGTCATATCCAAATTGGAATTCAGCCACTACATAGAAAAGGTCAAGACGTCGTTGTCTTCTCTTGTGTTTTTGATCACCGATGGAAAACTTTTCATAAAGCTTTAATTGGAGGATGTCAAGGAACATTAGCCTACGGTCCAATTTCTTGGTCCTGTGTTCCTGATTTTTCTATTTCCTTAGATGATCCTAATGCCATCAATGCTCTAATGCTCGGCATCCAAACACATGGATATGATGATTTTGAAGATAATAGCAATAATGTTGCTATTCATTGGCGATGTGTCGTCAAATTTTATAAGAAGACCACTCCTTTTGTTGTCCAACAAGTTTCTAAAACCTCTGAGTTCACTACTCTAATCACTCATGACTATGGATTAAATCTTGTTGCTCCTCAAATGATATCTCATCGAGATCCTAAACCACCAACAAAATGGGTCACAAATTGGGCTTCTATTCGTACTTCTCCCTGTCCGAGAAGATAATGACCTTGTTCGAACTCGTTTCTTTCCCCAATCAGAGTATGCACAGTCTGAGCATGGTGGACCTCCTCCTCCTCTTGTTATACAAAACCCTGTAAAAATTGAGGTCGCAGTAATACCACAAATGTCCTCTATTGCATCTATTCCTGAAGGATCACCAAGTCCTTCATATAATCTTACTTCTGATCCAAACTTCATGCATATGTTATCAAATATGATTGCACAAACTCTTCAGTCTCCGCATTCAAATATTGTTCCTCCTAGAACAATTAATATGCAATCAGCATTCCAAATTCCACAATTTCCACAACCATCTGTATGTAATCATCCTCATTGTTCTCCTAGCTTTTGTCAGCAAACTCCTAGTCTTCCAAAACCCCATGAAAAAGAAGAACAGGATAAAGACAAAAGGAGAATAAACATGATTCGTTTTGTTCCAAGTTCTGGAAATCAAACACAGGAATATACAAAGTGTACTCATTTTTCAGCTCATGAAGAAATTTTGCTTCAATCAGTAGGAAAATTTGCTACAAAAGGCTTAGGATATCCAGAAGAAATCCCCAGCTATAGATTGGATCCTAGGAATAAGATTCCTAGTAAAGTACAGCTTCCTTCTGATGAAGAAATCATTCAATTTCTTAAGATATACAAAGGAATAAGTCCTTATGATCCCTCAAATGAATGGTATAAGAAAATGTTTAACTGGGATCTGTATACTCATCAGCAAGAGTATAGATACTATGAAGAAATGAAAACCTATTCAAAGAAAGATAGGTCAACAATCAACAAAGTCAACAATAAAAATTGGAAAGCTTGGATGGAACAGAATAACCAATGGATTTCTTTTTATGAATTTTATTATCCAAGTACAAATGAAGTAGAAATGGCTTTGGTCAAAAAGTTCAAGAATCTATCTTGTGAAGATATAAAAACAAAGATTAAGGAAAATCCAGTTGAAATTCCTGGACCTCTTATCATCCCTCACATAGATGATAAATATAAAAATATGTTGCAAAAATCAAATGTTTCGAAACATTTATAGTCTGTTAAGATGAAAGGGAAACTTTTGTTAGAACACATCTGTCAAACCCTTAGAGTGAATATGATGCAAGGGTCAGCCTTACAGACAGAAGTGCCACAACACAAATGGGAATTAATAGATGGCACTATTCTTAGCACTGAGACAACAATTCCTCCTTGGAAAAATCTTGTTATCAGACAAGATGATAAGATTTTTAAGTTACTTCCACTTCAGTCTGACTAGTCTCATCTTTCAGATATGGAATTGGTTGCAGCAACAAACTGGACAAATCTTGCTCTAGATAGTTTGATTAAACATCTAGAAAGAAATCATCAATATGCAGCCACAAAAAATAAAATTCTCCAAGAAATAATTGATAAAATTCTTCAAAAGGTAGATTTTACCAGAGATGAATTACTAGATGGAATAAAAACGCTTGGATCAAATGATTTGCATATTGCTAAAACTATTGATGTTTTAGAAAAATGGATTAATTAATTCCAAATGGATTGGCAAAGTACATTCAGTAGCAGATAAGAATCAGGATATGATTACAAGCTTAAAAACGTCACTTGAAGTAGTAAAGAAGCAAGTTTGGGTTGTCTCTACTTCTGTTGAAAGTCTAAAAAAGAAAAACACTCCTGATCCTACTTTTAAAGCTACTACTTATTTCTCAGATCCTCAAGATCAATTGCCTTTCCATGTTTGTTCCTACTACTCTTCAATAAAAAATGAAGAATCCTGGTGATATCATTTTTCCTAAACCAAAAACTACCTTTGTCTATGCTCCTATGGCTATTCTTGGCATGTTTTCCAGTCTAAACTCTTCAAGCCCTGGACATAAAATGACAGTTTCTGAGTGGTCGAAATTAAGAGATGATCCTGATAAGCCTTCCAGTTCTGATACAATACTCAACAAATTTGAAGCAGTGCCCTCTGCTCCTACTCTAGAAGATTTAGAGTTTCTTGTGAATAATTTCTCTCCTCCTGATAAAGAAACTTTTCAGATAGCGAAAGAAATTCCTGATTTGATTTCATTTTCTGATGAAGAAGAACCCAAAGATACAACTATACATAAAGTCACTGATAGAAGTTCTTGGAATTATTCTTGGTCACCTACTCCTGATAAAAGAGATGTCATGAAATCACAATATCATAAAGATTGGTTTGCTTCTTCCACATATTCATGGAATATTGACAATTGTTCTGAAGCAGAAATACTGTCTACATTGAGTTCCATGTTGGTTTGCTACCGCACATATTTAGCAGATGACATTTCTCCAATAAATGCAACCAGGGAAATCATTAGTGGATTCGAAGGACTCCTTGATTCTTGGCTTAAAGCAGAAATTCATTATGATCCTGTCCTCATTCCTTCTTGGGAAACATCTGTGGTAATGAACCCAGATAGTACTACATATATGGATCCACAGACTTCATTACCTGTGAATAACATGATTGGTTGCCTAATGCATGACATTCTTGTCAATTTTTGTGGTTATCCTCAGATCAATAATGAACTTGCTGCAGTCACACTTACATCCATGAAGCTTACTAATATGCAGCATTTTGATGAATATTTTATGGAATATCTCCATCATCTGCATACTCTTTCTTCTGACATGATTCTAGATCCCAAATGGAAAGAAATCTTCATTGCTTCTTTACCAAATTGGGTAACCACTACCATTTTGAATAAGCTTCCTGGAAAGATTGGTGCCTATAAATTTGGTGTTATAAGACAAGCTATTAAAGCTGTCATTGTTGAACTCTGCTCTCAGATGAAAGTTTCTCGAGCTGCCACCAGCTCCACTAAACCACATGGCTATCAACAACTATGTAAACAATGGCATTTACATGGCTCTAAAAGTTTAGAGGGATATGATCGTCATCGCTCTAAAAAGAAAGATTACTCTGAGAAAACTTTTAGATCCGCAAAAAACAAAAAAAATCATTCATAGAAGGCCTCCCAGAGAATACAAAAAAAACATGCCAGCTTCATCAAAGGCCAAAACAGAAGCAAATATTTTGCTTCCATTGCAATGAAAAAGGACATATTGCTCTAAATTGTCCAAAACTGAAAAAACACAAACAACAATTTGGGAAGAAGAAACAATTTAGCTATAAAAGTAAATCTGGCAAGGTAAATATTATTGATCTCCCTTCTAGTTGTGAAGAATTAACAGATTCAGAAAATTATTATGATCTAAATGACCAGATACATGCTGTTTATGAAGAAGAAGATTCTGAAGTTGAATATTGCAAAGATCCACACTGTAATGAATGTTTTCAAGAACTTTGTGAATGTAGTGATCCTGACATTTGCAAACGCAATGCAGTCAGGATGTTCAGACCACTATCAAATGAAAGGTTAGATCTTGATGAGCTTTCTAGAAATTATTTTACACAAATGGTTAATGCTGATGATCCAAAACTCAAAGAAATGTATAAAGGATTGTTGATGACCCATCTTCAACAGTCCAAGTCACAACAATATCAAGAAAAACAAAAGTCACAGATAAATCATCAACATAGCTATATTCCTTCTGCAACGTTATTTTCAGTTGATGGTCTAACAAGACAATTCAGACAACAAACAATTGAAGATGATCTTCCTCAAACACTTCCTGCAATTAGTCAAGCTATCAAAGATATCAGAAAAGAAGTCAGGGAGAATAGAAGGCTATGCATTGAAGCACATTAGGGGCACAATATACATTCTTTACATGCACAACGCACAAAATGAGAATATTCACAGACAGAAAAGAAAGAACCAGAAAGATAGCCTGATCCATATCATGATCCAATGAAAGGGATTTTCAAATCTAAAGACTTTGAAATTCCAGATGAATAATTTGAAGATCCTAGATTTGGATTAGCAATGAATGGAATGAATGTAGATGTAATGTACTACGTAAAAATGAAAATCAGAATTGGTTCTTCCATAGAATGGTGGAAGGTTCTAATTGATACAGGTTCAATATTGAACATAGTAAGCGGCACTGTAATTCCCTATCCTCAAAGACAAAAGACAAAGTGTCCAGGAGTTGTCACTGCAAGTGGAGAAATCAAGACAACGAAAGAAGCTATAATAGATGTCTTTGTTTCTCAATATGAAGGAATTCAAGTTCATGCTCCATTAGTCATAGGGCTTGATTGTGCTATGTACTTAGGAACTCCTTTCTTGAGCAATTTCAGAATACATGGAAGCACTTATGATGAAAAATCACAGAAATGGGGATATTTTCTTCTCTTCAAAGGTATAGATTATTTCTATCCTTTTATTCATTCCAATTCTCCTAATAGATTGAGCAGAATTGACAGGTTACAGAATACCTTGGCAAAGATGGAGAAGAAGAAAGAAATGCTCAAGATTGATGAAAATCTTCTGAAAGGAAAATTTGAAAAAGAAATAAGTGAGATCTCTTAGAAACTAAAATCTTGTTGTTCTGAAGATCCAAATGCCTTTTGGCATATTCATAAACATGAAGTAGAATTGCCTTTGAAAAAGGAATTTCTTGGAAAGCTCAGAAGATCAAAGGCAATACCGATGAATTCTAAACAACTCAGGTATTGTAAAGAAGAAATAAAATCCTTACTGCAAAAAGGTTTGATTAGGAAGTCTCATAGCCCTATTGCTTGTTTTGGATTTTATGTCAACAAACATTCAGAGATTATCAGAGGAAAACCAAGATTGGTAGTAAACTACAAGCCTCTGAATAATATTCTTGATTATGATGCTTATCCCTTGCCAAAGCCCTCAGTGCTTTTGTCTCAGATATCACAGTCAAAAATCTTTTCCAAGTTTGATTTAAAGTTTGGTTTCTGGAAAGTAGGGATAAAAGAAGAAGATAAGTGGAAAACAACTTTTTCAGTACCAGAAGGACATTTTGAATGGAAATTTATGCCCTTTGGACTAGTAAATGCTCCATCCGTCTTCCAGAGGATTATGGATGAAACTTTTGAAGGTATGGATGATTTATTGAAGAAATATATTGATGATGTTTTAATTCATTCTATAGATATTCCCTCCCATATAAAGCATCTTAATATATTCTACAAGAGAGTCAAAGAAAAAGGTATAGTTTTATCAGATTCAAAAACGAAGTTATTTCAGACTATGATAGATTTCTTGGGATATGTGATTCAATATGGATCATATTACATTATGCAACATAGTCTTGATTTCATAGATAAATTTCCAGACAAAATCACTGATAAAACTCAACTACAAAGATTCTTGGGTAGTTTGAATTACATCTCCAAATTTTTCAGACATTGTGCCCAAGATAGAGTCTTATTGAATAAAAGATTGCAAAAAGATCCAATTCCATGGACAGAGGATTTAACAGAGGCAGTCAGAAGAATTAAAGGAAAAATTAGGAATATTTCTCCTTTAAGCACAATCAATGAAGAATGGCCTAAAACCATCATTACAGATGCCAGTGATATCGGATGGGGTGCAATTTTCTGCCAACATGATCCTAATAAAAAGAAAATGGAATATGAAATTTGCCAGTATGCCTCTGGAATCTGGTCAACTACACAAAAAAATTGGTCTAGCCTAAAGAAAGAACTTAGAGTTGTCTGCCTTGGCATTGCCAAATTCAAAGATTTTGTGATCTATAAACATTTTACAGTCAAAACAGATTGCCAAGCCCTTAAGTTTGCTATCCATAAATGTGACTTTGAAGATGCAGCAATGGTTAGATGGATAATGACATTGGCCCAGTATCGTTTTGATGTAGAGTTCATTTCTGGAGTTAAGAATTCCTTTGCAGATCTTCTCAGCTGGGAATTTTTACAGAGAAATGATGTAAATAATCTCAGATGTAATGTCATAAGAAGATTAGAAAATGAGATTCACATTGAATGTGCTGATGGTTCGCACACTTTGAGTCTGTAGAAACCTCTACTCGATTATCAAGCAGATTGGTTTCCAATGAAAGAAATCAAATATCGACATGGAACTGGACAACATTATTTCTCATGGGATGATCAAATGCAAAGAAATGATGAAGCTTTTGAATCTTTAAGCTTTCTTCAAGATTTGAGAAATCTTGATTTCACATTACATAGAGATGCAGATGAAAATCTAATCTGCTATGAAATCTACATTGATTGCTTCCTATTGCCACCCAACCTTCAGAACTCTGAAAATCATGAACACCAAGAAAAAAGCCTGGTATATAGGTATGTGTTTTGAAAATAAAACTAACTCGTTTTTTTATAATGTGCAGTTTTCTTTTAGATATCATGGGATGCAAGTTACAAAAATCGAAGAAGAAGACCCCACACCTGAATGGTTTAAAGAATGATGGAACATTTATGGTACCAGTCCTCTATGTTTTTACCCATTCTCTCTCCGGTTATTACAACTTCATGGATTTACAGAACCACAGGCACATCAATCAGGAATTTTATACAAAAGGATCAACAATATCACCAATTATCACATGCTTGCAACACTTTGTGCCAATGGATCCTTTCATTGGTTTATTACACGAAATCTTTTCTTCAGAAGATTCAGGGGAAATATGAATGGCTCTTCAGATGACTATGAGTCATTTCATGCCATGACAGATCCAGATTTAAATCCTTTTGGCCCACTACTTTTTAAGGACGAAGTACCAGAATATGTTGAAGTACCAATTTGGGAATGTGAGGAAGAAATTTACTCACAGTATTTTAATAATGACTTCTTGACTAGGTTCAGATAACATCATTATTCTCATGAACAAATAGAACATTTTTTCATTTTGTAATGTCTTTCTGTCCGACTTTGGTGGCAGACAGGTTTTTCGTAAGGTTCCCTGAAAAAGAATCTCTTACAGTGTAATCAATCCGACATATATAATTAAATAAAGGGATAAGAATAAATATAAAATATTTTATGATTGAATTATTGTGCGGATGTCCTCCGGGTTACCCGAAAGCAAGATTCTCTCATATCTGATGTAAGAATAAATATAAAATATTTTATGATTGAATTACGGTGCGGATGTCCTCTGGGTTACCCGAAAGCAGGATTCTCTCATATCTGATGTAAGAATAAATATAAAATATTTTATGATTGAATTACTGTGCGGATGTCCTCTGGGTTACCCGAAAGCAGGATTCTCTCATATCTGATGTAAGGATTTGATTTTGATGTAAAGTAAGATACTGTGCGGATGTCCTCCGGGTTACTCGAAAGCAGGATTCTCTCATATCTAATGTAAGGATTTGATTTTGATGTAAAGTTAGATTCTCTCATATCCGATATGGAGTTATCACCAAACCTAGAATTGGGAGGATCTATAAATAGATGAAGACGAGGGAAGAGAGGCATTCGGGTTTTGAGAAATTTAGAGAGCCTTTCTGCTGGAGAAGTAACTTATTATTGCTTGAGAAGCAACTTTGTAATACTTGAGTTTTGAAGTTCATCAATAAAGATTTCTCAATTTCTGTAAATCTATGTCTCCTTTGTAGATTGTTTTGGATTCTATTCTCGAACTTGTATGAGCCTTGTTAAGGTTGAAGAAGTCGCAAAGACGCAGAAGTAGAACCTTGCGCCAGAGTTCGTGTTTTGGCACGAGGATATTGTTCAGAAGAATTCTCAGATATTGGAGCGATTAAGCAGACCTGGTATTTATTATGAACTAATACTCTTGTTGGAATTCGTATTCAAATATATTCAAAAACAGATTCGTGATGCTAGATTGTGCAGTAGAGGAGTCTCTTCCCTCTCTGTGGTTAAAGTATCAGTCATGGATTTTGTTTATTTCCACATTTTTGCATTCTCGCTTTCGCTATGTGCGCTTTGTAGTTGGTACCAAATCACCATAAAAACCTAAGTCCCAAGGGCATATCCAAGATGGATATAGGAAGGTGGAATCATGTGATACCTGAATTTGATTTAAGAAATAAATACCCAAATTATGATTGTACATGATAAGTGTGATAGGCATATGATGATTAGCATCAAAACCATTAATGGGATCCATCCAAATCTCCATCAAAGTACCCGTTCCAATCTCATCTTAGATTCACGATCAACCTTTGTTTAACTTTCATCAAGTTGTTCCAAATATATGGAATAGAGTATGGAGCCCGGGCCCCATCCTTTATCCACTCCAGTCCATACCGATGTTTAAAGTATTTACCTTTATAATCCCCTTCCATATGCCAGTTCCATTTATGACATGACATAATCACTTTACCAACAAATCCCATTCAAACTTATCAATATTTTTAAAACCCCATCCTCCATTCTTAATAGTCATGAAAATGTCCTCCAAGTGAACAAGATGAATTCTTTTTAACATCATTAGAACCCACCTAGATAAAATTGGAAATAAAAGAGTTTATCCACCTGATGATTTTTTTGGGAATCATATAAAGATGCATCCAATAAACAACAATACTCTACAAGACAGACTACACTAGGACCAACCTACTTTCAATAGTCAACCATTTATGTGCCCATGTTGACAGTTTACATTCAAATTTATCAATCAACCAACACCAATATCTCAACCCATAGTTATTTGGTGTGAGGATGAACTTGAGGTATTTGAAACCTCTATTCATCGAGACTGTTTCCACACCAAATATATTAGCAATTTTCAAAACAACGTCCTTCTCTTGTACCATAGCAATTAGTTGAGGTTTAGTTTTGTTCATATATAGCCCCAAAGCATCACCAAAAGATCAGATAATCTGATGCAACTATATCCATTTTCCAATGGAGATCTTCCTAGTAAAAATAACATCATCCACAAAAATAAGGTGAGTAATGAAAATATTTTTGGAGACCCAAAACCCTAAAAATGACCCCCTGGATTGAACCTTAGTAATTATCATCCTTCTCATCTCGTCAATTACCATTAACAATAAGGGAGGGGATAATGAATATCCCTACCTTAACCCCCTCGATGGCTTCAAAAAAAAGAAAGTGCCCTATAAATTAAAAAAAATAAAATCTACAGAGGTGATAAAAGTGATAATCCAATAAAATATCCTCACTGAAAGACTAATCTTATGTAAAATCATCCTTAAATAATACTTATCCACACAATCATATGCTTTGATCAAATCCAATTTTAACATAAGTACATCCCTCTTTTTAACCTTAATAGAATTCATACATTCTTGTGCAATAACCACTACATCATATATCTACATAATTTTTAAGAACCCTATTTTTTTTGGAGTAATAAATTTTGACAGTGTATCTTTTAACCGAGATGCAATAATCCTGGAAATCATTTTATACATGATATTGCATAGTGAAATAGACTTGTAATCCATAAATGTTGTAGGCATGGATTCTTTAGAAATCAAAGTGATAAAGGTCGAATTCAACACACTAGAGATTGAACATGAGGTCCTCGAATTAACTCCGCTAAAAGTAGTAGATTCAACCCCATGATATCAAAGAAATGAAGAAATAGTTCCACGAGCCACCCATCCGAACCAGGGATCTTGTCCCTGGCCAATGAATTAAGAACAATAACCATTTCATCTAATGTAATCGACTAACCAATAATAGCATTGTCTTCCTCGTTGAAAATAACAAGACATGATTTGTTGAGAAATCAAGTGTAGTAGAGATCAATGCTTGATTCCTCTTCTTGATAATTACTTGTGAATTTCAGTTGCCTTCTTATTACTTATTGTGTCTTCTTCATCAAGCAATTATACCAATGTAAAATATACAAAGATCACAAAGAGACAAGAGACACCAAAATTTAGGCTACTAGCCAGGGAAAAACCCCAAAAGGGGGGAAACCTAACAATCCATCTCTTATAGAAATAAATCCAAATGAGATATCCAAGACCAAGACCAAGTTTTCCATAAGAATTCCAAGTTAAACTCTCCTCCAAGTCCCATCCAATAGTCAAATTAAACATTGGCAACCTAGCTCCAAATCTTGTTAAAACATCGATTTTTGTCCTTGAAATAGAGGTTGAATTTGAGCCCTACAATACCTCAGAAAGTTCCTTATAACTTTCGCACGTGAGAGTTGAATTAAGGCAGGAAAAATTTGATTTCTCTCTGTCCTTTAACTTCCTTCTTTCTCCTTTGACTTTGACCATCTTCTTCTTGTCTAGGTGCCAAAATAGATAAATGATCTGATGATGAATGAATGTCTCCAAGAGGTCGAACTTGACTCTTATATATAGCTATCCAGGAGGGTCAAATAGGTTCCACTTGGACGACTTGTCCAAGGAGGGCCAACTTGAAGATCTTGTGGGCTTACAACACAAAAATAAAATTTGACTTATTTTTTTTGCAAATGTCGAAATGGGACATGACTCAAATCAATATTCTTTTGACTCAAAATAAATTCTTTTTGACTCTTTTGACTCTAAGAATGAGGAACATGCTTTAAGAATACAAATAAATGGATCTCATAAATATATCAATGATATCTTTATACTTATGAAGGCTGACTACAGTTACAATTTTCAACATGATTATCAATATCCACCATCTCCCTAGCACAATATAGTCTTCCAAAATAACAAATAGCCTCTTTATGTAGAGCCCTCAACATCCTTGAGATCCCAAATGGTATTTTCTCTTTTCCTTTGTTTAGCAAAATTATGAAAAAATTAGTGTTTTACCCCACACCCCCCTAAGCGATCCAAATGGGATGGATTTTAAGAAGCCATTCATCCTCTTGTTGTTTCAATATCAACTACTTAATAGCCAATTTTTTTTGCACATTGGAGAAGGAAACTGAATCCAAAATCGTTGAAAGTTTATTGTTAATGTCAATTAATTGTTGGATATTGTTCCTATTTTTTTCTTTTTCCCAAGTCTGAACCACCTTCTTTAGATCAATTAATTTACAACTCAACACATCCATCCAGAAAGTCTCCCTATGCTAATATCATTTTAACCAAGTAGTATGAACCAGTGGTTCAAAATCCCTATCCTTTAACCTGTTAGCCTCTCTCATAAAACAATAATAAATCCAAAAATAAATTAATTAATTAAAAATTCCAAGTTAGGAATTTGTGCCTAACTCTTGGGTTGTTCCTCTAAGATAGGAGTTAGTTTAGGTAACTCCTATATTGGTGTGTCTGGTGAGAAATTATCTCCACCAAAGGAGAAATTATCTCAACAAAAAGTGTCCAAGATAGCACACACTATCTTGAGACCAATATCTCTCATCTATTTATTTGTAACACTATATTCAATTATTTGTGTAATGTGTAATGAGAGAAAAGCATGAGGCTTCAGCCTTTTTCCGCCATATTGTGTCTCTGGTTTTATGTGTGATTTATATATTTTTCTGAATTAATGTCATTTTTATCATGTGGTATCAGAGCAGAGTTGAAAGTGGAAGGCGAACCATCACACTGTTGAGGGAGAAATGGCAGGAAATTACAACTATTTGTGCATCGATCGCCTTCAATAATACTGTCTGCTAAAATGATATTGGCAAATTAGTTTCAGTTTGAGGGAAAACAAGTTTTTTAAGCGCAATTTTGATAGCTTTGACTGCTATTGAATGAGAGCTGCGTAAAGGTGATTCCTTAAGAATATTCATTTGGAGAGGGCCGAATCAGTGGATTTACCAGCACTTGAGCGCAAAGCGAATCCGCCGTTCCTGGAGAGCTTATAACTTGCGTTGGGACTGCATTGGTGGATAGTTGAGTGTGATACTAGTTACATAATAGCAGAAGCATATTTGTCTGCTAATTTTAAGATTGAATGGCAAGCATAAGGTATTAGATGCTTGGGTCCTTGGATATATGACCGCTCACTGTCCCAGGAATCACAGGTTGGCTTCTTGAAAGAAGAGGATTTGCCTCTGTAATTTCACCATAACCATGACACATCATTGGTGGTATCGAAACTCATCTTGATTTCTCGTTTTGGTGCTTCCCCAGACAAACACGCACGATAAAATCCGTGCCGTATGAGATCCCTGATGCAAGAGGACTGATGGTTCTGACGTTGGACTAGGGCCTGGACCTGAAGGCTGTGCTTAACGCTGCACCTGTGTATAATTTTTGATCGGCGACCATTATGGCATCTACGCGAGTCTTGTTCCCTGCCAAGCTCTACATCATATAGGAATTCGATCGTAGGGAAATACAAGGATCCATAATTATTTTTGTTAGTTTCCCCATAAATCTGATGCTTATTCCAAGGTTTTCCTGGAATTCCCTCTAAGTCTGTCAATGCGCGTTCTACCATTAGTAATCGGTCATTGAAATCTCTCCTCTGAGGTATGAAATATTGGAAATCTCTAAACTATGGTTTGATCTCTTGAAATCCCTTCTGTTCAATTTTTATTTAAGAAATAGCCATCCTGATATCTGAGATTGAGTCGTGTAAAGATGTTGACAAATGGAGAGGGGTCCCCGCAGCCTTGAGTTGTCATCCCATACTAACTGTGTATGACTGAAGCTCATCAACATAATTCTCTTAGCTTGGCTTACACTCTTCTCTATTATCGACCTGCATAAATAATCAAACATTGTCGTGGAATTGTGTGCATAAAGATTTGCTGGTTGTATATTTGGAGGCGGGCCAAGCTTGTGGCTATTATGAGAAATCAATTGAAAATGTGGTCGTATAACTGGTTGGATTGACGCTAGTGCCAACGAGTCAGCGAAGTGAACCGCTGGGAACAAGATTATTATGTTTAATCTTGGATAAAGTCATAAAGAAATTTCCCCCTTTGAAGCGCTTAAACTATTCAAGTGTTGATCGTTCAAGTAACGCTCCACCAGTGTGTGTAATAGCCAAGGAAGCGTGAAAAATAACTAGCAAAGAGTTGGAGCATCCTGTTGAGCAAGAGAAGCATCTATTATGCGACAAGATGAATATAATATGCAGAATATGGAACTCAGAAGGCGCAAATGGAAGTTTTCAATGCACAAGCTTTTGAAAAATACTTATGGATATGGTACGTATAGTTTTTTATGAAGGAAATGGTGCATGTGTTTTAAATTAAAATCCAAATTTATTGACTTCTTTAAAAGTAACTTTATATCATTTTTCAAGTCATTTCATAAAGTGATTTAAAATGAAAAGGATTTAAAAGCTACGTAAGGAGTAAGGAGATTGCGTTCTTTATTTTAAATTTTTGTAATTTTAAGATAAGGAGTGGTCATTTATTTGTAATGGAGAGATAAGGAGTATATTTTGTATTTTTGAAGTAAGAAGTGATTTTGTATTTGGAGTGATAAGGGAAAGTTGTAATTCAAAGTATTATCGTGTCACTATCCATTCAGATTTTGAAGGCGAGTTGTTTCAAAGGGTTGTCACTTTGGCATTATCATTGCTTCAGATGTACTCGGTGATTAATAAAGATATCCTATTTTTGTGGTGATTGTGTTCTAGATCCACCCGAAATTGAATAAGGGGATCTTAAGTACACCATGTTTATTTGTGATGGCGAGTGTTTTTTTAAGGCTTCATGTTGTTGCTTTTTGATTTGTGTCTAGTTTTGACACATAAATGATCGCATTTACCACACACATCAAGTTCAATGCAAGTAAGCACAACGCATGTAATGAAATAAATGCAAGGAAGGATAATTAAGCTCCACACATACAACAACTCATCGAAGTTTTCAACATCGACATTCTACTTCAACAAGCAAATTCAATCAAGTTAATGAATTTGTAAACTTCAACGTTTCTAAGCACAATATACATCAACATTATTGAACCTGTAATCAAACTCAAATTACATTGAATTGTAAGGGTGCATTCTCGGTTGAAACCGACACCCACGTTTGATTTGATCAGAAGTCAAGCACTTAGTCAAATTAAGACAAGTGAATTCCTTGTTTTATGTGAGTCATTAAAACCATTGTAAGCTTTTTTGGGTGCATTTTCGACAATGTTCGACACCCTTCCTTTAAAGCACAATCAAGTGAGTCCATGAGTTTTAACTCCTTGAAACAACCATCACAACAAACAAAACAAGTTCAACTCTAACACTAATCAAGCAAGTTGAGATCAACAAATCAAGCGAGCGTTCCATTCAAGTCTCATACCAAGTGAGCCTGTCATTCAAGTCAAGTGAAACAGTTCAAAGCACGACATCTACGACAAGAGAGCCTGACTTCAAGTGAGCAAGTTCAGATGGCGCAGCGTATTCAGTTGTTAAACATTCTTCACAGTTTGATCATCTCCAGTGATGAAGACATGGTGCACGTCAGCAAAGAAACTCTTGCTGATATTTCACGGCATCTACAGCAAACGCATGAAACCATTTAGTTTCTTCAACTTGAGTCCCAACTTCAAAGGAATGAATTGCAAGAAAAGAGTGATACTTTCAAGTCTTTGAACCATCCAGATGATAAGTCATTCATCCCAACAACTTCAAGTGTCGAAGTTGTTCATGATCAAATTCAAATTTCTTCCAAACCCATCATCAAGCCCTGGGAAGAAATTCAAAATAACAAGAATAGACGTGGCTTAGGATATGTCCCTGATGACACCAACTTACAAAACCCAGATTATTCCAAGCCAATTAAGTTTGTGAGTGCAGGATTTCTTGAACCACTCACCTCAGCAGGTTCTGAGAAAGTTGTAGACAAACGAAATTGCATGCAACCTGAAGTTCATGTTCAACTGAAATGCTCTCATTGTCAAAGAGCCGGTCATATGGAAGATCAGTGTTTTGATCTCCATCCGTGTTGCCATTGTGGCAAGCCCAATCATTCCTCAGCAAAATCTCGCAACCACCAAAAATCAGGCAGATTGAAGATACATTATGAATGGATTGATCCTTGGGAATGGTCATCCACAGTCAAACGATTGTCTCAGTTTTACAATCGACTTCAATCACACATAGTGCAGCCAGCAGTGAACCGATGATGGTACTCTCATGCAGTTGAACAAGGGAGTACAACAGCGAAACTCTCCTACACCTGAAGCGGGGGAGTTCGAATATATTTTGGAGAAGATTGTCTCTCCTTTCAGCTGACAAAGGGGGGAAAATGTCAATGAAATTGACAAGTGGTTGTCAGACTGAAAGTCTCGACAACATCAGCGAAGTAGCCAGTGGGCATCTTCATCAGCCAGTGGGCATTTGTCATCAGCAGTGAGCGTAAGCAAATTCGCCAGTGAGCGATCGACAGCCAAAGCAGCAGTGAGCAGCTTTCATCGTAGCAAAAGCAACATTGAGTTGTTTTTTGACATCTTCAGCCAGTGGGCGATCATCATCAGCAAATACGCCAGTGGGCATTCATCAAATTGTGTCAGTGGACACCGGATGCTGTTTTCAAGCAAAGGACAGTTGGATCCTTTTGCGGCTTGGCACATGATGGAGTTGTCAAGCGTCCCTCTGAGATGAATCAGTCATGCAGCTGACTCAGTCTCTTCATTTTGCGGTTTGTTCAGCATCCAGATTTGGCGGTTTTTTCAGGCAATGTTTTTTAGGATCAACATGAGAACTTGGAAGATGGTTCCTCGTTCTTATTTTGGATTTATCATTGAAGGGGGGAATGTTAGCCTCTCTCATAAAACAATAATAAATCCAAAAATAAATTAATTAATTAAAAATTCCAAGTTAGGAATTTGTGCCTAACTCTTGGGTTGTTCCTCTAAGATAGGAGTTAGTTTAGGTAACTCCTATACTGGTGTGTTTGGTGAGAAATTATCTCCACCAAAGGAGAAATTATCTCAACCAAAAGTGTCCAAGATAGCACGCACTATCTTGAGACCAATATCTCTCATCTATTTATTTGTAACAATATATTCAATTATTTGTGTAATGTGTAATGAGAGAAAAGCATGAGGCTTCAGCCTTTTTCCGCCATATTGTGTCTCTGGTTTTATGTGTGATTTATATATTTTTCTGAATTAATGTCATTTTTATCATAACCATGTGTGATTATATTTAGAAGGAAACCCTTTCTGATTGCATTCCCCCCACTGATTATTGTACATATATAGTGCTTCTAGACATGAAAGTGGCAAATATCCCAAATCAAGTCTCAAAATAGGCTTCATTGGTGAAATTATTGACTACTCCATTGAAAATAAATTAGATTTTCATCATAGTTCTTTAGATGATTTTGATTGTAATCTCTAAAAGTTCAACCAATATCTTGTTCAACACTTCATTTTGCCCATTTATTCAAAAATGGAAAAATTTATGTAAATAAAAAATTATAAATCCATTCAACTAAAAAAAATTAATATCTTTATTTAAAATAATATTTTAAGTATCTTTAAATACATTTTGTTTGAATTTTTTGGAAATAAATTATGATAGGTGTTTACCGTGTTGACATTTCTCTAGACACTCCACACATTATCACTGACTAGAAAGCAAACAAATAATTAACATGTGTGCTGATATAACCTTAAATAATAAGAGCCACTAGATTGTATTAGCTGTCAATAAAATATAAATTATTAAAATAAATTGTCAATGGTATAATAATTATTAAATTATAAAACGATCATTAAATATATTAAACAATTATTAAATGATTATTAAATATATTAAATTATTGAAATAATGGTGACTAATAAAGAGTGAAAAAAGGAGAAATGTATTAAGTTATTAAAATGAGGAATAATAAACCGTGAAAAAAGAGAAAAGAAAATTATTAAAATGGTGACTACTAAAGAGTGAAAAATGAGAAATGTATTAAATTATTAAAATGGTGAATAATAAACATTGAAAAAGGAGAATAGAAAAAAGAAATGCAAATATAATTAAAAAAATTGAAGAAAGAGAGAATAAGGGTTGTAAACTAGAAAAAAAATTCGAAAATAAAGAAAATAAAAGATGAAAACTAGAAAGAAAAAGGAAAATAAAAAAAAAAGAAAAAGAGAAAGAAAAAAGAAAAAAGAAAAAATTGGTTTTACATAAATATGTATATGTATAGTAATATTTATTAAATATATTATTACATGTGAAAGTCCAGAGGTTTGTGTACGGATTTGTGTATTGATCACAGAGAAGAGACTCAACGAGAGCAAGCTTCACGCCTGAAGCCCCTGCAACAAATTGGTATCAAAGGCAATAACATCTGGTTCATTACGGTTAGTACTCAAAATCTATAAATCTCTAAAATGGATAATTCTACAAGATCAATCTTTTTCAGAGAGATTGAAGCTGAAGAATAAGCTAAAGAAAACCCATTAAGAGATATGTTTGCTTCATCATCTAAAAGGGTTATAAATTTTGTAGAACTTGAATATTTTTAAAGTCAGCCTGCACTTAAGTCGTGTCTGCCCAGTATCTCCTCGTCAGAAGTATATGCTGACTTATCTATGTTCCGTCTTAAAGCTGTAACTAGAATATATATCAAAGAAAGTATTAATCAAATACAAAAGAACTCAGATTCTATACAAACACTTTCTCTTCTTGACACTAAGAAACTTCAGGCTGAAGTTAAAAGATTGGGAACCAAATATTTGCATCTGGGGTGCATAAGGGTAGGGATCAATCCCTTAGTCCATAGAGGACTGAATACTTTTGTTCTTGCCACAGTCAAATATCTGACACATAACAAGTATTCAGATTCATTAATAGGAGGAATGGTTGCCCCATTATCAAATGGACCAGTATACTTTGATTGCTATCCCATCTTTTCTATATATACATTTGATGAGCACAGTAAGGATATTTTACAACTACAGATTCAAACAAAAGGGTTTGATATGAAGAAAAAGATAAATAATACTGCCATTCAAACTCGTGGTTGTTTTAGACATAGAAATACCCTCTATCCTGCAGTTCTCCATGCTCCCAGCAAAGAATACAAATCTAGTGTGGTCGTTCTAACAGATACCCATAATCCAAAGTTAGAACATTAGATTATTAAATGGGAAGACCTAAGTATCCCAGAACATTGGGTTGTTGATAACCCAAAACCTCCAACAATGCAAAAGATTACTTCTGTTGATATACAATAACGACCATCATCTACTTGTTAATCAAGGTTGTCATTGATGTCAATATGGCATTTGTGGAGATGGAAAATATTCTTGTGATAACCCTTTTGTGATGGCATGTATATCCCTATGTTGAATAATTCTCATGATGCCCTAAGGAATCCCCAAACCTAATCCTATGTGTATTAATGAAATTCTTGCATTAATAAGCATACCCATGATGCATGATCTAATGAAGCCCTAGATGCCCATGATCTATCTTGGATGATCTGATGATGCATGATGATGAATCCCTTACCATGAAACCCTTCTATGATGCATGATTAAATATTGATTAGCAAATAGGATGCCCTAAGACCTAAATATCTTGTGAAATAATGATTCCCCAAAGATGCCCTTATCCTAAAAAGCTATAAAGGCCTAAGACCATGAAGAAGGAGCCCTAGACATAAAATCCTAATGGCTGCCATAAATAAAATAATGACAGTTTCACAAATATGACTTTCTTGGTGGTAAAATGACCTCATTTAAGGAATGACTTGGCATAAGTTCATCGAGGACATTTTCCCCTTTCCAAGGAAATATTACACGCCCTCTAACTCTTATTAGATTGGGAGAAAATGATTTTTTAAGTTTATATATATAATTTAAGGACAGTCACAAAGAAAAATATATTTTTTCAACCTTAAATGCACCTTTTATCAATGGGACCTAGACCATCTTAAAGATGATTTTTTCCTCTTTCCAATGAGCCCTTACTTGCCTTGAAACTCCAAATAGTTTGTGAGATACTGAATTTTTAAGTCAATAAAATTATTTTTAGCAGTGAGCTGACCTACACTCAGTTATACAAGTTGGCCTCACTTCAAATAGACATGTCCCTTCATTTCAAAGTCGAATTGATATAAATAGAAGCTCAAAGTGTCATTTTTACTCACTAATTTTCAGTGAAGATTTCATAGATAAGGTATAGAGAGGCACAAAAGTAAACAAAAAGTTGAGGAGGATAAAAAGACATAAGAGATTGGGAAATTTCTTAAGGTATCTATTACAGAATCTCAGATCCCTAGTTGGAAGGGTCAGATTGCAGATTAGAGGACCTATGACAAACCTCAGAGCTGTGGGAGACCGGAACCGTTGATAGTTACCACTGTTGAAGCTGAGACAACCACTTGTGGGAGCTCATTTAAGGCCTGGATCTGTGGTATAAAACGTTCAGAATTGTGCTTTGAAATTCGGATCTATGGCTTAAGCATTTCAGACTTGTGATTTACCTCTGGGCATATACCTCTTGCAAAACTTGTGATTGATCAGATTTTTTGTTGTTGTTGAGACATTGGTCATCTCTTCAGCTTCACTTGAACCACTTAAAAAGATCTTTTGGTACAACCTTTGAAGACACTTTGGAGCAGATCTAAAGGAGTTGTTGACCCTTTTGCATACCTGTTGAAGAAGACCTTTTGAAAGTAGCCCAATGACATATTTTGAGGTAGTCCTATAACCATGTTGAAGAGCAGCTTATTGAGGAATAGCGCTAAGAATTAGTGCTTGAACCTATGAAGAGCAGTGAAGGGAAAAGGAGTCTTGAAGCAGTGAAGTATTTGGAACCCTTGAGGAATTCTTGGAGCAGCAAATTGAAGACCTGTAGGTTATCCTTGGATTAATTAAGTGCATTGTGCATTTATGGCTTGGGCTTTGGGTTTGAATTACTCTTGAAGGAGCATTATTTTGAAGATCCTTTTGGAGCACATTGACGACACCTTGGAGCATCTTGTGAAGATACTTTGAAACTGAACTTGGAGATATTATTGGAAGATCATGATGCATCGTTGATGTCATCATGAGGTAACTTGGAGAAATTGCATGGGTATGATGAAGAGCAGTGGTGACACCTTCTAACAAATCAAGGTTGTCATTGATGCTGTAGAGTGGAAGACTACATTGAAGCTCGAGATTGACATGGCAGGTTGAAGAAGATATTGGGAGCAATGAAATACTATCAAACACATCTAGACAAAGTACGAGAGTGGGTTGGAGCCTAGAGGGTTGGTGCCCGGAGGTTGGAGCCTCGAACAACAAGGTTGGTACCTTGGAGAATAGGGTTGGAGACCTAGAGGATTGAATTCCTCAAGAATCTAGGTTGGTGCTTGAAGAAGATAAAGGTTTGGATTCCTTGGGCTCGGTGCCACAAAACTGATAGGGTTGGATCCCTAGAGGATCAGAGTCCTCAAGAAACTAGGTTGGTGCTTGAAGCAGATATAGGATTGGAGTCCTTGGGGTCGGTGCCTCAAAATTGACAAGGTTGGTGCCTTGGAAAGTCCAAGTTGGTGCTTAGCAATAGGTTGGAGCCTGGGAGATTGAAATTGGTGTCTTCATCTAGGGTTGGAGGCCTACATATATTGTACTTGATTTATTAAAGAAATTAATAAGAGAATTTATTCTTATTGTTGTTCATTTTGTGTTCTAAATATAAGTGATCTAACTGGTAAAAGTAACTATTGAAAAGGAATACCGATTCATCCCCCCTCTCAGTGTTTCCAACAATTGGTATCGGAGCCAGTACCTTCACTAAAACTTAACAACTTGAAGGTTGATCATTAGAACACAAATGGCGAAGCCAAGGAAGAAAGTCTCCAATCCTCCTAAAGATGTGTCTCCCTCAACCACCGAAATTGATGTCAATCAATTTGTGAAGGCTCCATTGTTCAATGGAAACTTTGATATATGGGAAGCAAGAATGAGGAATTTCTTAAAAACTCAAGGCATTGAAGTCTGGAAATCGGTGATTGTTGATAGCATGACGGATGGAGAATCCAAGGAGTACAATGTGAAAGCAATGAAGGCAATCTTGAATGGGTTACCAGATTCGATAAAGGCCAATTTGGAAAAATGTTCGTTAGCAAAGGGTATATGGGACAAACTTCATGACCTTCACTGAAAGGGAGCATTGAAAATGATCTCCAGTCAAGAAAATGATGGAAAACAAGAAGGAAATCTAGAGCCCATCAAGGAGGCTAAAGATAAGAGTGATGACATCAAGGCTAAAGAAGACCTAGAAGATGAAGAGAATGAAAAAGATTTTGAACAAGATCTCCTCACTAAACTTATGGCTGCCATGGAAGAGATTAACAATTTGAAAAGGAAAATAAGGAACTTAAGAAGAAAGTGCAAGTTTGTGACTAGGACAAGACAAGGAAGGAAGTTGACCTTGTCAAGATTCAAGTACAAGAAAGAGATGAGGAGCTCACCAAGATTAAGGAAGAACTTCATCAAAAGAACAGAAAGCATCATCAAGAAGTCATATCCATGACAAATCAATTGGATAAGGCAAAGAAACAAGAAGACATCTTGTCAATCCACCTTGAACAAAGGCACAAGAGCTTGAACAAACTTGAAGCAAAGATTGGTCAATACAAGGAAGAGGTCTCCTCCCTTAGATCTCAACTAGAAGAAGCAAGGAGAAAAGCACAAGGAGCTGAGAAGGTGATGGAAGCTTTGACATTCATAGAAGGACAAGTTGATGAAGCAGAAAAGGAGAGAAACGCCATGATATGCCAACTAGAAGAAAAGGATGATGACATCACCAAGTTAAAATCAGAAATCACTTCTCTTAAGGCCCAATCATGTGAAGCTGTTGAAAATGGCAACAAGAAATGCTAAAAATAGAAGTGCTATAAATACCATTGCTATAAATAGTATCTCAGGTACTAGTGTTGGATATAACAACAAAGAATGAAAAAATGGAAATGCTAAAAATAGCATTGCTATAAATAGTATTTAGGGGTAGATTCCAATTTTAGTTAGTCCCTGAACTAAAATTGAGAATTAAAATTCAAATTTGACCTTAGCAGCTGCTTGTAAAATAATTAATTAATTCATCTTGAGTTAATTAGTTGTAGAAAATCAAACATGAAGTCTATGTGAAGACATGCAACAGTTTCTCCATTGATTGAGGAAGTTATCCCTTGATTAAAGGAGATTAGGATGAGTTGTAATTAGTTAGCTCAGTTATCTGAGTCAAGACCAGTTAAATTAGTTCCAAACAGTTGGAGGAACTAATTGTGAGTTCAGTCAGTTAATGCATGCATGCATGCAACTAATGTTCTCGAGATAACTGAATATTCTCTCATAAATAACTCATGCATGTCAGTTCAGACAGAGGCCCAATTGAGATTAAAGGAAGGGACAATGTACTATCAGTTGGAGGAATTTTCCTATATAGGAAAATCATCCATGAAGAAGGAATCATCTCCTTCAGGATTGCATAGTTACTTCTGAGTTTAGTGAGCAGTGTGAGAGGTGAATTTACACAGGTGGCAACATTGGACCCCAGGAGAAACTACGCAAGGAAATAGGAGGCTTGGAGGGTAGAGGAGAAGGTTTGTGAGAAGCCTTTGGCTGTCTATGAGTAGCAGAGGGATTGTACTGAGAGTAGGATAGCTTGTGAGTTAATGCTTTGTGTAATCCAGACATATTTCCACTTGTATGATAATACAGAGATCGGGGTTTTTAGCTAAGGCTTTCACCAGAGTATTCTTCTGTGTTTCATGTGTATGATTTCTTCTTGTCTGTTATATGTGTTCTAATTGATCTAGTTCAAATTGATTAAGCTTCCGCAAATTTTGATTGTAGAAGTAGATCTAGTATTTTGCTTTAGTATATTGCATTATCAAGTGATCTACAATGAGAATTTCTACATGGTATCGAAGCTAGCTGATCTATAAAGAAATTTATACATGGTATTGGAGCCAAGTTGATCAAAGCGCTGAACAGTATACAAAAAAGGGAGAAGTTCGAAGTTTCAAGTTCCTGATTATAGAATTCGAATTCTTATCACATCTCAAATTTCCCCAATGGTGCTCAACGGTTTAAGACTCGAGTATGCCCTTGATGGCAACTCGAATTATATAGCTTGGAAGGATCGCATGGAAGCAGTATTAGAGGACAATGGTCTAAAGGACTTCATTGATCAAGAAGTCCCCAAGCCAGCAGTGGCTAATGCTACATAATTAGCGGAATGGAATAAATGTGTGGCTAGAGTGAGGATAACCCTCCTGGAGGGAGTTCGAGACCACATTGTCTCGAGCCTCCATGGGAAGGAGACACTGTTTTCAATGTGGAAAACATTGAAATATCTATATCAGAACAACAACTATTAGATGAAGCTGGAGCTGATAGACAAGCTTCGGAAAATCAAGTGTGAAAAGGGCGACATGGTCTCTAAATATCTGAACAAGCTCACCACCTGCAGGGATGAGCTTGGAATTGTAGGGATCACGACAGTCGATGATGACATGGTGAATCTTGCTCTCCTCGGTCTTCCTAAGAGCTGGCATAGCTACCAAGACTCGGTTAATGGAAGAGAGAAACTGCCAGATTGGGAACGACTTTGGTTGGATCTGATGCAGGAGGAGATAAGAAGAAGCACCAGGGATGGTTCTTCATCCAAGGAGGATGAAGAAAACTGCACCTTAGCGAGTAAGGCAAAGAAAGGGAAGGAGAAGGATTCTCATCCCAAATCAAGTTCTTCCCATGGTTGGAAGAAGTTTGACAAATCGAAAGTGCAATGCTTTCATTGTCATGAGGTGGGCCATTTTGCTACAAATTTTCCACTGAAGAAATCCAAGATGGCATCCAAGGAAGGATCTAAAGGTGAGGCATTGGCCTCACAGTTCGAGTTGGATTTCCCCCTCATCGCATGCATGGTTTCATCGATGATGGGATGTGGTTGGTTTCTTGACAGTGGAGCTTCATTCCACATGACCGACGATAAGAGTTTGTTCAGTACCTTGGAGGAGAAAGATCTCCAGATACTCATAGTGATGGGTAATGATGAAAAGTATAGTGTCTTAGGAGTAGGCACAGTTATTTTTCAGAGGGAGCATGGAGCTCGCATTACCTTGACAGATGTGAAGTATGTGCCAGGATTAAGGAAAAACTTGGTATCGATCGCAACGTTGGAAGAAAAAGGCGTTGATGTAGTCTTCAGTAAGGGAAAGGTTTTCCTTAGACATGTCACCATGAGACACGTGAAGCAGATCAGTTCAAAAGTCAAGAAACTGTATGCTCTTGAGGTTCAAGATGCATGCAAAGCTTGAGGAGCAAGGCAACTGATGGAGACTTGGTGGTTGAGAGGGAGAGTACATTACCTCTCACCATGCAGCGCCAGAAGAAGTCTCAGACAATTATGGAGGAGCCACAATTGGTAAAGAAGCTTCAGGAGGTTGTGGAGCAGCCACAACTGGAGAAGCTGAGAGGAGATCGAGTGGAGGCATCCACTCATGTAGAGACCTCCAGTAAGGGGGAATTTCAAGCCAAGTGGGCAAAGGGATCACATGCATCCATACCTGCAGGTCGGAGGTGGGGCGATGTGGAGTGACAGTCCCAAGAAGGCTGGAATAGGGGTAGGATCATTGAGGTACCCAACCTCTTTGATTAGACCTTGTATGGAAGCCCTGACGAGGAGTAGCAGGACTGGCTGAGTGGGTAGAGACACATGCAGATGGAGTGACAGGGAGAGCTACAGTGCAGGAATCCCAAGATAATGCAGAGCTAGCAGGCTGCAACAATGCGAGAGGCACAGGAGTGTTGCACCAGTGCAGGATGACATAGAGAGGTGTGCAACAGTGAAAGATGCATGGAGTGTTGCAGTAGCTCAGAGGTCACAGAGGGAGTACTTGTTAGCGGCAGAGGGAGCTTCAGCATCAGAGGGTGTTTCTAGCCCAATGGGGAGGTCAGTTGGGAGATTTTTTTTCTTTCTAGAGTTGCTGGAGCAACAACACTTGGGAGAAGTATTGCATGCAGACATTCCAAAGGTTTAGGATCAAGTTCGAGTTGAATGCCTTTCTTGTTGAGAGGGAGTGTTGAAAATGGCAACACGAAATGCTAAAAATAGAAACACTATAAATAGCATTGCTATGAATAGCATCTCAGGTACTAGTGTTGGATATAGCAACAAGGAATGAAAAAATGGAAATGCTAAAAATAGCATTGCTATAAATAATATTTCAAGATAGATTCCAATTTTAGTTAGTCCCTAAACTAAAATTGAGAATTAAAATTTGAATTTGATTTTAGTAGCTGTTTGTAAAATAATTAATTAATTCATCTTGAGTTAATTAGTTGTAGAAAATCAAACATGAAGTCTATGTGAAGACATGCAACAATTTCTCCATTGATTGAGGAAGTTATCCCTTGATTAAAGGAGATCATGATGAGTTGTACTTTGAATTGTAATTAGTTAGCTTAGTTATCTTAGTTAAGTCTAGTTAAATTAGTTCCAAACAGTTGGATGAACTAATTGTGAGTTCAATCAGTTAATGCATGCATGCATGCAACTAGTGTTCTTGAGATAACTGAATATTCTCTCATAAATAACTCATGCATGTCAGTTCAGACAGAGATCGAGTTGAGATGAAAGGAAGGGACAATGTACTATTAGTTAGGGGAATTTTCCTATATAGGAAACTCATCCATGCAGAAGGAATCATCTCCTTCAGGATTGCGCAGTTACTTCTGAGTTTAGTGAGCAGTGTGAGAGGTGAATTCACACAAGTGGCAGCATTGGACCCCAGGAGAAGCTGAGCAAGGAAATAAGAGTCTTGGAGGGCAGAGTAGAAGGTTTGTGAGAAGCCTTTGGCTGTCTATGAGCAACAAAGGGATTGTACTGAGAGCATGATAGCTTGTGAGCTAATGCTTTGTGTAATCCGGACATATTTCCACTTGTATGATAATACAGAGATCGGGGCTTTTAGCTGAGTCTTTCCCCAGAGTATTATTCTGTGTTTCATGTGTATGATTTCTTCTTCTCTGTTATATGTGTTCTAATTGATCTAGCTCAAATTGATTAAGCTTTCGCAAAGTTTGATTGTAGAAGTAGATCTAGTATTTTTCTTTAATATATTGCATTATCAAGTGATCTCCTGTGAGAATTTTTACATGGTATCAGAGCTAGATGATCAATAGAGAAATTTCTACAGAAGCAACCAAGATGAAGGAAGAAATGGAGATCATTCTATCAAAGAAGGATGAAGAATGCAAGAAAATTAAGGAAGAAATTGTCTTTCTTAGAAAGGAAGTTGACTTGCTGAATAAGAACTTGAAAAGTTCTCAAACACTAGATGACCTCCTAAGTCATCAAAGGTTTCCCCTCGATAAATCAGGTCTTGGCTATGTAAGTGAATACTCAAGCAAGGATGATAATGCTTCAAACAACAAGGATGTGAGGAAGCCTGGAAGAAATGTTGATGCTCACAACAAAGGCAAGAGTCAAGTTGACATTGGAAGAAATCCTATTCCAAGAAGAAATGCAGATGGTGTCAAGGATGCAAGAAGCAATGGTTATCATCAAAGGATCCCAAGGAAAAATGACTTGAGAAGCACATCAAGGAAACCTTCATCTCCCAGGTACCAAAGTTTATTTCTTGGTTATTGTTATGCTTGTACAAACTTTGACACATGGAAAAAGATTGTAGGGCATATCACAAAGATAAATATTATGGTCCCTGTCAATCTCTGAGAAGCAGTTTTGTAAGAAATCATGAATTCTTATTCATGAACAACATAGAATTCTTCAAGTGTCATAACATTGGTCATATGGCATGTGATTGTAACTTGACTTGGGCTCCTACACAAGCTAGAACTATTCTAGAGAAGAAAGTTACACAAGTATGGAGAAGGAAGTAAATACAATCCGAAAATCTCTTGAACTCTCCAGCCAACAACACATGTTGATGACCTGATCTTCGACAATCTAAGCATTTGATTGTGAGACTCTGCCAAAGGAAGATCATCCATATAGTTAGGGGGATCTTATGATGATTAGGCATTCTTGTAGAATATATTCATGGATGGATCTTATGAAAACCTTGATGGTTCATATCAGGAAATTCATAGATCATCTCTTAGGAACACTCCATTGAAGAACATGATCTCTTATCTATCCAATGAACTATTGTTGAATACTTCTTCCATTTGTTTACAAGACAACAATTTTTCATGAGTTATAAGAGTTTATGCAGGTAGGGGGAGTCGGTTCATCACATGAAGAAATGTAAACACATTATCATGGACCGTATTGTCAGAAGGGAGAGTACCATGACAAGGGGAGTAACATACCTATGACGAACTATTATTGATGAAGAAAAGAAGTAGTTGGGCATCCCGTTTTCCATTGATGTCAAAGGGGGAGAGAATGTTGGAAGGGAAAGAATATTTCCATCAATGACAAAGGGGGAGATCGTTAATCAAGGTTGTCATTGATGTCAATATTGCATTTGTGGAGATGGAAAATATTCTTGTGATAACCCTTTTGTGATGCCATTTATTTCTCTATGTTGAATAATTCTCATGATGCCCTAAGGAATGCCCAAACCTAATCTTATGTGTATTAATGAAATGCTTGCATTAATAAGCATACCCATGATGCATGATCTAATGAAGCCCTAGATGCCCATGATCTATCTTGGATGATCTGATGATGCATGATGATGAATCCCTTGCCATGAAACCATTCTATGATGCATGATTAAATGTTGATTGGCAAATAGGATGCCCTAAGCCCTAAATATCTTGTGAAATAATGATTCCCCAAATATGCCCTTATCCTAAAAAGCTATAAAGGCCTAAGACCACGAAGAAGGAGCCCTAGACATAAATCCTAATGGCTGCCATAAATAACATAATGAAATTTTCACAAATATGACTTTCTTGGTGGTAAAATGACCTTATTTAAGGAAGGACTTGGCATAATCTCATAGAGGACATTTTCCCTTTTCCAACGAGCTATTACACGCCCTCTAACTCTTATTAGATTGGGAGAAAATGATTTTTTAAGTTAATATATATATATATTATAATTATATATTATATAATAATATATTATAATTATATATTATATAATAATATAATATATATATTGTATATTATAATTATATAATTATATAATATTATATATATATATATATCTATATATATATATATATATATATATATATATATATATATATATATATATATATATATATAATTTAAGGACAGTCACAAAGAAAAATATTTTTTCGACCTTAGAGGCACCTTTTCTCAATGGGACGTAGACCATCTTAAAGAGGATTTTTTCCTCTTTCCACTGAGCCCTTACTTGCCCCGAAACTCCAAATAGTTTATGAGATATTGAATTTTTAAGTCAAAAAAATTATATTTAGCAGTGAGCCGACCTACACTTAGTTATACAAGTTGGCCTCACTTCAAATAGACATGTCCCTTCATTTCAAAGTAGAATTCATATAAATAGAAGCACAAAGTGTCATTTTTACTTACTAATTTTTAGTGAAGATTTCATAGATAAGGTACATAGAGGCACATAAGTAAACAGAAAGCTGAGGAGGATAAAAAGACATAACAGATTGGGAAATTTCTTAAGGTATTTATTACAGAATCTCGGATCCCTAGTTGGAAGGGTTTGATTGCAGACCAGAGGACTTGTGACAAACCTCAGACCTATGGGAGACCAGAACCATTGATAGTTACCACTGTTGAAGCTTGAACAACCACCTATGGGAGCTCATTTAAGGCTCGGATCTGTGGTATAAAAAGTTCAGAACTGTGCTTTGAAATTCGGATCTATGGCTTAAGCATTTCAAACCTATGATTTACCTATAGGCATATACCTCTTGCAGAACTTGTGACTGCTCATATTTTTGTTGTTATTGAAACATTGGTCATCTCCTCAACTTCACTTGAAACACTTCAAAAGATCTTTTGGTACATCCTTTGAAGACACTTTGGAGTAGATCTAAAGGAGATGTTGACCCTTTTGTAGACCTGTTGAAGAAGACCTTTTGAAAGCAACCCAGTGACATATTTTGAAGTAGTCCTATAATCATCTTGGAGAGCAACTTATTGAGGAATAACGCTAAGCATTAGTGCTTGAACCTGTGAAGAGCAGTGAAGTTTTGGGAAAAGGCGTCTTGAAGCAGTGAAGGATTTGGAACCCTTGAAGAATTCTTGGAACAGTAGGTTGAAGACCTGTAGGTTATCCTCGGATCAATTAAGTGCAATGTGCATTTATGATTTGGGCTTTGGGTTTGAGGTACTCTTGAAGGAGCATTATTTTGAAGATCCTTTTGGAGCACATTGACGACACCTCGGAGCATTATTGGAAGGACATGATGCATCGTTGATGTCATCATGAGGTAACTTGGAGAAATTGCTTGGGTATGATGAAGAACAATGGTGACACCTTCTAAGAGATCAAGGTTGTCATTGATGCTATAGAGTGGAAGACTAAAATGAAGCTTGAGATTGACATGGAAGGTTGAAGAAGATATTGGGAGCAGTGAAATACTATCAAACACATCTAGACAAAGTATGAGAGTGGGTTGGAGCCTAGAGGGTTGGTGCCCAGAGGTTGGAGCCTCGAACAAAAAGGTTGGTACCTTGGAGATTAGGGTTGGAGACCTAGAGGATCCAATTCCTCAAGAATCTAGGTTGGTGCCTGAAGAAGATAAAGGATTGGATTCCATGGGATCGGTGCCCCAAAACTGATAGGGTTGGAGCCCTCGAGGATTAGAGTCCTCAAGGAACCAAGTTAGTGCCTGAAGCAGATATAGGATTGGAGTCCTTGGGGTCGGTGCCTCAGAATTGACAAGGTCGATGCCTTGGAAAGTTAAAGTTGGTGCTTGGCAACATGTTGGAGCCTGGGAGATTGAAGATTGGTGTATTCATCTAGTGTTGGAGCCCCACATATATTGTACTTAATTTATTAAAGAAATTAATAAAAGCATTTATTCTTATTGTTGTTCATTTTGTGTTCTAAATATAAGTGATCTAACTAGTAAAAGTAAAAATTGAAAAGTAATACTGATTCACCCCCCTCTCAGTATTTCCAACACTACTGTAGTGACTTTTCCTAGAAGATATACAATAGATCGCATAAGGATCGATTTAGCTTGCAAAGCATCATCCATGTATATTTATCCACAAGTAGTAGATACTGCCAGTTCTTTTACACCATCTGTAAATTGCCCGCATATAGATCTATTTGAATATGCTCAGATTGTAAATTTTTCATCCCTGCAAGTTATTTGCCCAAGCTGCAATCAAAAGATAAATCTCAGTAGCCTTGCTGATTTTGTCATACATCAGAACCACCATCCAAGGACAGGAGTATCTCCTCCCACAACTTCTGTCACTCCGTGTCCAAATCCTAAGTGTTCTGAAATATCATTCCCTCATGATACTGATCATGTATTAATGATTCACGAGTTTCCATCTTTGGAAAATGAAGACCCCCACCTCAAAGACATGTTTAACAAAATGCTTCCTGATGGTATGCATCGCTATGGTCTAGGATATCTGGAACAACTTGATGAGATACTCCCCCAATCCAGATTTGACAACTTTGTGCCTTCTAATTGTAAGAAGCCGTCAAAACTAGAAATGCACAAGTTCTTTTCGGTTATGGAAAGATGTAGGAAGCATACACTTGATCATCAACGGATGAAAAATATGCTTAATTGGGATTTATACACTCATCCTGAGGCTGAAATTTTTGGCCTTACCATGCCATACCTAGAAAAAATTAGATTATCCCATGAATGGAAAACATACATTCAAAAGAACAACATTTGGTTGTCTTTTTATGAATGGAAGAGGAAGCAAGAAAATGTAGATGTACAAATGGCAGATGCTGAATCATCCTATGTTATTATAAATTAAATAATTAATAATATTATATTATTAATATTCTTTTATTCATTTTTTACAAAAACGCATACAAACTCTTTTAATATAATTATTAATTAATCAAATACAGATAAATGATTTTACAAGCTTTCCCTTTCCACAACTCTACAAAGTATTTATATGGTGGCCAATAAAATAAAATATGAGCACAACTATTAGCTGATGTTGAGTTACGCCTAAACATATTTTAGAATAGTTTAATTATATCAATAGTAACTTTCATCCTTAATGCCCTAAATCAGTGTTGTGAAGTTGTAAACCCTATGCCTATGTGCACTTGGTCAAATCAAAGAAAATGATTCCATAGCCCCTGTCAGTCATGTCTGAACACATATCTCACTTGGTGCGTAGAAACATACCATCAACCACATGTTGACATATATACCATTAAACCCCATGCTAAAAGATTTAATAATGTTTGATATTTTTTTAACAATCATGTTTGAGATTTTTTTTTTAATATATATTTTTGAATAATTTTGTCTAAATTTTAATAAGGATTGGTTGGAATTGCAAGTTTGACCTATATAGTCTATATTATTTCACTAGTCCCAAAGCTTTTTAGAAGATTGAATCTATTTATGCATTCCAACATTAAATCTATTTATACATTCAAAAATGTAATTTAAGCAATAAAAAATTGCAGGGGCATTGGATCCATTTATACATTCAAAAACACAATTTAAACAAAAAAAATTACAATGGCATAAAAAACTTATTGTATTCAAGTTAGAAAGACAAAAAATTAGAACAATTAGACTAAGCTATTACAAAATGTTTCCATATTATGGTTTATGCCCTTAATAATAACTAAAATGAAGATGACTACGTACATACATCATAGATAAGGCTCATAACTAAAATGAAAATGACTACATACATACATGACACACATAGTTTGACAAAATCCATAGCTAAAATGAAGATGACCATATTGTACCTCTTTAAAAGTAAGGATAAAAGCATCCCCTCTAATTATAGACCATATTATTAACCCCATTTTAGCCAATGGATTATTCTGGGAAAGAAGTTTAGCTATAACTAAAATGAAGATGACCATATTGTACTTCTTTAGAAGTGGGGATAAAAGCATTCCCTCTAATTATAAGGCCATATGATTAACCCCATAGGGATTATTTTGGAAAAGAAGATTAGCCTATGGATAGAAAGTCATGCTTAAAGAGGTAAATACCAAGATGGATTTAGAAGATATCATTTGACTGTCGACAACCTTGTTACTCTCAAAATCATTGTGGAGGAGTGTTGCAATAAGAAAATTGATCATATATGTTGTTTTGTTGACTTTAGAAAAGATTTTGAGACTATTCCCATGACAAACATATGAAATAGGCTTGAAGAGATAACAATTATTCTTGAGTTGGGGGTTGTATGAGAACATTATTTCTAATCTCAGGACCATTGAGTGTTGGCCAAAATAAATTAATTGTAATATTGGAGTCAAGAAAGGGTGTTTCTTGTCCCCTGCCCTTTTTGGCATACAAATTAGTAAAGCTAGAAGAGTGTTTGGAAGATACAAAGTATGTTCGCCCCCAAACTCATTGGTATAGTCATAACTCTTCTCCTTTATGATAATGATATTGTTCTTTTGTCAAGGAAAAATTATGATCATGAAAAACAACTAAGAATCCTCCAAGATTTTTGTTCCAATATGGGTGCAATTGTTAATATTAACAAAAAAAAAGAAGTGATGATAATCAAATTAATAAAGATCACATATGATACGACAAAAAAAACTTGGTATAATTTCATATGAATATGTTGGAATTGATATCCATCACATGCTCAACTACAATTCAGAAAAGGATAAATGGAGAATGGAAAGCTTATTATGGACTTGAAAATAATTGTGAAGCAACAAAGTTTTGGGTATGTGATAAAGAGAAACTCCTCTTTGAGACTCTTGTCACCCTTGTTATACTATATGGATGTGAGGTTTTGGGATGTAGTATCTCCAAGGAGTCGTGGAGGAAGATAGAACAAATAGTTTATAACCGACAATATCGAGATTAAAAGAAATACACCCTATCCTATCGTCTCGATCAAAGCAAGATTTTCCCATATTGAAAGCATGGCTATAATATAGGTATCTTATGTATAAGAAGAGGTTAAAGAGTAAAAAATTGTAAGGGCATTGAATCCATTTATACATTCAAAAACACAATTTAATAAATAAAAAGTTTCAATATCATAAAAAAAACATATCGTATTCGAGTTATAAATACAAAAACATAGAACAATTAGACTAAGCTATTACAAAATGTTTCCATACTACGGATTATGCCCTTCATAATAACTAAAATAAAGATGACTACATACATACATACATAATAGATAAGGCTCATAACTAAACTGAAAATGACTACATACATACATGGAACATATAACTTGACAAGAGGTGTATCTAAAATGAAGATGAACACATTGTACCTATTTAAAAGTAGGGATAAAAGAATCCCCTCTAATTATAACGTGATATGATTAACCACATTTTAGCTAAGTCTTAGAGATTATTTTGGAAAAAAAAGATTAGCCAATGGAAAGAAAGTCATGATAAAAGAGGTAAAGGCCAAGATGAATTTAAGAGATATCATTCAACTGTGGACCACCTTGTTACTCTCAGTATCATTATGGAGGAGTATTGCAATAAATAAAATTGATCGCTTATGTTGTTTCATTGAATTTAAAAAAGTTTTTTTCTATTATTCCCGTGACAAGCCTATGAAAGAAGTTCAAAGAGATAATGGTTCTTCTTGAGTTGAGGGTTGTATGAGAACATTATTGATAATATCAGGGCCAATATTGAGGACTGGTCGGAAGAAAAGAATTGTAATATCAGAGTCAAGAAAGGGTCTCCCTTGTCCCCTACCCTTTTTGGTATACACATTAGTAAAGCTATAAGATTGTTTGAAAGATACAAGTTGTGGTTACCCCACACTCATTGTTATAGTCATAACTCTTCTCCTTTTTGCTAATGATAATGTTCTTTCAGAAATGAAACATTATGATCTTGACAAACAACTAAGAATCCTCTAAGGTTTCTGTTCCAAGATGGGTGTGACTATTAATATTGACAAATTTTTTTTTCATGGTAATCAAATACATAAAGATCACATATGATACGATAAAAGAATTGGTAGAAGTTCATATAAATATCTTGGAATCAATATCCATCACAAGATCAATTAGAGTTATAGAATTGAGAAAAGGATAAATAGAGGATGAAAAGCTTATTATGGGCTTGGAAACAATTGTGAGTCAACAAATTTTGGGATATGAGATAAAGAGAAAATCCTCTTTGAGACTCTTGCTAGCCTTGTTATATTATATGGATGTGACATTTGGGGATGTAGTATCTTTATACAGTCATGGAGGAAGATAGAAAAATTCAAAAGTAGTTATTAACTGACAATATCAAGATTAAAATAAATATGCCCTATCCCATCCTCCTTATCAAAGAAAGACACTCCCCCATTGAAAGAATGACTATGATATTGGTATCTTATGTATAAGAAGAGGTAAAATAACATGGAATACAAGAGATTTCCTAAAATTGCTTCTACCTCTAGCAAAAACCACCACCTCTGACTAAAGCGGGGATAACATAAGGATGCCTTGGCTAGACCGTTTGGGGATAAAGGAGGAAATCATTTTTCAAAATAAGGATACGATTAAAAATAATATTACAACAAATTTTAAGGAGAAATTGTGTGGTGATAAAGAGTTATAGGGAAAAATAAAGCTACGATATTATAATGATGTGATCAACCCAAATATCGAAAATCTAAAATATTTCTATGTCTTGGATATTGTAAATAAGAAACTACGCATTGCTAAAATAAGAGAAAATTCTCATGAGTTCCATAATGAAATTGGGTACTAGTCAATTTTGAAAATACCATCGGTTGAAAGATTTTGTCACCTTGTGACAACAAAAAATGGGTTTAAAATTAATGGCAGATCCTCTTAGAATGTCCAACTATACTCACATTAGATCCAAATTTTAAAATAAATTTCACACCACCAACCTTCTTGACTTTCTAACTCAACAAAACCTATGGTGATCTTGGAACACTTCTTCTAAGTACTCTTACCTTCTAGGTCCATTAGACCATTTTGTCTTAGTGGACATCATCATCATCATCATATATATGTGTGTGGGTGGGTGTGTGGGTGAGGTGGGGTTTGGCAAGAAGGGCTTACTAATGCAATGACTAATTTAAAAATGGGTACCATTGTGTCTCTCTTATGACAATTAAAGTTGATATAATAAGATTAGTTTACATAATAATACCATATTATGAACTAGATACAAACATGTAGTTCAATATCCAATTTAGTCCATTACTAACCCTAGCTTTGGTATCACCTAGTCATTGCCTCTCAATCCCTTACAATTATTGATATAGATTCAAGAGAGGGAAATCCCCCGCCCCCTCCCCCAACCACTCTTCTTAATGTCAATGAAGTTTCCTTCCTAGCTTAGGTGATTTCCTTGAAGAAATCTACTCATAAGTCACAACCTTTTATACTTCAAGTCAATCAAATCTTTAAGTAAAGTTTCTCACTATTTCTTCTCATCATATGGCATTGTATTTGATTGAAAAAAGTCTAATTTAGTGGTTAACTAGTCTTTGGTTGTCACTAAGAACAATGGATAACAAAATTCCAAACAAATTGATGGCCATGATCAAAAGAAAGCTCACATACTACTTATGTGGACAATAATTCTATGCTTTTTGTTTGAAAAGGAAGAAGATTGAGATCTCATTTCTTGAAATGGATTGTCTTTTATGGGAAAAAGGGTAACATGTCTTAATAGACATGCTACAAAATTTGACACAAAATTGGATGTTCCCTCAATTATTTTAGTATTGTTTAACTTGTCTCATTTTCCTTTACATTGCCAAAATCGAGATCCATTATGGGTCATTTGCAATTATTTAGGGAAATATATAGATAAATCTAAGTCAGAATATAACACATTTGCAAGTGCAAGAATTTAGTTTTGGAAAATGGACTACCTAAAACAATATTATAGAATCTAGATAACTAGAATCATATGAAACAGCTACATTACGAACAACTCCCATTCAAATGTAAAGCATGCCATGAATATGATCTTATTTAGGGAAATATATAGATAAATCTAAGTCAGAATATAACACATTTGCAAGTGCAAGAATTTAGTTTTGGAAAATGGACTACCTAAAACAATATTATAGAGTCTAGATAACTAGAATCATATGAAAAAGCTACATTATGAACAACTCCCATTCAAATGTAAAGCATGCCATGAATATGATCACCTTTACAAAAATTGGTTAAAAGAAAAGAATAGAAAAGTCTCAATTTAAGCCCTAGAAAGAGGATCAATGATAAACTTTAGAAAATGGGTACATGTCAAGTTGTGCATTTAGGCTTTGCAATTTTATCATGCACCAATATGCAAAAAGGAAAAATGGTTCCCACTACAAATAGGTTCATAATCCTTTCCCAAGTGGAGTTTGAACCATTGGTTGATACCTTGAGCCCTCTTTGAAAGGACAATGCGATTGTGATCCGAATTTAAACATGAACATAACAAATTACAGATATAACCATAAATACAAAGATGTAACAAAAATAACACTTCATTTCATTAATATCAAATACTAAAATATGCTTACAAACATAATGGAAATAAGACTAGCTTGAGTGATGGTAGTTTATCTCTGAGAAGAGATGTGGCGACTACATGCCTCTGAACTGTGTTACGGCTTGAGGGCCTGTTTATTATTGAGAAACAATCGAAAACCCAAAACATTCAAAAACCTATCCCTAGGAGATGAAACGCCAAACTATGGGCCCTGTTGGGGTAAATTGGTACATCAACTTCCCAGGGTTGTCACTTTGGCATACAATCTCCGCTTGATGCACACAATACCTTGTTATAAATATCTATCAGAGGATTATAATTGTTGACATCAAGTATTAAATAAAAAATATCTATTTGCCACCGGTGATTTTCCAAAAAAAAAACATCGTTTAGGGTCTCAAAACGACTCTAGAAGTTCAGGACCTGAAAAATTGCCAAAAATAGTAAATTGTGCTACAATTAAGGAAACTAAAGAAAACAATGGTGGGGTTCCAAGCAGAATAGGCTAGTGGTCACCAATATCCACCTTGATCATTCCTCCCCCCTTAGGAAGCAATGGTCCCCATTGCGTTGAGTTTCTCCATGAGATGAGGAAATTTTTACTGAACTTGGTCCTTGATGAGCCACTTGCCTTGGTGAATGAGTTGGCCTGCTTTGACAACTCGATATAGTTGGATCTTTTGCTGTCGGGTGGTCTTGATCTCTGTGCCCATAATTCGATCAGTTGTGGCTTGTTCCATGTAGTTTGGATTTAACTCTGTAGGTATGAGTTGTTTTGCAATGTATGATGTGTCCAACAATAGTGGGAAGTATGGTCGAAAGCGATCCAAATTAAGTAAGATTAGGTGTTTTAATTTTTAATTAATTTATTATAAATTTTGTTATTGGATATAATATTAACATCAATGTATAAATTGAGAGAAAAACAGGGCAATACATGAACTACTCATGTCATTCGTCTTCGTGTGCTTTTAGTGAGCATTATGAATTTATGATGAGTGAGAAGGCCGATATCATACAAATTTCATTTCAAAAGACGTTATGGAACGCTTTAGACAATCAGTGTGTGAATGTGATGTGTAGGAACACTGTATAAAACATGTCCACAAAATGTTGAAATATATACCATTAAACCCTATGCCCACTCACACCTATGCCCACTTATGCCCACTCACACCTATGCCCACTCACACAACATAAAATAAAATAATAAATTAAACACCATGCACTAAATTAATAATTGATTTATTATTTTTTATATATGATCTATTAATAAAAATAAATTATATCCTACAAACAAATTGTAAAATCAATAAACTAATTATAATTGATTTATTATTTTTTTATATATGATGTATTAAAAAAATAAAATTATATCCCACAAACATATTGTAAAATCAATGAGCAAATTATTATATGGCCTTTTTGACTTGCGCCCAGACACAGACCATCAACCGCGCACATTTTTCTTTTACATTACAACAGGAAATAGCTGTCGGCGACAAGAGGTTTTGAATTTCCGTTTCGCTCCCACTTCCATCCTTTACCCGGAAAATCGATCCTACTTGGTATAGATTTACCTCTCTCACTCACCTCTTTCTCGAAATCACTTACGGAAATTATTGAACACATGACCCATGAAAATTGAACAACTTCACTGGCCAGACTAATTTTTAATGGACCTTTTGGTTTTATCTGTTAACAATTTCAATAAAAAATTGTAACCGTTAATAATTATGTTTTGTTCTATCATTTAAATTTTTGGAAAAAATATTTTTTTTTATCTATTTTTTTGAGATTTTTTGGAGTTTTTTCATGAGAAAAATCACAATTTTTTTCTAAAATCACAAATTTGATGGGTAACCTAACCTTTGCACAATTGAAGTGTTTTAGGGGTTATTTAGGGTGTTGAATCATATATATAGTCAAAACAAGTTTAAATAACACAATAACACAAATATCAAGATTTCACGTCAAAATTTTCCGTAGAATTCCAATGCACAAAAAGTCACACTATAGATAACTCCTTTGTTAATGTATTGGATTTTTAAAATTTAAGGAAATTCGTTTAAATTAAAAATTGTACCCATCAAATATTATGTTTTTTCTATAATTTAAAATTTCAAAAAAATAAATTGATAATGTATTTAAATTTTTAAATTAAAAAGAAAATTGTTTAAATTGTTGTATGTTTGTGTTTTTTTGGTATATTTTTAAAACAATTTTGTCCAAAATTTGATAAATATTTGTTGGAATTACAATTTTGATAAAGATTTTTTGTTGGAATTACAAGTTTGAATTATATATTATATACAATTTCACTACTATAAGAGCTTTTCGAAGCATTAAATCTATTTATATATTCAAAAATGCAATTTAAACAATAAAAAATCCCGGAGTCATTGAATCCATTTATACATTTAAAAACACAATTTAAACAACAAAAAATTACAATCTCATAAATAACATATTATATTCAAGTTAGAAAGACAAAAACCTAAACAATTAGACTAAGCCATTACAAAATATTTTCTTACTATGGATTATACCCTTCAGAATAACTAAAATGAAGATGACTACATAAATACATAATAGATAACACTCATAACCAAAATAAAAATGACTACATACATATATGGCACAGATGGCTTGACAAAGGCCATAACTAAAATGAAGATGACCACATTCTACCTCTTTAGAAGTGGGGATAAACTGCATCCCCTCTAATTATAAGGCCATATGATTAACCTCATTTTAGCCAAGGGATTATTTTGGAAAACAAGATTAGCGTATGCTTAAAAAATCAAGATAAAAGATGTAAAGAACAAGATGGATTTACGAAATATCATTCAACTGTGGACCACCATGTTACTCTCAAGATCATTGTGGAGGAGTGTTGCAATAATAAAATTGATCATTTATGTTGTTCCATTGACTTTAGAAAGGTTTTTGACATTGTTTAGAGTGCCTTGATTCCCATTGACATCAAAGGTGGGATATCTTGCATTGGTTAACAACTTCCCCAGTGGTCGGTAATCCAATGATTCTTGCTTATGTTCGACATCGACACCATTTATTCACATATGGAAGATTGCACATAGGTGTGTAGCAGTTGAAGACTATATGGTTTTGTACACAGATTTGTAGCAGTTTGGATTTTTGTGTCAGCATTTCCATTATCATTTGCAGCAGTAGTCACCTTTCCTCAGTGTTTGGGGACATACAACTCCTCAGGAATGGGGGAGAATGGGACCTTCAGTTCATCCTTCAGCTCTTCAGTTCATCCTTCAGCCTTCTTCGTAGGTCAGATCAACAGTTACATCAGCTCTAGCCTTTCCATCCTCCACTTCATCTTGCAACACCAGAAACATCAACGAAAAAGGTAAAACTTGAGGTAAATTTGGCTTAAGATTCTCTAATTCATTAGAAGGTTTAGGAAACTTAATGATTCACTACTTCTCATTCCATGCATTTTATCTTTCATAAACCTTTTGTTTGCCCTCCATTCATTACGCTGATACTCTGATTACAAGACCATGTAAAAGCAATTCCTTGTGGTATAAAAGCAGTATCTTTAGTGTCTTCTCCTCCCATGATAAAAAATTGTAGGATGAAGTCATTACTGCCATGAAGTGATAAAAGAAACCACCTATAATAATTGGCCTTATGATGACGGTGTAGGCAAGCATCCATCCACATACTTACCATCTCCATCGCCACCTCATTTCATCCATTATCTCTTCCTCATCCATCCCTTTGTTGTCCTCAATTTGTATTGCTCTAAAAATAATTATGACATGTTAATGTGAAGAGTGCTGCTCCACAAGAACCAACACCTCCAAATATTCAAGTAGTGCTACTCCACATGAACCAATACTCCCATATAGTCAAGCAATGTTCTCCCACAAGAAACAACATTTGCAAAACAATGTTAAGAATTTGTCAATGAGTAAGGGAATTGTTTGCATGAGGACATGCAAATCCTCAGGCAGGAGAGGGGGGGGGGGGGGGGGGGTGGGGAGGTTGTTGGGCCTCAAATATGCCCAATTTTCCACTATATATTATCGCCATTCATAACCTAAATTCATATACTTTTACACTCATTCTGTACCATAATTCCTCAACTTGCCATCAAATCACATTTTGCATCTTGTGGTTGATTATCATTAGTTTTCTTAGCTTTTCGGTGGTTAGGGATGATTTTTCCATGATTTACTATTGAAGATTTTTTCTGAGTTCATTTTCCGCAGGGTTCCATTGCCAAAATTCCGCATAGGTCAATTAAATTAGTTGGTGCAAGTAGAGTATGAAAATATTCAATTTGGGGCTTCGACATTTTGGCACACTTCCAGGGAAAAACAAGGGAGTTATTGTAAAAAATGATGTTATAACACCTTCCCATGATTTGGATTGCACTCAAGTCACACATGTGGGTCTCTAGAAGCAAAACAACAAATCTGCTCAAAATTCGCTAAGTTTCCAAACTGCCAAGTTTGACCTCAATTTGCATGCAGATGGAGGTGAATTTGGAAACTATGAGAAAACAAGTTTGTTACCAATATAAAAAGTTATCTATATCCAAAACCGTTCTCCAGATTTGAATTTCTCTAGAAGTTATACGTGGGTTTTTGAGACAATTTTATAAAAATTGATTGTTTTTCCAGAGTTCTAGAATCTTGCAAAAAGAGCCATACAACCAACTTCGGGAACGATTCTGAGGATCTAGATTTGAATGAGACAAATCCAAGAGAGGTTTTTGTTTAAACTATAACAAATTATGCTCTCTCCAAACCGTTTTTCAAAATTATCCATGGTTAGGAATATATGCCAATATCGTTGAAGTCAATTTGTTAAAAATGGGCAATTTTCCAGAATTGGGGAAAATGACCAATTCACCTTGTATATCTTATAAATGGCTTAGCCATGGCCTGTATTGTAAGATTTTTTGGAAGAAGGAGGATAGATAAGGAGGATATATTGAAAGGATTGAAAGAAGCTATCCATATGAATTTATGTCTTGAATTTTAATACAACTCCAATTCTGTTCTTAAATGTTGTAAGTGATTTTGGTTCTTGAGTTTTAAGTGATTTGAGTTAATCTTGGCTTGCTCCAAGAGTGGGAAGGATCCACCACCTCTGGAAAAAAGTCTTACAGTTAGTTTAGATCTTAGGATTAATTTGCTTTGTTAATTTACAATAACATTTTGTGTGATTTCTTATATTTTTTTTTTGTACTTAAAGTTCCTGTTGTAATTTCATAGACCAACTCGACAAAGATAAACTTCCTTGATTGATAAAACTTGATCAACGTCATGCTGAGTGATGATTTAATATATCACCATTTCTTTTGAGAATCTTACTATATAGAAACGTTTATGAACTCTTCTTGATTCAAATTCACAGTTGAAGCATTCAAAGTATTTTAAACCCATACTCGACATTCCTCATGAATTTGATGGCATTACATGAATGCTCCAATTCTATGTTCCTCAGTTGACTATGCAATATAATGAAAACAAGGTTGTGTTAACATTAAGAATTGCGTGCATTACTGTAGAATCTCTTTGAAGTTTCATGTGAGCAATAGTTTCAATTTCGTGTGTTTCGTTAAATAGCTTTAGTCCTTTGAGTTTTGTTGTATGCAAGAGTCTCGAGTTCTTTGAAGTTTCGTTATGAATGATAGCTTAGGTTTTTTTTATTTTATTTTTTTTATTTTATTATTATTATTATTATTATTTTTTTAATTAATTAATTAATTATTTTTTTATTATTATTTATTATTTATTTATTTATTTTATTTTATTTATTTATTTATTTTTATTTTATTTATTTTTATTTATTTTTTATTTTATTTTATTTATTTATTTATTTTTATTTTTATTTTTATTTATTTATTTTAATTTTTATTTTTATTTGTATTTATTTATTTATTTTTCTTTCTGAATTTTATCATGAACAATAGGTTAAATCTCCTCCAAGTTTTATCATAAACAATAGTTAGATTCCTTTGAGTTTTGATTGCGAACAATAGTTTTAATTATGAACAAAGGTTTTGATTTATCTGAGTTTTGTCACTAGCTTGATTAGGACAGTAGATTTGATGAATTCTTTGACAATAGAGTTTCAATTTTCTTACATGTCATTTGTTTTGATTGCTCTGAGTTTTATAATTCGATTGCTTGAGATAGCATTAGTTTAAAAGTATGGAAAATTTTAGGGGCTAATCTTCGCCCAGTGGGCTAATTTTCCATGATTTTTCCACAAAAATGATTCTCCAATTTCCAATTTTCATAAAAGATGATTCACCCAAATTTTAGAATATAAAATTATTTTACCTTAAAAATCGCCAACATTATATAGAGACTATATATAAAATCATTATAAATTTGAATGATTTTACAAATATATCAATAAATTTTTTATAGTTTGCATATTAGGGATTAGTGTGATTTGCCAATGTTATTAAACTTCAAGAAAATTTTCCATCCTTAAAATTTTCCTTCTTTAGAAGCCTTTGCATTTGAATGCCTTTTGTTGATTGAGCCAAAGTAGATCAGAAACTTTGGAGCTTAGTTTAGATTTTGTATTCATTAGTTTAAATTAGATTTCATATTCGTGAGCTTAGCATAGATTTAGTGTTCATGCTTTTTGATTTAGTGTTCATGTTCTTCGAATAGAATGCTCTGTCTTGATTAGCATTAGAGTGATTGAATGAATGCTTTCATTGAACATAGGTTGAATTCCGTAGATAGCTTATGAGTATTTTGTAGTTAATGCATCAGTGTGGTTTCATTGTAGTTAAGTTTTACTTGCATTGAAATTAAGTTTTGATTGATTTACTTTACTTAGATTGAGATTAAAATTGTTTAGTGATTTGTATTTTGTACTTAATTCAGAAATAGGAATATGAATCGTTTTTAGGAATTTGATGTTAATTTAGGTTAGACGCTCTGATCCTGCGTTACCTGCGCTTGTGTCTCTAAGTATCACGACCCTGGATTGATAATTTAATGTTGGAATTATAACACATAATTTCCCCAACAACTCCTCTTGAGTTGAGGGTTGTATGAGAACAATATTGCTAATATGAAGACCTTTGAGGGTTGGTAAGAAGAAATTAATTGCGTTCCTTGTCCCGTACCCTTTTTGGCATACACATTAGTAAAGCTAGAAGAGTGTTTGGAAGATACAGGTTGTGGTCGCCCCACACTCATTGGTATAGTCATACTATTCTCTTTTGCGCTAATGGTATTTCTCTTTTGGCAAGGAAACCTTACAATCTTGTCAAACAACTAAGAATCCACCAAGATTTTTGTTCCAGTATTGGTATGACTAGTAATATTGACAAAACAAAATTCATAATAATCAAATCCATAAATATCATATATGATACGACCAAAAAAGTAGTATAAGTTCATAAAAATATCTTGGAATCGATATCCATCACAAGCTCAAGTAGAATTATAGAATTGAGAAAAGGATAAATGGAGGGTGGAAAGCTTGTAATGGATTTGAAAACAATTTTTAGTAAACGAATTTTAAGATATGTGATAAAGAGAAACTCTTATTTGAGCCTCTTGTCAGCCCTATTACACTATATGGATGTGAGTTTTGGGGATGTATTATCTCCAAAGAGTTGTGGAAGAAGATAGAACAAATTCAAAAGTAGTTTATAAGTGACAATATCAAGATTAAAAGAAATACACCCTATCCTATCCTCATAATCAAAGCAAGACTTTCCCATATTGAAAGCATGGCTATGATCTAGTTATCTTATGTATACGAAGAGGTTAAAGTACATAGAAGACAAGAGTAAAAAATATAAAATACCGAATTTAGGAATGAACCACACAACCCACAAGTAGTCGAGTTTCACGTAGAGGTTGCCAAAGTAGTGTTGCTAAACATTCATTAAATAAACAATCAAAAGATACACATATTATATGAGTCCATTTAGTTAGGTAGATCAAACAAATTCTTGGGAAATAGGATCTAAATCCTAAATACACATACAATAAAAACATAACGAATCCATTTTCCATTATTTTCAAGTTCCCCCCTTAATGGAGAAAGGATTTATTTGTGCACCTAAGATCTCCCTAAATAATTCAAATTTCATTTTCTTAAGGGGATTTGTTAAAATAAGTGACATTTTCACAAGTATTACAATATTCAAGAAAATTTCTTTATAATGTATCTTCTCTCTAATAAAATGAAACTGAGCATCAACATGCTTTTTTCTTGCATGATACATTGGATTGCTTGCCAACTTGATCGAGCTTCGGTTGTCACATTTGATTAGAGTAGCCTTCTTTTGTTTTTTTCTAACATCTAGAAGAACTCTCCTCAACCAAAAAACTTCACAAGTTGATGCACACAAAGCTTTATATTCTACCTTAGTAGATGAAAATGGTACAGTTGGTTGCTTTGTGCTACTCCATGAAAAAATCCTGGATCCAATCTTGAATGCATAACTTGTAGTAGATCTCCCATCATCTGATTACCAGCCCAATTTGAATCTGAGTAACCTGCCAGCTCAACATCAAATGAATCAATATACTTAAGACAAATTAAATTGGAATTTCTAGATGTTATTTTTGACATTTCTGGTTGCCATTTTCAACAAAAAGTAACCAAAAATAGCATTGGTGAGGGTCAATAAATGATCGTCACTAGAAGTGTCACCAAAGAGAGAATTAGTGATGGACCTTTAACGACCCTCGCCAAAAGTGTCATTGATAATGACTTTGGTGACAAACCTTAAAGGACCATCACTATATACACTTACAACAATGCTTTTTTAAGGACCACCACCATACATGCCATTGGTGACAGACCTTAAAGGTCCATCACAAGCATGATCCTCACTGATGACCTTTTTTGTTGTATTGTCGTAAGCATGAATGCAAGGGGATACAGAGTAGGTGACAACAATCATATTGATAAAATAAATTTGGCAGTAAGTGGGGTCTCTTCAGTTGATCTCTAGTCTCCTTGGACTTGTTTTCACCAAGACTCTAATACCATATTAAAATATGAAAGTTCCATGCAGAAATCTAAAAATCCTTTGCAGAAACTTGAAAGTTCTATGCATAAATCTAAAAATTATTTGCAGAAACTTGAAAGTTCTATGCAAAAAATTGAATGTCATTTGCATCTTGAATGGAATTCATTGTACTTTACAAAAAACATAATGTACTTTGCTGAAAATTGAATGTACTTTACAAAAAATTGAATGACCCTACAGAAAACTAAATGTATTATGTTGTTGCAATTACTTAAAATGCATATTTCTTCTTCAAAACTTTTCAGATCAGCAATTGTAGATAGAACATAAACTTAAAGATCATATGAAGACATCCAAGCACAAATATAAGACACTAAGATTAGGTCCAATGACTAGGAAAAAACCCATAAGGGGAAAACCAAAATGATTCTTCTTCTATTAGATTTCTTCAATTGTTCAACAAAGTACAAGGAGAGAGATAATGTGAATGAATAAATTCACCAATATTTGATCAACTTGCAGCGGAAGTGTTCTTGCTCTTTAATTGAAGATCTCCTTCTCTTGATCATATCTTGTCCTTTACACTTGCTTTAGCTCTTCCCTTGCTTTTACTCTTCACTTTCTCTCACACTTCTCTTGCATAAACTCAACACTAGGTCTCGTTCTTAACATTGAACATGCTACTCTCAACTCTCACTTGCTTTTGCTTAAATAAATGAGAAAGGACAGGAGTTACAAAATGAATTCATGCCTTGAGCCAATAATAGGAGAATTGAATTCTATGGGGGAGGAGTTACTTGAGGAGAAGTGTAACTCATCCCAAGAATAAAGAGAGAGGTACACTTGTCTTGAGGAGTTACAATTCAAATTAGGGAAAGAGAGAGTTACATTTAGACATCAGAGAATTTTGGTGAGAGTTACAAATCGAATTGAAAAAGAGAGTTACAAGTGTATTTAATGAGGAGGAGTTACACTTTTGCCATACATAAAATTAGTGAGGGAGAGTTACATTCTCTTAAGTGTGGAGTTACTATTTTATTCCAAGGGAGAGGTTGGATTTTCCAAGTAAGATATTCTCAATTTAATTTACTTATTCCACGAGAGAATTCATTTTTATTAATCCATTAAAGGTGAATGACTTTAGACTATTCTATAAATAATAGTATCATAATAATAATAATAATACTAGTAAAGATAAATATATTGATTTTTGACTTGTGTAATCATGATTGATTTCATTTTAAAGTGGATTCTATATGTCAAGATTATCCTTGATCATTTAGACATGAATTTGTATTTTTGGAAAGTCACTTCCAAATTGAGATGTGACTTACGATTTTTGGAAAGTCATATTATAATTGTCATAAATGAAATTTTATTATAGGAGGTTAAAACAAAACGGAAAAATATTTCTTCTATGAAAAATTCATCCCCTGCTAAATTTTAACACAAGTAGTGTGGGTTCAAGTCTCCCTAGACATGTTGGCCCTTATGGCATTTATGAAATATTGGTTCTGCTAACTAAAATAATATGAAGTTACCAATTATACCTAATAGAATGTACTCATTACCATTAAAAAAAAAATTGTTTAATATTATCATCTTTGTAATAAAAACTACTTAAATTACACATAATTTGCTTATTTTCCAAAAATATACTATTTTCCATCCAAAACCATATAAACTAGAATTTTTTTCTTATTTTCTAAAAATACACCATTTACCATACAAACTTGTTAAAAATGTGTTCAAATATATTCTCAATTTTTAAATTTATTAAATTTTACATTTTTCAAACCTATGAATATATGACTATTTTTAAGATTTATATATATATCACAATTTTCAAACCTATGAATATACCATTATTTTTAAGATTTATAAATGTCTTACCATTTTCAAACCTATGAATGTATAACTATTTTTAAGATTTATAAATGTATCACCATTTTCAGACTATGTATAACTATTTTTAAGATTTATAAATGTATCACCATTTTCAGAGTTGTAAATGTGTAACTAAGTCTAACTAAGTCTGAATGTATAACTAACTGAATGTATAACTAACTATTTTTAAGATTTATAAATGTATCACCATTTCGAGATTAGAAAGTTATCACCAATGCTCAATCAAAATAACTCCAAGTAGATATTTATGATTAATATTAACTTGAAAACTCCGCTTCGATTATTTGGACATTCCTATTCGCTATAATATCTACTAAGAGCCATATTGAATATTAACCATGGCCACATTCAAAAAAATATGCCTGTGAATGTTGTAAAAAAAGGCCATGTTTCTAGCCAGGTTGGTTCCTTCAAATTAAAGTTTCCAAACGGATGAAATCACAAAATTACAATGCGATCATTCTGATAAATAACAAAAATATAATTAATTCTGATAATGCGGGCATTCTAACACATAATTGCATATTCTGTTAACTGCAGATAATTATATGGTAGACAGAAGGTCATGTGCTGGTTCCGTGATTCTCCAATCCAGGATTTAGCCTTTTACAAATGGAACATCAAGTGATTAAAGCTCTCCCGCAGACCGATGATCAACTGTTGTCACTGCAAAAACTGTGTTCTTCGGCTTTGATTTTCAAATGTGGACCATGCCTTCCTTCAATCTCATCCGGGTACTCTCCCATCCCAGTGCAAAGCTGGACAGTCAGAGTCATCAAGCTTCTCCAACAACCTCAAACGTTCAACACCTTCCAGCTCTTCTATCTTGCTGCATCCATGAACATCCAGTTGTTTAAGTTTTGTCAGCTGCCCCAAACCCCGTATTCTCTTCAGATTTTCACATCCAGATGCTCGCAGCTCCTCCAGAGACACCAATGTTTCAATACCTGCCAATTCCTCCACTTCTGTCCACCCGCTAAGGTTTAGCGTTTTAAGTTCGGCAAGACCAAAAAGGCCCAGATCTATTTTCTTCAATTTAGGACAAGAAATCAAGCTCAGCTGGATGAGCGTAGTCGGCAATGTTCTAACATCAACAAGACCAGGACAACATTTGACTTCCAACACGCTCAACTGTCCGAGGGAATCCGGCAAACACTTCAATCTCGGGCAATTAACCAGTCTCAATTCCTTCAAATTACTTAGGACGCTGAGCGAAGGCGGCAGCATTTTCGAGAAAGAGCCATCCAATTCCAAAACTTCCAGATTGCAGAGGTTTTCAAAAGTGCTAGGTAATTCCTTTATATGTAATTCTTGGAGAGACGGTGGAAGTTGGAGAGGCATTAATTGGTTCATCTCCTCGGCCAACAGTGCCTGCCTAAAGTGTGTTAGAGAGGCACTGTCACTCGTCTCCCTCATCCTCGGACACTCCCTCACCGCCCATTTCCTCTCCGCCCATTCCCTCTCTGCCCTCCACGCTTCCCACATCCTCTCGAACCCCTTCCTCCATGATGTTCCCAGACGTATCAGAAAAATAACCATGCATATGTTAACAATAACTAAGCAGAAAATTATTAAAGTTAACCATACATATGTCCACACCATATTAACCACCATCTGTCTATTCCCCATCTGTGGAACCGGCACATGATAACGCACATGATGATCACGCACATGATGATCACGCACCGTCTGTCGAACCATAAAATAGACGCCCACCACAATCATCACGCCCACCAGACAATAGACGCCCACCACACAATAGACATAATGTCTTCTCCGCTTCGTCGTCCACTGCCGGTCCATCCACTTGTCACTCCACACCCTCTCCTCCAACTCTACCCACTCCTCCAACTCTACCCACTCCTCAAACTCCAACTTTAACCTCTCCTCAAAATCTATCCTCTGCTGGTCTACCCACTTGTCCCTCCACACCCTCTCCTCCAACTCATCCTCCTGCTCCTTATCCATCTCCATCTTGTACCACTGCTGGACGTGCCGCTCCCTCCATCTCGCTATATTTTTGTGGGTTGTGGTCGAAATAATCAAACGATCGCTACCTCTTAGATCAAGATATTTAAGCCTAATTAACTTCTCGAAGGAATTTGGAAGCCTCTTCAAACTGCGGGAGCACGACAGATTGAGGTGTTCGAGGGTGACCAAATTGCCAAACGAATCCGGCAATAACTCCATTCTCCAAGCATTTATTAACTCAAAACGCTTCAAAGATGGCAGCTGACAAAATTCATCAGGCAGTGATGTCATACCGTTCTGCCTGTTTAACCAGATGTAAATCTCTTCGAGGTGCTTCAACTGTCCAATGGACTTGGGAAGCTTTGAGAGAGGAGCCAAAATCTTTAACTCCCGCAGCTGCAAAGGTGCCTGCAAAATGTTAAAGTATTTAAACTATAATAAAGATGCAGAAATTCAATTTTACGGTGCGAGATATCCATAGTGATAGCGCACAGAAAGTTACTCCTTGACAAATTTCTTATTTACCTGCGCTTTGCATTGCCACAATCTTTTCAATGCTTTCCCGGCTACGTATAGGACTCTTAGATTCTCCTTTGGAATCCAGGAAGGCAGAGCAGAGTGGCCACACTTGTACCAGCGAAGCCATCTCAGATTTGGCAAAGCCACCGTCCTCAAAATGCTTTCCAAAAGCTGGTCTTCAGTAATAAGAAGTTGCAAGTTGTCCAAAGTAATAGCAGGATCATGAAGAGTTTTGTGTCGTCTATTGCAAAGCTTCATCACGGGCTTCCGCAACAGCTCATGAGTCGTCCTTTTGAAGCATGTCATATTTGACCGCAATGGTGCATAAGACTTTGGCTCTTGATTTGCGCTAGGAATCATGCTAATTCCGCAAACATTGTGATTCTGTAAATACAGACAAGAATTGAAACATTATGCTTCTTTAAAAACAATGAAGAATTTGAACATCGGGATTCCGTAAATATTGAATAGACTCTTTTTAAAGGCTTGAATGACTGAAGCACTTACAGCTGGTTGCTCTAACGTACGCAACAAACTACCAATGTTGCTGTTCTCCGTCCGATCCCACAAATAAGGAATGCGGAATCCTGAATTCTCAGCGATCCTTCTTCCCAATTCTCTTAGGTGATCGTGCATATGTATAAAATCACCGTCTACCTCAACAAGAGATTTGTGCCGTAAATTTTGAAATACAGAGAAGCCTTTGAACCCTGATTGGTCCCATACTTTCATGGCTGTATCCATCTTTTCTCTTATGAGAAAACAAGAAATATATAAAAATAGTTGTTTCTCCTCTTCATCGAGTGAATCAAAACTAATTTTAAGAATTTGTTGTATATCAGGATGCCCATTAATTCTCGTCAATTCGGCCTCCCAGTAAGTTTTATCTATTTTTCCACAAAAATGACTCCCTATTACTTTTAGGGATAAAGGCAATCCAGCGCAAATCTTTAAAATACTATCTACAAAATATTCAAAACACGGGAGCGGATGGGGCTGACAGAAAGCATAGCGGCAGAAGAGCTCCCTGGAGTGATGTGTATTCAGGCCAGTTAACTGATAAATCGATTCAGGTTGTATTCCTGAGCTTGCAAGAACACATTTGTTCCGGGACGTAATCAAAATTAAGCAGTTTGAGGGAAAGGTATATTTATCTGTACCTGGCAAAAGTGCATCCAGGTGATCCAGATGATCTACATCATCCAGAATTAGCATGCCGTGAGAAAAGGATCGGAAACACGACATGAGCTGCTGTTTACCAATATCAATACTGTCTATTTGGTAATCGTTTCCAAACAAGCTCCGAAGAAGTTTTTTCTGCAAACCAACTAGAGAGCCTCCTCCGCTTTTAGCTGTATCTCTAACTGCAGATAAAAAGCAGGTTCTACGATAGTAGGGTCTCTTCCGATTGAAGAGTTCTTTTGCCAGTGTTGTCTTTCCTATTCCACCTAACCCTACAATGGCCGCGACCTTGGGTCTATTTTCAGGCAGTTTCGATAAGAAACTTTCGAAATGTTTCACCTTCTCCTCCAAACCCGTTGGATAATCGGCTACATAGAGCTCTTTCTCTTTCTTTTTGACCTTTTTCAACAGAAGTTCAACCAGCTTCTCCAGCAGCACGCCCTCGTCGCTGGTTATTCAAAACAAAATATATATAACTAGTGAGAAACAAACATCCATCCATCTATATATTTTAAAATAGCTAGCATAAAGTAATATTGTAACGGGAGTGTTGAATTCTCACCCATCAAAAGCGGCCAGCTCAAAACCGCTTATTTCTGAAACAGTAGCAAGAGCCTTTCTCCAATTTTCGATAGTATTGGAGCTATACCGTGGCTTCTCTTCCCGAGTTTCAGAGTCATATGTCGTTTTCTTTTCGAGATTCCGTAAAGCCTCAGCGTACACTCCATCTTGGCCCTGCGTCCACCGTAGATCAGCAGGTGTGACGTTATAGAACACTGGAATGATTTCCGCCTTCGATTCCGCCTTCGATTCCAACATGTCTACAAGCTCGTCGAGACACCAGCGAGAATCCGCAAAACCAGGAGATAAAATAGCCACATGAACAGCGGCTTTTGCAATAGCATCTTTTATCTGAGCACTTATGTTTTCTCCCTCTTGCATTTCTGGTTTGTCCAGAAAGGCTCGCACATGATGTACAAGAAGGCGGTGATACAGATGGCTGGCAAATGTCTTCTTTACATCGGGGCCCCGATGGCTTATAAAGACATCGTGCCCGTAAGAAATGCTGCTGTTCTCATTGGTATCAACAGCCGTGGAGGCCGAGGTCGATGCCTCAAAGTCATTTGCAGCAGTGTAGGCGGAGGTCGACGCCTCAAAGTCATTAGCAGCTCGAGGGTAATCGGCAGGAGGAGCCCGGTTTTCACTGACAATTTCAATTTCAAATGCAGATGAAGCAGCCATGTAGGCGGAGGTCGACGCCTCAAAGTCATTAGCAGCTCGGGGGTAATCCATAGGAGGAGCCCGACTTTCACTGACAATTTCAATTTCAAATGCAGATGAAGCAGCAGTGTAGGCGGAGGTCGACGCCTCAAAGTCATTAGCAGCTCGGGGGTAATCGGGAGGAGGAGCCGGACTTTCAATTTCAATTTCAATTTCAGATGCAGATGACCGGCATGCCATTGCTAATTGGAGTATGAAAACGGAAATAGGAAGCTCTGAAGGGATGAGCAAATTGGCTGAGTTATGAGTTGGGGGAAGATTAGAATGAAAGAGGATGCATACTTACCATGGCGCGTAGGCTGGACACGTTAATTTTTAATAATATATATTTTGTAATTTGTTTTATAAATTAGGAAAAATGTTAAAACTATTAAATATAAATTCAACCATTAAAAAAAATTACAATTCCACTCATCTTCCTGACAAATTCCAAATCATTATGAAAAAATCGATATCTACCCCATTTAAACTTTTACCTTCCTTTAATGTCCGATGTTTCCATGTAAATTCCTTAATAGAAAAATTAAAAAAAATTACAATTCCACTGATCTTCCTCACAAATTCCAAATCATTATGAAAAAATCGAAACCCTACCACATTTAAACTTTTACCTTCCTTTAATGTCCAATGTTTCCATGTAAATTCTTTAATGGAAAAATTAAATTTTTTTTACAATTCCACTCATCTTCCTCACAAATTCCAAATCATTATGAAAAAATCGAAATCCTGCCACATTTAAACTTTTACCGTGCTTTAATGTCCGATGTTTCCACGTAAATTCTTTAATAGAAAAATTGAAAAAATTACAATTCCACTCATCTTCCTCACAAATTCCAAATCATTATGAAAAAATCGAAATCTTACCCATTTAAACTTTTACCTTCCTTTATTGTCCGATGTTTCCATGTAAATTCTTTAATGGCTTCGGTTTCGAGGTATAGTCTATTACCCGCGTGTTTTTTTAATAGAAAAGGACGATATTTCTATTAGATCTGTGTGTGGATAATGAGGATAAGAAAGAATGGAAGTGGAGATGTGGACAACTCATTCAATGATATGCCTACGCGTATAGAGCACACATAACAAATAATATCTTTCCAATTGTGATATTTGTGACTCTTTTCCAGTTCTTTTTCTTATTCTCTTCGGAGAAGCTTTAACAGTGGGGGTTCGGGTTTCTCTGTCTCTTTACCAAATCTAATCTAGGGATTGATTCCTATTCTCTGCACATTATTACCATTGGAGCCATTTAATATTCTGATCTCGATTCCCATTCTCTGCACATTATTACTATTGGAGCCATGGAGCCATGTAATATTCTGATCTCAGCGAAACCCCAATACAATAAATGCATGCAGCGCCCGCTCAGTTAATACTCTGCCTCTGTAATACCAAGCTACTTGCAGGTCCAGATCGTTTGCCTCTCTGAATTCGATTTTGCTCAGTTTGATCTCTTGATATTTGGCCTCAAGTGGCCTCAAGTGCACAAAAGTAAAATTGCTTACAGTAGGGTGGGAGAAAACAAATATTAAATATAAAAGAAGTAATATGGATTCTTTACCTTTAGAGAAATTTAATGGCATCAACTTTCATACATGGAATGTTAAAATTCAAATGCATCTTATGAGTAGAGGTTTGTGGAGTATAGTAAAAGGAACCGAAAAGGCTCCTACCGATGCCAAGCTTTTATTTCAATTGGAAACAAAGAAGACAAGGCTAAGGCTATAATTGGATTGGGTCTTTGAGACACTATGCATTTGATTGATTTAGCAAAATTAGCCCATGAAAACATTTGAGTAAGTTATTTGGGGAAAGGTTATGACCACAAAGTTATCTTTGAAACTACAACTCTTTAGTTTCAAAATGCATGATGACACACCTCTCTCTAATCATATAAATGAGTTAATGTCTCTGTTAAGGAAATTAGTTGAAATTGGTATCAATGTAGAAAATGATGATGCTAAAGCAATTATATTAAATAGCCTATCTTCCAAGTATAGCAACATTGTATTTACATTAAGTCAAATGTCCTCTCAATCATTAGAAAGAATGGTATCATCACTTTTAGTTGAGGAAAAAAGAGTGTTACAGGTGATTTTGTCACATCTCGTCAATAGGCCTTCAACTGGATCAATCAACATCCTTTGACCTCCTTTTCTTCATCCTTTCGCAAAACCCTAAGCATGACTCATTCTAATCCCTGAGTTTATGCCAGAAAGCACCTTATTTTAGTCATTTTAAGGACCAATGCACCCTAGTCTCTTACTAGACAACGTACAGGACTCCTTTGTAAATATGATGGATCAAAGATAGTGTGATCTTTCCAATTCTCTGATTCGGTCCTGAATAAGCCTTGTTCAAAGTGTGAATCAAACTGGATATCTTGTAATGTAACAAAGTTTTCAGGGAGAGAATTGGCTCTATGACGAAATCTGTTACTAGTCTGACTTTCAGTTCTTGGGGTTTTTCTTAAAATCTTCTCAAGGTTGTCCACTATAGCAGGAGGATTTAGATCTAGATGGGATCTGGTAGATATACTTTTGGGAGCCAAAATTTAGATTTTAATCACAAACAAACTTAATATATGCAAAAACAGGAGAAAACCAATCCTGGGAGTTGTTTTATCATAAAAATCTATTTAACTGGGTACTTCGAATTTAAAAAGCAATGGAAAATCTTCAATAAGTCCCCAGTATGGTCGCCACTATGTTATCGTTCTGTGCTTTTGAAGACTGGCAAGAAAAAAGTCACAAAAGATACATCAAACCACTATGAATCTAGGACCTAGCCTTCCTGAACTCAGAGAGGGCTCTCTCTATGCATTTATGATTCAATTTTAAATTCAGTGCTTTAATGTTTTAGGCTAGATATTAAAAATAAATGGATTGCTTGATTGATTACTTGTTTGTTCATTTGGTTGGGGGGGAGATCATTCTTGAATATTTTCCATTAGGCTATGGAGTCACAGGCTGGGTGGCAACATCAATTTTCCAGAGCATTTACAGGGCGAGCTAACTGTTTTACTAGATCTTAAAAGCAAAGTGATAAATGGAATAGTAGAAAATGATATCAATCAGGATTAAAAAGAATTTAAGTATTTTTTAATCATACTTCAGAGGAAAAAAAATTAGATTGTAAACACAGATAGCAGTAAGGTGCTCCAACAAGATATCTTAAACTATAATTTCTACTTCACAATAAGAATCAAAGATGTATGGATAGACATAAATACATTAAACATAGAAAGAAAGACATCAACAGGTCAAAACAGATCAAGTATCTTGTAAATGGTCCTTTTTATTGATGCTCCAGCTCAAAATTACAGTGCTCCAAACAGAAAAATCGTTGAAATGACTAAGGTCCAACCCCTAATACTCCCAATGCATGGATTATTTAAACAAAAACTACAATGATTTGCCTTTGTACACTTGGAAATCTATTATTTATTACAATGAAAGGAAAAATGACTAATGTATCCATGGAGTGGCCACGCTGAGAAAACTGGGATAGGTGTCCCTCTTTTTTAGGGATGTTGTTGCTTGAAGTATTAGTTTTACTGAAGTGGTTCTGCTAACGTGGCTGGTGCTGACTCATGCCTTTATGGTCACTCTAATCATCCTTGTCTCGTTCCTCTTGATAATCACATATCTCACTCCACGCTTCCCCATTTGGAATTTTGATCTTGGTTATTCTTCTATACACTTCATCAGCATCAGTGTATTTGGCAAATGATGGTTTGACTAGAAACACGTGCTTCAACTCATGTTCAATGTAAATTTGATTAATGATTGCTTCCAGCAATGCCTTTCCTATTATGTTTCCTTTGACATTACACAGGTTTGCAGCATATGCGGCTATACCCTGTAGTTTCTTGACATAATCCCCTCTGCCCATGACTTTGTCATTTATAACAAACAGAGAGGGAAGACCTTTCTGATGTAGAGGCTGCATTCTATTGAAAAACCTGTTGACTGTCAACTCTAGAATTTGGCATTTTTCTTCTAGCTACACATTTAAGCTCTTCTTTGTCAGCACCTTTTTGACCTGTAGTATAGTCTCTGTCCTGTCTGCTACTCCCAAGTCTTCCAGCTCATATTTGTTTCTTGCATTCAAAAATTTGATAATTCTGTTTGTTGTTGCTGGCATATCTCCCAACTCTGTATTGGTGGCTGAAATGGCTTCTTTAGCTTTCTCCACTAATTCCTTCTGCTCAAATATAATTTGGATGCTAGGCCAAATTTCATTCATCCCATTGATTATATTGTGCCAAATAATATCTTTAACTCTCCCTAGAGTATTTCCAATGGATGATTCTTTTTCTGACTTCAACAACTTTTCTATCAATGCCTTTGCCCTTTGCATCTCTACCAAGTGATTGTTTTCAGATCTTTTAATTTGATCTTGCATCACACCAACTTCAGATTCTAGCCTCTTGATTTCTTCACTCTACAAATTCATACCTTCCATAGATCTAGCCAACTGTTCTGCACTACTTCCTGCTCCTGTGGCTGCACTTGCTGGAGTAGTTATGGGAAGGGTTGTTAGAAGAAGGGCCTCCATTGGTGTGCTGGCCATCTGTGCTGCTTTTTCTTTCTCTTGCACCATCTTTTCCATCTCTGTCTCCATCTGTTTGATTTGGATAGACTACTCCACTATTAATTTCATCATGTCAGCCTTTAGGCTCTTTGTTTCCTCTATCTCCTTGGTCAGTGGGTCATGTGTAGAAGGCAGCTTGAGCTGCTTCTTGAGAGCTGCAATATCTAATTGTTTCTTCTTGATTACTTCTTTAGTTGCTTTTGTATTTGAGGGATCATACCCAATTTTTACTACTAAGTCTTCCAAATACTTAATTTTGTTGTCCTTTGAAAATGATGAAATCCTTTCCATCTTCAAAGGGGACTGAGCATTTGAAAGGGCCACCTGCATTTTGAACAAATTCATAGAAGTGCTGGTTAAAGTAGATGAAATCATTTCACCTGTTTTCTTGGGCATCTCCAGCTAATAAATAGGATGGACATTCTTGACATCAAACTCAAAGGAAGTTTTCTTGTAGTCTGTTGGAGTTTTGGGCTATGATATATGTGCCTCCAAAAATGCCATATGCATTTTTCCCTTCTTTGAATCAAAGGTAGAGAGAAGTCTACCTTGTGCAGTTGCACTCTGCTTACAAAACTGAGCATAGGTGCTCTTCTTCAGCATTTCATTTCTCATTTTGATATCTCTGAATGTATCAAAGACCGTCTCTTCTTTCTCTTTAGTCACCTTTGTAGATGAGGACACTTGAAGATACTGTTGCCTTTTTGAAATCAGAGTGACAGGAAAGGATTGCCCTCTAGTTGGGGATGAATATGGAATATCAATTATGTTGATCATTGTCTGCTGTGGTGATCCTTTATCTATGTCCATATGTTTTCTAGGCTTCTTCCTGTACTTCAACCTGAATTATTTCATAGAAGTATCAGTCCTTGGTGACTGATCTTATCTAGATATCTGCCATGTTATTCCCTGCTCTTGCTCTTTTCCTTTTTTCATTCCTTTCTTCAGTAATTTGTTTTTCCTATTGCCTTGGAGTTTGTACATTGGAAGATGAGATTACTTGCTCCTCAGCTTCCTGTAATGTATCGGGCATCCATTCTATCTTATTCATGTATTTCTCAATTTCGGGCCTTTGAGTGTGGATGTAGGCAGTAGACTTTTTTTCCACCCTCTTCTTGGAAATAATGCCCCATGGGTCATAAGACCGTGGGAAACTGTGGGTGAAATTCATTTCTATTAATCTTCTGTCTACCTCCTCTCCTGCTGCTCTGTTGTTGCAAATGAAGGGACCAATTTGAGATTTTATATTGAATTGGGACTTTTTCTTGGCTAATACAAAATGTATCTCATCTGCATTAATCATCTGTCTAATGTACTCTAGTGCAAAGATCCTCATGGGGAGGAACTTTGGCAGTATGTAAGGGGCAAACTCACAGCCATACACTCTTATTTCAGTGTAGTTTTGGTACAAGTACCAATCACCTATTCTGGCTTGATCGGTCAATTGCATAATTATCTTTATTTCTTCATTTATCCTAGGCTTTGTAGTCCCACTGAGGAGGTTCATTGCTGGGTGGAGAAACATTTCCACAAATGTCTTGTAGCTGAAGTATTTTTGGTCTTTCATCACCAATGTTGTCCAGAATATCACTGATTGGGGTTCATCTTCTTTATTCATTTTTCTCACTGAAAATTGGAATCTGTCTACCTAAAAGTACACAAATATATATACCAACACTGAGGAATAATGAAACACTTCATCCGTTAAAAAATTAACAAGCTGCTCATGAATGGCATCTGCTAGAAATTGGCTGAAGTTGAAAAGGATAGAGGGATTGGATTCTGTTGAGAGGATAGATAGGAAATCTATAATAGCTTCATCAAGCCATTGGTCTGAATAATAGCCAAGTAAATAGGAAAGAACTGTGGCAATATGTCTTGTTCTATCAGGGAAAATAGAGGAAGAATAAGGTGGATTCTTGCTTGGCAGAGGTGTGTTCTCAGTCATGAAAAGTTCTAATGTTTTGGCTCTCTTAGAAAAATCAAGTTTTTGGTACATTTCAATCAGAACTTCATGGGAAAAGGGAGTAGTCCCTTCAATAACCGGGGCCTGCATCATCTGCATGATGGACTTGGCATCAATTGTGAATAAAATATGTCATGTTGGGGCCATCACTGCCCTTTGTTGTGGGTTGTAACATGAATGACACTTCTTGATTAGTTCTGGGCAACTTTGTGTTTTAGGGAAGATATAAAAAGGCAGGTTAGTGTCCGAGAGGCCTATGTCATCCATTTCCTCCATGAATTTGTCCTCCTACCAGCAATATATATCAAATAAATCAAATTCTGAGAGTGTTTCATGGATCTTGAAATCTCCGTCAGCCAGGGGTAGGTGATCTAAATCTAGTGGTGGGTGCACCATTGAGTTAAATACTTCTGGTTCTTTCTTCTTTGGTGCCATGGATGTCTTCTCTAAAATTGTCCTCTGAAATCTATCCTGTGTTGAATGTGTAACAGAAAAGGATAAAAATAAGTGGGATTTCAGTGAGGGAGAAAGAATGGGATTAACTAGAGACGGGATTCAAGAATGGGAAATGGTGATTGTTGTAGGAAAATGAATTATCCTACACTGTATTGTTGTTCTTTGGCTTCACTACGCGCTCTCTGTGATGGCTGAATGAAGTGGAAAGATGTCTGCAAGTGAAAATAGCAATTAAAATTTGAAATTGGCATGAACTGGTAGTTTTATGACTTTGAATAGTGTCGGATTGGTTTGATTTGGCGTGGGTCCGTTGGCTAACGGTCCAACCGATTGATTGCTCAACGGCGGGAACAAAAGTGATTGGACAGATGGGACGAGTTGGCGCCATGAGGTGGTGGGGGTATCCAACGGTCAAAATAGTGAATGGTTTGAGTAATAGTGAAAGTAACTTTTCGGGGGGCCTGGAGAGTGGTAGGTGGTATGATAGGGGGGTGCGAACTCATGAGGGCACGAAATGTAAGGGGGCGGAAACCGATGACTTCAGACCCCCCACCCAGGATTAACTTTCAGAGGGTGAGGGGGGCCGGAAAACGATGAGGGTCGTTGGATCGGACAGAGTGAGCGGGGATGGGGTGATAGATGGTGTGTAGATTAGATATGAGGTGACAGGTGAGTGCGGTGGTGGGGTCGGGAGATAAATGAGGGGAAGACTATAGAGATGAGGGGGTAAATAGTAAAGTTTAGGGGGGGAATGATTATTAAAGTGACATAAGACCCCTTCTTTTCAATTGCTTATTCTGACCTTGGAAAAGATTGGAATATTTCTTCTAACCTGTTATACTCCTATACCAACAGGTATCATATTTCATGATTGACTTGTTGAGCTCTGTAATATGTTCATTCCTTTCCTGGTTGCAAAGGTTTTCCATATTATCAAAAATCAAAAAATGTAAAAAATGTAAAGAGGGTATGCCCTAAAAGAAAAATCAAAGGGTAAAAAAAATAAAATGGTCAAAAAAGTGAAAGAAATGAACCCCAAACAAAAATAGACCAGGAAAGTGTGCAAGTCCAAAATGCCACTACTTTTCATTTTCTGTAATAAATCATTTTGTGCAGCTTGTTAATTTATGCCACAATTAATGAATGGCCAAACAGCTTAATCTTGGCTAGTTCATATTTGAATTTCCTGTTTTAGAGATAGAGAATAAAATCTGACCAAACTGTTTAATCTTGGCAAATAAGTAGATAGGTAGAGTAAATAAAAAGGAGCTCAACAGTTAAATGTAAGCCCTTGGATGTAATAAGTGCAGACTTAGGTAGGCTTACCATGAAAAGAAAAGGAATGTTGATAAGGGTTTGCCAGTCTAAGTGCACCCAAAGAAAGAAGGAAAAAATGTTAGGACTAAAGTAGGCAGGGTAGGTAAATGGTGTTGCAGAATGATACTTGTGATAGATTATGTCTTTAAAAATGTTAATCTTTATCTCTATCATAGGTGCCAAGAAGACAGTATACTTGAAGCAGCTTAAGCAAGACAAGATTCAATAACTAACTCCCCTTCATACTTTTCCCTAAAGATTTCACTAATTTCCCCAAAGCATTAAGATCTGTTCTTAATATCACTTATAAAACCACTCATTCCGTTTCATGAACATCGCCTAAGTAAAACCCTATTTTACTTAGGAAAATGGCAAGCATTTCTCATATAAACCCTTTTTCCATCCTGATCCTAAGTTTAAATACAAAAGTCAATTGCTGTTATAACTTAGCGCTCAATTCATTTTCATATTAACTATTAACGTTTATTATATAACTCCCACACATAAAACCCTTCCCGTATTATGTAAATATATTTAAAAAACCCCGATACAATACATATCCCGCCCTGGTTAATTATAACAGTAAATGCATTTAAACGCTTTTTAAACCAGGGTTAATGAATTTGTTTGTAATTCATTAATAACCTTCCCGCCGCGCAACCACGGGATTAATTAACCATTGGGTTAATTAATAACCGTTACCAAACCAACAAAACGCGCCTGAAATGATTAAACATTAGTTTATTATGTCGGCCCTGCTACATTAACCCCCCGCCATGTTCGACACCCGTCAAGCTGTCAGATCTCCGTCGCCAGATCCAACAGTTGACATCCATATTGCGCCCCCCCTAACCGCCGCACTTTAACTCGTAGGGGGCTGGCGGTTTTGCCCCCATACTCCCGCCACGCGTCACTCCGCTAGTGTGCTCGCTCCCTCCCCGCTCAATACCGCCCAGCCCCAAAAGCGGTGTGGGCAAAACCGCTTACCACCCTTTGCTGACGTCACCTGCCACATCATCCGTCCTTTGCTGATGTCATCTATCCTCCACTGACATCGTCCGCCGTACTACTCACGTCATCTGTCCAATGAAAAAAATCCCGCCAAACTTCGTTTTGTCGAATAAAACCAGTAAATTGCCATTTTAGCTGTAGTTTGCTGCAAACTGTGCTCCGGGCATAACAACGATCGAGTTTGCATTTCCAGTTTCCGACCAGAAAGGATACATTGACGAGCTCCTCCGCCTGTCAACCGACCCTCCAGTGTACGGTTTTCCTCCTTGATCACAGAAGTCAAAGGTTCAGCACCCTCAAACTACAATAGATTATATCTAGACAAATCTGGAAAATCTTGGCAAAGGATATTACTCCTTTGGATTAAAGTGAACTTCGCAAGCAGACTACCGACTAGAGAAATGGTTTATTTTACCCCAACCAGTAAAGCATGGACAACTCACAGGCTACACAACCCTAGGTAAAAGGTAAAATATTGGGAAATTTACCAGATAGAGATGAAAAGGGTAAACAGACGAAGTGTATCAGATCACAGTTAAAGAGTATCAATTGAGATAGACAGCCAACGCAGAGTTACTAAAGAAAGCAGCTGCAAGCCAACTCATAGAGCCTGCCTCTAGTACGAACAACAAAAACCGGACCAGCATAACATCAGTTCATCTTTTCCCTATTTTCAAGGCTAGCTATTTCTATTTCTTGTAAACTATTTTTAGTTATCCTAGATATTATCTCATAGCTGTTATGAGATATTTTGTTGTATAATTTTTGCATAAATACCCCCTCCATTGGAGTATTGAGGGTGGATTCCTAGACTTTACTGTAATATTGATTATTTGGAATAAAGAGCTATTGGAATCAACTGTTGTATGGCTTACTAGATGAGGAATTAAAAGCAGAGGACTTGTCACAGACTTCTTGAATCAATCACCGGATCAATAAGTCCTTTATATCTTGTGTTTTAAAGTTTTTTAGTTTATTACATCATCTGTGTTTCACAATCTGAATGATAAAGAAAGATTTAATTTCAGAATATGCTTGATTGCACTTTGTTTTCAATCATTATTGTTCTCTGTGTTTTCTTCAGAATTAGTTTAAACAGCGAAATCTTAATTGCTCCTGTGTCCTAATTCTTTCATGTTGATTATTTGCTAAAGAATACTTAACTGCTCCTTATCAATAATCATCCAATTTCCCTCTTTAAATAGGTTGAAGGATTCTTGATTTCCCTTCACCCAATTTGAGCCCATTCCATCTGTTCCAAGTTTTTATTTGTTCCCTATTTGACCACCTTGCTCTATGAAGCCATCCTCTATTAAGAAACCAAATCCAGAAAGCCATCTTCTTTGAATCCATTAGCCCAATGGACCGAACTACTCTGTTTTACCTCTCTGCTCTATTGAATCTCACCACCCAAACTCAAACAAAACTCTTGAATTTCATAACTAGCCTAATACCTTTAAAAAACAAAGCTAAATCATAAAGAAAGAGCCCTCTCTGGATACAGATTGGCTTGATTCTGTATCTAAAAGATTGTTCTGTGGTTACCTCGGCCTCCTTTCCCTTTCTTAAAACTTTTGGGAAAACCTGAGTGATAACATAACCTTAGGAAAATATTGGAAAATCTTTTCCAACCTTTAAAAGGTCTTTTGATATCCTTTCACTTTTCTTTGGATCTACCTACCCTCATTCTATAGCCTAGGATTTTTTGTTCTTTTCCATTTGGAGGGTACACTTAGACCTGCAGACCCTTTCCTTTTTTATTTCTTATCTCTTTTTCTTTTAAATCCTAACCTACTCTATCACTTATTTCTCCCTTGGTCTAGACTAAATAGTTGAACCAATTTTATTTCTACCTAGCTACTGATTTTCCAAGATTAAATAGTTTGGCAGATATTTATTTTCTAACCTATCAACAGAAATTGAAATTTGTTCAATCATGCTTAGACTGTATGATTTGAACAACCTTTTGGGTTTTCTTTTTATTTTTTCTTCTTCTTTTTGGTGAAATCAATTGAATATTGAAATCTATGAACAATTTGAAACCTACAAACTATGAAATTCTCAATCACCTTGAGATCCTATAAATTATAGGACCCTAACAGGTTGCTTAGTGTTTGATCTAGGTGGATATTGGTGGCCACCTGCCTATTCGACTTGGACCCTCACCATTGTTCTATGAGTTTTTTTTGTTTTTGTTTTTTTTTCTTTTTCAGTTTCCTTAATTGTAGCACAATTTACTATTTTTGGCAGTTTTGAGGCCCTAAATGATGTTTTTCTGGCAATATTTCTATGGGTGATTTCATTGAAATATCATTTTTATTGTAGTCCTCAGAGAGATATTTCCAACGAGGTATCATGCACGTCAAACGGAGATAATATGACCAAGTTACGACCCTCAGAGGTTGGTTGCGCAATTAACCCCAACGGGGTCCATAAACTCTTGGTGTTGCATCTCCTCGGGTTAGGGTTTTGGTTGTTCAAGGTTTTCTCTTATTGTTCAATAATAAAAAGGCCTTTGTGCCTCATTGTAACTCAATTAAAAGGCATGTAGCTGCCACATCTCTTCTCAGAGATAAGCTACCATCACCCGAGCTAGTCTCATTTCCATTCTGTTTGTAAGAATATTTCATTATTTGATATTAATGAAAGGAAGTGTTATTTCTGCTACATCTCTATATTTATGGTTATATCTATAATTTGTTGTGTTCCTGTTTAAATTTGTATCAGTGGTATCAGAGGGGTCTGCTCTTTCTCTGTTTTTCTTTGCATGTCCCCAACGAGGTCAGGATATAAGGAGTTAGGGCTCGAACTGGTCGAACCTTTGCAAGACCAGCCTCGTAAATCCCAACGGCCTCCCATGGGGGAAGAAAATAAAGACGAGGGAGTAGGAGATCCTATCAAAATATTGCTCGAGGAGGCCCTCGAGAAACAAAGGAACACAATGATGGATACCATTTGCCAGATTCTTCAACGATTGCCCACCGATGGCGCATCCACATTCAACAGCCACTCTGGAGGCTCCACACCTTTTAAGGTACAAGAAAACTTTGACATTCCCATATTTGAGGGCCAAATAGATGTAGACACTATAGATAAAAGGTTGAATCTTATAGAAGGATACTTTTTTGGTCATGATTTTTCCAGCTAGGAAAATATTACTTTTGCTTTTCTCAAAGCCGCTCCCCACGTCAAAGATTAGTGGGAGACCTATTGTGAGTAGAAGGATAAAAATAAGACCTCACTGTTTTTAGCCGCTCCCACTTGGAATTCATTCCGAAACACCATCAAGGAGTAGTACTACCCTATCGGGAGCTACGAGGAAAAATACATAAAGTGGACCACGCTGCGGCAAGGAAGGGACCAAGATGTGTCAGAGTTTACCAATGTTTTTCATACCCTCTGCACAAAGTTTGGTATAAAGGATTCTTAGAAAAATTTGGTACTCAAGTACCATGCTGCATACATAAATACATCCAGGACAAGATGGAGTTCCTGGACATCTCCTCACTCGGCATGACGTACTGTTACGCCATCAAGATCAAACAAAAGTTTAAAAAGAAGAAGCGAGACTTTGGATCTACGAATCCGAAGCAAGGGAAAGGTGCCCCCAAACCGTAGAACAAAGGAAAAAACCAAGGTAGGAAGCCTAGTATAACCCACCAAGGCCACAAGCAAAGGAAAAAACTACGAAGCTGAAGAAGGACACAGAAAAGTCGTGTGAGTTCCATAATAGCTCCACCCACAACACAAGTGAGTGTCAGGCCAAGCAGTCACTAGTGGCCGAGCTGAAGGCTTTAGAATCAGATGCATGTTCTGACTCTAAGTCAAAACCTGACAAGGGGAATGAAAAAGGGAAGCATATTATTGATGCGGAACCCAACACCACCGTTGCCACGACAAAGATCCAGAAGGAGGAACTTGAAGATCTAGAGGAGGAGGATCGTCTCTTCCACTCCCAGATGTGGGTAAAGGGTTCCCCGCTACAGTTCATTGTCGACAACGAGAGCCAAAAGAACCTCATTGTAGTAGAGGTCATGAATTGGCTAGGCTTACCAACTATAGGACACCCACAACTATATGCCATTGGGTGGCTTCACCAAGGACGAGATCTGCACGTGAGCCAACAATTTCGCCTTCCATACAACATCAAGCCCTTCACGGATGAGGTATTATGTGACATTGCTCCCCTTGATGTTTGTGATGTATTATTAGGTCAACCATACTTGTGGAAGTGACATGTTGTGTATGAGTCAAGGCCTCGCATTGTTATTGTTACATTGGGAAATAAGTTGTATAGGATACCGGAGGTAGCACCGCCTACTGCCATCTCTCTGGTTACTACAAAACAATGCAGTAAGATCATTTCCAAAAACTAGGAAATTTGTTTTGTTGATGATATGCCCTCAAGGAAAGAAGAAGATGGTGGCCACGACCTCCAGACAGGGCCCCTTCGCACAACAACAATAGATGGACAAGGTCGTGGAGGAGTGCGAGGACATCTTCCCCTCCTCCGTAGGGGTGCTTTGGCACTGTCAAGTCAAGCACTCCATCAATCTGACCCTGGGTGCATCATTACCCAATGGACCAATCTATTGGCGTTTCGTTTTCGAGAAAGATAAAATAAAGAGGCAAATTCAGGAGCTACTGCAGAAAGGTCACATTCAGTCGAGTTCATTGTCTTGTGGGAGCCCAATCATGTTGGTATAGAAGAAGGATGGGACTTGGAGACTCTGTATTGACTATCGAGTGCTGAACAAGACCACTATTTGGAATAGGTACCCGCCCACAGATTGATGACCTTCTCAACCAACTCAAGGGGGGGATTATTTCAGCAAGATCAACTTGAAGTTCAGATATCACCAGGTACCAATCGAACCCTCCGATGTGTGGAATACTGCCTTCAAAGCCAAGGAAGGCCTTTTCGAATGGTTTGTTATGCCTTTCGAGTTGATGAATGCTCCTGCAACCTTCATGAGGTTGATGGATGACATCTTGTGGCCATTCACCAACTCATTTGTAGTGGTCTACTTGGATGACATCTTGATCTTGAACTAGAGTTGGGAAGAGAAACTCCACCACATCCGATAAGTTCTCTAAACACTGTAGCAACACAAGCTGTGTGCTATTTTGGAGAAATTCACTTTTGGCATGACTCAGGTTTAGTATCTAGGATACATTATTGATGAATGGGGGGTGCATGTGGATCCAACGAAGATCCAAGTCATTAAAGATTGTCCAGCACCAACCACTCTAACAGAGCTCTGCAACTTTCTGGGTCTTGCCAATTTCTACCACAGGTTCGTGTTGGGGTTCTCTCATATCACTTGGACCTTGAGTCAAGTCACCAAAGGAGGAGTGAAAGAAAAATTATTTTGGTCTGAATATCAATAGAAGGCATTCGAAGAGTTGAAACGTCTTCTCTTCTCTGGACTAGTACTCGCATTACCAGACTTGCAAAAACCATTTGAGATTGAGACAGATGCCTCTGACTATGCGAATGGGGTAGTCCTTACTCAATAGGGGCATCCAATGGCATATCACAATGAGACACTTTCAGACACAGTCTAGAAGTATCCCACTTATGGCAAAGAGATTTATTCCATTGTGCAGGCCTGTCGACAATGGAAGCATTACATTTTGGGGAAGGAAACAGTCATCCACACAGAACGCCGACCCCTGCAGTTCATAGAGATGTAAGGGAAGTTGCATAATGATCACCATCAGAAGTGGTCCAAATACTTGCAACAGTTCCATTTGAATATCAAGTACAAGAAGGGAAGCACAAATAATGTTGCAGACTGCCTCAGCTGACCACCAATCATGGTATTAACCATCGTGCTCAACTCTTGTGGGCACAATATTCTGATTGGAAAATTATCAACAAAAGCGACCTAGAATTCGACCACACATACCATGCACTCTTGGAGGGTTAGCAAGTTCCAGATTTCCACCTCCAGGATGCTATGTTATGCCACCTAGGACACCTTTATTTTCATTCAAGTGAGCGTGCGAAGATGATTTGGGAAGCACACTACAGTTGGGCAGCTAAGCATTTCGGGGTCAAGAAAACGGTGACAGTACTGTAGAAGTATTTCTATTGGCCGAATCTTTGACATGATGTTGGGAAGTACATCAAATCCTACACTGCTTGTGCCATTGCCAAACTGACCATCAAGAAGCAAGGTCTCTATACTCCACTGCCTACCCCTAGTCGACCTTGGAAATCCATATCGATGGATTACATGTCAGGCCTTCCTTCTACTAAGCATGGCAATGACTGCATTTTTGCGGTCGTTGACAGATTCTTGAAGATGCCCATTATGGCGGCCTGCAAGAAGAGTATCACAGTACAAGCCACTACTAAAATCTTATTTCAATAAGTGTGGGTACACTTTGGGATCCCAAAGTCTATCATCTCAGACCGAGATAGCAGGTTCCTCAGTACATTTTGGTCCAGTCTCTGGTCAATGTTGGACATCAAACTCACTAAGTCCACAATTTTTGATCCCCAAACAGATGGCTAGACAGAGGTATTCAACATGATGATTGTACACATTATTCACATGTACAACTCAAAGCATCCACGCACATGGGATGAGATCCTCCCCTATGTCCAGCTTAACTATAACCGGGCTCTCCACATCTTGACTGGCCACAACCCTTTTCAGGTGGGCTTGAGATTCCAGCCACTATGTCCCATTGATGCGACCATACCATTTGCAGTGACTCAGGCAGATTCGGCTCATGTCCAGTCCAAAGCCGACAAGGCAAATAGCTTCATTATGCACATTCAACACATCTTCCAATAGGTCCATGACATATTGGACAAAGCCGATGCTAAGTACAAGTAGTGGAATGATCAACATCAGGTGCCACACAAGTTCCAGGTAGGCGACAAAGTTTGGCTACATTTGCAGAAGCAGTGCCTCGTTGGGCCCCATCACAAGATTCACCTGCTTCATTATGGGCCATACACCATCACCAAGGTTGTGGGAGATAATTCTTTTGAGCTCAACATTCCCCATTCCTTGGCTTGCACCCAGTGTTCAATGTGGATCGCCTTTGGCCATACTTTCCACCATTACTGGATGCATCCAACATTGCAGAACAACTCACACCAATAGAGTTAAATCTAGACTGCATGGAACAAGATGTAACTGATCGGATCATGGACACGCAGATCAAGAACACTTGCCAGTATAAGATCCAAATGTATTGAGTTGTCAAAGCTGACCAACTCCTGCACCAAGGAAAATGGCTCACTAGGGACCAAGTTCAGCACAAATTTCCTCATCTCATGGAAGAATTCAATGCAATGGAGACCATTGCTTCCTAAGTGGGGAGGAATGATCCAGGTGGATATCGGTGGCCACCTGCCTATTCCACTTGGACCCTCACCATTTTTCTGAGAGTTTTTTTTTTTTTATCAGTTTCCTTAATTGTAGCACAATTTATTATTTTTGGCAATTTTTCAGGTCCTAAACTTCCAGAGCCTTTTTGAGGCCCTAAATGACATTTTTTTGGCAATTTTCCTTTGGGCAAGTTCACTGAAATCACATTTTTAGTTGTAGTCCTCGGAGAGATATTTCCAACAAGGTATCATGAGCATCAGACAAAGATAATATGACCAAGTTACGACCCCGGGAAGTTGGCTGCCCAACTAACCCCAACGAGGCCCATAAACTCTTGGTGTTACATCTCCTCGGGTTAGGGTTTTGGCTGTTCAAGGTTTTCTCTTATTGATCAATAATAAAAAGGCCCTTGCACCTCATTGTAACTCAGTTTAGAGGCATGTAGCCGCCACCTCTCTTCTTAGAGATAAGATATCATCACCTGAGCTAGTCTCATTTCCATTATGTTTGTAAGCATATTTCATTATTTGATATTAATGAAAGGAAGTGTTATTTCTAATACATCTTTGTATTTACAGTTATATCTGTAACTTGTTGCATTCCTGTTTAAATTTAGATCAGTGTTGGGGGTGCGTTGATTCTAGAAATTTGGGGAAAAGAGAGAGAATCTCGAAGCTCCCTCTTGCAAAATCTTCCAGGATTTGTTGTAACCATTTACCTCATATAAAAGTCTCAAATCCTATCCTATCCTACCTTGAATTTTTCATCCCTTATACCTTGAGCTCATCCTCTCATCAAGCGTGGATCTGAAGCCTAGATTGGTAAAAGGATAAGAATTCAGGAACTACCTCCTTTACTTATATATTTACTACCATCCATAGGCAAGGGCTTGCCTTCTGGAGAGTGATTTTACCCTTATGTTGTTGTTGTGAGAGATATATTTCCATGCATTAGGGTGATTAGGGGTGCACTTTGTGACAGGGAAAGGAAAAGTCAACTTGGAGGATCTCTTCTACAATATCAACACCTATTTTGGTTGTAACTCACTCCATTTCTATGAATGCAAAGAGTTTTTTGTTTTCCTATATATGATGTTACAATTTCATATATTTCAATACCATGTTGATCTATTGAATAAAGCGATTAGATGATGTTGCATAGATTATGTGGATTGTTGGTTTGTGTTATCTGAATGTGTAGGTTATAATTATAGCGATCAGAGCTAGGATTGGAGCATTCAAGCAAAGTAAGGAGCGAAGCATACAACAAATTCTAGGTAGGCTTCATCCCATTATCTATTTACTTTAGGTAAATATTATTCTCTTTGTCTTTTTGTTGTTCTAGGTCAGTCCACTAGGCCTAGGGAAGATACTTTTTTCTGCAGTCGTAGATTCTACATAACAAATTGGTGACCATACTAGGGAGTGATCTATTCCCTTGGTAGTTTATTTTTCCATTGTGCTTGTCTTACCTCTTCATCAGATCCTTTACTATCTTATTCAGTCAAGAACAGACCTAGGAACACCTTCCATTGAGTCTCAATTGCAATCCTTGTGTCAGAACTGTGCACCCCTAAACCAATACATCCTTTGGTCTTCTGATAGAGTGTTGCACCCTAGCTGAGCCTTATTTTTGCTTGCGTTGCATAGCACTGGTGCCTCCTTTGCACCTCCGTTGGCCCCTGTTCATGTAAAAGTTTTATTTTGTCTTGATTTTCTCTTTGATCAACCTTATTCCAACTGCTCTTCCCTGAGTCTTTAAGTGTCTTGTGGTCCCTCTAAAGCCTCCATTTGGTTTTCTTTTGTTTTAGTAACTTTGGTAATGATTTGTTTAAATATTTTCCTTTTCTCTTATCATTAGGTCATTTGAAAACTGATTTTGTTTGATCATTGAGTACTTAGATTAATTAGTTTTCTAGTCATCGTTTTGAAAATATTTTTTGAATCAGTGATTAGACTTTGCATATTTGTTTTCTTCATTTTCGAAAATTAAGTGACTCGAAAATAAAAATATTTGCATTGGAATTTATGGTTTGTGTGTACATAAAAATTGGAACAATTATATTTAAAAGGGAATTTCATTTTTCACATTTTTTGTTGCATATTGTTTGTTGCATACTCTTTGTGTCTTCCCTTCCTTAGATAGGTTTTCATTGAATGAGAAAGATTTCATTTCCTCATGCTAGTTTGCATTTTAGGATATTTAGGTGACATTCACGGTGAGCCCCAAAACTGAAACTTAATTGAAGATAAACATTAAAATTTATTGAATCAACCTAAGGATCATTTGTAACATTAATGCAATCATTTAGAGGTCTAGGTTAGAGACATGCTCTAGCATTGTTAAATGTAGGAGTTGTCATTTTTTTCCAGCGTTGTATCCTGGGGGTGAAATCTCGTTCTACGTACGTGAGTGTATAGGATGATTATCCATGTAGCTTTGGGTATATTGGAAGACGCTCCACGCACGTAAAGTTAATGGGAACGCTCTCATCGAATGGTTATGCATTAGACAACGTTACTACATACTGCACTTCGACGTACCGTCAAGTATATTTTGGAAGTCCCCTATAGGTTGTTATCTTTGCCATAGGTAATTGATTCAACCATCTTGTGTACCATGATACACATAACATAGCATTTAGGGAGATTTCCTGCATGTACGTTAAGTCCTTGGTTTGCCAACGTGTATATTGTAGTTCACAGTTGCTTGGTAATCATTTATGCCTAGATTACCCTATTTTTTATTTATTTTTGTGTTGATTTCTAAAAATTATTATCCAACATGGAAGAACAAAATCCCCCACTCTATTGTTCGCGTAGAATGCAAACTATGTCTCCTCTTCCACCAAAGGCTACTCCTGGACGTCGTCAGAAGCATAAGAAGACGCAAACTACTGAATCAGGAAATTTGGGAACTAATTCTGGTCCTCCTCCTAAATCTGATCGAACATAATCATCTTTCCCTTTAAGTATTGAGCCTGAGATCACCTCTACTCTTGCTGGAGAATATCACGCAATAAAAGTAGAAGTCCCTAAAACCTTATTGCCTGAGGTTATTGAACCTGACTTTCTTGAGTCAGATACTTTACTTCCTGAGGTTGTTGAACTTGAGGAACCTCAACCATCTTTACCTATTACTTTAGGTCCTTCTCCTTCTCTTCCTTTGTCTCAAACAAAACCTCCAACAATATATATTGGACCAAACAACAAACCTCTTCCCTACAAACTTGTAAGTATTGAAGAGATCCTGCAAGAGAAGCCTCGTCCCTCTACTCATGTTCATTGGAGTGGACTCCATTTTTATCAAACTGATCCTCTTCCTCCTCTTCAGACTCCAACACAAACTCCTTTACCTGATTCTTTTGACTCACCCATGGATTTCTCATGACAATATTCATTAGGATTGTTAACCATGATTGGATCCGATTTGACCCCCCAATCCATGTCCACCAATATGGTTGAGACATCAAATATTTCTTCCTCATCCATGTTTGTAGCATCACCAGAGGCACATTTTTATGGTGGCTCATCTGTCCCACCTTGTTATCAGTCTTTATCTAGCACCTTCTCTAGTGCAGCTTCAAGTCGTTGGAACTCTCCCATGTCATCCATTTCAAGAATTCCATCTGGAACTTCTCTTATGAACACTACTCATCCTGCTCCTTCTCCTTCGCCTACACCTACAATTGAATAGAAGGATGGCCCTTATGTTAGTGGGCATGGTTATCTTCAACAACCTAAATCTCCTTATGTTGGGTGCTCTCCATCTGGGTTGCAGTTTCCTCCATCATCCCCTCCTCCTATGGCAGGGTGGAAAACTATTGTTGGTATGCCTCAAATTGGAAATCGACCTTATTATAATCCTCCTTATTCTGGGATGGCTACCAGTGTTTGGAAACCTACTTTTCCCATCTAACCTGGGTCATTTTGGGACTAACTGTTGAATCCTCCACCTGTGTCATCTTCATCTAAATTTCCTACCCATCAAAATATACCTCAACAAGCTTAAATACATGTAGGTAAACCTTTACAGGTTTCCATTACATATCAACCTCTTTAGTCGATATATGGTAACCCCTCAGGTTCCACTTACCTAGCCTTTATAAGGTACCTTACAATACCAACTGCTTGGGCAAGGCACTCCTCAAATTCCAATAGGACAGAATATGTATAGTATGGCACAAACCCAATCGAACCCACTTTATGCAAGGATGATGCAAAATCCCATGGGGCAACAGTATAGAACTTATCAGGGTGTTCCTCAAATTCCTTTTCAAGGAAAATGCATCCAAACCTAGTCGTTCCCGCCTTTACAAGGTTATCCTAGAGTTGGTCAACAATGCGACTCATATTCTGGTTACCAAAATCCTCCTTATTCTGGTGACTAGGTTCCTTTTTATCAGAACCCTCCTTATCTAGGAACACAAGTACCTGTTTCTCAAGTTATTCCTTCTTATCTATGTTATCTTCCACCAGATTTTAATCGGTAGTTACCTTTTGTGGCAACTCTCGAATTTCCCCACTTGACTTGACTTACTAACGATCCCATTGTTCATTCATTTTGGTGGCTGATAATTCCCACCAAACTTCCCTCTGATATCCCTAAGTTCAATGGGAATCTTAGAGAAGACTCATCGACCCATGTCATGACGTCTCATCTATGGTGTTCTTCAAACTCCCTTTTTGACGATTCCATACAATTACGTCTTTTCTAACATACTTGTACATGTACTGAAACTAAATGGTACATTGAGTTACCTAGAGATTTGTTTCATGATTTCAGTTCCTTAGCTACCGCCTTCCTCACACATTTCCAGTTACCCATCCGGCATGAAACTGGGACAAAACTTTTGACCAACTTTAAAAAACTAAATCCACTCACATTTTAGACCACATTCATGAGTGGAGATGTCGTCACTAGTTGGTTAAGACCTATGTTCCAGATCAAATCTTAGTGAAATGGTTCATTAAATCCATGTTGCCATCAAGCACAGAGGATGTACCTAAAGGTGGAGTCTTGAATGAAGAGAAAATAATTGCTCGTGCTTAGTATTTGGACCTCATCTATACCTAATCTGACATTCTCTATGAAAATATACCATATTCTTCGATACCTTCTAATATTGTTCCTCCCACTCCTGGTAAATAATCTCATGTTGGTGATGGAACCATCAGTTATTCCAGTTCACAAACAGTGAGTAAACCATCTGGTGTTTCTCTCATTTCTTCTACAAAAAACTATACATCCAATCCTCCTACGGTTTCTTCTTTTAAGATAAATGCCATTTCATCTAATAAAGGAAAATCTCAACAACAACCAAGAATAAAGAAGAAGGGAAAAGGAAAAATGAAGAAATATTCTTCACCGCAGAATAAACAAACAAATAAATCCTATGATGAGAAATGAAAGCCTCACTATCCATGCTTGATTTGTAACGAGGAGCAATTTACTCGTGATTATCCTTACTGCATGGAAGTGAATCAGTTTCTGAAATCCTCCACTTCTCTCGCAATGTTGACCAACTGGTTTCCCAATCAGGAGACCCACATAGGGTCTCAAAACCCATATTCCTTTAACACGGTTTCAATTCTTTCTTCCTTAAAGCATAAATATGATGTTATGGTAGCTACTCAAAAAAAGGACTATGGTAATGTGAATCCCCTGAACGGTTAGGCTATTGATCATCCTACTAGTTTGACATCACCTCCATTCGATCCTTCTCTGCCCATGATTCCTATGAAATTAACTATTAAGCCTTCAAAGGGTGTTGTTCATAAGTTTACTTTCAATCCTCATGTCAGGGCTACTCAAAATTATAACGTAGTTGAAGACTTGGCTCAGTCTCCATCATCTGTGTCGTACCTCGAGGTGTTGTAAAAATGCCCTACCCAGAAAAGGCTTTTCTTTTGAGCTATCGGATGTGTGGATCTCTCATATTCCAACCTATTTGTTTTCAGTCATGAAAACTATATCCCTTTCCTTCTAGCTCAATTTGCCTTCATCACCCAGGTCATTGTTCATGGTAAGTGTTGGCATTTTGGCACAGGTGTGGCGCTATGATACAGATGTTGTCCTTGATGGCAACTCACTTTGATGGAAGATCTCAGTTCAGGTACTCAGAATGAAGGAAATCTTGTATACGCAGGTCACCTTGCCGAAGTCGCGTATACACACGGTTTATACGTGCCGAAGTCACGTATGCATATACACGCACTTTTATGCACACAAAAGCGCGTACATGATGGGAAACTTATTTTTGGTCCATGGTTGTTAGTCCTTGGAATTTGAACCTTTAATTGTGGACCATGGTATCTCGGCAGAAGAGTTGAACCCAGGTTTTTGGCCCTTGGTATTGGGTTTTTATGGTTTTGGACCGTGGTATTGAGGAAGGCCTAAAACTATAAAAGAGGAAGTAGATCATGTGGAAAGAAATTATCTGAATTATTGAATATCTGATATTGTCATAGATCTGGAATACAGGTGATTGGGTTATGGCGCAGATCTACATCTGAAGGAAGGAGGAACCTGAGCGCAAGGTGGATAAGGACTAATGATGGATCTAAATCTCAAGGCTTGAACATTGGTATCTCTGTATGATTTTGATCTGTTATATGTGGCGCACTCTTGATCTATAAATCTGGGCTATCTATTGTCTGATTGCTTAAAAGAATAAATTATCCTTTATAGATCTGTACGCAGGTTCAGTGAATTGAAGGTGCGTATATACGCGTTTTCTGTGAATGAAAAACGCGTATACGCAGGTTGGTTGTGTTACAGACGCGTATACTCGCAGGTTGATGAACAGTGAATTAGCGTATATGTCTTGGTTTATATTCTAGCTGCTTCTGTTTTATTACTGCAATGTTCTGGGTTAAGAATTGGTGTTTGATTACAGTTACTGTGTTCTGGGTTCAGTGGTCAGAGAAGTGCTTAGCTTTTGATTTGTGAAAAGGAGTTTGGGTTATGCAGAAATTCTTGATGCTTGATTGATGTTACTTGTGGATCCAGTCTGAAAATTAATGAAACAAGGTTCCTGAAAGCAAAGAGAAGGTTGCAGCCTTCTGCAGGTAGGAGCCTGCGTACTAGTATCTCAAGCTAGTACAAGAACTAAGGGGGTTGGAGCTCCCTTCCAGGGAAGCTGGAAAATGAGAGAGAGTTGTAGCTCTCTGCAGGTTGCAGCCTGCGTACTGGTAAAGTCTGCTCCAGTACAAGACATTGTAAAGAGAAGTTTCTAATTAAAAGAAGATAGAGACGAATTGCAGCAGGGGGTTTTCACCCACATTGGGTTTCCTCCTTATATCTTGTGTTCTTGTGTGTGACTGTCTTTTGCTCTGTTTCTGGTACTGTTTATGTGCATCTGAATCACAGATAAGTAACTGACATCTGAAAGATAATTCAAATTATAAGTCTGATTTATATACGCAGGTTTCTTTATCTATAGTTGCGTATATACGCGGGTTGTATTAACAGAAGTAGCGTATATCATCTGAAATTTAAAAAGGAAATATTTGGCTTGATAATACTGATTCACCCCCCCTCTCAGTATTATTTCCAACAATTGGTATCAGAGCAGGTCCTTCAGAGAAGCTTGATCGCTTGAAGAAAGATCATTCATCATGAGCAACTACGAGAGGGAAGCATCAATCAGGCCTCCAATTTTTGATGGGACAAACTTCAATTATTGGAAGGTAAGAGTCACTGCCTATCTTCAATCTCTTGGTACTGAAGTTTGGGATATCATAGATACAGGCTACACTTTTCCTTCAGCTACTCCTACAGATACGGACGAGAAGAAGAAATATGAAACAAATGCTAAAGCAGTCAATACTCTGCTAGGATGCTTATCTCAAACAGAATTCGTGAAGGTTATGCAATATAAATCTGCAAAATAAATATGGGACAAGATTGTTTTGAGCTACGAAGGAGATGAATAGGTAAAGCGTGCTAAACTTCAAACCCTCAGGATTCAATATGAGACTCTCAGAATGTATAATGATGAAAGTGTGGCTAACTATTTCCTTCGGGTAGATGAGATTGTTAATTGCATGAAAAACTTGGGTGAAGAAATAAGAGAGGCTATTGTAGTTGAAAAAGTTCTAAGATCATTGTCTCCCAAGTTTGAATCTAAAGTGTCTGCAATAGAAGAAAAAGAAAATCTACGAACTCTTACTATGTCTCAGCTTCACGGAATTCTAACTGCTTATGAAATGAGGAAAGGAGGTCCATCAGACAGGAGAGAAGCTGCCTTCAAGGCTTCAGGCAAAGGAGAGTACTATGAATCAGGACATGGGTCAGAAGAAGAAGAAGAATCAAATTTTGTCAGAAATCTTCAACGGGGTGTTGGACGGTTCAGAGGTAAGTTGCCCTTCAAATGCTTTGCGTGTGGAAGAGTAGGTAACTATGCTGCCAAATGTCCTCATAAGGATAGGATCGACAAGGGTAAGGAACCTATTAGATGGAACAAGAAACAGAACGCAAATAAGAAGAGCTACTACACTCATGAAGACAGCGATGGTCTATCAAATAGTGATGAAGATGAACGAGGTAACGACTATAAAATTTTAATGGCCTTTGAAGATGATGACTACATGGATGCTATAGATGTGGATAGCCTTTGTAATGAAATTTCTAGACTCAAGACATGCATAGAAGAAAAGAATGTGATCATTGATACTCTATAACTTCAAATAGATGAAAAGGAAAAATATCTTGAAAATTTAGAAGGTGAAATTGTTGGCCTTAGAAAAGAGATTGAGAAAACAAAGGCTATTAATCTTAAATTTGTCAAAGGATCTGAAACTCTGGATGAGATCATCAATGTACAATGTTCTCCACTGAACAAGACAGGTTTGGGGTATAATGGAGAAACTTCTCAAGCATCCACCTCAAAGAGTTATCTTGATGCAGCAAGAAGAAATGAGCAAAAGCTCAATGGAGATCACCAGGTAAAGCAGGGACGAATTACATCAAGAACAAACAAAGACTATCAGGTAAAACAGGGGCAATCCTTCTTAAGGGAGAACAAAAGCTACAACCAGCCACAGGTAAAATCTTCTGAATTTGATTCAAGAATGGATAACAATAGAAATTACAATCATTTGGCAGGAAGATTTGATAACCGTAGAAGTTTCTTCAATGGACAATGCTTCTCTTGCCATAACTTTGGTCACAAAGCAGCTCAATGTGTTGCATATAAAACAATCATGACTAGAGAAGCTCAAAAACATAGAAGTATGACTGGGATTACAAAAAGGACCTATAACAACTTTTCGGCTCTTGAAAATGAAGTTGAATGTTCTATTTGCAATAACTTTGGTCATGAAGATTCTGAATGCAGGAGCATGTTTCCACAGACAAGGGAACAAGCCTCAAGCACAAGAACATGGAGAATAAAGGAACCACAAACAGAAAGATGTGGGATAGCCTTTTATGCAGAGGGACGGGAAAATCTATGGTACATTGACAGTGGATGTTCGAAGCATATGACAGGTGATAAAGAAAAACTTGAATCATATTCTGCTTTAGAAAAGGGAAAGAAAGTTTCTTTTGGAAATGATACTCCTGCAACTATAAAAGGAAAATGCATTGCTCAGCTAAAAGAAAAGGTCAAGGCTGGAAATGTTTGTATGTTGATGGATTGAAACATAATATTCTAAGTGTCAGCCAGATGTGTGATCAAGGAACCGAGGTGATATTTAGAACAAATGGATGTCTTGTTCGTGATCTTGATACAGGTAAAACGGTGATCAAAGGTAAAAGAACTCCAAATAATCTATACATATTTGAAGAAGGACAACAACAATGCTATCTAAGCAAGGATGATGAACATTGGTTATGGCATCAGAGGTTGGGGCATCTAAGCTTTTCACAAATAAGGAAAGCATGCAAATATCAGGCAGTTCGCGATCTTCCAGATATCAAAATTCCAGACAACACCATATGCAAATCATGTCAGTTTGGAAAGCAAACCAGAACTAACTTTCCAGAGAAGGAAGGATCAGCTAGCATGCCTCTTGAGCTAGTACATACAGATACATGTGGTCCATTCAGGAAAAGGACACCTCGAGGAGAAGAATACTTGATATTATTCATTGACGATTTCTCCAGGTTTGTCTAGTTAGGACTTATGAAGCACAAAGATGAAGCATTTGAAAAATTCAAATCCTTCAAAGCCTTGGTTGAAAATGAATCAGGATACAAAATTAAGTGCCTCAGATCCGATAGAGGTGGGGAGTTTACCTCAAATGAATTTTTCAATTTTTGTGAAGAACATGGGATAAGAAGAGAATTCTCTACAGCTAAAACTCCTCAGCAAAATGGAGTTGTGGAAAGAATGAACAGAACAATCCAACAAATGGCTCGTGCTATGCTTTGATGAGTCAGGAACTCCCGCAACTTTCTGGGGTGAAGCTGCACATGCTGCGGTTGTTATTCTCAACAAAACAAATGTCCGGGTGAACAGCACTCAAACCCCTCATGAGCTCTGGTGTGGTGAGACTCCTTCGGTAAAGCACTTCAAGATCTTTGGGAGAAAATGTTATATTAAGAATACTGATGAGCAACTTGGCAAACTTGAACCTAGAGCAGATGAAGGCATTCTTCTTGGTTATTCTCCACATAGCAAAGCATACAAGTGCTACAATAAAAGACTTGGCAGAATTGTTGACAGCATTGATGTAGTGGTTGATGAGAAGGGATACATTCCTAGGCAAATACATCATGAAGACATCGAAGAAGATGAAGGCTACCCTCAAAGACAGAATGATGAAGAAGAAGGACCTCAAGAAGAACCAGAGGAGCAGACAAGAATAGAAGAGAAGACTCCATCCAGATATGTTCAGAAGAATCATCCAGAATCTCAGATTGTGGGGCAGAAAGAAGCAGGTGTTCAAACAAGAAGATCAATTGCAGAAGCCTCAAGCTATTTGGCATTGCTCTCTTCCACTGAACCGCAAAATGTAAAAGAAGCATGCAAGGATGAGTGTTGGGTTAAGGCAATGGATGAAGAACTTGAGCAAATCGAAAAGAACAACACTTGGGAGTTTGTTCCCTGACCAAAAGACAAGAATGTCATAGGAACACAATGGATCTTCAAGAACAAGTTGAATGAAAATGGGGAAGTTATTAGAAACAAGGCTAGGCTTGTTTGCAAAGGGTATGCTCAACAGGAAGGAATAGACTTTGAAGAAACTTTTTCTCCTGTTGCTAGACTTGAGGCCATTAGAATGTTCCTTGCCCTCTCTAGCTTTCAAAATTTCAAAGTTTTTCAAATGGACGTAAAGTCAGCCTTTTTAAATGGAGACTTAGAAGAACAAGTGTACATTGAGCAACCAGATGGCTTTATCCTTGGAAATGATCCAAATCTTGTATGCAAACTTAAAAAGGCTCTCTATGGGCTTAAACAAGCTCCAAGGGCTTGGTACTATCGGTTGGACAAATACCTTCATCAACAAGGATTTTCAAAAGGATTAGCAGATAGCAATCTATATATAAAAATTGAAAATAACAAATTGCTAATACTTGTTGTGTATGTAGATGATATTATCTTTGGGAGCAATGAAGAAGCTATGAGTCAAAGCTTTGCCTTGGTGATGCAAAAAGAATTCGAAATGTCATTACTTAGAGAATTGACATATTTTCTTGGATTGCAAATCCAACAAAATGAAGGCGGTATTTTCTTGTCTCAAACCAAGTACCTCAAGCAGATCTTGAAGAAGTATGGCATGGAAGATTCGAAACCAGTATGTACCCCCATGGTTACGGGATGTAGCCTTAGTGCAAATGATGAATCAGCAGCAGTGCATCAACCAACCTATAGATCCATGATTGGGAGCTTGCTTTATTTGACAGGTACACGACCAGATATTATGCACGCAGTGGGAATAGTTGGAAGGTTTCAAGCCAACCCAAAGGAATCTCTTCTTCAGGCAGTGAAGAGAATCTTCAAGTACCTTCAAGGAACTCAAAACTATGGCTTATGGTATCCTAGAGATACAGATCTCACACTTCATGCTTACACAGACGCAGATTGGGCCGAAAGCGTGGATGACAGGAAGAGCACAAGTGGTGGTGCATTCTTCATGGGTTCCAGATTAGTATCTTGGTTCAGCAAGAAACAGAGTTCAATTGCTTTATCTACAGCTGAAGCGGAATATGTGGCTGCTGCATCTTGTTGCACTCAACTTCTTTGGATGATGCAAACCTTGCAGGATTTTCAAATCACTTGTACTCCACCTGTCTCTATCTTATGTGATAATACAAGTGCAATAAGCATTTCAAAGAACCCAATCATGCATTCAAAGACCAAGCACATACCGATCAAGTATCACTTTCTCCGGGAACAAGTGTTGGAACAAAAGGTCAAATTGGAGTATGTTCCTTCTAAGGAACAAGTTGCTGATATACTCACCAAACCACTGCCCAGGGAAACTTTTGAATATCTCAGACAGAAGCTGGGAGTCATTGATGCTTCATCCTGCTGTTGAAGCTTGTCTGTTCCAAAGAAAAGTGGGTATACGCGAGTTGGATGAGGGGTATCCGCGTACATACGCCGATTTATGCAGGTGCAGTCGCGTATATGGAGTTCTGAAGAAAATCAGCAAGGACAGACTCTGGTTGAAGAGAATCTGATATGGGTCTGTTAGAGGCCATCTGGCACCGGTTCAGGGGGAGAAAATAATCTTCTAATAATGCATTGTTGGCATTATCTTAGAAGCTCTTGGTTCTAGTACTCAAGCTGTTTTTGGCTCAGGTGGATCAGCTGCAGAAAGAAGATCAGAAGGAGAACATGATTGCTGATATATACAGTGATTGTCAGATGCTGCTGATAGTAGTTATTGGTGATTTGCATAGTCTTGATATTTCGTCTCTATGTCATATTTTTTTATCAAGGTCATGTAACGGCCTATTTTGGTTTCCCCACTATGCCTGGGATGATTGATGTGATAGGTTGTCATATGTCAATTTCTGATGTATCCCCACTTGCTTGGGTGGATGATCCCCACTTGGTTGGGTGATAGTTGTATGTATTGAGTCTTTTGGTGATAGGAAGGTCCTTTATGATGTTTAAGTCATGGTTCTTCTTGAAGAACATTTTTTTGCAGATCTTACCTGCAGTCAGGGGAAGCATGTTCAGCACAGCAGAGCAGAGATATCAGCATGTACTCAGGTGGAGCACAGCCCTTTGCCCTTGATGACAAAGGGGGAGAATGACTTTGAGGATCTTGGGGTTGCCATCAAGTCCAAAGGGGGAGATTGTTGGCATTTTGGCACAGGTGTGGCGCTATGATACAGATGTTGTCCTTGATGGCAACTCACTTTGATGGCAGATCTCAGTTCAGGTACTCAGAATGAAGGAAATCTTGTATACGCAGGTTCACCTTGCCGAAGTCGCGTATACACGCGGTTTATACGTGCCGAAGTCACGTATGCGTATACACGCACTTTTATGCACACAAAAGCGCGTACATGATGGGAAACTTATTTTTGGTCCATGGTTGTTAGTCCTTGGAATTTGAACCTTTAATTGTGGACCATGGTATCTCAGCAGAAGAGTTGAACCCAGGTTTTTGGCCCTTGGTATTGGGTTTTTATGGTTTTGGACCGTGGTATTGAGGAAGGCCTAAAACTATAAAAGAGGAAGTAGATCATGTGGAAAGAAATTATCTCAATTATTGAATATCTGATATTGTGATAGATCTGGAATACAAGTGATTGGGTTATGGTGCAGATCTACATCTGAAGGAAGGAGGAACCTGAGCGCAAGGTGGATAAGGACTAATGATGGATCTAAATCTCAAGGCTTGAACATTGGTATCTCTGTATGATTTTGATCTGTTATATGTGGCACACTCTTGATCTATAAATCTGGGCTATCTATTGTCTGATTGCTTAAAAGAATAAATTATCCTTTATAGATCTGTATGTAGGTTCAGTGAATTGAAGGTGCGTATATACGCATTTTCTGTGAATGAAAAACGCGTATACGCAGGTTGGTTGTGTTACAGACGTGTATACTCGTAGGTTGATGAACAGTGAAGTAGCGTATATGTCTTGGTTTATGTTCTAGCTGCTTCTGTTTTATTACTGCAATGTTCTGGGTTCAGAATTGGTGTTTGATTACAGTTACTGTGTTCTGGGTTCAGTGGTCAGAGAAGTGCTTAGCTTTTGATTTGTGAAAAGGAGTTTGGGTTATGCAGAAATTCTTGATGCTTGATTGATGTTACTTGTGGATCCAGTCTGAAATTTAATGAAACAAGGTCCCTGAAAGCAAAGAGAAGGTTGCAGCCTTCTGCAGGTAGGAGCCTGCGTACTAGTATCTCAAGCTAGTACAAGAACTAAGGGGGTTGGAGCTCCCTTCCAGGGAAGCTGGAAAACGAGAGAGAGTTGTGGCTCTCTACAGGTTGCAGCCTGTGTACTGGTAAAGTCTGCTCCAGTACAAGACATTGTAAAGAGAAGTTTCTGATTAAAAGAAGATAGAGACGAATTGCAGCAGGGGGTTTTCACCCACATTGGGTTTCCTCCTTATATCTTGTGTTCTTGTGTGTGACTGTCTTTTACTCTGTTTCTGGTACTGTTTATGTGCATCTGAATCACAGATAAGTAACTGACATCTGAAAGATAATTCAAATTATAAGTCTGATTTATATACGCAGGTTTCTTTGTCTATAGTTGCGTATATACGCGGGTTGTATTAACAAAAGTAGCGTATATAATCTGAAATTTAAAAAGGAAATATTTGGCTTGATAATACTGATTCACCCCCCCTCTCAGTATTATTTCCAATAGTAAGAATATTCATCTCTATATTGTGGATGAGAGAACCTCGACCTGAATCATGTCTCTGTATTGCTAGAAAGTGAATGGTTCTCCTCAATTGAGTTTGTCACCTACCACATTGAAAGATTATGATGGGAGAACATATAAGCCTTGTGGTATTCTGAACTCCTTACAAGTAGAATTAGGGGGAAAAACTGTATCCACATAAGTGAAATTTATTGACAGACCTCTTGATTATAATCTTCAATTGGGTCACACATGGGTTTATGCCATAGTTGCGGTCGTTTCGACTTATTTCTGTATAATCTCCTTTCCTCATAGGGGAGAGATTCTAGCCATTGACCAACTCACCTTTTTCGCCTCCAACTCTCATGTTATTGGAAGTGTCTTGCTTGTAGGGGAAACTCTACATTCTTATCAGCATGTCGAGGTTGAACTGTTGAAGGATTCCTCACTCATGGGAACCTTTTCACTTCCTCCTCCTCCTCTTCTTAACAAATCATATTCGATTGCTTATATCAATATGATATCATATTCTACTATCCAGACAGATTCATGGATTACACTAGATGAAACTAGCATCCATATTTTTTGCAACTGAATTCCACTTGGCCCCATTGAACTTGATTATGAAGCCATCTATTCAGTTTGTGTGGCTTACACCTTCTGTTTGATCAATTAGGTCGATCGAGCATTGGATTATGGAACGTCTTCTGATCCATTCTCTCATATATTCTCTACTGATGAGATCATCATGGAGATCATGATGTCAGCCGGTACGTCGTGGGACGATCATCCCCATCATTCCTCCTTACTAGATTCCATTGAGGATAATCTTAGTGATGTGTATCTACCCAATATCGTCGATTATTTTACGAATTCCATTTCCATCCACGAAGTCGATTCCGAAAATAACCTCTTGAATATCAAAGAGACGATACCTATTGATATCTCCTTTAAACTGGGTATTGTCAAAAATATGCATATTGGTGTGTCTTACTCTCCAACTGAGATTGTGACCTATAAAGACCTATTTTACTAGTTTCGTGATGTCTTTTCCTGGACTTATGAGGGAATGCTAAGTGTCAACCCAAGTATAGTGGTGGATGAGATTAAAATGTATATTGATGCTAAACCAGTCTAGCAATGCCTCCGTTCGGTCCATCCAAAGAAGGTTGTTGTGATAAAGAGTGAAGTTGAAAAAATCCTTCATGTTGGTTTCATCTACCCTGTTCCTTTGATTGATTGGGTGTCAAACATTGTCCATGTCATGAAGAAAGAGGGGAAAATCCATGTATGTGTCTATTATCGAGATGTGAATCATTATTTTCCAAAGGACAATTACCTGACCTTGTTCGTCTAACATATTTTTGATTACTACGCCAATTGTGAAATCTATTCATTCATGGATGGTTTCTCTGGATACGATCAAATCAACATTCTCCTAGCGAACCAACCTAAAACTACATTTATATTACCCTGGGGTACATTTTCCTACCAGAAACTTCCATTTGGTCAGAATAATACAGGGGCCACATTTCAACTTGAAATAGATTATGCTTTTCATGATATAAAACACATCGTTAAACCTTATTTGGATGATCTCTCTGCTCATTCTAAGTATCAGGATTATCACCTGATGAATCTTAGGGCCATTTTCTTATGGTGTAGACACTATAATATTCAACCGAACCCACAAAAATGTGTGTTCTGTGTCAGTTTTGGTCAAATTCTTGGTTTTGTTATTTCAAAACATGGAATTTGTATCGATCCTCTGAAAGTACAGGAAATCATCTACCTTCCCACACCTTCTTCGCTCGTTTACCTTCAACAAATTCAAGGAAAAGTTAACTTCTTGCAAAGGTTCATCCCTAATTATGATGAGTTGACCAAAGGATTCACTCACCTTCTTAGGAAATGGGTTCCCTTCCATTGGGTCAACGCTTCTTAGAAAGCGTTTGATGCTCTAAAAGATGTACTTGTTCTGACATCTCTCTTATATCCCCCTGATTATCATCGTGACTATTTCTTATATCTTGTTGTTGCCATTTCTACTATAGAAATGGTATTGGTCCAAGATGACGATGTAGGTACAGAACATCCCATATATTATCTGATTTAGAATCTCAATGATACTGAAATCTGGTATACCCATGTAGAAAAGCTAGCTTTGGTGGATGCTCAAGATGTTTAAAGTTTTTTCCATTACATCTTGCTCCAGAAAACTATGGTTGTTTCAGATTGCAACCCTATGACATACATTTTGTCATGTCAATTGATTGGGGGGGGGGGGGGGGAGGAATAATCTAGATGGATCATCATCCTGCAAGAGTTTGACTTAGAATTCATCAAATCCAAGTCAAATAATCCTTGGTTTTCATTGAGCTTATGTGCGACCTTCCCTCCCCTGATTTTGAATCGACATATGATGATTCTATCCCTAACGAGTCATTGTTTCTGATTTCATCACCTGACTGATGGCATGGAGACATTCTTCTACATCTCCAGATCCAAACTTTCCATTCTGATAGCTCTCGCTTCAAGCAACGATTTATTCGATACCAAGCCAAGCATTACATCATTATTGGCGACACCCTTTATTGACGCGGTATTGATACAATTTTACGAAGGTGCCTCATGCATGAGGAGGTTGAGAAAGTCCTTAATGAATGCCACTTAGGGGCATGTGGTGGCAATTTATCTAGTTATGCTACTTCATAGACAATCTTATGTGTTGGTTACTTTTGGCATACCATTTTTCAAGATTGTATTCTCATTGTCCAGAAGCATCATGCATACCAAATTTATGATCATAAGACCCATGCTCTACCTGCTCCATTGCATCACGTTATCACCATTAGGCCTTTTGTGAAATGGGGTATCAACATCATGACATGTAAAATTCATTCGACCTGGGTGCCGGGGGGGTGGGGGGGCGCCATGGTTATATCATTGTCACAGTAGATTATTTTACTAAATGGGTCGAGGTGATGCCTACATTTAACAACATTGAAAAAACACAAGCCATAGTTATGGATCATGGAAACCATTTACAGAATCATATGATGACCAAAATAACTACTAATATGGGAATTTCCCATAAAAGTTCCACTCCTTTCTACCATCACGCTAATGGACAGGTTGAGGGTATCAATAAAGTTCTCAAAACTATGCTTCAATGCATGGTAGGGGTCCATAAATGAGAATGGAATTTTCTTCTTTATGATGCCTTGTGGGCATATCGAACCTCAGTAAGGACTACTACATTATTTACACCCTTTCAATTGGTTTATGGTCTGGAAGTAATCCTTCCATTCAAATGCGAAATTTTGTCACTAAAACTAGTTATCGAACTTCTTCCTGCCACTTTTGTAGAAGAGGAACACCTTTTACATTTTACTTGATTAGATGAGACACGATAGAGTGTTTCTATAGCTAATGAAGCTCATAAAAGATGTATCAAGGTGCAATACGACAAAAGTGTCAACCTCATGTCTTCTTAGAAGGGGACCTTGTTCTTTTATATGACCAAGAATCTGATAAGTTAGGATGAGGAAATTTCCAACCTATGTGGTTAGGTCCATATATTGTCAAGTGTATTCTTGTAACAAGGGGCCTATGAGTTAGTTTATTTTGATTGAATTCCACTAGCGCAACCTAGGAATGGGCTATACCTAAAGAAGTATTATGCTTGATCTCATGCGTAGTAACATGTTGACGATGCTAGACATGCTAACATTCAGGGGATCTCCCTGATATGAAGTCCCAATTAGACCTCACACTGTTTGGTGTAGGAGTCCCATCTAGTTGTTGAAAATAGCAACAAGAAATGATAAAAATAGAAATTCTATAAATAACATTTTAGGTACCAGCGTTGGAAATAGAAACAAGGAATGATAAAATAGAAATGCTAAAAATAGCATTTTGGGATAGATTCCAATTTTAATTAGTACTTGAATTAAAATTGTGAATTAATATTCGAATTTTAGCTCAGCAGCTATTTGTAAAATAATTAATTAATTCATCTTGAGTTAATTAGGTGGAGAAAATCAAACATGAAGTCTATGTGAAGACATGCAATAGTTATCCCGTTGATTGAGGAAGTTATCCCTTAATTAAGGAGATCAGGATGAGTTGTACTTTGAGTTGTAATTAGTTAGCTCAGTTAGATTAGTTCCAACAGTTTATGGAACTAATTGTGAGTTCAGTTAGTCAATGCATGCATGCATGCAACTAATGTACTTCAGATAACTGAATATTCTCTCATAAATAACTCATGCATGTCAGTTCAGACAGAGACCCAGTTGAGATCAAAGGAAGGGACAATGTACTATAAGTTGGAGGAATTTTCCTATATAGGAAACTCATCCATGCAAAAGGAATTATCTCCTTCAGGATTGCGTAGTTATTTATGAGTTTGGTGAGTTGTGTGAGAGGTGAATTCACACAGGTGGCAGCTAGAGGACCCAGGAGAAACTGCACAAGGAAATAGGAGGCTTTGAGGACTGAAGGAAGGCATATGTTGCGTCTTTTCAGTCTATGAGTAGCATTGAGGGATTGTACTCAGAGCTGGATAGCTTGTGAGCTAAAACTTTGTGTAATCTGGAGACATTTCCACTTGTATGATAATACAGATAGTAGGGTTTTTAGCTGAGGATTTCCTGAGAGTATTCTTCCGTGTTCATGTGTGATTGATTTCTCTTTCTCTGTTATATGTGTTCTATTTGATCTTGCTCAAAATCGATTAAGCTTCCACAAGTTTGTTTGTAGAAGTAGATCAAGTATTTTGCTTTAGTATATTGCATTATCAGGTGATCTAAAGTGAGAAATTCTACATGGTATCAGAGCCAAGTTGATCAAAGCGGAGAACAGTATACAAAGAAGGGAGAAGTTCAGAGTTTGAAGCTCCTGATTATAGAAATCGAATCCTTATCACATCTAAAATTTCACCAATGGCGTTCAATAGTTTGAGACTAGAGTATGCCCTAGATGGTAGCTCGAATTATATAGCCTGGAAGGATTGCATGGAAGCGGTATTAGAGGACAACAGTTAGAAGGACTTCATTGATCAACAAGTCCCCAACCTAGCAGCTGCTAATGCCCAAGAATTGGCGGAATGGAAGAAATGTGTGGCTAGAGCGAAGAGGATTCTTCTGGAGGGAGTTCGAGACCACATTGTCTCGAGTCTCCATGGGAAGGAGACACCTTTTTCAATGTGGAAAACATTGAAGGATCTATATCAGAACAACAGCGATCAGAGGAAGCTGGCACTGAAAGACAAACTTCGGAAAATCAAGTGTGAAAAGGGCGACACGATCTCTACATATTTGAACAAGCTCACCGCCTGCAGTGATGAGCTTGGAAGTGTAGGAATCACGACAACTGATGATGACATGGTGAGTCTTGCTCTCCTCGGTCTTCCTAAGAGCTAGCATAGCTACCAAGACTCAGTAAATGGAAGAGAGAAATTGCCAGATTGGGAACGACTGTGGTTGGATCTGATGCAGGAGGAGATTAGGAGAAGCACCAGAGATGGTTCTTCATCCAAGGAGGATGAAGAAAATTGTGCCTTAGCGAGTAAGGAAAATAAAGGGAAGGAGATGGATTCTCATCCCAAATCGAGTTCTTCTCATCGTGGGAAGAATATTGACAAATCTAAAGTGTGATGCTTTAATTGTCATGAGGTGGGCCATTATGTAACTAATTGTCCATTGAAGAAGTCTAAGAAGGGATCCAAGGAAGGATATGAAGGTGAGGCATTGGCCTCTCAGTTAGAATTGTATTTTACCCTCATCGCATACATGGTTTCATCGATGATGGGTTGTGGTTGGTTTCTTGACAGTGGAGCCTCATTCCACATGACTGGCGATAAGATTCTGTTCAGTACCTTGGAGGAAAAAGACCTCAAGATACTCATAGAGATAGGTAATGATGAAAAGTATAGTATCTCAGGAGTAGGCACAATTGTTTTCAGAGGGAGCATGGAGCTCGCATTACCTTGATAGATGTGAAGTATGTGCCAGGACTGAAGAAGAACCGGGTATCGATCACGATGCTGGAGGACAAAGGCTATGATGTAGTCTTCAATAAGGGAAAGGTTTTCCTTAGACACATCACCACGATACAGGTGAAGCAGATCAGTTCACGAGTCAAGAACCTATATGCTCTTAAGGTTCAAGATGCATGCAAAGCCTTGAGGAGTAAGGCAACCATTGGAGACTTGGTGGGTGAAAGGGAGAGTACATTACCTCTCAACATGTAGTGCCAGAAGAAGTCTTAGACAATTGTGAAGGAGCCACAATTGGTGAAGAAGCTTCATGAGGTTGTGGAGCAGCCACAACTAGAGAAGCCAAGAGGAGACCGAGTGGAGGTATCCAATCATGCAGAGACCTCCAGTAGGGGGAAATTTCGAGCCAAGTGGGCAAAGGGATCACATGCATCCATACCTCCAGGTGGGAGGTGGGGTGATGTGGAGTGATAGTCCCAAGAAGGCTGAAATAGGGGTAGGATCCTTGAGGTACCCAGCCTCTTTGATTAGACCTTGCTACGGGAGCCTCGATGAGGAGTAGCAGGACTGGCTGAGTGGGTAGAGACAGATGTGGATGGAGTGGCAGAGGAATCTTCAACATCAAAGGATGTTTCTAGCCCAACAAGGAGGTTAGTTGGGATATTAGTTACTTACTTCTCAGTAACTAAGTTGCAGTGCAGCAATGGGCAGCACGATGCAACATGACGAGAGGAGGCGCAGTCTGGATGCAGTGCTGGGAGACAGGACCAGCAGAAACACGGATGCAGCAGGAGGAATCAGTGTGATTAATGCAGTCAGAGATCAAAGTGATAGAGGCTAGAGAAGTCAGATACTGAAGAGCACAAAGGTGCAAAGTTTTCAGTCGACAGAGACAACAACAGTCAGAGACTTTGATGACAGAGGCATCATTCTGATTCAGGTTGGATACTTTTTGTTTCTAGAGTTGTTGGAGAAACAAAACTAGGGAGAAGTGTTGCATGCAGAACATTCCAAAGGTTCAGGATCGGGTTCGAGTTGAATGCCTTTCTTGTTGAGAGGGAGTGTTGAAAATAACAAAAATAAATGCTATAAATAGCATTTCAGGTACCCGTGTTGGAAATAGCAACAAGGAATGATTAAATAGCATTTTGAGATAGATTCCAATTTTAATTAGTCCCTGAATTAAAATTGTGAATTAAAATTGTGAATTTGAGCTTAGCAGTTGTTTGTAAAATAATTAATTAATTCATCTTGAGTTAATTAGTTGGAGAAAATCAAACATGAAGTCTATGTGAAGACATGCAACAATTATCCCTTTGATTGAGGAAGTTATCCCTTAATTAAGGAGATCAGGATGAGTTGTACTTTGAGTTGTAATTAGTTAGCTCAGTTAACTGAGTTTAGTCCAACTAGATAAGTTCCAACAGTTTGTGGAACTGATTGTGAGTTAAGTTAATCAATGCATGCATGCATGGAACTAGTGTACTTCAGATAACTGAATATTCTCTCATAAATAACTCATGCATGTCAGTTCAGACAGAGACCCAGTTGAGATCAAAGGAAGGGACAATGTACTATTAGTAGGGGGAATTTTCCTATATAGGAAACTCATCCATGCAGAAGGAATTATCTCCTTCAGGATTGCGCAGTTATTTCTGGGTTTGGTGAGTTGTGTGAGAGGTGAATTCACACAGATGGCAGCCAGAGGACCCAGGAGGAACTGGGCAAGGAAATAGAAGCCTTGGAGGATTGAATGAAGGCATATGTTGTGTCTATTCAGTCTATGAGTAGCATTGAGGGATTATACTGAGAGCAGGATAGCTTGTGAGCTAAAGCTTTGTGTAATCCAGAGATATTCCCATTTGGATGATAATACAGATAGCGAGGTTTTTAGTTGAGGCTTTCCCTAGAGTATTCTTCTGTGTTCATGTGTTATTGATTTCTCTTTCTCTGTTATATGTGTTCTATTTGATCTTGCTCAAAATCAATTAAGCTTCCACAAGTTTGTTTGTAGAAGTAGATCAAGTATTTTGCTTTAGTATATTGCATTATCAGGTGATCTACGGTGAGAAATTCTACACTAGTATAAAGGCCCAGTTGTCGAATCCTTAAACATTTTCCTTGGATCTAACTATTAGCAAGAGGGAGGGATGCATTGGTCCCTTCAAAAAGAAATAAGGTGTTACTATTGAGTTTTCAATTGTAAATGTTTCAAGGATATTATACTTCGAAGAGGGGAGAAAATTAAGGTTCTAAGAGAGAGGTAGCAATACCACCCAAGAAGAGACACACATGAATTGGAAGGACCCGTCTAACATCCAGCGGAATAGTCCACAGAGGATGTGATGGTCATTACAATCAAAAAATGAAGAAAGGTCTATCTAATATCCTGTGTAATAGTCCATAAGGATGGGACAACAATAACAACCATTACAACGCATTCTCAATAATATAAGTACTAAAACCATCTAAATAGTTCAACTATCTTAGCACATGTGAAAGCAAACATGAAATACAAACATCTGCAGAATAGTTTTACAAAAATTCATAATCCATGCATGAAGAACATGCTGGCCTTGAAGGCTTTGGTTCTTAAGTAAAAGTTCCAAAACACATGTTTACAATCTCAATCACTATCTCTAGTAGTGGAGCACTGGAGCCACTCCTTGCTCCCCAAAGCACTAGCTTATCTCTCTAATGCTTTGCGGGAGGAGCCAAGGTGAAAATTCCTTTGCTCAAACAATGAGGGAATATATATAACCAAGGGGTGATGCTTGGCCTTCCCCATGACCTTTTGACTACCCTCATGACTGTTTGACTTCCTATTATTTTTCAACTTACATGACTCTTTGTATTCTACACATGTCCTTTGGACTTTCACTTTACAATACATTTCTGAAACATATGTTACATCATTGGATACAAGGTGTGGCATGTGACTACTCATGACATGACATGACATTGCTAACATGGACTGCATGATGATGCGGCAATGTCATGCCACTGTTGCTACTGAGTACTGAGTGTCTACTTGAATATGTTCTTATTTTCACTTTTGTATGACTTGGTGATAAGGAAACTTCAATGATCTTGAGTCTTGAGTTATGATCACAAATTGATGTCCCTTTTTCTTTTCTTGATTGATTGGCTTGTGTGTTTAGATACAAGTCTGTACTTTAACAAGGTTCCTTCCTTCATCTCCTTCTCCATCATCTTTCCATGGTCAGATAGAGTAACTGCATCTGCAATTCACTCATGCCAAGATGACATCAACTTGAAAACCCCCTAGTCTAAGATAGTGCATTTTGATCCATTAATTGAGCCAGAACCAAGTGATAGGTCAGGAGAGATGGCTCAATTACTATGCATTGCACAGTTCTAGTAGCCAGGGGTGAGGCTTGAGCTCTGAGACTGCGTAGTGCATAATTCCAGCATGATTGAGGGAAAAAACTGCGCAGTTCTCAGAGCCATTGGGATAGGTTGAGGGGATGAGAACTTGGAGGACACACTGAACATTTTTGGGAGACAAGGGAGGTAAGGCTTATGCGCAATTGCGTAGTTTAGAGGCTTAGGAGATGAGCTTGAGGCTTGTGATTGTGCAATGAAGGATGGAATGGGAGGAATGATTGCACAATTCTGGAGGTCAAGGCTGGAGCTTGAGCACAAACATTGCGTAGTGCAGTAGTCCTGGGAGGCAGGAACTACGCATTGCATAGTGTCAAGAGGAAAGGTCTCATCTAGAGGACTAGAAGTACATAGTGCATATTGCAGGGAGGTGGGGTGAAGCTAAGTTTCTTAGTCGAGAAGCCTTGTCAGAAATGGTTAAGTGTAAGACTGGTTAGACTAATGTGAATAGTGATAAGACTTTGACTGTGATCTCACACTTAGAATAATTGATGAAACAACAACATAGATCATCTAGGACACATGAAAAATTCATTTCCCTCTCTGTGAAAACTTTATGACCAGTTACGACAACTGCAATACTTAAGATAGAATTTTAAACGATCGTGACGACACTTGTGAAATAGTGCTCAAAACTTTGTGAATGAGTGAGACAAATGTTTACATAGTTATAAAAACTCATGTATACAAAGATAGATCCTTGAAACCATCTAGACAAGATTCTACACATTGTGCGACAACCAATCGTGTCGAAAGATGAAAGTTAACCCAACTTGCAAAGGGGAGAAAAATACTTCAATAAATCTCATGAAATGTTTTTCGTTGTTGCGATGATAGTATGAAAAACCAAGGAAGGCTCTAAAATTGAGTGTAGGCAAAAAGTTTGGAGGGTATTACATCAATACAACACTTGGCGACACACTAGTAGGATTCTAGCTTCTCTTCCTCGGTTAACTACTTTTGTGTAGGGCCTTGGTTCTTGAGGGAGTATTGATACATTGTGAAGATTACTTTGGTCTTCCCACTTACCCCATGAATAGACACGGTATCATTTATGCCTTCTTGGTTCAACACAACATAAGGTTCAATGTTATCACAATGTTTCGAGTTGAGAAGGGTAGTGTAGTTCACGAGCTTAAGATTTCCAAAGTATAATTTTTCAGCTCTGGTGTTTCTCCACTACAAGTAGGCTTGGAGAGTACCCCGACGGAGTCACATAGAAAGACAAGAATTGCTCTGCTGCCAGCGAGCCTAGACAGTATCCCCACAGAGATGCTTGCTTCACCTCTCTGCGCAGGAAGCCTTTCTATTCTTCCACCTTTATTTATTTATTTTAAAGAGAACTGAACATGAGCACTTATTCATTTTTGGGCAGAAGAGGGACCCTAAATTATTGAGAGAAGAAAAGGTTATTCCTTCAGAGAGGCATATAGATATCTCTGATTTACGTTTGCTCGTGTTAGAAAATTATATATTACAAATCAATGGTACACATTGTATAAACACAAACACAGAAAACACATAAAACAAGAGAGACACAGATATACATGGTTCACCCAATTTGGGCTATATCCACTGAGAAACAACCAATCCTTCCTTTATATTATCTAGAAAAATGAAGAGATACATCCTACAAAAGATCCACTGTAATTTCCTCTTCGCTCTCACATAATCTCCTCCCTCTTTGTTGCTCAAAATACACATATCCACAACCACAATACAATTCCCTCATATATAGCGAGGGGTTGCCTTCTAGGGAAAAAAACCCTAACTTAAACATAACTTCTATCATCAGATCATCCACCTAATGAATGACTCAGATTGACTACAAAATTACAATATTTTAGAAGTGAATTTTACATATATTTTTAGTTTCGGGGGAGCTACCCCTGGACTCACATCCGGGGCGTGCACCCCCCCATACCCCCGTGGGAGGGGTGTACAGTCTTCCTATGGTATACATCCAACTGAAACAGAGACATCTAAGTCAGGAAGATAATCAGGCTCCACACCCAACAACTCATTTAGATTTTTCCCCTTCTCTTCTACTAATTGGATAAGCATGAAAACATCGAAACATAAATACTAAGTGTAGGCACAAGGTTTCTGGAATAGACATGGGTTCATGGTTGGACTAAAACTCTCCTTACAAATGGATCATATTTTCCGTCAAAACTTCATCGGTCAAAAGATATAACCAACACAAGGAATATGGAAAAAAGGTTAGCCATATGTTGAAGTGTCACAAGAATCTTTAGAGTTCGAACACACACATACTAAGAAGCCACAAGATTTTCATGCACAACACTTATTCATATGATGAAAAAAAACAAAATTCAAACAAACAAGAAAGAAAAGACTATGTACACAATGTAGGGCACAACCCCAAATATTTATTGAAAGTAATGTTTTAAGTATTGTCCATTGATAGGGAGAGAGTCAATATTCCCGTCAAGTTATTGAAGTCGATAAGTGTGCTAGCCAATCTTTTCATGGATATTGAATGGTCCAATCCACAGGGATTGAAACTTAGTGTGTTTGCCTTTGTCCTCGTGGGCTTTGTCCCACTTCAATACTAAGTCACCCACACTAAAGTTGTTCTTTCCTGCAGACTTCTTATCAAACCACCTCTTGATACGATTCCGATGAAGTGAAAAACTTTCTTTTTTCTTTCAACCTTTCTTCCTGTAATTTGTGAAGGGTTTCCATCCTACGTTGCACTAGTAAGCATGGCTTGCCTTGGGATTCTTGCAAAAGTTGGAGTGTAGGAAAGTAGATGTTGGGTGGGAGGATGGATTCTTTTTCCTATACCAGGAAGAAAGGGGAGGTGTTCAGAGAGGGATTTTACACAACTCGGTCAACCCATAAAGAATTTACCAAAGTGGAGTACCAGTTTCACTAGTTAGAGAATATGGTATTTTTGACGATACATATTGGGTTCATATTTGTGGATTCAGCAAGACTGTTCCCTTGCGAATAGTAATTAATTGAATTCTTCAATATAATACCATTTTCCAATGAAAAATCGTAAAGTTTTAGCAATGAAAATTATAATTCATTGTCGAAAAAAAGTGAAGTAGGAATGCCGAACCTGGAAATGATGTTCTGCTGAAGGAAATTTATGACTTCCTAATCATTCATGTGTTTGAGCGGAACTGCTTCTGTCCACCCCGTGAAATAATTTGTAGCAGTGAGAATATAATGGTTCTTCTTCGATGAATGTAGAAATATTTCTCCAATAATATCTAAGCCCCACTGTTGAAAAGGTTCTTCCAATGCAATATGCTGAATGGGGCAACTGACTTCTTGTTTTTGTCGACACACCTATGATAGACTAGAAACAGGCGTAAGCATGAACATCCTTGAATAATGGAGGCCAATAAAAGTCGGCCTGCATAACTTTATGTTCTGTTGTGTTACCCACAAAACGTCCCCCAGCTGGTCTATTGTGGAGATCACATTCTTTGAATCATGTGCTTCCAAACACTTGAGAAGTACTCCATTATGGTGCTTTCTGAAAATCACCCCCTGCACCAACTGGTAGAATAATTCTTTGAGTCTAAGTGACTTATTTTTCCGTGCATATAGATGGGAGGGAACAATGTCATGCTCAAGATATTGGCTCACATTCGTGTAACAAGAGTTCATGACAACAAAGGGGGAAGCTCACTCAACATTCTACATTTCGATTTCTTGTTCCCAACCTAAGAGATCTTCTTCTTCCTTTGTGTCTACTACTTTTTCTGCTAGTCGAAATAGACCGTGGCCCTTGATTGTGTGAGATGGTACGAATTCTAATTCATATTCCTATAGACTAGTCATCCAATTCGCTCTTCTCTCACCCAGATTTTGCTGGACAAACAATGATCTAACTACTAGGTGGAAAACAAAGATCATTAGGTGATTTTTCAGAAGATAGGGCCGAAAGTGCTTCACCATATTGTATACTGCATAAGTCGGCTTGTTAATGGTGGGATAATTAAGTTTGGGTCCTTGAAGACTAAAGCTCATGAAAGATATAGGTTTCTCATTATTCTGATCATCCTTTTGCATGAGAACAATGACAAGAGAATTTTCAGAAGCAAAGGTATAGAGCAAAAAATATTTTTTGAAGTCTATGATGTATAATGCAGGTGTTTTTGCGATAACTTGTTTGATATGGGAAAATGATTCCTTTTCCCTTTTGTCCCATCTATATACTGCATCCTTATTTATCATCTCATGTATTGGTTTAAAAATCTGAGCATAATTGGAAATGAACTTCCAAAGGAAATTAATTTTCCCCTGAAAGGACTGCATAGATCTTTTGTTCATTGGGAAGGGAATTTCCATAATTTATTTGACCCTCTCTGGGTCTACTTTAATCCCACTCTTAGAAATGATGTGGCCCAAGAGGTTACCGTCGTACATTGCAAAGATGATCTTCTGGGGATTAAGATATATCTCGTACTTGTGACATCGCTCAAAATTTTTCTTCAAGTGGCATATATGATTGGATATTTGTTTGGAAAAAACTGTAACATCATCAAGATAGACCACTACATGTTATCCAATCAAACCCCAGAAAGAGATGTCCATGGCACGTTGGAATGTAGCACCAACATTAATCAACCCAAATGGAATTCACCTAAATGTGAATGTGCCCCACTTTGTGCGGAAAGTTGTTTTAAGATTGTCAGACTCTAAGACTAGTACCCGATTTTATCTTAAATATCCATCCAAGAGAGAAAACATTTCTAACCCCGATACGTTTTGCAATATGTTCTCCATAGACAAGACATGATAGTTATCATTATCTAAGGTGTGGTTCAGATTTCATAAATCAACACATAAGTGGGTTTCCCTAGACTTCTTTCTTACCAGGACGAAGTTTGATTCCCAGGTAGAGTGTTGCACTTTCTATATGATCTGAGCATCCAACAATTTCCTTAAATCCTTTTGAATTAGGGGCTCAAGCATGGGATGTACCTTCTGTATCTTTTGTTGAACTGTCTTGGCCCCTTCTTTTAGCAGAATCGCATGTTGTATAATTCACGTTTCGTAAGTTTTAAGTTCATCATACATCCACGTGAATACATCTCGACACTGCTTGAATAAGAGGATAAAGGCTTGCTACTCCTGTGGTGTACAACAAGTACCAAGATTGACAAAATTCAGATCATTTTTTGTTCCCAAATAGATATTCTCGTGTGACATCATGGAACTGTGGGTTTTAGCATTAACAGGTCCCCAGAAATGTTCTGTAGGTCATACATATTTTCTAGTGATACCACACCTTTCAGCATGAGATTTCCTTTTCTTGAGCTAGCTGCATCCTACAATGTTCTTTTGTGCTCATCCTCATCAATTATTTCATCCTTGAAAACATCAATGTTTTCCATGAAGTGCAATATCCGTTGGTCATCATTTAAAACGTGAAATTAGTGATATTATCAGGGATGGATGGATTATAAACAATTTCAAAATAAAAACCATCCCTTAACTGTGACAACCTAGAAACAAAATTTTCCAATGCATCCGTAGCTGAGTTATGCATTCTAGGAACAATAATAATATTAAAAGCTTAGAATTTCAAAATAAATGTCATACTTCTTATTGAAATATTTCAATATGAGGAAACACACAATATATGGTATCATGTACCTCTCGCACAAAAATTTCTGAGTCGCCTACTACTTTTAGGATCACAACGTTGAGGTAAATGGCTCTTTGCAAGCCTAAAATAAGTGCTTTGTATTCTGTAGTGTTGTTCGTGCACTCAAATTCCAAGTGGCTAGAGCTTGTATGTTTTCTCTGCATCGGCTCTATTAAAACACAACCAACTCTAGAGCCCTCCTACGTTTTGGAACCTTGAAATTACAAAGTCCACATATCATATGTACAAAGACTGGGAAATACACTAGTACTATTGTTACTACCACTACTAGCTGTACAAATGTCATTTTCACTAGTTGGATTGGGAAGGAGCTCCAACTGCGTACCTAGTGGGACTGGGGATGTTTGCATAAGATAGCACCCTAGTTGAGTTTCTAGGAAGAAATTGCGGAAAATAATTTCTGCAAAATCCATTGGTTCATTATATCCATTCAAGGGGAGTAACAATATTTTTCCTGCATCTCTATGAATTCACTCAGATTTGATTATTTCTTCCCTTGTACAGAAGCCATAAATGTGACCAGTCCATAGAAAAATACCCTTGTAGCTTGGTGGACCAATCTTTGCTCAACAATAGTCCATATGCTTCCAAAATGTCCACAATCACTATGTTGATACATTGGTGGACTCGCTCATCGAATGATAAATGGATAATCACATCTCAGAGTTCACCAACTAAGTGGACAAGAGTCATGTCCATATAAATGATTTGTGCATCTATTTTTTCCCATTTTGTGTTGATTTTCTTGGTGACAGATAATGGTATTACATTTACCAATGCACTAGAATCAACCAAGCAATTGTGTATATTGAAATTGAATATTTCAAAAGTTAACATAAAAGGAGGGAAGAGTGTATTTACATCCATTGTCAAAGCACTAAGTACAAATTCAAGGGAACTAAAGGAAGTACTAGATCCCTTGTATGAAGAAGAATCATTACCTGTGGTGGATTTCCCAAGTGCACGTAAGAGGATGTCTCGTTGGCTCGTGGTCTTTTTTAGTTCGAACATTGAGATGTTCACACAAAAGTTCTTCATGTCTTAAACTATGTAGTAATACAAAGTGGGACAAATTTTTGATGTGTTTGGGGGCATGACTTGGCTTTTCACTTCTAGAATGTTGGTCTTACTCTTACTATTTACAGAAGCACTTTTCATTTAGCTATGTTCCTAGACTTTCTCTGGGTGTTCTGTGCTGAGCTGACGGGTGGATTGATATTTCTTAACAAATTTTCTTTGAGTTTCTGCTTTATCAACTCTGGTCCAATGACTGGCCCTTGGCACCTCAGATTGTACCAGTTGGTCTGCTTCTAGGCTGGATCATCACTCAGAGGTTGTTTGTTGGCCATACTCTTTTAGGTTGTGAGTATGAAATTGAACATGTTTACTGTGTACCCCACACTTGGAGTCTCTTCAGTTGCAACAACTTCTTGCTTTTCTTCTACAGGCTCAGTCTACTCATCAACGACTACTGCATCGAAAATATGCATAGAAAAAGTGCTCATGATGTGAGTACATTGTGGGCATATTTTCTCATAATGATATTCTTGATGATACAAACAATATTGGTATATTCCATGCTTTCAATATTCAATACAACATTCAAGCTCTATACAGACTTAGCCGGTTGGTTGTTGCTACTGCTAGAATTTGCAGTCCTTCTGAATAGGTTGAAATTAGGAGGCTTTCTTCTCACGGTGGTCTCGCTTGACCTTCGTTTCAAATTTTCCAACCCATTTGACAGACTCTTGACAGTACGAGTCAAGCTC